>JAJMGJ010000005.1:0-600000 GCA_030568655.1 Suhomyces prunicola
CACTCATACAGAAACATCCTAGCACTCATACAGAAACATCCTAGCACTCATACAGAAACATCCTAGCACTCATACAGAAACATCCTAGCACTCATACAGAAACATCCTAGCACTCATACAGTAACATCCTAGCACTTATTCTGCAATATCTTTAGGTGATAAGACTGCATGAGACCAGATTCTTGCTCGTATATAGATCCTGGCACGTGGCTTAGATTAATCAATTTTAAAGAAGAGTATATTTTTAAAATTTATTTCGGTGATAAGACTGTATAAGACCAGATTCTCGCTCGTATTAAGAACTTAGTGTGTGGCTTCTACTATTTAAGTTTAAAGAAGAGAATATTTTTGTAAGCGACTTGATTGATATGACAATCTAAAGTACAATTCCTCCTCGTTACTATAAGACCACCCTCCACCCTGGTAATAAGTCCACCTAACGACACGGACAAATTCTGTCTCCTACATTGATCTTAATAAGTGCCTTGGTTAATCATATTTAATAAAGGGCATGTAACCTGAAATACATGCTCATATCAACAAATTTGAATAGTATACTTTACTTCAAATAAATTGAGACTCTTCACAAAAATCAAATGGTCAACGGATATGATTATGCCATCACGAAATATGGGGATGCAGACGAATCTTTGCTGAAGAGAGTAAATGTTGTTGGCGTTTGTGCCGGCGCTGCCCTTTTTGCTGCAGGCGCTGTTATATGCTATCTTAATTCGAAAGTGAAGAGGAGCGAGTTCGAACCACCTAAATACTCACGTCTGGTTAATAATGATGAGAATGGTGAATTCAAAGATGATTTCTTACTTCAGAAGTATTAGTCGAATAAATGCTATTATGCCCTAAAAATTTACTGTCAGTAAGTAGCTGTGGTAGACCCTCATTTTAAGGTGGATGCCCCACCTTTTGGCCGGCTATTATATAATAAAGATATATATATGTTAGATTATTGTTTATCTAGGGTTAGGTATGCTGATTGCAAATCAGTTATTTAGGGTTCAACACCCTCAATGATCTGTTTATGATTTCGAGTTATTATTATATCTAGGATTATAGTTTATAATTAAAGATATAACAATAATTTCTCCATGAGCGCCTTACATCCTTTTTACAATGCCCGGCCAGGTTAATATAAATATCTTAAATATTTATTTCTATATATGATTTAGATATATATATATATTATTATATATACCTTTTCAAGAATATATTTATAGGATTATATTATCCCGGTTGCACCCCAGTGACTCATTTGCCCGTAAACCAAGCAGTATTAAAAACCTATATGATTTAATCCATAAAAGATTATAAAATGGATTATGAATTAAATTATAAGACGTTTACGACTGTGCATTAAGCATCATTATAATAACCCTCTCTATGAGTGGTTACCCTAATATATAATATATATAAACAATGAATAAATAATACCCCACGTAGCGATTGAGGAAGATAGGTATTTGTATTATTGAATCTACTTTTTTTGAAAGAACGCACAATTAGAAATTTGAACAGAATATCGAGTAGTATCATATAAAGCATGTCACAAATCACGTCCTCTTGCTTTAATTATCTGCTGGTTCCACAGCTGCACTTATCGAAATATAGAGTAATACATAGTGCCTTAGGCAATCAATACATATAACGAAGTCTGGAAAAATTCACACGAATATAGGTATATGCCATTAATCAAGAAAAAAGTAATCCTACATGAATACATTACGTAGTTGATGGGTGCTGTAACAAAAAGGTACCATATATCATAACCCTTTGCAACCTAATTTTTTAGCACGGCGCCAGCATGAAGACCTGAAAGCTTATTGCTGCGAAAAAATGAACCCAAATAGGCGGCGGCCAATTTCAACACCGAACCCCCCAAATTCCGGGCCATAATCCGCTTTGGCCCACTTGAAGAGTGGGATATTGTATACAACACCAAGCCTCGGAGTTGGTATGGGTATGAAGAGCCCAAAAGCATGCAGGTTCGTAGTAGCGCTCTATCTGTGCCGAAAATTCTCTGTAAAGTTCAAGAGGACCCTGGCACTTATGTGGTTTATCGGGCTGTACATTGCACGGCTCCTCGAAGCATCATATTAATTATATGCGTAAAACATTACTAAGAATGCACTGAGAATAAAGATTGCCAATAAGACCACATTCTCGCTCGTATATAGATCCTGGCACGCGTCTTAGATTAACCAATTTTAAAGCTAGCACTCGTACAGAAACATCCTAGCACTCAAAGTATAAAGTTGAAGTTAGTGCTGAAGCACCAATATTCGCAACTATTTCTCGCAATAATTATACTGCGATAAGCCTTTGTATCATAAATGTAATGTGACTTTTATGAACCAAAGTTTGAATCTGGGATTACACCTAAGAGCCGTGTGCACTATTTAATATATACTGCAGCTTGGATATGGCACGTTTGCAGCTATATTAATGTTGGTAATATTACCCCTAATTGTTGAATCAGTTTTTAGAGGCAACTTATTCAGAGCATGTAGATGATACACCCTTCCCTCCGTCGAGATTATTATATACATAAGCTTATTTCGCGTGAAGTCTCTGAGGAGCTTCCAAAATTTAGACTACTCAATCAATAAATTCCAGATATACCTGGGCGCACTGACTACTGAAAGGTCGAATAAACGCAAATATACGGTTGCCACCAGTAATCACACTTGAGCAAGTCAAATTGAAATTGATCGGCTTGGTTTGGTGCCACTTCATGTAAGGGCGCATTCGGAGTTTTAAGGCCACTTGAAGGGCCGATAAATATTGCGAACAGTAAGAACATCTCAACTGACACGACCTAAATCAAAGAATAAAGTTACTATGACCTTACCAGTGCACAACCTCGATTTTCCGAACTTACGCGTTCTCCGTTAGGATTTGGAGTGAGCCTGTAGTCAATATTTTTGGTTGCAATTTGTTTAGCAACGCTCTTAAGCCTGGATCAGTAGAAGCATCTTGAACAGAACGCAATTATCTCGGTACTAGTCTGAATATCAAACTGAGCATCTATGAATTTGACTGTAGCGCAGTTTTTCACAACTGACCAAATTTTTTTGAATTATTCCGAAATTTCGCAATATTTCAGCTGGAAGGTTCTGAACGGCACTAGGGTTGATTTTGCGTTTCTCTTTAGGAAGAAAGCAGGCCTCCTCCTAGATTAGAATCTCTGATCTATAATGAGCACAACGAATACGGAAAATCTAAGTGCCCGAGTTCATCTCAATGGATAAGAAGTGCTCGGCAAACTTATCAAGATTCGAGAAGAAATAATAGAATCAAATAAAATAGCGCACCAGGCAAGCGATATGTATAACAAATTCTGAGTATTTTCATCGGAATATGAGCTTATGCCATTCATCGAGAAGGAACACCTTCCAATATTAAAGATGCTTTTTTCGCATCGATTGACTGTAAATTTTGCACCCAGTTGTAGAAAAAGAACCAGACACGATAGAGACTAGCGTACCAAGTTCTCAGATAGCCTCACTACTACAGTGACATATGTCTACATAGTGACCGGTTCTTGCCATGTGGTGCCAACGACGCTCGAGATAGTTACCTCAAGTTGAGTTTTTTGGCGTAAAGTAATATCTGGCATGGGTCACAAAGTGCTGCAACTTTTCGCAACAGTTTGGGGGCTATTAATCCACGCGTATAAGCTTTCAGCACGACGTGTTATATACTGTGTCATGTAGAGGCACGTAGGAAGATGTGTAAGTATTGGTGTCGTATGACTGGGGTATTCGACACGACGATTGAGTGATCCACGCTACACAATAATGATTTGGGGTGGGTGCTCAGCAACGGTTCGTAGGTTCTGAACTCATTTGTCAGTTAGATTGAAGCTAAACTACTTGCTGGTTCTATTTAGATGAGAGAATTGAGTCACTATTTATATTGGCCCGGACCCTCAGGATTGGGAGGGGCCGTTCAGAAGATTGGCAGTAGCCGTTCGTAGAAAGGAAGGTTGGTCAAATAGGATCTTCATGCAGTACTGGTACCGTTGGTACCTTTCACAAGTATATCTATAAGAATATAGGCAACTACGTGCTGGTATACTACCGAAAGAGTGTCAAACCTCTCACCTTCTAACATAACCGGATAACCCCATTAAAAAAAATTCCGAAAATTTAGTGGATCAGTAGTTTCTCTATTGTGTCGCTACACATGGAAACATCCTAGCGGCTCTTCTACATAATTTTCACACAGGATTGTATTATCAATAACAGGCTCTGTGGCCGAGTGGTTAAGGCGATAGACTCAAGTTCTATTATCGTAAAGATGCACGCGTTCGAACCGCGTCGGAGTCATTATTTTTTTAATTTTTTTGATTTGCAATCACACGTTACTATCTTCAAGAACATATTAAAGTTATGATTCTAGTAGGGACATATAACGAGACCATCTATAGGTGGAATAATCTGCCACCATGAATATGCAGATGTACCTCAACCACTCTATTACGAATATAAATTAGACCGCACTTTCAAAGAACACGCAGTTTAAACTATTTTCCCATTTTTTTGACAATACTCTTAAATAATTATGATACATAATTTACATTTCCATCACAGATTCAAGTCATTTTGCGGGTTGTAAGATTTTGTCGTATATCTTCCTTGCGATGAACTACTATCCACATTAGGACATTAAGGGAAGTCCAACTGAAAATCGGTTAGACTTTCAGTGAAATATCTTAAACCCTCTAAATCTCTGAGATCAGTGAAATCGAAGTTTGAACCATTTTTGGTACCAGCCACTGATTCAATTCCGTTACAATTGTTGGTGCCAACACTTTCAGGCCTCAGCGTGCTTGTGTTTTCTTCAACCAATTGTACGAATTTGCTCTTCCTTTTGAATAAGCACAAAAAAGACCATAAATTCTCAAGTTGAGCGTCATTCATCATGAACTCCGGAGAGTTTTGCGCCGATCTCGGACTGTAGGTGAATCCATCATTGTTATAGGTAGAGAGGGGTTGTGCCATACTATTCTCTGAAATTTGGCTTATATCGGAGGATACCTTCAACTGTTCAATCAATTGGTATAAATCGTCCAAAGAAAAACTCAAGCTAGCGTTTCTAGTATTATTACTATTCATGTCATATAAATCGCTCATATGCAACAATTTAAAGACAAAATTGTATGTCTTTCTTGATCTCCAGGCCAAAAAATACCGTTCTCCCATCACTGAAACAGTTGAGACGAGCTTTTCACTGAGTAACTTAAAATGTGTCATCAACACATTAAGTAGGTCATGGAAAAGATTGATAGAATATTGGTCTGGAAGATTAAAGTACGAAGGCTCCTTGGCTAAAGTTGTTATTGAGCTGTGAATTCTGATTGTCATAACCAGGTTTATTACCAATTCCATACGACAAAACACTTGAAAAATAGGTGTCAATATCAAAGTGAATGTTTTGGCAAAGTAGTCTTCGAATTTCTCCAAAAGATTCAGAGTGATGCCTGCCAATTCATGGAATATTATGGTAATCAGTTTTTTCAAATAGAATAAGTGGTTTTCGACTTGACCTTTTTCTTCATAATGGACATGGAAGCAGTAATATGTATAAGCCAAAAATACCTTGCAATGCAAGTATAGCCTTAGTTTCATGATCTTCATAAAGTCAGGTATGTTGGAGTCTTTTACAAGGTAATCATTCAACTGGCCCAAGTTGGCGGCAATTGAGCTTTCAAGATCGTCCAAATGACTTATCAAAACTGATACCTTGGGTGCTGACTTTACCATCAAAATCATTTCAAGGATCTTGTGGATTTTGGTGATGATGGGATTCAAATACTCGAAACTTTTGATAATTTGGCGCTCAAGAACTGTATTCGATATATTTGAATTGCCATCACAATAGAATGGTAATCTCGTATCCGAATTTTCAGACATAGTCAATATGGGAGTGCCGAAAACAATCGAGTCCTCGATATCTGCTATTACCAAGAAATGCCAGATTTTTCTCTTGATATTGTTACACTTCTCGTCTGTTTTCTCGCTGATAAAGTGATCTGGGTCTCTGTTTAATGATAGAGAATTGGCCATTTGTATTAAAACCCCGTTGAACACCAGCGACTCTCCTCCAGTGGAGCCACTACCGTCTTCAGGAGCATAGTGTCGATAGATCTTCATGAATGTGGCTGCTTGAAGAACGGTGAATGGTTGAGCAGACGTCAAGTCAAACTCCTTAAGGCATTCATTTGCTACGATAATAGCATCCAACGAAACTGGGTTCAAAAATATAAACTTGGTTTCGTCGTGAGGATACTCTGGATTCAAAACCTTTTCATTTTGGGATACGACATTGCTGAATTTGGATAAATATGAAAGCCGAAGTATAGTCAATAGCATACTGATACTTGCTAAATCCCTTTCTTCTCTGATGTTTATCTTCAGCGGTACTTCACCCTGGAAGACGACGATTCTCTCAATGTCACTTTTAAATGTGTCTTCATCCACAAATGGAAAATATGGGTATAATGTTTCAAAGAACACTTGGACAAGTTTATGAACAGCCGATTTGATAGGCAAAACGGACAAGATTTTTGCGAGCAAATAGTTTCCGTCTTCTACATTATTATTAGGGCAAAAGGTAAGTCCTAGCTTTGTCCCGAATATCGAAATGGCGTTTTTCAATTCTATTCGGTCTGCTTCCGACAATGTCTTATCGACATTCTTGATATACCCTGCGCCATATACTTGACGAGCATCTCGATCTAGGGCTACTGGGTCTATTTTCATGGCCGTAGAACTGCATTCGTTTGAGCCCGGGCTCCAAGTAAAGTTCTTCATGGAAGCTTGGTATTCGAAAAACAACCTCGCCCCCTTATCTCGTTTCAGCAAGAATATAAATTGAAGGGGTTTATAAGGATACGATAATTGTTTTGTATCATCTTTAGCGGGTTGTTTGAAAGAGCTCAAAAACGTAATGGTATCCTCTTTGGCCGGTGCCGAAAGTCGGGCGGTTTTAGCATGTCTCTCCAATGAGTTTAGGCTAAAGAGAGAGTCCAACTTCGGGTCGTCTGTTCCCACTGAATAACTTCGCGACCTGGGCGAGATACCTTCGAGAGGTTTCTTTAGGGTTGTTTCAAGCTCCTTGATCTTCTCTTTCAAGTCTTCAAGGGTCCTATTGACGGTGATATCATTGGCGTTTTTGTTTTCGGGAATGTTTGTGTTCGGGTGAGAAGTGGGACTAGTTTTCTTTTGAGGGACATTGTATGCGCAGCTTGACTCCAATCCTGAAGCCAAGCATCCTGAACACGGTAACTGGCGACTACACTTTTTCCTCTTATGACGACAATTTGTACAAATGAGACTTGGTCTATTTCTCTTTTTGATCATTGTAGTACAGTAATGCTAACTAGTGGACTAGAAACATGGAGGAAGCTCGAAAGGTATAAATATTGATTGTGTATTTTAAAATAAAAAACAGGACGCCAGTCAAGCGCTTTGCATCGATTTCAAGCATTCACTTTTGATTCTCAATATCCGAGGGACCATGCTGACGTAAGTGGGACGACTTCAAATTACGAGAAAAAAAAAGGGAACCCTTAATTGTTGAAGATCAAAATAAATTAGGAGCGAGAGGTTAATGAATGCGTGGAACGGTAGGAATGGTTAAGAATAAGCATGGTTAGAATATGTCATTAATGTTTCAATACAAGTCTTTCTTGATTTTGGCCATTAGTCGTATGACAACTCTAGAATGACCAGCTGTTACTTCTCAGTTACGCCCAACGGAGTTAGATATGCAGCCCTGGCGCGTCTTGACTGCCGCTCTACGGCAGTCCGATGAAATTCGCCAGATTTTGCGGCCAAGGCGTAGTCTTTGGGACTTGATGGCAAACCCAAACGGAAATAATAAACGAAATGCGCACTATCCTATGAAGCGGAGATCGCGATGTTGGTACAGCTGAGGCAAAGTTGCAATTCCTTCTTGCAGCGCACTTTATAACATCCAAGAGGGGAATTGTAGTCTTCGGACTTGCTATTGGATTACGCCGAACGACGTCATCAAATATCCTAACACTCTAAGGTTTACAAGCTCCCGTATCTTGGTCCCTTTCAATTTGTTTTGATCCGTGCATGAAACGGGTATGCAATTTTCGCACATTTTACCCTTTTTTTTTTTACGGAATTGATAAATTTCACCTATCGAAGTAAAACATAATTCGGACCTTTGACAAATCGAATAGGTTTTGTAGACACTGCAACGCTATGCCCAAATAATTTCTACAGGTTTTCTAGAATGACGTTTGGGCCCATAATCCAAAATGTTCTCTCCACTCTACGTATGGCGCAAGGAGATTTGTGCTCCTAATTATTCTTAGGACCCCGCGCCATCTCCGTATCAAGCATCATCTGATGATTTAGTTCTCGCGCCCTCACCTTCTAGTCCCCGAAACAAAGCAACGAATAATTCCGTACAATGTCACGGCTGTATTAGATATTCAAGTGCGATGTAGGGTACTTTAGTTCTGATTTCAAGCAAACAAGTGTGCATATTTCTGCATATTTGCCTAACCGAAGTCTTCTACTAGAAACATGTATAGGTTGTTGTGTATTATCATTAGATGTAGTTCATTGAATTAGCTGACGTAGAAAATGAAGTCAAATTATAACGGATTCAAAATTCTGTACAGACATCAAATCGGTCCCTTGGCCCAGTTGGTTAAGGCGCGGTGCTAATAACGCCGAGATCAGCAGTTCGATCCTGCTAGGGACCATTCTTTTTTTAGCACATCACACAATTATCCTAAAAATCAAGCTTTCGGTACATCATCAACTATCGCCTAGACAATCGTCATTACCAACTACAAATTTATGTGATTCAAATCTTTTCACCAAAATATGCATGCCCCACAATGCGGCTTGGTCTGGTACTTGAAGTCTACGTAAGATCTTATTTGGTTGGTAAAGCAAGATACAGTATGAAGACAGTACAAGCTTGATAATTAGATTCAAGACGGGCAGCATTTTATTTGAAAAGAGCTCTGTGAATAATAAGTCTTCTTAAAGATATAGAATTGAATGTGTTTTTTTTTTTTTTTTTTGAATGAGAAATCTTCTATAAGTTTTTCAACTCAACCATCTTCTTATTAAGAATGGCCAAACCTTGTTTAATGCCTTCAGTGTTATTGCCAAACCCAACACGAATAAACCCCTCCCACTGAGGTCCAAATACAGAACCAGGCACAATTAAAGTGCCAAAATTCGTTGCCAAATCAACGCATAACTCCTCGGTTTTTATGGCACGATTCACCTTTATAAAGCAGGTGGATCCACCAGTAGGGCGAACCCACGAAAAAATTCCATTTGAGTTTCCGATAAATGAGTCGATAATCTTCAAATTAGTCAAACAAATATCATAACTTCTCTTTAATATGAGCTTGTAATGACTAAGGGCCAATGCGGCTACAGTGTCATCGAGAACAGATACGGAAATAGTATTGAAATCACGTTTGCTCCAAAGATCTTCCAACAATGCATTGTTTCTGGTCACAATCCAGCCGACTCTAATTCCCGCCAAGGAGAAGGCCTTCAGTGAAGAAGAAGTGGATATAGCCAAGTCATAGTCAAAATCGATGATCGAACGTGGAGGTACAGCCACCGAGTGATACAAGGGACGATATACTTCATCACAAAGAATGTTGATATGGAGTGGTCTACATATCTCCACTATACACTCCAAAACCTTATCATCCCAAACTGCGCCAGTGGGATTGTTTGGATTATTGATAACCAACAAAGTGGGATGATGGTGATCGACCAATGCCTTCAACTCCTCCAAGTCGGGCTGGAAAGAGTTTTCGTAACGGGCTCTCCATGGAATGACGTTATCCATTGAGCCCGAGAACACACCTGGCACACTAGACAATTGCTGATAAGTTGGATCGACAACAACAATCTTATCGTTAGGATTGACCAAAGAGTAAAAGGCAAGGAAGTTTGCCCCAATTGCACCGTGGGAAATAACTATATTATCAGGTGTTATTGGGTGGGTGCTCGTGGCACTCTCGTTGTACATCAAAGCGATGGCACTTTTCAACTCATCCGATCCCCTGATGTAACCGTAAGTAAGCTTTCGAGACTTTAACTTGTCGACAATATCGACACCGGTAAGCTTCTGCAACTCGTCAAGAGAGATCGAATCCACACAGGTTTCTCCTAAATTGTGCGCAATGGAGTGTTCATGCTTGTCCATGTACTGCTCAACAAGGAAAACGTCTTGGTGGACCATTGTACTAACAAGAAAAGATATCTATAGTGGTTGCAAAATTGGGGGATATTGCTGCAATATATATAGCCGAGTGAGTTATTTTGCGTCACATGCAGGTACGATAAGAGCTTAATTTTCGCTCTCAATTTCCCCAAACACCCCAAACTAACAGAATGTCTATATAATTATACAGTGGCAAATACCGCTTCCAGGCTGTAGTGTACCCTTACAAGCCCTTGCCGGAAACTTTCGAGTGGCACAAAGAGCAAGAAGCCTTGTAAGCTCTGACTGTTAGCGCAAAATGAAAGCCTTGAGGGAGTCTATGTTTCCAGATTAACCCATCGCAAGCGCAAACCTTCAAATCCATCATTCACCTTTATAATTACTCTACATTGAATTCTTGGTGCAACATGAATGCTACTGTATTGTTAATACACATGCCAAGCGCCCCCCGCCTTTTTATTGCCAGATGAAAAAGTGATGAAGAATTTTGGTTGATCAATCATCCTCATCCAAATCGGTTTCCAAATCACACATAGTTCGGCAATTTGGACAATAAAACTGGGGATAACTCTTTATTATAATGGGTCTGATGCATTTGTAGTGCCAAGCATGGGAACACGGACTTAAAAATAACGCTTGACACGGATCGATTTTCATTAAACAAATGGCACACTCCGACAACTCTTCTTTAGATTTGGCTGCTTCAGGAGGGGGAATAGTCACGGATTTGTTATTCTCTTGCGCGCCGGCATCATCAGTACTGATCTGTAGGTTTTTCAATTTCTTGTGGATCTCTAGATTGAATTGATTGACTTTTCTTTGCCAACTCTTGTTGAATTCACACCTCATTTTAACACATCTATACACCTCTTCAGTACCACCCCTGTAATCCATACCCAACTGGATGATATCTCCATCAATTAAAGGCATCAAGGTCGATTCTTGTGAGGCAGGCGACAATCTTATATGGTTTAGGAACGTACCCGAGGATGACTTGCTATCTTTAAGGAACCATTGGCCATCCTCTTTACACTGAAACAATGCGTGTGTTCTCGAAACAACCTTACTTTTGAACACTATGGGAGCAGACGAGCCTTGAGGAGCATGTGCAGCTGCCTTATTCTTCTCGGTATATCTTCCAATAGTAATGCTTGAGGAGGGCTTGATTTTACGAATAATAGGGGAAAAGTATAGGCCGGAGGCTGCCGAAGAATGGTCGATTATGGGAGTCAACCTTACTGAGAAAAAGCCATCTTTGTCCATACCATTCGCCCTGTCTTCTTCATCGTTATTGTTATTTATGGCATTTTCGGCTTGAATTTCTGCCTGAAGCTCACGATTATTGGTCGTCTCCGCTTGTTCCAAGATATTATTATGTTGGCCATCTTCTTCTGTGCTTGGATCGTTACTATCATTGGAAATGCCAATCTGAGTGGTATTATTGAGATCAGTGGCACTTCCGCTATTGACTATTGAAGCTAGACGTGGTTCGGATGCAAATTCCGTCTCGCTATTGGTGTTTGAATTGCTATTTTCACCACGGCGTCTGGATGCGACGGCCTCGTCGTGTAAGGTGGTGGAAGCATAGCTGTTGAGGTTAGCAATGGTAGGACTGTTGGACATGAATGTATGGGGAGATTCTGTGGGCGAAGGTGGCTGAAGGGTTGAAGAAGTTCTCATGCTTGACGAGAAGGTAGATAAAAAGTTGAGACCAAACGATGACCTTCGACCTCCTAGACTAGGGGGCTGTGCCGTGGGGCTGGTGCTTGATGTTGAGTTTGGCAGAGAACTGCTTTGTTGGTGGCTCTGCAGTATGCTCCGGCTGAGATTGTGGTGAGATTGGCTGGCGGGCAACGACGGTTTTGGGTGCAGAAAGGGAGTCACGTGCGCGCTCCCGCTGGACCCAACGGGGACTGGCGACGGAGGGATGCTAGAGGGAGGTGAGCTTAGCGGAGGAGGAGAAGCGCTGGTGTGGGTTGGACGAGTAGATGCTGATCTTGCAGGAGGTTTCAACCCGGTTTTGGACGAAGACGACGAGTCGTGCATGATAGTAGATGCTAATGAGGCTTATATGTGACTTAGGATGACGATGATATAAGCAACTAAACCGATAATCAGGTTGATTATAGAGTGGTTATGCAGTTGGTGTAAAGCCGGATACGAATGGTTGATTTTTTTTTGGTGATTTGGTGGGTGACTGACAATGTGGGTTACTAGGCGGATATGACTATAACAGGAAGCAACTAGAGGTATCTAACCAGAATCAATCACCGGCTGCTGAAAAGTCCCTAATAGTCTTTGGATATAGACGCTGTACCTATGGTCTACGACTTTAGCGGTTACTTAGTAGTACTATTGTTTGTTTAGAAGTATATAGATGTACCTGACGGAGGGTCGTGCGCCGCTGGCGCGTTGACGGCGTCACGTGAGAAGAGGAGACAAGAACAGAATAAAGGAACAGCCTGACATGGTGTAGCTGACCGTGGGATGGGTGCAGCAGAATTGAATGCTTGTGGTGCTTAAACGACTTTTGCAATTGTTTTTAAGCTTCTCCGGTTGTGGTTTTTTTTTTTTGTTTTTTCTTTTTTTTCCTGCTTTAGTAGTTGGACTTTTCACTCACTAACCTTAACAACAACTGCTGGAGCTGTTCACGGCCCTTGGCGCTTTTCCAGATAGCATGGTCACTATTTTCGGCAATGACCCACTCGATGGTATTTTCACTCACTTTTGATAATTCGCGCTGCCATTTCCCCCAGTTCAAACTGTTTTTGATCATGAAATCGGACGAAATAACACTCATTGGCAAGTTATGGAGATCTATCAGCCGAATCTCGTTGTACGACAAAATAGAGGCAGTTACCTGCTCCTGGAGCCTGGCCCTCAAGTACTTGGACTGGTAAACCATATCTCTGCCGAAAATTCTGCTCTTACTTGAAAATTTTTTTGGGTGCAAAAACCAGTGGAAAGTGGTCTGGATTCCAAGGGGACTGATCAAGCCTCGCATCCAAAGCTTGATTCCTTGCCAAGTATCCATGAACTCAAGGATGTGTCTGAAGATACGTTTGTTTTCGTTTTTACGGTTGGCTCCACTGAACGGTCTAATTTTGAGTAGATCCTGGTGCCAACTATCCACTAGCAAAAGAGAGTGAATTTTGCCTGGGTTTTTAGAGGCAAACATCTGGGAGTACAATCCACCTATATCGTAGCCTACCAAGCTAAATGGTCCTTCAATTCCTTCTTTGGTCAACGCTTCCATCAAGTACTCGGTGATAATGCTGATGGAAACAGGCGAAGGCGAGCTATCGGACCAGCCAAAACCAGGCCGGTCCCACACACAGTAGCGGTCAATTTTATTGAGGTGGTACAACTCTTCGATCCATTCCTGGGTCTCTTCGGCCGAATTCAACTGACCTCCTTCGACCAACAAAATAGGCTGTGGCTCTTTCTTTTCAAACACCAGATCGGTATGATTGCTATACACATTACCGTAGCACGCCAAATGGACTTTGAACTGATCGTCGTTTACCGAAACCATCTTGCCCCACGGTTTTTCGTGGGTATCAAAGGTTTGGAGCCATAGAGTGATCGAAATGTTCCACACTATCAAAAGAAGTATGAATTTCAAGACAGTCTTGATGGAACCCACGAGCAATTCAAACACAGAGCGACGTTTCTCGATTCTGCCAGTGTATCTGATTTCCTGGTAATTTCTGCCCTGCTCCACGCCCCAATCGATCAACGAGTTGAGAAGAACGTTGAACCCAGTCCAGATCAACGATAGGTTTCCTACAGCTCCAAACTGGTCTCTAATAGTCGAAACGCTAAGTATGACTACCAAGTCCACCAAGAGTAAGCCAGCCGTAATGTAACCCAAAATACGCTCATAATAAACCGGAATATAAAAGCACCATATGGTCAATAAGTTGGTAAGCAAGTTGATGATCACCAAGTCCAATTCTAAAAACGACTTGCCTCGATTGTTAAAGCCTGGAATGCTTATAAAGTCGTTGAAAAGGAACCCAAAAAAGAGAAGTACATTGATACAGAGAAGCACAATTACCGTGGTTTTGAGCATTTTGACCTTGTACAAGTTGAGCGGCGACACTATAGGGTCATCGGGGTCAAGGTATTGGCTGCCTGAGCCGTTTAATAACGGGGTTCTTTCCAAGTCACTGGAAGAGCGAGAAGGCGCTTCGGCCGATCTGACTGAAGCATCGCTTTCTGGAACTGGGTTGACGGTTTTAAGGGATGTTTTGTGGGGGCTGGAGCGCTCTGGTTCAGCGTTTTCGGAGTGATACGACATATTTCTCGTTCAATTGACCACCGGCGTAGTTGGATTGCTGCGACACGAAGATACTATGAGGATTCAATTGGGTGCTAGGTTTCAGAATCAATGTACCGGATGTTGTATCTCGTATAGTGATAGGATTGAGCAGCAGTGTTTGATTGTCGGTGGTTCCTAGGCGTGGGGTGGTAGAAGAATTTAATTGCAAAATGGGTCATTTTTAAGCTGAGTAGCAATGATATGTGGCTATATGCAGTATATGAAGATAGGCCTTCGTAGTAGCAATACACGCCACTAGGAGAAGACGAGAGTAGAGCTATTTTAGACAGGTAGGGGTCCAGTGGCGTGTAGTGTGAAGGCGGAAGAGTCTATAGTGGCTTATCAGTTTTACTTCTAGGGTGTACCTAGGTGGGGGTGTTGTGGCAACTCGCTCAACTTATCGTAGCTCTCTTTGGACTCCGCGCGGCTGCACTTTGACGTTCCTTCTCATGCATTATCAGCGGACCTACTCGAAGTCTAGTTTGAATTTGTCTAGAATTAGTCTAATTACAAGAGCTAGAGAGTAAGATGGGTGGCTTCATCTAACGTAGCAGACAAAAGCTGGGTCTTGTATTGCACAGTGTGGTCTGTAAGTTGTGAGAGTAGCGAGAACTAACGAGCTGCAAGCCACGAGCGAGGATTCAGCCGACTAGATAGTTGGAATAGCGGTACCCGAGTAGCAAAGTGCCAACGGGTTGTGTAGGGGAATTTAGACGAGCCGAACGATTGTAGGATCTTGCGGTGTGGGTGTGTCACGTGCCATGCCTATTCAGAATACGACAAATAAAACGAATGACTATCAGCCATGTCGATCATTAGCATAGACGGGGACAGCGAGCGCAATGGAACTGTCTACTACCATATAGCCGTCAAGCTTCCGCTCAGACACTTTGTTGTCAAAAGAAGATACCTGGAATTCGAGGAATTGGTGGCAAATTTATGTGACGAGCTAGGCATAGACAAGGACGAGTTCCCGAGCCAGCTACCCGCCAAAAGGATCAATTGGTTCAAGACCAGCACCAATAAGATTATTGAAGAGCGTAAAATCGAGCTAGGGCGATTTCTTACCGAAATTATCAGCGATTCGTCCATCCAAAATAGTCCCGTTCTCCACCAATTTCTCCAACTACCCGCCAACTTCAAGTTCACCCCGAGCTTGCTAAGGTCACAGAACGGATCCAGTCGGGATATGGACCTTGATATCGATGTTGGGTCCATAGACGAAAGTAACTGGCTCGAAGTGTATCGCAAACTCAAGTCACAAATCTTGGAACTGCAGAGCTCCAAAGCCGTAGGCGACAAGTACCAGCTAAGAAACAAGGTGAATAAGGTGTACCAGCCGTGCTTGAGCAACCTCGTCACTTCACTAAACAAACTAAATTCTGATAAAGCCGAAATTAAAAGGAGACAGTCGATGGTTGGAGAACTTCAAAATCAGTTGACCCAGCTTATTCTGACTTTACAGGTCACAAAACAACAGCCAGACCAGGCAAGTAATCTTGGACATTCACGAAGAGTGTTTGGAGCTCAAGAAACAGCGCAGACAATGACATTGGATAATAACGAGCTTCTACAGAGCCAAGTGCAGATCCATCGGGAACAAGACCAAGAAATAGAGCAGCTACGCAAGATCATACAGCGTCAACGCCAAATCGGCAACGCGATTAGCCAGGAGGTGGAAGAACAGAACGAAATGTTGGACCAATTTGCTGAGGAGGTGGGTAATACCTCGGATAAAGTAAATGCGGCAAGGGCCCGGGCTCGAAAGATATTATAAAGACAAAATCTCTACTTCACCAAGAGACAAATGACTGGGATATACTGGGTGACCGAACAGACTAACCGAGTTATACCACACTGCAAAAAAAATTGGGGCATACGCCCAATACTAATACAGGCTGTCTAGAGCTTCAATTGTCTTCACAAAATCCTGAAAAAAGGCTTAACTTTATAAATCCGCAACTATACATCACTAGTGTCTTTGTCAGTATACACAACATTAATTGCCTTTTATCGTAGATACATAGTACTACTTTGAAATGTGCCCTAATCTCGTATCCGGGTAACTCCAAAAAGTATAAAAGCGAGCGACTGCAGAAATTTTCTTGACCTCAACAAAACTAACCACTTTTAATGTAAGTAACGTTGGTTTGTGCAATTACTGATGAGAACACTTCGCCTTTATTGATCCTCATGAGAATACATAAAGTTTACACCAAGATCTACGCTGAACATTGCAACATTATTACTTTTGAACAAGTACTAACTAGAATAGTCTGACAACTCTAATGTGATTAGGTGTATAATTGTGGGTATTGTTGTTTCAACACTTGGCCCCATTTTCTAAACCCTTCCTCTATTTCTGTAATCGTCAAGTAACTCAACGAAAGTCTGACTGAGGTTTTACCCCAGTCTTGGGGGTCGCCTACGACCTCAAAGTTCTCGCCTCCAGCTAAGATTACGTTGTGCTCTTGTTGCAAGATTTTAACCACCTTTGAGTGGTCAAAGTCTTTGTCACCTTCAATCTTGATCCAAACAAAGTATCCTCCTTTGGCACCATACAACTTGGTTGATGCAGGCAAGTACTTTTCGGCAAACTCAATGATCTTTTCGCCCCTGGCCTTGTAGATGGTGTTGAATTTGGAGATGATGGTGTCTAAAGTATTGGATTCGATCAAGTGCTGCACCACCAAACTAGCCAATTGCGCAGGTGAACCACCCGATCTGTTGGCACCTGTTGCTGATAGCTGTTTCGCCAATTTGGGCGTGGGAGTTTCTTGCCAACCGCATCTCAAGCCTGGGGCAATTATTTTAGAGAATGTGGCGTTGGAAATGGTATTGCCAAACGTTTTATATGGAGGCAAGGTTTCCAGATCCAAATAGTTGAGGCGCGGTACGGGCACAGTCGAGTCGGAGTAGTCCAAAAGCTCGTACACGTCGTCACTGATGATCAACATATCGTACAAGCGGGCCAATTCAATCAACTTGCGGCGGGTTTTGACTGAATAAGTCAAGGCCCCAGGGTTCGAAAACGTAGGCACAATGTAGATGACGAATCGGTACACCTTTCTTGGGGGACGCGATGGGGCAGATACTATGTTAATTTCTATGTTGGCGCTCGATTCCAACCCTTGGCTGTAAAGTTCAAGCTGGTGCTGCAAATGATCGATATCGATTTCGTACTCGCTCGAGTCGTCGGGCGTCTCGTTGATGGCGGTCAATTTGTCTCCCAAGCCAACATCTACAAACACATCGTTAATCAAAAAATAGGTAGGCGAGACCACAAAAGCTCGCTGGGTGATTCCGCTCGCGACATCGGTAGCGGAGCCGAGGATACTGGCGATACCGTACGAAGCCCCGGCAGTCATGTTGATGTTTTCGGGGTGGGAAGCTTCGCTGTGAAATACCTCGTTGTTCCACTTACTGATGGCCTTTCTTACGTCCAAGTTGCCGTGATCGGTCCCGTAAGTCAACGGATGTTGGTTCGAAGGATCATTGTCGTAGGCAAGGTAGTCTGTCTCGGTCAATACTTTTTTGTATGCCTCGGCCACTTCTTTGGTAGGAAGAAGGTCTCTAGAAGGATGCCCTTTGAAGAAGTTGATAGTCATGTTTATATTGCCGAAAAGACACCTAATCTATGGTGTAGGGCTTAGGGTCCAAGATATAGTGTCGCAATTTTCCCCACGCATTCGCGTGGCGGCTACTTGTCTCACTGTGGTGCCGGCGCGCGGTAGTTCCGCGCCCCTACGAGTCAACCTCTCTGTATTGCACGCCGCACTTTTCTGTTCTGTTATTGTTAGCACACTATTTCCCTTCTCCGTGGTGATCTCGCCAGCTCCATTCCCCTGTGGCGATTCTCGATCTACAAGCTTACAAGAACCGACACTGTAGTCATATAATCATCCTACTAATCGAATAGATGGCAAGCCTCTCATTTGTGCTGCTGCTCTGCGCACCCGGTAGCTTTCGCTAGTTCGGTTAGCTCTCTCGTCACGTGACCTAAAAACCTTTCACCAACCAATAAAATCTCCACGAATGTAACCATATCACCATCAATACCAAAGCCAACATGCCTACATCTGCTGGTATTGTATTCAGTACATTCCTAGGCCTTCTTGCCAGAAGGTTACAAGTCACCATGGTGGGTAAGACCTACCCAAGGTCGTGGGACAGACTCCCTGGTTACGCATTATCCACCGGTGTGTTCTTGGGTGGCTACCTTGTGGCAGATCATTACATTGACAACAACAAACAATTGTTGGAGAGAAGATTGGCCGTGTTACGTGAGCAAAGAGCTCAGAAGGCTGCATTCCATGAATTCGAAGAAGAACCCGATCACAGATATACTGCTGAAAAGAGAGGCAGATTCTTTTCATTATTGGACAAGTTTGGTGCCAGTTACAAATAGATAAAGAAATAATAAACAGTATGAATAAGCAAGCCAGAAACCAGCTGAAACCAGCTAAGCAATAACTGTCGTATGAGTAGATGTAGGACGTACGAAGTCTGCAATGACTTGATATAAGCCCGGGCATATCACATGAGTATCACCTTATAAGATTAACAGCAATTCCATTCGATTGGTTTGTCTTCGATTATATAGTCTACGAAAGCCCAACTCTATTTTGATCTGAGATTCTTGGAGCGCATATACATCTATACTATTTTTTAGTACTTTATCCATGCCGGTCGAAGATAATTAGTGGTCTCTATTGTTAAGCAGCGGTGATGAAACTTACTCTGAAATACTTATTTATGCTTTTATTATACATTATAGTACACTAGCTATCATCCTCTTCCTTGTTTTTGTGAAACACGCCATCGTCCTCTTCCTCTACTGCTTCTCCTTCTTCTCCTTCTTCATCCCCGCTCAAATCGCTCCCGCCATCATCTTCGCTACCACTAGCTTCACTGCCACTGCCACTACCATCACTATCACTTCCTCCCTCCCCATAATCGCCATCTTCCTCAGAATCAGAATCACCTTCTCCCTCTCCCTCAACCTGTACTTCCATCTCGTGTTCTTCTGTACCTTTTTGCTTCTCGCGAAGCTTGTCATCGTAAGAATTATCATTAATGTTTTCCATTTTTATAAAATCGTCAATGGCTTGAAAATATGCTTGGTCAATCATGCCAAATTCAATCAGGGTTTCGTCTTTGGTATCCTTGTTTTCAACACTAAGAAAGAGACTGAACGTAAGTCGGGTGATATTACTATAAGAGGTATGCTGGATATTCTTAATATCGAATAGCAAAGTGGGCTTTTTGAACCCAAATATAATGTAGCCTTCCGATAGAAATACAAGAGACCCGTCTTTGGAGCCTCGATGTGCTTGTACCATCACCACCTTGCCATGATCGGGGCCTTCCTGTACAACCGATATAGCAGTATCAGTATGTAATTTGAGCGAGTTTTTGAACAAACTGTCGCACGGTAAATAATTTGTCAAAGTAACACCACACAACTTGAACTGGCGCTGGAAATAATCCACAATTCTTTCGTTTATAGGACCTATAGTGGCAGACTTTGAATTGCCCCCGTCTTGGGCCATTTCTTCGGGCAATTTGCCTTCTGCCACCATCTGCTTTTTGATCTGCTCAAAGTTTAACTGGCAAACTATTGGGTCTGTCTGGTCATGGAGCCAAATACAAAGATTTATGATATTCTTTTTGGAAGTGTTGGAATTGCCCAATATAGGAAGAAGCACACATAGTTTGACTGCTTCGGACAAGTGAGTTACAGAGAGCTCAGCCACCTGTTTGTTTACTATCGACAATACTGGCAATGGCTGGGCATGTTGCTCGAGCAAATGGAACACTATGTCCATTTTTTTACGCAATGGCGACTGGAATGAGACTTGAGATATGGCGAAAATCACATTGGAGGGCAAAATCGGCTGGTCTAGCTTGATGATGGATGATGGGGGTGGTACATCTATGATTTCCTCTTGTTTTATTTCTGGATTAAAGGCCAATTTCCGTTTCTTGGGCTCGACTTTATGGTCCCATACTGCCTGTAGTACCTGTAAGCTTTCGGGGTTGGCCTGAACTAGTGAATGTATTTGATGCTGAAGATCTAGTGGTAGTTGATCAATCCAGTCCATGATAAAAACAGTTTTGGTTGGTTCTATCAAATGAATGTTGGTGGATCTACAAAGATGCCTGGATCAAAACAATTGAGAAGAGATAGAAGAGTGTGCAGAGAAGAGAAGAAAGACAACAGTGCGAAGATAAAAGAAAGGAACGGTGTTGCAACTTTGAAGTCGGCGCGAGTGCATGCGATGTCAATGATGTAGCAGTAGTACGTGTAGCGACGGATGTTTCCATACATACGGACTGGAGTGGTCGTGACACGCAATATAGGCTCAGTTTTAGCACCTAGAGAAGTAGAGGATGGAAAAGTGGTGGCCAAAAGTGAGAAAAAAGAGTGCAAATCAACCAGAGAGTACCACACCAACGAGTTTTGGTAAATCTATATATATATATATATATGTATATGGCAGCCTGTCTATGTGGGTATTTGTGCTATGACTGATCCATTATTGGGCCCTAATGCAAGCTTGCATATGCTCCCGTCTCTTGTACATGGTCTTGGTCTGGGTGTTGACTCCGAGGTCCAGCAATCGACCTTGATGCTTTCGCTAGCTTATGGCAAAACATATATCGACGCGCTCCAGCTCCGGCCACAAGCAGGCCTCACCGTGGTATGCGACCCTGCCGAGCCCCCTTACACACCGGACGAGACGTTGCGTCTCTTTTGGTCCGCCTACCGTCTTGCCAACAACCCGGTGTTTGTCACCTTTGCCGACGGCATATGGGTCGATATACGTAACTTCTACTGCAATTGTGAGGACTACATGTGCAAATTGACCACTGCCATGTCTCAGCTGCTGTCAATTGGGGCGGCAGCTGGTGCGTTCCTGACTACCGGTGCGGATCTGGCCCTGGCGATCCTGCCCGCCCCGGCCCCTGACCGCCGAGGCCCCCAGTCGCCCGCTTCAAAATTGAACGCCTTTGTTCAGCACTGGCTCCTGCTCGGCCCATGCGTCCCATGTTGCCACATTCTATGTGTCCTTGTACTCACCCGCCAGCCGCAAAACCAGTCTCTTCGCGTGCATTACTCACCTGTCCCTCCCTAGTTACTTACTCTGCGTATATATCCAATAGATCGCAGCCCTTTATTGGCCTGCTTACGTAACGTGAAAATTTTTCCGCCACCAACCATGTTAACTCCACCAGTCCAGTCCAATTTGCCGCTAAACGTCACCACACAATCTCTAGTACCTCTCAAGCTACCAATTGTACCACACGGCCCCGTACGTCGCTTTCTTAGCCCAATTGCAGTTATGTCCTCCCCCTCCCCCCGGGAGTGTGTCGCCGGTCGTGCCCCTACCATCCTCCAACCCAACCAGAGAAAAATTTACCAACGCAGCAAAAGTCCCTTTTGGACGCCAACGATTCAACGTATAGTGGAACTTTAATAGTAATACAGTGATCAATACGACATTGCAGCATCTCAATCAAGCCCTTCGGATCATCTTTAGCATATTCCATCACCACTTTTTCAGCATACATTACATTCCCCCATCAAGGCTTAATAATTCTATTCAGCTTACCGCCAACTGCCCCCTTCAATCTTGGTATTGTTAATCATATCTTATTCATGTTCAAATAAACTTTGCAGTATTTATGTCTACATCTTCATCTTCGTCTTCATCTATAAACAATACTGGATCCAATCGTTTTCGTGGGGATGCCGCCAGCTTCTCCCCTAGTCAACCGCCTTTCTATCCATACCAACCACATCAATCACATCAACAATATCCTCTGCCACACCAACCGCAACACCACCACCATCCTCAGCAGCAGAATCACCAGTATATGCAATATGCTGTCCCTCACTACCCAGTCATGATGAACCAAATGGTATACCCTCAAATGTACATGCCCATGTACTCCGATATGTACTATGGCAACCAACCTTATATGGTTCCTCAGCATGTTCCGTTCACTCCCAACGTTAATAACAATTATAGACCAAAGAACAACTACAAAAGGAGCCTGTCAGCTAACCAATACAATCCTAAAATGGCATCCAATTTCATTCCTTCATCCTCTTCCTCGTCCACTCCTTACGAAGAAATTGATGCTTCCAAAGATGCTTCATTATCTACTACAGAGCCATCTGAAACCTCCACCACAGTAACTCTTCCATCGCCTGCGCCATCGCCGAAGCCAAAACACGCCCAAAAAACTCAACCAGAGAAAAGTAATGAACATTCACGAAGCATTGACACCAAGCATACTAATAATAACGAGACCAACGAACCATCGAATCAAGACAACTCCCTTGAGACAGAGCAACAAAATCAACAAGAAAAACAAGAAAAGACTGATCAACCACACAAAAGTCCTTCTCCGTCATCGATATCAAACGATAATATACCTATAGAACCTTTCATTTCGTATCCTTTTTTTATAAATACCGACGTGGAAAGTTTCACCAAAAAGAAACTGCCCGTTCTAGACCGTTTGAGAATCGAACATCAACAGTTTTTGTCAAGTTTGAATCAGTCTGAACTGTTGTTTTTCGATATCAAAGACACAAAAATCGTCAACTATAACACCAACGAGACCACCGTCACCAATATCCGCGGCACCCTCAATGACAAGCCAAACGATTCTTCGTTAGCTCCTTCTTCAAACTGGGCTTCCATCCTCCAGACATCATCTCCTTCAGTGAAAAAAGACATCAAGGAGCACAAAAAATCTTCTTCAACGTTAAATAACACTAATGGCTCATTGCCTACTCCTCCGTCTACTGTAGCTTCTGCCAACGGTGGATTCAACATAAAAAACGAAGCGGTTCAACCTCTCGGAATATTGCTTCTCAGAATCATGTTTGACTCTAACTATTCACTAATCAATCCAACCAATCAAATTCCTTCTTTCAATATCAATCCTAGAGGACTTACCAATACTGGTAACATATGCTACATGAACTCGGTTCTTCAAGTTTTACTCTACTGCCAACCTTTCAACAAATTACTCAAGCTTATCGAAGAAAAATCCGTGGGAACCCTTGGCGTGTCGAAAACTCCATTGTTGGATGCCACCTTACAGTTTTTCAATGAATTCATTGGCTTGAAATCTTCCTCCCTTTCCCCTGAAAACTTTTACATGAACTTAATATCCCATGAAAAATTCAACCATTTGAAATGGGGACAACAAGAAGACGCCGAAGAATTCTTGGGTTATTATTTGGATGGTCTCAATGACGAATTCTTGAGCACGATGAAGAGTTTAACCACCCCACAAATTGACAGTTTGATCCAAGGATATATTACTGAAAACGAAGGCGACACTGCAAGAGTCGAAAAGTTCAAGTACAATATCAAGAGTACCATCAGATTAATAAAAGAAGGAGGAGTTGGAGAAAATGGCAGCGATAGTAAGAACGCCGATGATAATGATGAATGGAACGAAGTGGGTGCTAATAACAAAAAGATTGCAAACAAGAGAACGGTAGAAATCGAGCCAACCCCTATATCCATGATTTTTGGAGGACAATTCAAATCTGTTCTTACAATTCCAAAGAATCCAAATTCAAGTCAATATCAAAAATCAATTACAATGGACCCATTTCAGCATGTTCAGCTAGATATCTCCGAATCGTCTCTGATTGAACAAGCAATTGAAAACTTGAATCAGTTTGAAAAAATAAGCTATAAAATGAAAGATAGTACCAAAGATATACAGATCAAAAAGCAAACTTTCATTGATAAATTACCAACAGTTTTGATCATTCACTTGAAAAGATTTTCATTTTTGAAGGAGAAAGACGTGGGAATCGAAAAGTTACGCAAGAAAGTCGAGTACAACCATAAACTAAACATTCCACCTGAAATGATATCAAATAAATCAGTTGAGGATGAAAATAATGAATATAAATTGATTGGTGTGATATATCATCATGGAAGTGGAGCACAAGGCGGCCATTATACCAGTGATGTTAGAAGACAGGTCACGAAAAGCTCTCAACTTTTAAAGAAAGATTGGGATAATGAACCAAAAGAGTCCACTCAAGATCAATTATTCGAATGGATAAGAATCGACGATACTCAACTCAAAAGTATTACTGAAGAAGAAGTTTTAGATGGTGGCGCAGAGGAAAACATCAAAAACGCCTATATTTTGATGTATGAGAGAGTTTTATAATCCTTCTATCTTTTTTAAATGTACATTAGTTGGGATCTTTTCATTGTTGTTATTATTAGTATTAGCAGATTATCAATCACTATCTCTATTCAATCGCCCTTTTCTTTTTTCTATATAGTTCAATCAAATTTTTTTATACAGATTGTAAGTAAGGATTGGACGCTTAGTCATGTGTAGAAATTTGCAACCACTTACCATCGAGATGTAGGAACGTACCGATTAGGAAAGTCACAAGTAAGGAATATTCAGAAAGAAATTTTCACTCAGTTGCGAAGAGCATCAACATGCAGAAAGAATCTAAATATAGAACAAAAAAAATTGTTCAATCCATTCTACATGAGAATTCAATATACAAACCAGTATGGGGTGGTTTTTGTTGCAAGCAGTTGCCCCGTCAGCCAGTGCTCGCGATAGGCTCCCTAAAATAAGTGTCAACAAACTGAAAAAGACTTGCCAACCATCCTAGTATATGTTAATGATGAAATTCAATTTTTAATGGTCTTACGAGTGACGAGAGGATCTATGGTCGAGCGCAATTCATCTACCGAATCGATCTATACTCTAATTCGTAATTAACACAATTTGCCGATTTTGCTGATGAACTTGAGATCAATCCGGGATTGCTCCCGTCAAATCATAATCCTATTTTTTCGCATGGCTCTTAGCAAGAAAATTGACCGCAGTAGTGAGCAACCTACCCTCGGAAGTCGAATCGGGTTACATGTGGGTAATTCGAGGTTCCTCTTTTTGTCTTGGCGTGAATACTGCAAGTAATTTTAACTTTTTCCATTCCCTATAGGGACAAACATTTACCTGGACTGTGCAAATCTCCAACACAACTGAGAATATTTTTTGTGATTTGCCCCTCCCATCGTGCCTTCGCTGAAATTTCTGTAGCCATGTTAAGTTTCGTCTCCGTCTGTTTTGCCCCAATTAACTTGTGGTCCCTTGCATCAATTTCGACGTTGATTTTGAGTTAGCCACCCTCCCAAAATCGCAACATTTCTCGGAACCCCCGACCACTCCAACCACCTATCTCACCTGCTGGTTGACGGGAATAAGATCCCATTCCAGGAACTTAAACAACCTGTAACAAAGCATACCCGATTCTACAGTAATGTCCCTTACAACCTTTTTAATCTATTAGTTTCACTGACACACACCTATGCGACCTACAAGGTATCCTGACTACAAGTAACATACTTCTTCTCTTTTCAGCCAATTCGGTACAGCGGTAAAACTCAGGAAACTTCCGTCAAATGTTTCCGCATTTCTCGAATAGGCCGTAAAAGTTTTCCTCTGCGAGATTAGTGTTTACAAGTGATAAGCGAAATTCAAATAGTATTAGGGGCGTACACGAGCGAACGAATAAAAATGAAACAAGAGCGGGAGACCAAGCGCGCTATCGAGAATCGATCCCAACGTCGCTTCCTATCTTCAACCGCATAATATAACCAGAATCAAACGTTTGATACGTGATGCAAACTCAATCCTACCGAGCATTAACCTTGATTTATTTCAAAATTAGGTATATTGTTCTATAAAGGATTAATTAGCTTATATCAAATTTAGAATAAAGCAGCAACGGCGGCGACACCAGCAACGGCACCGACAGCGACCTTACCGGCAGCGTTGTGGGTGGAGACAGCTGGAGCTTCGGTCTTTGGACCTTCAGAAGTAACGTAGGTGGTTGGGACGGTACATGGGCCGGTGATGGTCAAAGTGGTGGCTTCAGTGACGGTGATGGTCTTGTTGTTGACAACCAAGTGGGTTGGTTCTGGGCAGTAGGTGGTGAAGTCAGTAACAACGATGTCGGTGGTGACGGTAACGTTGGAAGCAGCGGAAACGGAGGCAGCTAAGATGGCTGGGACGGCGACTTTAGAGAATTGCATTATGATTATTTGAGCGAGTGAATGAGTTAAGAAATTTTTGGACAGTTGGGAGGATTTTGGTACCAATTTATACCGAAAAAAAAAACTTTTCTATAAATTGTATGGTTCGGGGAATTTGCACCATAGTCTGGAACAAAGTGCAAAGAGAATAGTGTAACAATAAAAATATATTATTGAACAAGAGGTAATGCGGGTAACAAAACAAATACCAAGAGATAGATACATTACGGGGCGAATTTCTTTTGATTTGTGCGTAAAGCGAGCTCCGGCTGAACCGGGGGTGTTGCGAACTCTGGGATGACAAAGAGTTCGTTCTCTTTTGGGAAGCACGACTGCCCAATCCAGATACGAGCCCGAAAATTAAAAGAAACCCTCCATGCTGGATGCTCGAGAATGTCTATTGTAGTAATTTACTTCTACGTATAACTTGACAACATAAGTGGCATGTTTGCAAATCCACCAGATAATTGAGCAAGTGAAACACGAGCTACGTACCATCGTGGCCACCCCCCCCCCCCAAAAAAGTTACAATAGTAGAGGCGGGATAGAGGTCGTAAATCGAGAGTGCGATTAGCAAATTGCCATTCCATCTTGATCTAAGTGCGATAGTAGAATTGAGCAACGTTTTGATCAATTTGGGTAAAGTTTTGCCAAAACTGCTGGAAATTGCAAAAAAGTTCAACATTAGAGAAAAGTCGTTAGGCTAACAATTGGCTGTAGTATTAAGAATAAGTGGTCAACGACTCGTCTCGTGGACACCGAGCCAAACATATACGAGTTATTAGAAACCACTAGTAATGGGTTGTGTTTTGGCTCAGTCAGATTTCATTTGACTAAGTTCAGATATATTTTAGTAAATATTAGATATTACTAAAGCCTCCTAAACATTGGCTGTATACAATGCGATTTTTTTTTGAAGTCGCGAGGCGATAAACGGCATATTGTAAGAGTAAAGAGATAAGATACGCAAGTAGCTAAACCACGATTGTAACCCCCATATGCCCTATTGTTGCTCTCAATTCCTCAATCAGTAATGTCGCAGTAAACAAGGCGACAAGAGCGGGCTAGAAAATAAGTCTATAGGGCCGGGTTGTTCTACACGGTTTGCGCACGTGCCAATGCACGCCTTGAGCTTAACGGAGCCGTGGATGGCACGCCATCCACGTGACCTACATTTATCATATCAAAAAATCACATAATATACAGGTTTATTAATCTGGGAGCTAAAAAGGGGATGAAGGGCGGAGGCGATTACCAGCATTCATAACCTCCATCGACCACTAAGTTGTGGCCTGTAGTATAAGAAGAAGCGGTTTCACTAGCCAAGTAGAGAATGGAACCAACAAACTCCTTTGGTTCGGCCATTCTGTGTTGAGGGATCTTGGACTCCCATGCTTCTTTCATCTCTGAGTGACCGGCAATCACGTTTCTGGTCAAAGGGGTCAAGATGTAGCCCGGCGACAAGGTGTTGACCCTGATGTTGTACTTGGCCCACTCACAAGCCAAGGAACGCACCAAGTGGATCACGCCAGCCTTGGACATGTTATATATGCTCTGAGGTTGTGGGTCATTGACGATGGTTCCGGACATGGAACCAATCAAGATGATTGATCCCTTCAAATTGTTCTGGATCAAAGGTCTGGCAAATGACTGCGATACGTAAAATGCGCCCAACGAGTTGGCTTTCATGAGGGCTTCAGCATTCAAGGCTGGGTATTCTTCAGCTGGGTAGTTTTCACAGTACCCTGCTGAGTTGATTAATAAGTCTGCAATTTTGTTGTGGTGCTCGTTGATTCCGGCAAATGTGGTTTCAACCGACTCGGCATCACCGATGTTGCACGCCCAAGCGGAAACCGCGCCGATTGGCGATTCGTGCTTACCCTTGAGAGTGGACTCGCCCCATGCAAGCAATTCTTTAGCTGCGTTCTGGGTACGTTCCAAGTTCATGTCGACAAGGGCAACTTCAGCACCTTGGGCAAGCAAGGCTCTGGTGATGACAGAGGCCAAACCACCCGATCCACCGGTGACGATGGCTAATCTACCATCCAATCTGAAGTTAGGGACGACGTTTTCGTATGAGAAATCCATGATGTGTGTGATGCTTAGCGTTCGGTAGCTCTACTCTTCCTTCTCTTTATATACTCTTCCAGGGCGGTTAAAAGAAATGACCAAAAAGAAAAGACCAAATTCGTTTTGCACTCGCCGGGGCGGGTTAAACGGGCTCGGGGTTACGTAATAGGCGATGCGCACGCGCGATTACAAAGCGAGTGTTTATGTCATCTTGTGGTCATCGGGCGTCAGTTTGACGCGTGATTACTTCATCACAGGGGCGGTCCAGGTGTGATTGGTCCAGCTGGGCAGTTTGAGCACTTACGCGCTGTAGGATCGAAAACGTTGTGATATCAGCTGTACATATCGCTGGACATGTCCTACCCGACCCTGAGCAAAGGCGGGTCCAATCCAACAACCGAAAGTAAAAGCCTAGCTGGAACTCGTCACGGCTTGCCACACGCCAACGAACCGCCGCCAGAGGCGGGCCCATTTCACCCGCTCTACCCCACATTTCCACGTGACTGTTTCGATGATCCATGGAAAAATGATCCACGGGAGTCAATTCTGGGGAAACCCCGGAGGAATTACCACTTATGTCCGTCACGGCTATATCGTCTATTTGTGTCTATGTACCTCTATTTATAGCCGGCCGCCTGTTGTCTCTTGAGTCTCTCAAGATTCCTGGCATCCCTCGCTGCCTGTTCGCGATCCATACGCACATTGGCCCAATTGCGCAACCGTTCTCCGTACATCAAGCAAAACACCGGGAACGGCAAGCCCAAGACAAGCCCAATGAGAGCAAACAAGGTATTGCCCCAGCCGTAGTTAAGGGCTGCATACATCAGATTGGCAAAAAGCGGGAACGCAAACCCAAAACACAGGCGGAACACTGCTGCGGCTGCGACCGAGCTGGCTGCAAATCGATTGTTCATGTCAATCAAGTAATTTTGAATTGTTTGGAACACCGCGACAAACGAAAATGCAAAAATAGCTGACCCTATGCCGGGCATTATCCAGTGGAGATGCTTCTGGGCCGACCAGCCGTACCATACCAACCCCACTGGGATGCCTAGCGATGCAAAACAGAGACAAGGAAGCCGATGCTCGGGCTTGGACACCCCGCCGTTGGTTGCTCGCATTCGCTCGTACACGACTTGGATAGCGTATGCCCAGAATAAGGTGCCAGTCAAGTAGCCTATTCCCATAGGAAGATACATAAGCCCGGAGATGCCAATGCTGAAACCATAAATGCCCCGGAACACACCTGGGAACGTCACCACCATAATGTACATGAACCCGTATACAAACGCCATAAAAGAACCCAATCCCAACACCATTGGGTGCTTGAAAAGTAGCTTGATGGGTCTGCTCATGTTGACGCTGATTTTGCCCCATTTGGTTTCTCCATCGGCAATCTCGTAGATGGTGTGGAGGTGCTCGTTTCCGGTTTCCTTGCGTAACTTCTTGGCCTTGAGTCTCAAAAGGCGCGGCGAGTACGTTTCCTTGAAAAACACCAATCCAAAGAGAGCCACACCACCATTGAAGATGGCAAGCACGTAGAAAACCCAATGCCATGACTTATTCTGCACTATGAAACTAGAAATGACCGGCGCCAACACAGGCCCCAAAGTGGGCGATATCGAGTATGCGGCCATTGCCACTTGTCTGTGGCTGTCGCTCCATAAGTCGGCAAGCGTTCCTGCGCCAACACTCAATGGAGCACATCCCCCCAAACCTCCCAAAAATCTCAACACACATAGTTGAGCAGGTGTTTTTACAAACCCACACCCCAAATTGAAGAAAAATACCGCCCAGATGGAAGTGTTTAGCACCGTTCGCCTACCCATCCTGTCACTTTCTGATAATGGTGCAATCAATAGTGGCCCCAAAGCCCATGCTAGAATCATGATAGAAACACTCAACGATTTCACCGAATCTTTGGTGATGTGGATGTCCTCTGCGATTTTATCCATAGCTGGTGATAACATCGATGAAGACATGGGTGATATCAATGTGTAGACGGACACAATCACGGTCTGGAACACCTTCTGGGACACGGGCCAGTTTCGGGGGTACTCCGGGTCGTCTGCACCGTCCCAGGCTACGAGCTCCGGGTCCACCGACGCATACTCTCCACCATGATCCTTTGCTGGCACAGGCACGTCCGAGATGTTCTGGTATAGGCCCTCGTCTTGTCTGCTCTCGGTGTTGTCAAGACCTTTTTCATCGTCTTGAGCCTCTGAACTAGGTATCCTATCCAATTCTTCTTGCACTCTATTATGCAATGAATCAAGAATGGTGTTTCTGGTGGCCGATCTTCTTAAGCTGATGTCAGCATCATTCATATCTCCGTAGATATCTCTAACAGAGTAGCCAGTGGGAACCCGACTCAACGCTTGCGCGTATGCCGAAGAGTTCATGGAACTTGTTCGCGTCAATGATCGCAACGAGTTCAACGCTTGTTCGGAAAATGCACTGAACGACCTCCGGGGTTTGTTTCCTGTGTCGGGTTCGTTTTCTTGATTTAAAGCAACTGGCTCAACTTGCTCCTCTGATCCTATTGATGATGCTAGAGAGTCTGACGATCTGCTGGGTTCCAAATACGCTTTTGACGACTGCATTGGTTCAGTCTCTTCATTCGGTTCTATCCTGTCTGGTTCTTTATCTGCCATTTCATCTCCCATTCTTCTTGTAGTCTGAAAACAATTTGGAAGCAGGCGGAAAATCATTTATATAGTTTTATGCACGGCCTCCTAAGATCTACGCTTGCACATAACTTATTTGTTGTGAGTCAATAGCGCGGATCGGAACAAGTAGAAAAAGACGAGGAGTCAACGATGTTTGCGTAAAAGATAGCTACGTCACGAAGTGTGATAGGGAAGACAGACGTACGACAAAATGGAGAAGCAGAGAGAAGGTAAGTGTAGTGAGCACAGTACCGTGTTTAGGATTGACATTTGAATGCAGAGAAACGGCTAGGATGCACTGCGAAAAAATAGCGGGTGGCATAAAAGTATAGGACTATTTGGGAAAAACTGCGACAACCCCGCTAAACAGCGAAGGCGAGCCTCAAATCAGCCCGAGCGAAAGAATATACTAAACTATAGATTATAGCCTCGCTATAGCCTCGCTATAGCCTCGCGTCCACTTGCTGACTCGCGTATCAAGCGAGGTGTCATTTTTTGGTTACAACCTCTCTGATGTCACCTATAGCACGTTACGTAAGCTATCGATCCTCTGAGATGCACTGGCTGAATTACATGTCAATCACAATGTGTCAAATCAATTGCCACTTTTGTTACAAATGTAAAATGTTTGTTCGAGGCTATTGTACAATTTGAATCAGAAGGTGCATCCATATAGATGATGAAAAAACCGGATTTTGGCTAGATGATGTGTGCTCACTCTAGCCTTTCGCAGCCCTTCGAAGTTACTAGATTGGAGGATAGATTGGTTGCACGATCATCCACTCGATCTCGTGCGTTCGTGCGTGATAAAGCCCACCTGTCACCGCACTACCAACCGCTATATAAGTGCCAGGATTTGGGGCTCTCTCACATCCCCATCGGTGTTTTTCTCCCAACCCCGAATGCTCTTCGGCTCAGGGGCGGACCTGCACACAGTCCGGGGCAGCCAACACCAAACAGTTAAAGTCGTCAGACGATTTCGACCACCACCACCACCACTACAATAGGATGAACTTCATTAGAAAATTCATAGGAGGGGCCCTGAAGACAGATGAGGTGGCGCTGATCCATTCAGGCAAGCTATTTCTCACGCGTCTGCCGCAGCTGCCCAAGGGAGAACTCGAGTGCTTATACAACGACGCCTTTGCCTCCATACAACAAACAACCACACCATATTTTTACCAGTTGTGTATTACTAAAGCGTCTAGAGAGGGCGATTTGGATTACAGTAGAGGGTCAGACGGATTTCCAGAAGATTCTGACGAAGAAGAGGAGTTTGGCGACGACTCAGATCATAACAAGAAAGCGATGGGAGCCGAGGCGTCCAAGGACGAATGGAACTATCCAATAACACCGGACTTGAAAATCCAATACTACGAGAAGTCCAACGGCAACAGAGCCATAGTGTGGCTTGATTTGAACGGAGACGAAGACGATAAGTTTGAGTTTATCATAGATGAAGATGTACCTCATGTAGACATCGATTCGTTTGTATTATCTTTGTTCAAGACATTGTACGAGCTGAGATACCACAAGAGCTCGTCCAATATTCGCAGCTTGAAACAACTTCAGGAATTTGTTGAGCCGGCCGAGAATGATTATTTGAACTTGGCCCAACTACAGCTGTATTCAAAACATTGAATACCAACCTGACAAAACTTGACACCCAAAGCTGGAATAATGGGTTCAGGTATGTTTTTTTTCACCTCTATAGCATTCATAGTTTGTCGTTTTTCTCTACTTCGAGACCAGCTCTTCTCCAAGCTAATCCTTGTTCAGCTTGATCCGTGGCTTTTGGTCTTTTATAGCATTGCAGGTCAACGCTGGTTTATAGATCGTAATTTATCTTCGTAATCCGAAAGACCTTTTCATTTCATCCAACCAGATGATTCTAAATGCATTGAACTGCTGGAATCTTGTAGGGCGAAACTCCAGTGCGGTCATTTTCTTCATATGATCAAACCCTTCAGGAGGAACATAGGGAATACGGTTGATCCGGGCATGTATTTTGCGTACCCAGTTGTGGAACCCTGGGGACAGAAGAAGTCTGCGATATAATATCTCCTCCAAGTTCATCAAAATTATAGGATTGTATCTGAGTGAGCGACAGCGTAAAAGCAAGACTACGTGCTCAATGAGTTCGAAGTGCTCACTATATTAGCGAGCAACTTTAGTGCGAAAAAGTAGTGAGGCTAGCGAGAAAGAAAAAAAAAAAAAAGACAACATAGGGAGCGCGCGGCGGTTCTTCAAGCCACCAGAGGTCTAGGGGAGGTGAGATATCTATTGTATCTGGTCTGCATTCACATTCCAGCCCCAAACTTCAATTTCAACTATTCTGGAACGGATTTCCCCAATGAACCATTGCGGACAATTATTGATGGAAACTTTGCCCATGTGTGTGTAAGTGGACTAACTGGGTAGGCTCATTGATTTTACAGAAAATGGCAAAATAATGGCAGTATTGTTTCAATGGCCATGGACTGTATTTCTAACTAGACAAGCTACGTCCTGGATTCTCTTTAAACTATCTGTACTGTTGCCCATACGTATCCTACTTGGTCTATAGGAGAAGTGTGGGATCCCAATTGCCCTCTGGGAGTAGTGTAATCCGTAGGCGCTGATAGTCTTCGTAATGGTTCTGTTATCTCATGCGCCTGGTTTGGTGCGGCTCACTTGACAGGTGCGAGATGAGCGCTACGAATGTTAGTATGTTTTGTTGGACCTATTCTAACCAAACCAAAATAGCTATATTCACTCCTGTTTAGGATACAACAACAAGACAAGCCCTCTTCACTAGTCAGGGGCACTATTCTGCTCAATAGGCAACGCTCGTCCCAGACATCCATCTGGCTCCCGAAATCCGCACTACCCAAAACGGACTGTTTGTAAACATCATTTAGCGAGCATAAACAAAAACATTTTGAACAGTCAAGAGTGTATAAGAAGAGCATACAAGTCTAAGATAGTCCTACGATCAGCCCCTTCGTCAACTAGCATACCCACCAGCCTGTAACGTCCAACTCGCCTATTACGATATATCACTCGTGTTCTAGGAATAGAATTAGGATACCCATCAAACCAAGAGTCATCACCTATCAAAATATCACCATCCATCAGACCACCACTAAACAACCACCACACAACCATAAAATACCAATCAGAATAGTCTTCGCGTGAAAATCAATATGTACGATAACACAGAGCCAATACTTGACGAGGAAGATATAAAACTCGACTGGAATGGCCTAATAGACGACACCAACACCTCTGTAATGAGCATCGACTATATCAACAACGAGACCGAACCCACAAAACAAACAGGCCACTACCACAAATCAGACACCAGCGGCATGCAAAATTCACTACGTTTCCCCCCGTTTAATACCAAAGACCCTCTTTTTTCACTGGTGGTGCTACGCCCCGATAATGCCAATAACAGCGCCAGCAATGCCAATGACCTATTCCAGGTGACCAACAACATGAGGCGCGGCTCAGTGGGGCGCAAAAAGAGCCAGTTTGACATTTTTGGGGCGGATATAGACGAAGAAACCACCGGATGGGGCTACGAAACCGGCCAGAGACTCAATAATGACAAGGTAGAGAAGATGGTGGAGGCCATGGGTCTTCAGTACGGGCCAGACTACGAGATGGACGACCAGCTTCGCACGCGTTTCTACAAGGGCCGGTTCAACAAGCCGGAACATGATGCCTTGGACGTGCTGTTGAGCTCGTATCTTGACGAAGACAAGGAGAATTTGAGCCCCTACCCCGATCCACTCAAGACCGTAAAGAATAAAGAAGCCAACTCAATCAAGAAGTCCAACAAAGTGTTTTTTCGGTCGCCACGCCGCAACCAAAAGACCGCCATACCCATTCTCAAACCACAGGGCACCGGCATACATACCAGTGAGTTTCGTAAAGATCTCAACTTTGCCGTCAAAAGAGACCCTCTGCCAGAGCACGAACAACCTTTACGCCGCATATGTACCCCTCAGCATCGCACCAGCACCCCACTCAAGCCTTCGATAAAATACACCGAATCCAAACCAAGCATATACATGGTCAATTCGCTGACCGGACTGATCAATGACGCCACGAAGTTCGGCACAGAACTCAATGCGTCGAGCGGGGACGACTTTCCGTTACCTGAGGATGCTAACGAAATTGTGCAAATCCCCACCAACGACGAAAAGTCCAAGGTGCAGAAAATGGCCATAATCAAAGTGCTTGCGAATAAGTTTTTTCATCGCAAAGCTGCACCAGCCGATAAACGGCTTGGGTTCTATACAATCAAAGAGTATGAAGAGTACAACGGCACCGCCATACCACGGGCCAAGGAAGAAAAGAAACAGGTCAAATGGGCAGAAAAGCTCGAATGGTGATATGATGGTTTATAGTATAGATCAATACAATTACAAGCCGGTCTTGAAGGCCACCACACTAAAAACATCCCGCAATAAAACGAGTAAATTATGTCCTGCACACGGACATGAGCAACTGATAGGTGTAGGACTCGATTCCGACCTAGAGGCGTGCAATGCGAGACTGTAAAGGAGTTTGGAGCTGTGAAGCAGCAGACAGGTGGAGAATAGCGTTTACAAGACTCGGTAGACTACAAAGTGCTTGTGCTAGCAGAGTGCGTGGGGTAGCGTAGACTGGCGTAGGAGTATTTAGTGAGGCCAGATTTTTCGCACCGCCTGTTTGTTTTTACAGCCTTTACCGCGACCCCGCGAATGTCGTCCGAAATCATATATAAAAAGTCAACACTTGTCACTCTTTCTCCACCAACTACACCATGTCCACCTTCTTTGACGAACTGAAAAAATCCTTTGCTGATGTACCTGTTGTCGACAACAAAGTCGACACCGCTGCCTTCTTGGAAGCTTCGGAGTCTTTGGTCAAGTTATTTGACTTGTTGGGCTCGTCTGCATTCGCGGTGGTCCAGAAAGACATGACAGGCAACATTGCCAAAATTAGAACCAAGTTGTTGTCCGATCCAGCTGGCTCTGGAACTCTTCAAGACTTGATTTTGTCCGAAGCAGGTTCGAAAACTAAAACTGCCACCCAGGGATTATTGTGGTTGTCGCGTGGTTTGCAGTTCACCGCCCAGGCCATGAGAGAAACCGTTAACAACCCTACTTTGGAATTAACCAAGACTTTCACCGATGCATACAGCAAGACCTTGTCTCAGTACCACGGTATGTTGGTCAAGCCCATTTTCAAGTTGGCCATGAAAGCATGTCCTTACAGAAAAGAATTCTTTGAAAAGTTGGGTGCTGATCAGGCTCGTGTTAATGAACAATTGGAAGTCTGGTTGAAGGCTTTGGAACACGTTGTTCAGATCATTATGGACTTCTTTGCTTCCGGTAACTACGGAAAGGGATTATAGTTATAGACAAATTAAATTGATCACAGGACTCAATCGTAGATATACAGTAGTACAATAGAATGGTAGCACCATATGGGAATATCCCTAAGGATTATTCCAGCCAAAACCTGGCCTGAATAACGCAGTTGGTAAACTATATCTTAATTACATTTTGTAGTATCTACTGTGATTGATTATAGATGAAAATTGGATATGTTGTACAAGTGTTGCTTTCTTATATTGCTAAGTAGTACTACTTTTCTATTTACAAATCTTCTTCAGTCCCGATTCTCTTGGTCTCTTGCATCAACTCGTACAACTGGCCAATCTGCTCGGGCGACATCTTCTCTAGATCATTCTTACTGATCTTCCCGTCCATCCATGAGCCACCATCCACAGCTCTCAAGTAATCTTGCCATTCGGTAAGAAACCCAACAATGTGCAACGGATTGTCCGTGTCCTTGTGGGCTTTGAACTCAGCCTTGACGTATTGATCGCCCAAGGGCCGGAGCTCGGCCGGAAGCTTGTGGACATGTGCGCGTAAAATTGCTTGGTAGAGTTTTAGCGGAGGCAACAATGGTGCCTGGTTTCTTTCAGGACGACGAGCCCTCACCAATCTAACCACAGAAGCTTTCATTGTTGCTGGTGATCTCACTTGCCGTTATTGGAGTGAAAATACTCAGGAAATAAATCACGTGACGCAGAGCTCCCTTCAAAGGTCTGGGATGTTCAAGATGACTGCAACCCAGCACCAAAACCCAAACATTGTACGGAGCTCCATATCGAGACAACACAAACGGCAACTTCGGAAATGTGTCAACTTTTGTTTGCATTTGCTTGCTACTTGATAACGAGGGTATGGTGACTCGAGTGGCATCAAATCGCAATTACCTCGCCTCGTCTGCGGTATTCATCCCTGTAGAGTTTACCAGTTCTGTTAATCTGGCATGGTACCTGAGATTGGTGGCAGTATGTGGATTTCGTTCTGTCAAAGCCACCCATATGTTTACCTCATTCAGTACTCGCAAAGATTTCAATTGTGAAGGGGGGTGGTTATTCCGAATCTAAGCCCAGGTAATATACAGCCTTCTATCCCGTTTGAGCTACGGGCTACTATACTCCAGCCACGTCAAACAGATCCAAACAACTGATTTGCCCGCCAACAATATACCCCCCCCTCACCTAAACAGGTATGTTTCGACCATTTACCCAAAGTGGCAATCCTGCACCTGGCGCAGCACCAAAATTTCCTATTTCAGCAATCGCTAATGTCAGTCTAGTATGGCAGAGGGTTCATTCCTGGGTATATGGTTATATCGATTGAGATTTCTGGGCAACTTTATAAACGACCTAAATCCCCGGAGTGTTTAGGTTTTTGTTCTTCAGTTTCCCACACTACAATCTCAATACCAAGTGTTCAAATCAAACTCTCCACTACATTTCGCAGCCATCCACCCACTTCATAGTTACAATGAGATTCGGTACTATAATAACAGTTGCTGCACTTGCTTCTTCAAGCTTGGTTTCTGCTGCTCCTTTGACCAAAAAAGAGAGTAAGAGAGATGACGTGGACGCCATCTTGAACTCCATCAGAGAGGTCGAACTGTCCAACGGCAAGAGAGACTTGTCGCTGGTCGTGGAGCAAATTTCGGGCTCATCGCTTGAAGATTTGCTTGAAAAATACACCGGGTCTTCTCTGTTCTCAGCCGATGATATCACAAAAGCCATCGAGGCTCAAAACTTCACAGCCTCTTCTTTGGTTTCGGCCATCAAGAACTCCGGCTTGGCTTCCAAGTTCTACACCTTCGTGTTGGACGATTCTGATTTGTTGCCTACTGCAATAAGCTATGCCAAGACCTTATTACTGAACACATCCTCAAAGAGAGAAGACGTAGAAGAAGTTGAAGAAGTCGTCGTGGTCAAGAGAGAAGTTTCAGATACCATTTCGCTGGTCTACAGCGCATTAGAAAGCTCTGGTTTATTGTCTACTCTTTCCAAAACAGTGTTGGAAAACGACCAATTGAAAGAAGCCGCCACCTCCTTGGTTTCTTCTGCTGCCAAAAACATTGATTTCGCCTCGCTTTTCAACTCCGTCAAGCAATCTGGTCTTGCTGGCGATGTTCTTAGCTCGATTTTACTGTCCAAATCCCAACGTGATTTGTTCGAACAAGAAATCCAGAAACGTGGCTTGATCGACAACCTTCTTGATTCTGCTTTGGGTGTTTCTTCTTCTGCTGCTACAACCACCACCGCTGCTGTACCTACTGCCACTCCAGCCAGCACCATTGCTACAGCAGCCACTTCCACTGTCACTCCTGAGGTTGCTTCTGCTGCCTCTTCTATCGCTTCCGCTGCCTCTTCTGTTGCTTCTGCTGTTTCTACCGCTCAAACTTCAGGCTCCGGTCTCGATGGAATTCTCGGGGATATTTTTGGTACTCCTTCCACCACCGCCACCCCTACTACCACCACTGCCCCTTCCACCACTTCTACTGCTACTACTGAGGGTTTTTTGGATGAGATCTTCAACGATTTCTTTGGAAGCGGCTCAACTACCACTACTGGTACGGTCGTTGCAACTCGTACCACCAAGACTACCGCTGCAACTTCTACCCTGACTACCGACCTTGGCTCATTCCTCAGCGATTTGCTCGGCGACATCTTTGGCCCCTCGAACTCGTCTACTGTTGCCACCACCACCGGATCTTCCGGAAGCCCAAGTCTCATCGGTACTATCATCAGTGATATAATTAGCATAGTAGGCAAGATCTTGTCTTCTATCTGGAAACAATTCCAAAACAACGACTTGTCATTCACCAACATTATCGAAGATGTCATTGATGCCATTTTTGGTGGCTCTTCTTCTTCTGGTACCTCAAAATCAGTCAGCAGTGGCTCAGGCGGATTCGTTAATTTCTTTGAAAGTATCATTGACGACTTGTTTGGTTCTTCCACCAACAACGGTACTTCTTCTATTGGCTCATCTATTGGTCGTATCATCGGTGAAATCTTCGAAGCCATTTTCCATGCTATTTTCGGAAGCCCATCATCTACTTCTTCCATCAGTGGTGCTACCAATACTGCTACTGGCACTGGCATTGCTGCTACTGGCACTGGCATTGCTGCTACTACTACCACTAGTACTACAGCCACTGCCTCCAATGACGACGAAGAATGCTGCTGTTCGGGTGGTGTCGCCAACTCCAAGAGAGAAGAAAGAAAAATAGTGACGAGACAAGCAAAGAAAGCTATCAGAAGGGAGCTCACCAGAAGAGCTTCACAATTGTCTCCAGATGAATACCTTTATCTTATGAGAAAATAAGTCATATCCTACATATATTATTTACCCTTCCCCATTTCTATCGTTGCCTCTTTTTTTTGCAGATCATCGTCTGTTTACTTCTGAATACCTACGTTTTACTAATATATTGAATATTGAACATTTTGCAGCCGTAGACTCTTTACCGCAATAGGAAATTATAGCACATGCAGGAATATGGAGTGCATATCGCCCGATTGGGAACTTGTAGGCAAAAGGTGGGGGAGGTCCAGAGGTGGTTACACTGGATGGCACGATGCCCAGGCTTTTCTCGGTTAAAAATAGGCTATTGTGCAGTGATGATCCATCTGTAGAATATTCCCAAACACAACAGGAGGAAAGACATGTTCTCCGCTTTTTCTGTACAATTGTGGAATCAAATGTTATACCCAAAACAGTAGGATCTGCTCGTCTAATGCGCCCAGACTCCTGACATACGAGCACGAATATAGGAAGAATAGCATAATTCTAGTGCTTGCTAATATACACCACTTACTGCAACTTGTTCTCCAAGTAGTGTAGTGCCACACACCATGTCTCTCGGAGGGAGCCTCAGAGAACCCGCTGAAGCACTGCAAGCCCCCGAAGATCTTGGTGATGGCTCTATAGTCCTTTGTTCGCCTTTGTTTGCCAAAGCCTTTCGTGGGCTTCATCGGAGCCGACCCCAAGATGGGCCCACACGTGATCCAATTGCCGCATTCGGAAATATCTCGATGGACTCGAGGGCTTCATTGCGTTACCAGATTCGGAAGGTGATGGTTGCAGCCTCGATAGAATTTCCCCATTCGGATAGAATAGAAGAACGCAATTTAACCATTTGGGGATTTTGCAAAATTACTGGATTCGGAGTGGAGACATAAGGCTAGAGTATATGTAAGAGACAAATCCGCCGTACTGAGGACCGTTTTTCACTACTCGAATACTTTGAATCACCCGTTCATTCATTCTCTCGTTAAAAGAAAATAATACTTGTTACTGTCCATAGGCTTATGCCATTGAAGGGTTTATTCGGTTTATAATTATAATGAGAATAACGTCTGTTGTTGGCACAGTATTAGTAACTTCCGCGGTTGCGAACGCCTTGGAAAACGGAGAACACAACCAAGATAAGAGAGGGTTCCTCGATTCTTTATTTGGTACATCATCGGGCACTTCTTCAGAAGCTGCTGCTCCTGCACAAGCTGCTTCGCCAGCCACTCCATCCACTGATGCGGCTGCAACATCATCAGCAACATCGGCTACACCAGCTACATCAGACACAAATCTATTGGGTTTCTTGCTGGACTTGAGCAGCTCGAGCTCCATACCATCCAACTCATCTAGCTCCAGCTCATCTAGCTTGTCTAGCTCTTCTTCCACGGCTGCAAAATTAAATGCCCAAAAACTCGCTGCATCATCTAGTGCGTCTGCGCTGTCCAGTTCCGCTCCCAGCTTCCTTGATGGCTTGTTGGGCTCATCAGTAGCTTCGGCGACATCCACCCAGAGTGCATCTAGCAGTGTCAACTCTCAGTTGTCTAGCTCTAGTGCTGCCCCTAGCTCAAGCTCCGAGGGGTTATTGGACGCTCTTTTCGGCACCAGTTCCGATCCTAGTTCTAGTTCCAGTTCTGCTTCATCTAGCCACAACTCAACTACTACCAAAGGAACCAAAGGACTCTTTGCCAACTTATTGGCCACTTCCAGTGCTTCGGATGACGACGAAGAGTGCATAGACGAGTCCACTTCCGCTGCTGACGAGTCTACTACTAACCCTGCTGCCACTACTACTAGCAAAAATACCAGCAAAACAGCTTCTAGCACCACCTCCGCTCCTGCCAGTACCGCCGCTCCTAGTCAAACCGCATCTTCTGCTGCCTCTACAGCTGCCAGTTCAAGCGACGACGACGATGAAGAGTGCGTGGACACAACTGAAGCCCCTTCAGCTTCTGCTGACCCTACAGTCACTTCAGGATCTGCAGACCCCAAAGTCACTTCTACTGCAGTAACTTCTGGAGGACCACAAAATGAAGGTGTAGCTTCTAGTGATGACGACGATGAGTGTGAAGAATCCGCTACTCCTGTTATTACCAAAACAAGTGGTTCAGTAGCCTCGAGCAATACCCCAGTCACCACTACCTCAGTTACCACTAGCTCGGACGATGATGACGACGAGGACTGTACTGACCCAACTACTGCTGATCCAGCTACTACCACTGCTGATCCAACCATTGTATCCACCACAATTACCAGCAAAGGAACTGTTATCACCACTGTCACCCAAGCTACTTCTGACCCTGATGAAGAGTACGAAGATTGTGAGACAGAATACAGTACCGGGTACGCCACTCTGGTCATAACCAAGTTCAACACCCAGTATACCACCACCTATTCCACCCACGTAACTCAAGTCACTGGAACTTCTGGAACGTCTGGAACATCTGGATCCAGTTCACTGAGTGACAACTCTGACACAGACGACGACGACGACGAGTGGGAATGGGACTGCCCTACTTCTACTGTAACTCAAGGTTCCAGTGAAAGTTCAGGTCCTTTCAACGGTTGGGGTCTGGGTACTACCAAGTCTCAACCTACTACCAATGTCTGGGGAGGCTCAAGTTCTACCACCACTTGTAATACAAACTGTGTTTGTCCTGGAGATAGCGATGATGACGATGACGACAATGACGACGACGATGATGAATACTACTGGGATTGTCCTAGTGACAGTTCCAGTGGCTCTAGCTCCAGTGGCTCCAGCTCCAGTGGCTCTAGCTCCAGTGGCTCTAGCTCCAATGGCTCTAGCTCCAATGGCTCTAGCTCCAATGGCTCTAGCTCCAGCTCCAAAGGTGGCCTGGGTAGTAGCAGCTCTGGAGACGACGATGACGACGACGACTGCGAGGAGGTAACCGTTTCAGCCAAAACAACCGTACATGCGTCTTCGTCTACCACTGTTTCAGCCAAGACTTCCACTCAAGTGAAGCCTCTCACCACGTCCAAAGCCAACTCCACCTTAATCACCAACTCGTCCAAGCCACTTTTCAAGTTCGACGTCGAGGCATCTAGCTCAGCAGCTGCCACCGTCTCCTTGCAGGCCAAGTCCACTAACGATGCTACTCACAAGAGCGCCACCAGTGGTTTGACCATAGTGCTTGCTGCCGTAATTGGTATACTCCTTGTGTAAACCCGGTGTTCCATTCCAGCAATATAGTTGCAGGACAATTATAGTATTCCCAGGTAATCTTAGATACCGTCCAAAATCTTAATCAACGTATGAATTAGTCACGTCTGAATAGAAGTTTCTGTTAAGTAGCAGTATCACAATATTCACTGAAAATATATTAATGAATGACAACCTAGGATGGTGAATTACTGGACTAGGCATTCAACCTCTACAAGTAACAGTGCAACGTCTCTATGTATGTGGTATTGTAGCAAGAGATTGGGTGCAAATCACACACTTCTGCTGTGGCAAGCTGATCAGGCAAGAAACCATCATATTCACTGAAGTTCGGCTCCAGTATTACAGATGCGAGTCGTCATCAGCTGGGCCAATCATTGGCGTAGTTAATTGCAGTTCCATTCAATCAAGTCAGTTACCACCAAGACCGAATTCGAAGATCATTACACAGTGTCCAGCAAACTTTCTCCGAAGTGGCGTACTCATGTCTTTAATCGTTTATTTTTATTACGGTAGGCGGCTCTAGACCTCAAGCATTGTATTAATCGTCTCCTTAAAAAGTCTCGCTATGATTTCTCGCTATGATTTCTCGCTATGATTTCTCGCTATTTTCTCGCTATTTTCTCGCTATTTTCTCGCTGCCTCTCGCACCACTGTGGACTAACAATACCTGGCACACATATTTAACACATAAACAGGTTGAAAATATACACCCCCAAACTATACACCGGTATCTAATCCTATTCTAGACAGTGGCCACCTCAATACTCGCACGAGTGCTGGGTTCTCCATCTCTAAATCTCGTCTTTCCACTCCACTCTCTGTTGAGGGGATTTGGCAATTACATAAGCAGCCTCACTTAAAATAAACCAACCAACTTTCATAGTCATTCTTGCCATCAACAATACCACAATGAACGTTGATCGCCAGAGGCTATTGTTCTTCATAATATTGTTCATCTTCTTGACGTTGCCGTCAGGAAATGATCAACCCCATTCTACCAAAGAAAAGAACACCTTGGTACAGTTCCAGCACCAGTTGAAGGCAAGCCACCAAGAACTTCAAAACTCCACCTTCACTTCAGGCTATGGAAACATCACAGGGTTCCACCTTTCATACAACGATATGGTCGATGGCCTCAATGCATCCCAATGGCCTATACATGATTATAACGACGCCCATCCGTGGCTGGAAGATCAACAGTGGTCGGTGTTGCCCAACGCAGTGAGCGATCGGGTCAAGCAGTTTTGGTCACTCCCAGACACCTCAGGCGACGCCAATTCGTACCCACTCAACATATCGGGAAGATCTTACGGAGAATTTGAGGTTTTACACTCGGATATCACTCCCTTCGTGCTCAAGCCTCCACGCTATTTGAGAGAGTATTATGAGTATCTGAGCCAAGAAAAGTACCAGCAGGACAAGGAGAGATACGAAAACGATCCTGAACACAATTCGCCACCACAGGATATAGAATATTCGGATCCTGACTTTGTCAGAGAGGGCAATTTCACCAAGAGCAAGGGTAGGATATCGCTCGTAATGAAGGCTTCTGACTACAATTACAAGTTGGAAGAGTACAAAAAGTCTATAGACGACACTTCAGGTATTCATGCCAAAGTGGAAGATGCCGTAGTGGTGAAAGTCAACCTAAATTTGGCGGACTACGACGAAATCACCAGCTTCGAATTGGAAACACGAGGGGTATATTTCCAGGAAACAGGTGCTTTGGTCACCACTACTGCATCTGCCAAGTTCTTGGGCGACCATGCGTTGCCACATTTGACGATGAACTCCATGAATTTTGCCAAATCCCAGGCACTTATGAGCCAATTTCTAAACATTACCGATGTCGAACATGAGTTGGATATGGACGAAATGAACGGGTACCTCACTAACAGCTACGAAAAATGCGAGTTTATATCGTATTTCCAGCTAGAGAAAACAGATTATACTCACGATCAGTTGCGGCTTATAGACCAAGAACTCCGTGTTCCGTCTGGAATTCCCATTCCTCACTTGAATAAATTGCCTGAATTGGTGGTCAAAGACTACTTAATCTACTCTCCTGACTGCGGTAAAATATTTACCCTGAAGCCAAATGCCAGGTTTGCTGGTGCCAAGTCGGAAGTATTGAATTTGCGTATTAAAAATGTCTTGGTAGGTCTTCTTGTGATTGTGTGTGCTCAGTTGAGCTTGTTTATGAGACAAATCAAGAAAATTCAAACTCCAAGCCAGAGATCCACTATATCCACCAAAACTCTCTTTACTCTTGGTTTTCAAGATGCCTTACTTTTTCTAATGATATTGGTTATTTCCACTTTAGTCGACGACCTCTACTTGATAATGGCCTCGCTAGCTATTGTGGCATTTATTATGTGTGGAATATTCGAAATGAGGTTTATGGTTACCGTCATGATTACCCAAGCTAACGAAAGAGACACGTCGTGGTGGGAAATATTGAGGGGTGGCCGTACTGCCAGCTCCGAAGAGTCCGCCGAAAACACTGTAAATGACCCAAATAACTTACTCCCGTTAGCCAATAATCCACCACCTGCAGCAGCAGCGCCAGTTCCAGGGCCCGAGCCTCAATGGGGCGAAAGTAACTTCTCCAACAGTGTCTTCACGGTAGGTTTCGCTCTAACCATAATAGCCATGTTCCTCGTGCTAAACTCGTTGACATGGAGAGTGATATACCGTAGAGTGTTTGAATATGTTGGGCTACTCTTCCTAAACTCATACTGGCTTCCTCAGTTCCTCAGAAATACCTTGAAAAATAGAAGGAAATCGTTCAGTTGGGAGTTTGTCTATGGTACTACAGTATTACGGGTGCTTCCAATATACTACTTTACCCTAGTTAAATCCAACCCATTTAGACACCATTATGAGCCCAAGTTGTCTATACTAGTCACTATTTGGTTGGGCATTCAAATCCTATTGTTGCACCTTCAAAATAGTATGGGCTCGCGCTTCTGGGTCAACGAAAAATGGCTACCAACAGCATATGATTACCAGCCTTTGCTACAGATCAAAGACTTGGAGAACGGGGGCTTTGCTTCGGATCTATTGGCCAGTATAAAGCCAGAAGAAGAGACCAATGGCATCATCAACTGCAAGTCGACCTGTTCCATTTGTATGACCGATATCGACTTGCCAATATTAGCTGAAGGAGGCAGCAAAGAAATGCGCAAAAAAATCAATACCAAGGAATATATGGTGACGCCATGTCATCACATTTTCCACCTGGAATGCTTGGAAAGCTGGATGAAGTACAAACTACAATGTCCTGTCTGCAGAGAAAACTTACCACCAGTCTAAACGAACCCGAGGAACAAGCTGGACTTTTTCGGTTGACTGACGCTGCACGATTACTTAAATGGAGCGATTGCCGCAAAATCGCAGAACTATATAGTCAGGCCCTGTGTAATTAGACCATAACCTGTAATATAACTAGATGTCAGTGCTATCACATTTCACACTTATTTCCTGTCATTTACTCTCTTCTCCCCGCCTTACCTTATCTCAATGATCGTGTAGCTTCTTCCGGAGCTGCCCGCAGCTGCAGCTTACCTAATCACGTTTTATGCACCGAAAACCACCTGATTTTACGGGGCGCCGTCCTGCACACAGCCAAAATGACCTGATTTTCTTGGAGGCTCATGACTAGAGGATGCAATAATAAAAAGAACAGAAAGGAACCACTTGCCCCGTACCACGCTAAAATTGCTATACGTCACATACACCAACTGCTGGAATAATCAAAAACAGACTCATTGGTACTAAATTTGCCTCAACACTCAGAGTTTACAAGTCACACAAGATGTCTGAGTTTGAAGCCAACTACTTTGACTTTGAGACAGCTGACAACTTCCTCGATAGTATTTCAGGCACTTTCAACAACCTCCTGCCCCTGTCAATAAGTGGCGATGAGTCTATCAAGAATAACGGTTTCAGTTCGGATCCCTTGATGTGGGACGGGCTGATGAATGTAAACACCGAATACCCCAATCCCAACATGAAAAACGGGCTTTTTCAGGGTTCCAGTGACTTCACCGTGTCACACGACCCGCAAATATACAGCCAAACCACTGGAATACCGCAACCTCAGGTTACCTCGCTGATAAACTCCACCAGTATGTCGCTGGCCACATATTCCCAAGATTCGAACAGCAATGAACTTTCGCCCACCAACATTCACTCGATGAGCTCTACCCACACCTCACCAGAACCTATCAAGACTGAGTTGCTGGACCCTCTCAAGTCGCCTATAAGCTCCAACAGCTCCAGAAAACTGTCCAAGGTCACCAAGCCCAAGATCAAAGACAAAACCTCTCACAATGTCATTGAAAAGAAGTACAGAACAAACATAAATTCAAAGATTTTGATGTTGAGAGACGCTGTTCCTTCTTTGAGGATAGCGGCCGGCTCCAAAGATATATCTTTGGCCGACTTGGAGGGCTTGAAACCCGCCGCTAAGTTGAATAAAGCCAGTGTATTGACCAAAGCGGCCGAGTATATCAAGCATTTGGAGAGCAAAAACGAGATCTTGAGCAAACAAAACCTCCAACTCCAAAGACTTATTCAGGAAGCCGATATGAACCAGAGCCAACCTCCAGGGTTTATGGCCCCAAACCCACCTCAGCAGCCTCAAGGATTTGGCTACTTTCCTGCAGAGCAAAGCTTCAATAGCACTCCAGTACAGCAATCGTATAGTGCAAACTCCCAGTCGTATCTGCCTACTTCACATCCACAACAACAGCCATACAATGAACAACCAAGCCAATTCTCTAATAAGTACTTGGTGGGAGGAATGGCTACTGTTTTGGCCACGTCGTTGTTTTCAGGCGCTTCTGATACCAAAGGAATGTCTTTTATTCCGGTCCATCTTTTGCCTGCTGCTTTATTGAACCCGTCTCCTCTCACATTACAATTTTGGAGCTTGTTAAAGGTGCTTTTGATTATTTGCGGTATTGCTAATATAGTTTTGCCAAGCTTCAAGTTGAAAGATGAAAAAGATGAAAAAGAGACTCAAACTAAAGAAACCACCAAAACCTTCTCCAATCTTTTTATAAACTGGATACTAGTGACTTTTGGGTTCTTGTTACCTTTGGAACTTGAAGAATCCAGGAAGCAGGAGATAATTAATAGACTTCAGGGAAACGCAAAGTTTTCTTGGGGATCTTTAATGAAGGACTACTTGGAGTTGAGTATCAGTGAAGTGACCTTTGAAAGTTGCTTTTTAAATTTGCTCATTGGCAAAATACTAGTTCATGAGTTTCCTTTGCTTGGCTACATTTTCAATCGTAATCTCATTATCAAAAGTCTCTTGATATCGAACTTGGAATACAAGGGAGACAACAAGTCGCTTGTTAAGCTTAACAAACTTATCAGTGAAGTTGACGGATTGTCTATTTTTGGATCTGAAAGTATGGCCACAAGGTTAATCAACATAATGAAGGGAAACAACACTAACTACGGAGTAAAAGATGGTAAAAACAATGTTAAATTCGTCGAGTTGAAGGCATCAGACCAAGAAAAATTCTCTATTTATGAGACCATAGTTAACTGGAGAATTTTAGAAATGCTTTATCAAATGAATTTAAGGTACTTGGAAAATTTGGCAAAAAACAATGATAACAACCAGATCATTCAAGACTTTAAAAAATTAGAATACTTGGTTAACTCGTTTGAAAAGACCAAGATCCAGTCTTATATCCAATTGTTCAGAACAACTATAGACCCCAATGAGTCGCACCGGTTGCTTCGTGAGATACAGCGGGATGTGAGCGAAAAGCTTGAAGATTTCCATAAAGAGCTCGAAAAGTCTACCAAAAACGTGTTAGTAGAAGACGAAGAAGAAAGTGAGGGCTACGACGATGACCTGATTTTTGAGAAAAGCAACGAAGAAGAAGCCAATTCCAGTGAGGACACCGCCTCAATTGAATCAACTAAGTATAATGGCCAGAAATCGTTAATCAGCTCTTTAAATTTGGTTAACGAAGAGAAATTTATAATCTTGACCTGTTCTCTTGCAGAATTCTACTTCAAGCAGCATGAAGCAAGCCATGCAGCCAAAATTCTAGAACACCTAAATCTCAGTTCATCGAGCAGCTTGAGCTTGCTTAGTTTTACAAGCGTCATTAAGCTAATACAGGAAGTTATTCCGGGAATAGAATACAATGATTCGTTAGACTTGCTAATTAAAATTGCCCGGGAATGGCTCAATAGAGCGTCTGACTTTATGAAATTCAGCCAAAGATCCGATTTGACGAAACTTGTCGTGCTGAAGGGAATGATTTTAAATGGGATAGAGAATAAGGATCAGGAAGAGTAACATGGCTGATGTATATAAACATAACCCAGAAAAATAATACGCTACAATGCCCAATGCACAACAAGCATGCAATAATGTAGAACGCTGCGTTATGATGTTTAGCTAAGTGAAGCTGTGAAACGTAAGTAAGTGTGGTATTTATATTAAACCATTTTGGGAAGTAAAGTGGCAACAATTCCCGAGGATTTATCTGCAAAGATTAAAACGCCACATTCTTGTGCCTAGGATCTGTCAGATGTTACTAGAATTTAAACCATACATGAGTACAAAGACTTAAATAAGATATACCCCGCTGCAATTGATTTTAACATGCGTCAACAATAGAATATGGGCTCAAAACTATGCACCCTTGTAAAGGACTCTTCACCTTTTTTGTGTCTATGAAATCTGGAGTATATTTCTTATTCAGGTTGCTGCTTTGGGCGACGTCGCGGCATTGGCCCAATAGTGATCATATCACCGTGGTTGATTGATCGAATTATCTACTGAACCAAGGTAGTCACCCTCGAATTAAATTATTTGTTCGTCTCCACAACAACTGCGTTCCGGGGACTTCGCGAATCACATTGCGGCAACTTATCCCCCTCTCTTGCGTAAAAATTTCGCGTGTGCCCTCTTTTTAGTGAGTCACATGTGCAAACACGCTAGGAACAGACGATAGTGCCACATTTGTGGGAATATTATTTGAACTTTGAAATGCATGAGATTCAGATAAAATCACGGCCATTCCAGTTCCTTTGGATCTTGCGCTGGCCAAACCATCCAAAGCTGTCAAAACCCCACCTTAAAAATGACTTTGCCAGAGTTTAACTCTTACCAGGTTCTCATGATGATATTGGTTGTGCAGCGTCCACAAAGCCAAAATGGACCAGCACCTCTTATACCAACTTGCTAAATTCTAAGACTGTCAATGACAGATTGCTATGCTAGTCTTCAGACTGAAATTGTTCAATTGACTTGAATACATCTTTGAAGTATAATTAAAATACCATCAACATGGCCGGTTCTCTGTTGGACTGATGCCTGAAAGTGACTTCCAACGGCTCCACTCTGATATATAGATTTTACGTTCACTCGTGTAGTCCCAGATCCACTACATAAATTATACCACCAATATTCAACTATGTTGTGGCAATGTTTGTCGATTTTGCAAGTCCGTTAAGAGCTAGATTAGTGTTCGTATCATAAAAAATTTGACAATCTAGATGAAAGAGCAATACAAGATAATATTAGGAGACCTAAGTTGCTTGCTCACGAACTTACACACCATGTGTTTAGCAGTATCACGGGCCCACATTTTTATTCTAGATAAAATTGACCTTATTCAGTGCGTTGAATTGTATTTTGTATTTATTCTGCGTTTTATTTTCTTTTTTCTTTTATTTATTTTTATTTTGAAAATAAAAATAAGTCTTCTGAAGGCCTCACGATACTTAGTCACATTTATTGGTGGTGTACGCCCACTTTCTAGTCTCGTGGAACAGATCGTTGAATACCGAGACTAAAATAACTGAACGATGTGTATATGGTTCTCCTGCCTCCAATTGTTGATTGCGCCAGGATCTTCGGTTTCCTGTATTCTAATCGATGATGGTATTTTTTTTTGGCAAAACGTCCGATGTTTTGAGTAAAAAATTATGTTGCATTTTTCGTCTGTAGATGACACAAATTATATGCGTTTTGAAGGAAGACAAGAACCTGTCGAGAGGTACAGAATTCGGGAATACAATATCATGCGTTATACCCGTACTAAATGTTGCTTATTCTTTTTTTTTTATTTGATAATTTGTATTGTTCGTATCATGAGCTCCGCACAGAATTAGTGAAGCTATCTAAACACCTTATCATGTCCAAACCTACATCACTTATACACCGTAGAACATAATAGCTTTTCAACAGCCCACCGACCAGAAAGCTACCACGAATAGGGTAAGCCTTGAACCCCGTGTTTGGTATGAGTAAAGGAAATTGCATTTCATGTATGGTTATACAGTGGAGGCAACATTCACGGAAAACAGTCATCGATCCGCGGATGATGGCCATTAGGCAACATTGCATCGAGATTTAACTACTCGTTTCACACAAAGCTAGAACGAAGGCGACCAATTTGTTGAGTTCTCAGTCGTCAGTTCTATGCGTTATATACGCGCATCGTTGCCTCTATCATGTAGAGTTTTACTAAAATTGACTTGAGAGCTTTCTAAAAAGTATGTTTGGACTAAAAAGTTAATTTTAAATGTGCCAAGCCAAACTCATATAGCTTAATCAAATAGTACGGGATTTGAAGCAAAAACCCTTTCTCAACACAAGACACGTAATAAATTTTGCAGTATTTTTAGTGATTCTCGTAATATACACATAACTGATACACCAAATTGACCTTATTAGGGTACTAGGGTATTAAGTTTCACCTTTAACTTCGAGTCATTAACCGAGTTACTTTCTTCATATCGATGTGACGTTAAAAGTTGCCAATTGACTAAAATCGTGCTTGTTGATAGCCGTGAGTTGCTTTAGACAATGTCTAGTGTAGTGATCAGAAATGAACCCTGTTAAAGCGCCCGAGCTGCGAGAGAATTGGGCTATCATAGGGTGAGGATAATATCTGATGTTCAGCGTCAAAAGTTTCAAAGAGCACAAAATAATAGAATCTAGAATACAATCTAATAATCACCAATTTCGGTGAGTTCCTTCGTTAGTCAAAAGGAATTGAAAAACAATTACTGGCTAGCTGCCAAGAAAGACTGATCAGCCAAACACAAGTTGAAAGTATTAATAGAAAGGGGAACAATAACTAGTGAAGCCCCAGCACATCAAAAAAGAAAAGCATCCTTGGACCCTGTTCGGTAATTTCTCCGATTAGTCCTAGCATGCATCGCACTAAAACAAGCTTTTTGGGAGACTCTGCACGGATATGCAGGTGAGACCTTAATTGAATTTCACTGGCAGCTCGCATTGAAAAATAAAACCATATAATTAATGAACAGAAATAACGATGCCCTACCCTAAACAACACAATAGATCGTCCCGCATGTTTTTAATACAATTAGACCTAAACACGCAGGTCAAGGTTTTGTGCATGCGAAGATATTTTTTTGCGATTTTTCAGAAGCCTGAGTTGGTGGTAGTCAATACCGGTTTCCAACCCACGAGTCGAACCCTATCAGACCTAACAACACACGCCTGTTGTGGTTGAGTCAATCAACTAGGTGGGATAAGGGGGCTACCTTAAAAACACGAACATGTAGTGTAAATCAATGCCCCACCCGCGAACCCTCTTGCTTATTTACCCCTCCGCTAATCCTTCAATTATTATCTTCCTCGCCTCGGTCTAATTTATTCTAACCTCCTTGTTGAAATCTTCAAGTATCATAACGCTACTTGATCCAGCAACCCCTAACTAGAGTGTCTTTCGTTGCGTTACATTACATATACGGCATATGAATGCTACTTTCGACTACGTTCGAAATTTTTTGACCTACTTTTCACACTCTGGCACTAGCATATATAATTCGGTTGACTGACACATTATAATTCATTGGAGAATTGGTATTTAGTTATCGGCTACTCCAACTGTTTTTCTGAAGTTTCGAATACTTTCTTGAACATATCTTTTTTTTTTGGTTTTTCGGGTATAACATTATACTCGAGAGGTAAAGGTATCTTCACAAGTGATTTGTTTGCTTCGGACTGTTGGTTACCTTTTCCTGTCTTCGATATCCTGTTTTAAAAGTCAAAACTACCGCATCATTACATTCTTTCGAAATATAGAGGGTCCTTTGCAAGAATGTCCGATTCCGATGATTCTTTACTCGATACCAATGATTATACCATTAAAGATTACTTCAAGCTAGTCACACCATTATGGGAATCGAAATTTGCCGAGACAAACTACCTTAACCACCACAAGCTATTGAGAACAATTTTAGACTTTTCATTGACCCATTCACTCTTTCTAAATAATTTGCAGAAGAGAGAAATCAAGTTAGGCGATATTGAAAGTTCAACCTATAACGGCATTGACACAATTATCATACGAAGTAAAAACAATAATAGTTCCACCAACGTGAATAACCCATTTGGATATTATGGATGTTTCAGAAACAAGTATATAGAGTTTTGTCCCCATTTGGCGTTGGCAGCCTACGTCTTTGGGAGGTTCCATGTGCCTGATACTTATGGTACTTTGGAGCTTCAGTTCAATGAGAATTCTAAAGTTCAGCTTGGTGAAATCAAATTGTTGAAGGGAAGTAACAATTTATCCTCCATATCATACAGCCAACAACACAAATCCTCCATAAGTGCTTTAGGAATAAGCGGATTGAACTATCGCGATATCAACTTGAGCAAATTGCTAGCCACCCAGAACACGGAGGCGTCGAATATCAACGAAAAGAAGCTATTCCTGGCCGACAAAACCACCATACCGTATTCAAATTTGTTCAAGCTAGCTGGCTTTGATTCGAAGAAAGACTACGACATACCACGCAGCAAAATCGAGCCTCCCCAGGAATTGTTGGATATGGTATTCCCGTTTTTGGCTCTTCCAGAGTCCGAGTTTTCAAGCACACCCGAGTTCAAAAAACTCAAAACTGTCCTACTAATGCTTAGAAGGACATTGTGCCAAGACATGGTGTTTCTTAAAAAAAGGTACCCCAACAATTGTCTCTCTAAGCACCCAATATTCAATTCTGATCTCTTCAATAATTTTACCAGAGAGATGGTGTTGGTAGGAATAGTTGAAAAGGAACCAACGTTTAAGTTAAAGGATACGAACGGTGTTGAATTACCCGGTGGACTGAAAGATTCGTCTCGTTCGTCTTCTACTGGAGATTCTTCACATCCCAATTTCGTTGAATTCCACAAGCTTCAGATCATAATTGAAGCTCAAAGCAACCGGATCGACGATATCGAGTCTCGGTTGAGCGATTACAGAAAGGAACACAAATTTATAAATGATCACTTGTCGGATTTTATTTCCAAACAAAACGAAGCATTTCAAGCCCAAAGTGAATTTCTTCAGCGAATCCAACATACCACCAATGCCAATTTGGTTCTACTAACATCCAGAAACAAGAACATGATTCCGTTGGTTCAGCAAAACCTACAAGATTCGGTCGAGTTGATCAATACGGTCGGAACAGCTAATTTAAATACCGGGATCATCAATACTATGGACTTGTTGGGAAAACTCAAGGATTACAACCAACAGTTCACAGCACAAAACAACCAGCCACCAGTTCCTCCGACCGAGCAGTCGAAACAGCAAATACCTCTTAATCACAATAATCTTGCTCATCATCAAACCCATTATCCTCTTGGCGCCCACCAAGTATATCCTTATGGAGGAATGAGGAACTCTTCGCACAAATCACCTTATCAAACCGACCCTGCTATCATGCACGAGAATAAGCCAGTACAGCAAGATGTTCTCATGAATTCGTTACCTCTACAACCCGCGGCAATTAATTATGCCGCGTCGCCTGCATCTATAAGCTCAAATTCAGTACCAACCGTTAATGAAACACCTCAAGTCAATGCTAACGAAATCAAAAGACAAGCTGCCCTCAATCGGAGACTTTCGAGACAAGTGTCGACCTTGTTTGAAATGTGGGATGACTTTAAAGGTTTGGAAAAAGAATTGAAAGATCACGACATCACCATGACTGAATGGCTTAAAGTGCACGGCAGTTCAGAAAGACAGTTTAGGCACACGAGATTGAAGATTATAAAATTTATAGAAGACGAAGCCTTGAGAAATACTTGCGACGTCGAGCACATAAAACAAAAGCTACATATCAAAATGAGAAACAGGTTACGCCCATGGACCTTGGACGAAGTTCAAAGAATGTTAACTTCAGGAAAGAGAATCAATTTGGATGACTAGATTACTTGTGCTTTTGACAGGAAATAATTCAAAGCGATCGCACAGCGATACCATAATCTCTGCCATGGCCGTATATTCAGTTGTATAGAAGTCTCAGTATTATTATTACCCCTAGATTATTGTTGTCTTGTAAATTAGGAAGTAACTATATAAAGTTTTGCATTCATGACAGACTGCACCTGTACCAAATCCAGACTGCGCTGAAAACGCCGAATCCCCTTGAGCAAAGTCAATGCACTGGTATGCTGGCGCTCTAATACGTGGCGGCGCTAAAGTCAAGATCTGGCAATTCTTTTTAAGATTGAGGCGAGTTCAAGCGTCACTGTCGATTGCTGCAGATTTGCCGAAATTATCGGCGAAGTGTAAGTCTACCGGCTATTTCTTCATTACTCCTTGAACCTTCACAAAATCAATGCAAAAAATTAACCTTGGGTAGAAAAAAGAACGCGGTCAGTCGCGCGATATGTGAGAAGAAACAGTTGTATAAGGTAATTTTTTTTATTATTTGCGGCCGAGAAGTTTTTATAGGGTAGCATGAACAAAAAAAACAAAAAATAAATAGGGTACAAGATAGCCAAAAATCTTTGTTGATGTAAAGAATTATTAACCCGCTGATTTAAAATGATATTTTTTACTAAATGTTTTCGCACTATATTTTATTGAATTGTTCATTTCGTACTTTGGCGAGATGAGATATTTCCCAACTATGCCACGCGCAATACAAGCTATGCAAGGTGATTAAATGTTATTGCATTTATTTCACAAACCGATTGAATATGCGAGTTACGCTACAGAGTTCATATACTCCAAGCAGTATATCGTGGACTTGCGCTCCACTTGTCTATCAACAATAAAGTGACTACACACTTGAACTTCTGAATAAAGTTGTAGCTCAAATAATATTGAAGAAAATAATCGTTTCGATGGACTATTTTGTGGCGAAAAATAAACCCTGAATTAGTCAAAAGAAATAAAATAAGACCACTTTGATTCATATTTTAATTTTTGAGTTTTAATAATTTTATATAAGGAGTAAAAGAAATATAAAGATGGTACAGTATATAAACCAAACAATAGATTATGAACATTGAACGATTGAATCAGAAGCGATTCACTAAGAAATAGGCGAACGCTTATTTCGTGTACAAGAGGAATTGTGGCAGGTTCAAGAGATCAGTATTCATTTTAGTTCTTAGAAGCTTAATATAAATCTATGTCTCTAAAAGTAAAAGGTTCGTAAGCGTATCCTTCACCCTGAAAAAACTTGGACATTGCTTCCACCCAGTGTAACCTTAAACTATGCAACATTGCAGATGTCCCCTCCATCAAAACTAAAATACACACGGTTAAAATGAACCACAAGCCAAACAATGCAACCGTCATAAAAATCCCGAACTTACCCGTCGAACCAAATGCATTTTGAATGGTCATTGACCACAAAACGGTAGAGAGTTGGGCATGGGCCAATGATAATGCCCACAACCTCAAGTAAGATGCCGTGTGACTGACACAATTGAGACAGAATTCAATGGTATGAATGACTTGATGAATAACGATGTCTCCAAGATTGAATTCTTCACCCGAGCCATGGCTGGAGTTATGAAACGGCTCGAGGTCGTTGGGAAATCTAAACTCGTGTTCTTCGTCGTTATTATTGATGTTGTCGTCATCGTCGTCATCATTATCATATGCTAGCTCATTTTCTAACCTTATTGCTTCTTCCTCTTCCTCACGAATCTGCAATGAGTGATCTTGCAATGAGTTTAAATCAGAGTATCCCAATTTGATTGCTCTATTGTTTTCACGCCTCAATGTTAAAGGCTTGTACAATAAGAGCCATGGCACACACGATAGAGCAATTAACACCAAAATCACCTGAACATATTTTTGGCCTGGATACAATTGTTCATCAACATTGCCAGGAGATAAAAACATGTTGATAAGCATATTCAACAATCCTGGAGGTTGTCTTCCAGTTCCAAACCAGTCAACTGTCCATTTATAGACGATTGTTAAAGCCAAGTATCCAAATATACTTTGCATGAACAAAAAGCCAGGAATGAAGTTTCCAATAATATCGACTCGTGACTTGAAGAACCGATAGTTTACCAAGCTATAAAAGAAAGAATAGTTCATGTGAGCAAAACCCATTAATATTGAAAGCTTCATCTTCAAGGAGTTGGTGAACAACAAGTTGTTTTCAGCTCCATGCCATGCCCAGTCCAATCCAAAAGGATACGTCTTGCCAGCTATTTTCTTTGCAATTACGGCCACAGGCTTTTTTGGATCGTAATCGGCAGGAAATTCCCATTCCCAGCCGGAACTGAAAAGGGTCATGGACTTGGAAAATATATCGTTATATATCAAACCAGTGTAGATGGAAAATACTCCCATCAAAAGAACAATATATCTTCCGTTGAACGCCATTTCAAAGATTTCATCTTTATTTCTCATTGCCCCAAAGCTGACTTCGTTACGAATAAGATATAAACTGATCAAGAGCACAATGAACCCGTGTCCTATATCACCAAACATGATAGCAAACATGAATGGGAAAGTGATGATGGTAGCAAGACCAGGGTTTACTTCTTGATAGGTGGCTATACCATAAGCATCGATAATTGACTGAAAGGCAGAAGTGAATTTATTGGTCTTGTGGTAAGTTGGAGGCGTTCTGTTGGTAGAAAGCTCATTGACAACTGCAATTAAAGAACCAAACTCCTCGTCGTCTGATAAACTGGTTATATCGAAATTATCCAACGAATTTCTTTCATGTGAAGAATCTGGTAGATTTTCTCCAGCTTCATTATCATCCAAGCCCGGGGAGCCCAGAAGGGTCTTTTCACGTACTACTCTTTTTAATGTGTTACGAATTTTACCAAACTCTTCTTTAGGTATCCAGCCTTCTCCTACCAAACATCTTCTGGTGCTATCTTCGTCAAATTTATTGAGCGTCTCATATATCGATTTCTCGCGCTTGACAATATAGCAATAATCTCTATAAGATTCTTGAAATATCATCAATTCTGTAATAAGCTGGTTTTTGGTGCTTTCGACAATTTTGGTAAGATTGTCGATTTGGTTATTTAGATCGTTTATAGTGGCCAGTCTGACCAGTTCGCCTCCAGTGACGTTGTCGTAGATCTTGCCGTCCAAAGATTGAATGATTTTACGGACTCTGGACCTCAAAAAGTCACCGTGGATGTATATGACGAAAACGTTCTTATCGACCAATTCGACGCTTTTTCCTTCAGATTTGGTCAATTTTTCTTCAATAGGAATATCATGGAAGTAAAGATTACCACGGAGAGTTCTCCACAAGATCTTACGAAGAACAGGCACCAAATGACGTTCTATGGCACCGGAAATGGCACTGAACCCAGCTTCTTCGGCAAACGCCGTTTCTTCTGTTTCACCAAGTTCCAAGCGGTTTTCTGCTGCTTCTAATAAGGCTACTTCATCGTCATCGTCATCTATAGCAAACGGTCCAGAAGACTCTTCTTGCGTAAGTGCCGACAGATGAAATTTGTTCAAAGCAATAGCAACGTACCTGTTTTCTAGCAATCCAAGCTTTTGCTGGTCCAAATGGTTATACGAGGTTTCCAAATGTTCGATTCTATCGTGAAAATAGCGTATTTTGGCGCCGCAATCATCCATCTGGGATGTGCTGGGCAAAGCCGGAATTGCGCCATCATATCCGATTCTGATGCCGTGCCTGTTCATAACAGCTTCCACGTAGTCTAGCTTGATTTCTAGAGAGTCAATTGACCTGATTTCAGTGATAAATGTTCTCTGAAACGATGTAAGCTTTGAATTAAGGTCCCGAAAGTGGACATTGCCAAGGTCACCCAAGGCGTTTACCACGTCTCTAGCCAACTCTATAGTAAGATAGAACTGGACTAGTGTCATGGGAGCCGAGCGAAAGATCGCCTCCAGATCAGGCTCTTCCATATGCCTATCAGAAACCAGCATTGGGGGCGGTGGTAATTGGGAGGTCTAGACGGTTCTGGGATGTCGGCGCGTAGATAACGAAATTCTTGTTGTGTGGCTATAATCGCGGGATCTGCTACTCAATTGGGATCGATTGGAGTTAATCTGGCCTAGATCGATTGTATTTTCGAGCTCAGAACACTTGCTTTTGCTGCCAAGTGGTTGTTTGATTGGATCGAAAAGAGAGAGCAGTTGACTTCGCGCTAACCTGCAAAAAGTCCAGGGTGGCCGGGTCAAAACTGCACTTTTCCTGATTGCAGGTTAATTATAGCCTACGTATCTTCAAATCAGCCAACTGTACACCACCACCACCACCACCAATTCGTTGGCTTACACTGTTCTACTCGCTGAAACCACTCCTGTTCTAGCACCCAGAACCCTTGCAGTGACACCATGAGATTGTCCAGCTTGGTTTGCTTGACATTGACTGTGTCAAGCCTCGCGCAGACATCCATTCCGTATAAGTACTCAGAAATACTGTCGGAGATTTATTCATCTGAAGCCTCTCCCGCGGCCGATAACTCTCATAAACACCCAAAAGGATTCCACAAACTCAAAAACCATATAAAACACGCCGCCCAGCCAAACCCACCCCAGCTGGCACTCCAGCTGGCTTCACACACCGTGTCACGTGACGATATTGATGCTTCAGTCCTCTACAACGAAGCCCTCAAGATTCGACGTGAAATACCGCCTCCCGATGCTAATTTGGAGATGGAGGCTGCCATAGTGGCCAAAAAGTTCTATGTTCCGCAATATTCTGCCGAATTAAAAGACTATGAAGAGTCTCCTCTTACCAAAAACCGGCCCGTAGTGCCGGATGTAGTTATAAATAAAGTGGTACCCTTGCTTGAAAAGGCAGCTTCTATGGGCCACGCGGACTCAATGGTGGAACTAGCTGACATTTACATGCTTGGACATCATTCGGTGGCCCAAAACTTCTCTCGGGCCATCCAATTGTACCACCAGAGCGTGCAACATCAAGGCAAGGGCCATTCATATTTCATGCTAGGCTACATTTATGCGTCAGGATTGTTTGGAGAAATTGAAGTGGATCAAGTCAAGGCCAACTTGTATTATCAGCTAGGCATGGAGCATGGCGATTCACATTCTATATTGGCCTTGGCCTACCGAAACCTCAATGGAATTGGATTTCCAATAAACCACGAGCTAGCACTTTTCTACTATGCAAAGTTAGCCCAAAGAGGCATGGATAACTTAAAATCATTTCAAGATTCTATCCAAGATGACGTGTTAAGCTATGATATCAGAATTAGTGACTTTAATGGCGGACTTTATGGAGACAAATTAAGCGAAACCAGAAGCTCTATCGACTCCAAAGTCGAGCTATACTCCAATACCCAGCGGAATTTTGCCGAGTTCAACATCGATATAGACGACCATGAGTATGTCAATCTTTATCTTAACGCTCTTAAGTACTATGATGGAGACTACTTTTTACCCTCCAACCGGACAAAAGCCAAGGAGTATCTTGAACAATGTATTACGTTGGGCGACAGAATGTACAGTGACAAGCAGTACAAGGAAATTGGCGCAATTGACAGGACTTTCTTGAGCTTTTGCTACTCCAAACTAGGAAACATGTACCTTAAGGGTTATGGCGTAGAGAAGAATCTCGAAAAATCCAAGCACCTCCACAAAGTCTCCATTTCAATAGAGAAAACGGGCCAGTCTCTCAATGATTTGGGACTTATTGCCCAGACTTACAATGAAACCAAAGCAATCGAATACTTCGTGTCTGCTATCAAGAGAGAAAGCAACCAAGCCAAGCTCAATCTTGCCAAGCTCTTGACAGAAATATCGCAAACAAATCCATCAAAAGGCGATTATGCCGTCAAAATCTACGAATCTATACGAGACTCTGCCTTTGGAGGCGTGACCGAGTCATTATACCACTATGGAGAGTTTAGCCAGTCGGGATTTACTCAGCAAATGGAACCTGGAAAAACCTTTGATATTCAATCAACTATTATGTACTTCAAAATATTCGTTGAGCGACTCGAAAGATATTTTTTACCCGAACTTCGGTATGCTTTTGAGGACTTTAAGCTCGGAAACTTGCAGAACGCCTTGATAGGATACTCCATAGCAGCAGAAGTGGGAATGGAAAATGCCCAAGTCTCTACGGCCTATCTTTTGTACCAATTACAGCCACTTAGGCTGGATTACAAGCTCAAGACTTTCAGCGTAGAAAGAATCAAGTCCTCGATCAAATACCTTGAAAGATCGTCTTCCCAGAACAATGTCGATCTGACCATTCTTCTTGGAGATTTGTATTTGAAAGGTATCGATAACGCACTTGAAAAAGATTACAATAAAGCATTCAAGTACTATAAGAAAGCCACCAATCAAAGATCATCCCATGCCGCTTATAAACTAGGCTACATGTACGAATATGGCTTGGGAACCGTGAACAACTCGATCGACTATTTCATAGCTAAAAGATACTATGATTACAGTATGGAGCTCAAGGAAGACGGCCTCGTGATGGTCAATCTCAGCAACAAAGTACCCATTCACTGGGCCCTACTTCGGCTAAGATTCAAACACTTGTTCAGTAAATCGAAAGGCCAGGACGACAAAAGTAGCTGGCTCAATGCTTTCAAAAAGATTGGAAGATCGGGAACAGAAAATACCGAAGCAAAAACTCCCGACGTTCACCAAAGTAATCGCGACAAGAAAGCCGCTGCCCACCATGAAGGTGTTGGATACGAAGATTATGGAGAATACGGGGAGTACGATATAGGCGATTATGTTGCAATAGGCTTAACCTTGTTGTTCTTTGCGGGGATACTTGCTCAAAATCTTACACGGCAATTCCGAAGAGTAAGAAATAATCGTAATGAAAACGATGAGAATAACGAAGGTAATGAAAATAATGTTCAGGAAAGGAATCGAGTCGCTTTTGCATTTGGAGTAAACGGGTTCCAGTTCAATGGAGAATTTTAACAGTCATGTACATACTATATCACAGTAGAATGCACGCTTAATAGTGGTTATATTGCTTGGGAGGATAGATATACAGTACTCATCATCGCATACTCCATAATATTCAGGATCCTACTATCCTTATAGCTATACACATTAATAGTTAATATACTTTCAGTATATGCATTGACGACTTAGATTTTCTATTTACACTCTATGAATCTATTCTATCCATTCAAGTCGTTCACTATGTCATTTAAAATGGAGCCATTCTTTACAAGTCGAGGGTTGGAATTGACGGAATGGTGGCTTCCAACTTGACTCATTGATGGAACCATTGGGAAATTATATGTTAGATTCGAGTCAGTATCTAGATTGTATATCCACCCTCTGTCCTTTAATAAACCGAAAAACGTTCTCAAAGTATCTACAGATGACAAAGTAGATTCAGAACCCAATATTATGAGCTTGGATCGGGATCTCGTGATGGCGACGTTGATTCTTCTCCATTCTTGCACTAGATCACCAGCCTTCTTCATTGTGTTTGATCTTACCAAGGAGATGATCACACAGTCTTTATCACGACCTTGAAATTGATCTGCCGTTAAGATTTCTACCGACTTTTTATCGTGAAGTTTGCGAGCTAGTAACCTCACTTGCGCTCTATTAAATGACATCACACCGATACTCTCCTCTTTGACACCACATTGGATCAATCCTTCTACCAATTGCCTGGTGAGTTCGGCTTCCATGGGATTCTCAGTGCTTTGGCCCACTGACCTCTCTTCTGCTGGCATGTTATCGTGGTTCAAGAACAACACTTTATTTTGCTCTTGCAACGCGTTATGAATCCACAGCTGTCCTGATTGGGATCTATCCACAAATCTGTCAAGATTGTCAGGATTTGGGATCTTTAGACATTGATCTGCAACTTCTTTCGAGCCACACTTTAATCTGTTGTTATAGATCAATACATTTGAAAGCTGCATGATCTCGTAGCACATTCTGTACTGATAGGTAAGTTCCACCAAACTCTCTGGATGTGCATCAGCTAGCATTTTGAAAAGAGACTTGGTCAATCCTTGCTTGATTTTTGGATCTGGGTGCAATATCAACGGTGGTAATTGATAGTGATCTCCCACTAACACGAACTTGTCACAGAACCGCAAAGGCCCTAAACTTGTTGGCATCAGAACCTGAGACGCTTCGTCAATGATACAATAATCAAATTTGGAGCGCAAGTTGAATGCAATATCCCCGATTCCCAAGCATGTAGAAGCCACAACAGGCGGGCTAAGGTACGTATTACAGAATTCCTGGTAGTTTTTGATCTTTGATCCGGGAACATACGGCTGGATCTCTTTGTGAACTCGACTCATGTATCCGATTCTAAGAAAATCAACATTGTAGTCCTTCAACTTCATCAATATGTTATCGACGGCTGAATGGGTGTACGAAGCCAAAAATACAGTCTTGTTGTTATCGACCAAAAACTTGATTAACTGGGCTATCACGGTGGTTTTTCCAGTACCAGGCATCCCTAGTATGAGAGCATAGTCTTCGGCACTCAATACTTTTTTAAATGCTTTCATCTGATCGGAATTATACTTGGAGTGTACCGGGAACGGAAGAGGCTTTTTGGAAAAGCGAGGTTTTTGAAGATCCACAACCATATTCCTGCGTTTTTCATCACCGTTCTTTAGGAAAAGGTTCAAAATATTGTACCTGGCCAAACCCATTCCTTCAAAAAACTCATCTTTATCGAGTCTGAAAGCGGTGGAACCCAGATAGCTAATCTGGCCCCTCAATGCACTCTTATATGCTTGCTCTTGGTTGTTATCTAGCTTCAAATCCGAAGTCAATACTCGCTTGGAAGTAGATACTACAATCGTGTCTGAAGTAATAACCATGACTGATCCTTTTCCAAGGGCAAAGTGACCTGCTTCATCACTGATAATCACTCTATCGAACTTGGAGATCCTGCTACTAAACCAATCGCCGGGATTAGCTCTCTTAAAAGTATAGTAGTAACGCTCTTCCAATGGCTTGCTCTCGGTTTCAGTAATAATCAACCCTCCTATGGCCATTCCATGCTCCTCCTCGCGACGTTTGGCGGTATGGACCCACAAGTACTTCAATGCCTTACGAGCAATACCCTCTTCCGACGTGAGAAGTTGGTCCCAATAGCCATAGAATCGTTTATAGTACTCGTTATCGTTCAAGTGGTCGGTGATTTGTCGATACACCTCTATAGGGATACCGCTTTCCTCAGCAGTTCCGTCCTCATTGAGCTTATTTATCGTCATACAGCTCTCCTGAACATCACATATATCGCACGCTGTTCGCTTGAGCAACGGAGGAAGTGCTCTGGTGTCTCGCTTGAAGTACTTGGTTATTCTGTTCCTCAAGCTGACCAAAGAACGTAAATCGTTGTTGGAAATATCACACTTTTTAGTGATGAGATCCCGAGTATAGACCAATAAGAACGAACTGATGTCCATCTCGTATCTGTCCTTATACAACAATGCATATAGAGAGGCTTGGGCATGGTGGGTGATATACTCTCTACCAGTTTTAATTTCCATAGGCATTAAAATTGGCCCTGGCTTGAGTCGCTGGCCAGCACTCTCTTTTACTCGTACTTCCAAAGTTGCATCCACCATTCCTTTGACTCCAAACATGGGAGACCAGATGTTTTCTTCGACTTCCAATACTTCTTCCACAGAGAGCATGGCCTCCTTCTTGAAGCCAGATTGGATTTTGTTGCTATTCGAGAATGGTTTCTTGTAAAACTTTTGGAACCAAGTTTGTAAGTACGGCAACTGCTTGATGACCTCTTCCTTGACGGTGTGAACTTCAGGTCCCACGCTAAGAATACTTAGCAAAAAGACCTCAATATAGTGGTCGGTCAACGCAAGCATATGCTCCATAGAGCACCGATTCTCCGTAAAACAAGCCTGGAAAATATTGTGAATGATCTCCCCAATGATGATAGGAAGCGACAGAGCACCCGGGAATTTGAGTCTGTTGGTCAAGACCACTTTTCTAGGACAGTTCAATTGCTGGGAAATCGAGGTGGCTGATACCAAAGTATCGGGGTTCCAGATCAAGAGATTATTGGTGTCGTCAATGAGCCGGGGAGAGGCAGGGTTAGTTATGACAATATGGATGATATCGTTGATCTCATAGTCCAATTGAATGTACTCTCCTCGCACTATAAGCTTGTGAGGATTACCTTGTGCGTCTGAAACCTCCAAAACAAGCTGTCTTCTCGACATATTGGGGCCGTAAAATTTCTCTAGAATTCCATCGATCTTGTACCGTTTCAAATCAGATCTCGTATACGAAAGCTCAACATCACCTGTATCATCTTCCATATAAGAGGCTTTCGATAGCTGCAATTCTTCGAATTTCTGGATGCTACTTTTGAAAGAGTTGGCATGGCTCAAGTCTCGTTTGTCCTGAGACTTCAGCGTAGTGCCATATTTCGGACTACTATGCTGGGGTTTAGGGAGTCCTAACAATTCGATAAGGGCAGAATCGTCGTCGGTAAAAGGATCATCAGAGTCTGACTGCTCAGGTTCTTCCAGAGAACTTTGTTTGACCCTTTCTTTTTGAGTAGCCAAAGCTGCCAAAAGTTCAGATTCATCATCAGAAAATGGGTCAGACTCATCACTATCGTCTATTTTGTCATGTTTCTCGGGTTGCTGTATACTCTCACTGCCTTGGTTTTGGACATTTGCAGTCAAGTCATTGGCTGTTATTTGGTTACTCTCATTATCTATTGCAGCCTCGGCCAAATCGTTCTTAGAATCAACATTGAGTCCTTTTTGTTGATTTTCTTTATCTGAATTATCTTCTTTATGTGACTCAGCGGTCTTGAACAGACTGGTCGACTCGAACTTATTAATCCAAGTATTCAAAGATTTGGTCGCTTTCGACTCACTAGACTTTTTAGTCTTTGACCGCAACAAACCATCCAAACCAGTGGATTTTGCTCTTTTCAAGGACGGCGATTCGGGCTCTTTTGAGCTTTTGGCGTATGTCCCGTCGGAATGAGTGCGCTGTAGTGAAGGAGTAGGAGAAGGACCACCTTGAGAGACTATATTGTGGAACTCGTCACCGTATTTAGACAACATCGAGTTTGTTTGTTCGTTTACAGTGATACCTTCCAAATCTTTCCTACTCATCACAGGCGACGACACGACGTTCTTGAGGGGCGAAGAAGGAAGGCGATCTTTGGATGCAGGTTTTCGAGGACTGGCTTTCCATTTTATTCCCTCGAAACTGTCGTCAGAGCTTTGAGGTCCGAGCAAATCTGATGAGGTCTCGTTGGGTCCATCGCTAGTTACGCTGGTAGATTCTGGTATTGTAGTTTCGTGCTGAGGAGGAGGAGGAGGAGTGACTTGAAGTCGGGATGACGAAATTGGAGGGGCTAACAAGTTTCTTGCAGCATCCTTTTTTTTAGGTGACTTTGCTCTGATGTTCCTAGGGTTGGTAAGGTTATTGACAGGTCCAAAGAAATAGGTCGATTTATGATTTCGTTTTATGGGTTTGATGACTTCATCTTCCAGTATTCGAGTATTTGCTTTGTTTCTTTTGGAGGAAGTGGACTCGGGCGATGCCAAGGGTCGTTTATCCATCATGAATCATAAGATTCGATATAGTTTCGGTTAGATCTGGGTGGATCTGGCTGTTTCAAGGCGCGACGCGTAGCGGTACGTAGAAAAGCTGGGGCAAAAAATTAGCGAGAAAACGCACCAAGAGATTAAAAAATGGCGAGCTAGCGTGGGAAGATAGGGAGAACATTTGGGCCAGTAGATACGGGGCATGCTATATAGAGAAAAAGAATGAAATTAGAATCGTGAGTATGTAGGAGGATCAGATACGAAGCACAATCCAGACTGAATCATGAAACCTCATGATGATCTCTGGAAATGGCAGTATAATCTAGGATGGTACCAGTGTAGGCGCCCATTTTGCTCTACGCGAATCCTAGCGATGGTATGATCTGCCGATTCCAGACACAATAAAGAGTTCATGTGCAGCCTAAACACTTGGTTGATGAACAGCTCTCTGCGTAGTTTAAAGATAAGTACTCGTGTCGTTCACCCTGCTCTCGCCTGCTCCAGCACGCTCTGTCTCTTCAGCCACCGCTGGGTGGGGTGAGGTCCATCGCCTCACGTGACCGCCCACTTTGTGTTGAGGAAAAATTTTTGAACCTCATCGAGTTTTTCAGAGCCTCAAAAACATTTCTCAACTCATCAATTGTCCCCTTGTTTGACTAGACCATTTCCAAGTACAATCACATAAAATGGCTTACGTCTTGACAGAAACTTCAGCAGGTTATGCTTTATTGAAATCTTCTGACAAGAAGATTCACAAGTCTTCCTCCTTGATCGAAGACTTGAACACTGTTGAAAAAGTCACCCAGGCTTTCAAAGTTCACCGTTTTGAAAAGTTCCAATCTGCCTCTTCGGCCTTGGAAGAGGCCAACGCCATCATTGAAGGTAAAGTATCTCCAAGCTTACAAAAATTGCTTGAAGATGTTAAGTCTGACAAGAAGTCCACCCTCATTGTATCAGAAGCCAAGTTGGGTAATGCCATCAACAAATTAGGTCTCAACTTCTCCGTTGTTTCTGATGCTGCCTCTCTTGACTTACACAGATCCATCAAAGAATTCTTGCCTGAATTATTGCCTGGCTTAAACGATTCCACCTTAAAGCAAATGTCTCTTGGTTTGGCCCACTCAATTGGTCGTCACAAGTTGAAGTTCTCTGCTGATAAGGTTGACACCATGATCGTTCAAGCCATTGCCTTGTTAGACGACTTGGACAAAGAATTGAACACCTATGCTATGAGATGTAAAGAATGGTACGGTTGGCATTTCCCAGAGTTGGCCAAGATCATCGTCGACTCTGTTGCTTACGCTAGAATCATCTTAACCATGGGAATCAGATCCAACGCTGCCGACACTGACTTAAGTGAAATCTTGCCAGAAGAACACGAAGAAAAGGTCAAGTCTGCTGCTGAAGTTTCCATGGGTACCGAAATCACTCCAGTTGACTTGGAAAACATCAAAGCTTTGGCCTCTCAAATCGTAGAATTCGCTGCCTACAGAGAAAAATTATCCAACTACTTGTCTTCCAGAATGAAGGCCATTGCTCCAAACTTGACCGCTTTGGTTGGTGAATTGGTTGGTGCCAGATTAATTTCCCACGCCGGTTCTTTGACCTCGTTAGCCAAGGCTCCAGCCTCCACCATTCAAATCTTGGGTGCTGAAAAGGCTTTATTCAGAGCTTTAAAGACCAAGCACGATACTCCTAAATACGGTTTGTTATACCACGCTTCCTTGGTCGGTCAAGCTTCTGGTAAGAACAAGGGTAAGATTGCTAGAGTTTTAGCTGCCAAGGCTGCTGTTGCCTTAAGATACGATTCTTTGGCTGAAGAACGTAACGATTCCGGAGACTTCGGTTTAGAGGTCAGAGCCAAGGTTGAGTCTAGATTAAGTACTTTGGAAGGCCGTGACTTAAGAACCACCTCTAAGGTTGTCAGAGACCAACCAAAGGTTGATATAACCGAAGCCAGAGCTTACAATGCTGACGCTGATGCTGCTCCAGTCGAAGAAGATTCTGACGACGAATCTGAAACCGAAGAAGTTGAAGTTGCCAAGAAGGAAAAGAAGGAAAAGAAGGACAAGAAAAGAAAGAGAGACGATGACGAAGAAGAAGACAAGCCAGCCAAGAAGGAAAAGAAGGAAAAGAAAGAAAAGAAGGACAAGAAAGAAAAAAAGGAAAAGAAAGACAAGAAGGAGAAGAAGGAGAAGAAAGATAAAAAGGAAAAGAAGGAGAAGAAATAGGTAGCAAACCTACTGTGCCATGATGGGTGATCAGGACTGTGGGTTTGGGTGCGTGACTTTGGTTTTGTCGTTGAAACCTTCAATCCCGTTTATATCCTAGACCAACGATGCCCATACCTGTTTCTACTTATTTATGTCCCCATATTTGCATTCCATTCATTCGTGTTGTATAAGTCTCAATCGCTTGTACGACTTCTTCATATTCATTTGTTCTATAGTCTAAAGGTAAGTAAGGCCTGTGTTTTATTAATATATACAGTAATTGATTTTGGGCGGATAAGTTGAGCCGTTATGAATATATTAGATCTAAGTATCCATTAAATAATCAGGATCACAGAAACAGTAGGTATTTTTGCACCCATTACAAAATTGCGACTATATTTGAGTCCGAGGTATACTTGGCTTGGGCAATTTGAACAATTTGGTCATCAAGATTTGCTACTACATAAGCACTTCTTAAGAATGTATCGCCCAAATAAACTTGGCCCCGAGAATAAACATCGGCACTGTAGATACCGAGGTAACACACATCGCCGTCTTCTTGCATTGGCAATTCACTTAGGGGAACCTCGATGTCTTTACCCAGGAAAGAGAAGGCTACGTACTGATGTTCTGGAAGGGTGCAGGATGCCAAGTATATGACACCATCGTCCTTCACATAGTTTCCCCCGTTGATATTATTTGCAATGGACTCTAGAGCACTGTCCGGAACAGTAGTTAATGACGTACCAGTATCAAGCACTGCCGGGAGGTTCAAAGGATGCGGATCTCCGCCGTTGGTAGTAATGGATTCCAAGGTGACTGCAATTGCTGGAATTTTCAGCTCAATAGGAACAATCGGTAACGTAACCAAGCTTCCTTCGTATTTGGAGGTATCAACTCCTCCAAATATAATTGCACCCGATTTGGTTGAAATGTCATTCAAGTAAATCGAAAAGGCTGCTTTGAAAATGTAACCTGCCAATTTTAAAGCAGCAGGGAAATTTGGATACTGAGGATCGGCTACCTCTCCATCAGTAAATGAAACACCCAACACTCCGGGAAGAGATGCGTTAGAATCAGACACTCTTGCAAACTGAAACCCGTCGAGCGATGGACCACCTTGAACCAGTACAGTATCCTTTACCCAGGTGCCGCGAGAATAAGCACTAACATATTGAATGGAAAAAGGTATATTTGAATCTACGAACGATGTCGATTTGCTTGGATCATAAACACCTGGTCCTACCCATAAATCGGAGCTTCCAGTATCTACATCCACCCCTACGGTTTGCTGCTGAGAGCCGAACTGTAGTGGTATAGTATAGTAGAACTTGAAGTTTTGCAATGGGGCCGAGACCAGTCTCTTGGAATGCTTGGAAACGTACCTCTTGTTCACGTTGAAGTCCATTTTGAGGAAACCTGGTTTGTCAACAGGAATTGCAGCAACGAGCCCGCAAAGTACCAAGCCAACGAATCCCTGGCAGCTCAAGAACGATACCATCCTTAGCCAAATACGACTGTGACACAAGGTGGAAAACTCATTCACTGCATTGACGTACTCGACTACATATATAGCACCTCACGAAATTGTGGGACAATCAGCTACAATAAACAAGACAATTAAAGCGAGGCTTATTGTAGCAGCCAAGCTGAAATTATCACCACACGCCAAATTGATTGCCAGTTTCAGGTTAATATACGCGTCTCAGTATGCCTTTATAGCATAGGCCTTCACAACTTGCGAGGGTTCTGATTTCACTATATACAATCCGAAGGTATGCGGCTTTACACGTAGAGATTGATTGCAAAATTAACGTACGGGGATAAGAAGTAAATGCAACTTTTGACGCACCTTTGTGTCATACGCACCGATGGCACCTCAGTCCTGCATGTACCCTAATTTCAAAAGCCGGGCTGCCCATTTAGTCGATTTGGTCAATAGTTATGAATTATTACTGAATCGCTTAACTAATCGAGGTCGTTGGCCACATCCATGTTTTCATCTTCCTCGTTATTATCATTGGTAGGGCCATTTGATTCATTGGAGTTGGTATTGGTATTCGAATCACGATTGGTTCCGCCAATGTGTCTGTAGTCTACATAGACCGGAGTTCCTTCATGACTGGTGGTAAATTGAGATATGATATTCGCAACACCATCAGGTAAAACTCCACGAAGAACATCCCGCAATACACTCTCACCAGGCTGTGCCTGAGACGAGGCGCTTGAAGATCCACTAGCGCCTCCAGAACCATCTGCAGTGCTTTGTGTGTTTGTTGAGAGGTTAGTGTTAGGGGCAGGACCACCCAATCTACGTTCCATGAGATCTCCAAACTCGTTCAATATATCTTGAATGCCTCCGGAAGTTCTTGCGGGCTGGGGTGCTGCTGTATGAGTGCTAGGACGCGCGTCTCTTTCAGCTGGCTCTTCGTTGGTTTCACTTCTTTCGTCGGCCGTTTCGTTTCTATCGTTTCTATTTCTTCCTCCAAATATGCCAGGCAAGTCGACGGGAGTCGCTACTATCGCCTCGGTGCCCCCATTGGCAAGAATATTCTGCGCTACTTCTGGAAGCAAGATGTTAGGATGGCTTCTGTTTGCCCTTTCAGACATAGATCTCAACAAGTTGTCTCTCAAATAAGGATGGTAGGTGTAGTAGTCCATATCTGATTCGTGAGCTTGAGACCTCAATACTGCTAGAGTCCTTCGTACTTCACTAACTGTGCTACGAATTTCGGTCGAGCTTTCTGCTTGCTGGAACGCTCTTTTCTCAGTAAGACTAATTGATTGGCACAACCTTTTGATAAACTGCGGCAACACGTTTTTGAATCTGTCTTCCTTGTACTTTTTGACCAATTCTGGGTTGTCTGCCGGAAAACCGTGGGGCAATATTTCACCTACACTGGCTTTTAATGCCAATAAATACGACTTCAATGCCACGAGAGAATTGCCCATGTATAGATGGCAGTATCCCATCTGGGTCCACGCCGGCGTAAAGCTTGGTTCGAACTCTACAGCCTGGTTCAAATCAACTATGGCTTCAGGAAAGCAGTTGAGTCCAATGTATGCTATGGCACGGTTGGTCAACAACTGACTGACCTGGTTTTCTGTCGAGAAATCGGCCAAGTCCAATGCTTGGGTATATACCTGGATTGCCTGGGCATGTGCCAGGTTGGCCATAAGATTGTTACCTTGTTCTCTAAGCTGTAAAATTACCGACAAATTGGACAGATTTGCACATTTGAAATACACCAAAAACTGTAAATGTTTCAGAAACTGGTGGTGCACTTTACTTGCAGCAGCTATCTGATCTGGTCCAACTTCGTGAGTATCATTGGTTACTAGCAAGGTAGCATAAGTAAGGATACAGCTGATGTATTCCTGGTTGTAACCTGGTCCAGTTTTTATTCCAGCTTCTTCTATGCACATGTTCAATGCTTTAGCCAATTTCTCTGACAACTCTTCTTGACGGTCCGGTTTCACCAGCTTTGGGCCTTGATTGATCAGCTCGATGATCTCTTTGGTGGTTCTGGAGACAGGAAGCGATTGCGCTCTGATTAAGCTAACAGGGCCAAGAAACACACTGGCAAGTTTGCTGTGCCACTCGGGGAAACCTTCGTATGTATGGCGAGACTCTATAAATCCGTCAAGTGCCGTCGAGAGCTGCGGAGGTATCTGGCCCAGCTTTGAGACATGATGCAAAAGAGATCTCAAGCCCAATGCATAGGCATAGACTGTGGCCCACTCGGGCATGTATGACGACTCTGTACTCATTCCACGTGGCAGTACAATACAGTCTTACTGCTGGTGGTAGTCTGCTTCTCAAGACCGACGGGTGGAAAATAGACATCGCCGAGTCACGTGATTGCCTCTTGGCGTGATAAGCGGCCCGCCAGCGACTGCCAGTAGCACCACTAGTGGCCAGTGGAGCAGCGAGTATGAGCGTGCCCACAGAATTGCTAACCCCAGACAATTGTAGGTCTCCAAGTCGACTCAGAGCCTTTTTAAATCTATCTCGTGAAGCCACCGACGACAATATCCGTGAGCATGTGAACCAGCTAAAGGGCCCCGCCTCCTACGACGAGTACTTTGCCAACACCATAATCCCACAGTGGAATGCTAGATCCAAGGTGATCCAATATTGCAGCGACCTTGCAAAACAGCTCCGTCAGTCGACGGTCGTGAACCTGCCAACCGAAACATCGTCCGACTCAAATACTTCTGAGTCGTTCAATCTTCGGACTGACCCGTACGCACTCAAGAATCATACCGATATTATGAACCGGCCGTTCGAAACTTGCGAGGCAATTTCGAATTGGACCAGAACCGAGAGCTTCGTTGAGTCGATAGTCAGGGAAGAAACCGTTCGTGTGTTGAATGACAAGGCATACTATCGAGACTGGTTCCTGGTGTTCGAGAAAAGTAACAAAGAGGCTGATTGAGGCAGTAGGAGTATAGCTTGTACATAAATAAAAAGGCTACTGGACATCGCAACAGCAACTAATCTGTGAATTTGTATACTTTTTCTTTTACTTAAAATTATTTATACATGATTATTATCAAGTGTGTATAATTATTCGGTAGTGTGTCACCACTCAGAGAGTGGGTGTCTCTTATACTATTCTAGAAATGGTTTCATGTATATAATATCCACTCTTGGTGTGATATGTGGTTTATATTATCTATGAATCTAAAGCCGGAAGTATTTCTCAAGTTTTTGTCGATGTTTCAGCTAAGCCCGCAATTCGTTCAAGGCTCGGGAGATTCACACCTAGTTAAGCAATGTTTAGTCTAGGCGGCATAGCGATCTCAGACCTAGAAGCTTAGGACTTTAAGGAAATAAAGTCTAATTTACTCTCTTTATGTTTCTGCTTTGAATGCTTTTACTTGTGTGCTGCTGCAGCGGCAGCATAGGCAAAGTTATTAATGGGTCTCTTTTCTGCAAAAGATTCTGGCTTTGCTACAGTTTTCTTGGCCTTCTTGGTAGGGACCTTGACCTTCTTTTTAGGTGCCTGCTTAGACCCATTGCTAGTCATACTATTGCTCGGTTCGTCTACTTTTTTGGGCTTGGGCTTCGACATCAATTCTTTGGTCATAAGCAAACACTCGATCCACCCGAAATTTTCACCTATCTTGATTTCTGTGCCATTACGATCTGTTACCACAACCTGATCCTTGAGACTTAATCGATCCATGGGCGAGATTCTCTTGAGAAATATCAAGTCTCCTCCTTCACGAATCAACTCAAGTATAAGGTATCCGTAGGCATCCTGAACTAGATGATCGTCATCGTCGCTTTCAGCTACAGTTTCAAACTCGTAGTCGTACATCAGGTAGTCGCTCCCTTGATTGGCCTTCAAGTCGACTAAAGTCACATTCAATGAACCATCAATGAAAAACACCCGTGCTTGGTCACTTATCACTGTCACTACCGGCACAGTATGCTGTTGAAGTTCATGCTTGTACTTGGAAATAAGTACATCGATGGCAGCATCGTCAAGAGGTTCGTCGAGCGATCTCAGGATCATTTTATTGCTTAAATGCAGTTTGAACACAATGTCCATTTTGAGAATCTTTTCGTCTTCTTCAAGAAGTTCCGATATTTCTGCAAATTTGACCTCCGACCCAGGCTTTTCTGCGTTCTGAATAGCCTTTTGCTCTACGATTCTCTCTCTTTCTTTCTGCTCCACAATTTGTCTCTCTCTCTCTTTCTGTTCCAAAATCTGTCTTTCCTTATCTTTCTCTAATATCTGTCTCTCTCTATCTTTCTGCTCTCTTTCCTTTTCCTCCTTCTGTCTTTGACTTTCTTTCCTTTCATTGATTTGACTGGAGGAAGGTGATGATCTCAACTGAGGCAGCCCTGATCTGGGTATGTTTTGCTGTAAAAAAGTAGGCGATGGCTTGAGTTGTGGCAGAGCTTTACCGGCTGCGGCTGCTGCTGCTGCTGCATGTCCACCTACAGAAATTCCATTTACAGGCAGCTCCTTTGGAGCCGGTTTTGAATACGATACAGTATGGTTTACGTTAGGTCGCGATGGTCTTCTCTGATGCACTGGAACATTGGAGGGTGGCACACTGGAGGGTGGATTTGAATAAATGAGGGGAGCTGGGACAGATGAGGCGTCAATTGCATCAACGGTTGTAGAAGGCGGACCAGGAGGACTTCCTAGTGTGCCAAAAGACGTACCAGCTCTTAAATTATTATATTTAGGTACTCTGGCTGGCGAGTCTGGCGAGTGGGGGCCTCTCATCAAGCCTGGACTATTGGGGTTTCTGATAGGTGAAGAAGTGACCCGTTGGGTAATTTGCTGTTGAGGATAATGCTGTGGATACTGGTGTGGATTTTGGGGGTTTTGAGAATATTGATTCTGGTGATTTTGATTTTGATTTTGATACCTTGGATAGCCCTGGTCTAGTTTCGCTGGAGAAGTCTGCGACAATGGAGCACCTGGTGGGGCTCCTGGTGATGGCAATGGCTGGTTATAATTTTTCTTTAGCTTGGAGCCATACAGAGATTTCGGACCTACTGATGGCATGAAGTTATAGTCTGATTGTTGGATCTGGGAATGCAATTGTTGGTACGTATTTGACTGTTTAAAGTCTCTATTGGAGCCGGTTTTGAGGGCTGGGATGTAAGGAGATGACATACCGTTTGAACCTGAACTTGGGCCTGGACCTGGACCTGCCGTGATACCTCCATAAGGTTCAAATCTGGGCACCTTTCTGCCCCAAATATAGTTCTGATCGTCCCAGGCAACGTCTGAAAACCACAGCGAAGCCATTATTTGCGGAATAGTCATTCTTTTGGACGGCTCTGCTATCAATACTTGATCTACAATAGCCACCACTTCAGCAGGCACTGGGTTCTTTTGACGGTACGAAAAGTCGGCATGAATGATCTTCTCGAATGTCTGGTACTCGGTTGAGCCTTTAAAAGGCGGCACACCATGGAAGAACTGGTACAATATACATCCCAAGGCCCAGACGTCGGATTCAAAACCACAGATGTTATGTTTGAGGAGCTCAGGGGACACGTACTCTGCAGTACCCACGAAGGAGCCTTTTCTATCAGATTTTTCCGCCGATTGTTCGTCATTTACGCCCTTGTAATCGATCTTTTCGTCGTTACTAACGTGGTTTTGCCCGATCAACTTGGCAGCTCCGAAATCGGTAATCTTCAAATTGAAATCATGACCAACCAAGATGTTTTCAGGCTTCAAGTCACGGTGAATAACACCCTTAGAGTGAATGAACTTGACGGCGTCCACTATCTGGCACATGTAGAACTTGCTAACCTGTTCGGACAAAGACCCAAACTTACGTATAATCGAGAGAAGCTCGCCGTATTCCGCAAAGTCAAGCACAAAGAACAAGCTTGATTCGTCCTGGAACGTGTAGTAGAGCTGGACAATTCCCGGGTGCTGCTGGCCCAATATATGAAGGGTGGTCTTTTCGATGTTGACATACTTGATCTTTTCTTCTTTGACAATGTGTCTCTTCGAAAGCACTTTGATGGCATACGTTTGCTTGTTGTGGTTGTCAAGGGCCGAGAATACGGTGGAATACGACCCTTCGCCAATCCGAGTTCCGAATTGATAGTCCTTGGCCGATCTCTTGCGAGGCTGGGACGTGCTTGTGGTGGACGATGTGGGAGAATTGTCTCCCTGTTTTCTATACATGGTAGTCCAAGAGTATATCTATCAGATTCACAATGTATCCACCTGTCAGTAGTCCAACTAGAGTCAATAAAAACAGTGAAAGTAGTAATAGTGTTGAGAATACTTGAGCACTTGGGGCAGGTTTTTTCCCTACACGATCGCGCTGACAGGGCTGGCAGGATTAGGCAGATGGGGCTTAAGGAGGCTAGACAGAAAAGAAGTAGCCTAGACAAAGAAAGGCAATAAACAATACTCAATAAAGAATGGGATGCAAGGTTGTGTAGATTTGTCCAGGTAAAGCACAAGCGTCGGTATTAGTGCTAGGGGAGAAGTAATGATATGTGGTGCGGACCCTGACTTTCCCGCACTCTGGCGCTGGTGGCCTGCAGAAGTCCTGCCGTCCTAAAAACCTTTTTTGTCCCGCAAACAGTCGCGCCCGCCGTAAGCCTCGTTAAGCCTCGCCAGTATTTACTTTCTCCTGCGGTTGTACAAAAGGGGTGTAATCAGATGGTATCCAAATCGGGTTCCATGCCAGTATCCGGAGAAATTCACACGCGCTGTTTCATTTGCAAACCACCGTTCCCACAACTACCCCAGAGGTCAGCCGATACAGCTATATTAACACTGTGTATAGAATATCTTGCTAGTCTTACCCTCTCGTTGGTCGCACTTTTGACAAAAAGTTACAAAATGTTCCAAATATAAGTTATGCTACTACTCACCTATACAATCTTGGAGTTTACCTTTCCATTAGTCTACTACTACGTTGAAGTACCACTTCATCGTTGGCGTCTCTAGTGTCTCTAGTGGCTCTACCATCTAACTGTTAACCTCTTGCTCTGCTTGTATCTGTTGTTTGGTGCTGTTTGATTTGCAGCAGGCTTGTCTGCAGGCCGAAAACTCCAATAAAATGAAACTATCAAGACAACTTCTACTCCACAACAGCCATGAGGATACTGCTCAGGCTATTGCGGAGCGACTTTGCATGTCGCTCCAACTCAGCGATTCTCAGACAACGCCATGCCAGTAGCGGAACGTCTTCACAATCTCGTCCGCACGACTACTTGGCTGAAGACAACGATTCGGTGCATATAAGGAAAGTGTTTGATGACCAAAAATACTTTCAAGCATTCACCAAAAGAGCCAACGACTCACTGATATTTCCCACTAGAACAGGACTTTTCAAAAACGAAGCTCTTTGTACTCCAAATGGGCTTGTTGAGTTTTCCAATAAGTCCCTCAAGGAGGCAAAAACCTTGGTGGCCGATATGGTAAAGGATGCCAACAACTCGGCAGACGGTAGAATTACCTATATCCGAAAACTAGACCAACTTAGTGACATTTTGTGTCGAGTTATTGATGTGGCAGAGTTTATACGGGTGGCCCATCCCAGCTCGAAGTGGGTAAATGCGGCACAGCAGACCCACGAAATCATGTTTGAGTTCATGAACCAGCTCAATACCAATGTAGAACTATACCAACAACTCCGGGATATCTTAAATGACGAGTCGATAACTTCGAAATTGTCCAGTGAAGAAATTCAGGTGGGAGAATACTTAAAGCAAGACTTTGAAAGATCGGGTATTCATATGGATCCACAAGCTAGAAACAACTTCGTTTCAATTACCCAGGAAATATCCATCTTGGGATCTCAATTCAACAATGAACTTCATAATTTGCAGTCGTATTGGTGTGAGTTGAGCTATCCTGAGTTTGAATCTATCGATGACGTAGAGCTCAAAAAAGAAATTCAATCGTTCCAAACCAAGTTTCAGAGCAAAGTTAACAAGAACATGGTACAAGTGCCATTGGCAGGACACATTCCGTACTCGATCTTGACCAATTGTCGGTCGGAAGGGGTGCGTAAAAAGGTATGGATTGCTCTTCACAACTCTAGTGACGAACAGATCGAGACTCTCAACTCGTTTCTCAAGTACCGGGCAGTTTTGTCACGGATGTTGGGCTTTAAATCGTATGCCCATTACCAGTTAGAGCATAAAATGGCAAAAAACCCTGAAAATGTAGTTGCGTTTCTTACCAAATTACAAGATTCACTCAAGGAGAAGGGCGTTTTGAGCGAGTTGGAGAATATCTACAGGTTCAAAGATGGCTCTTCAAGCTCACGTAATGTTTTGGCCGAAATCAAGCCATGGGACAGAGACTATTTGCTCGCCAAGTTACAACATGCCAACAAGGAAAGCAAGCCGTTGGAGCCTATTAACGAGTACTTCTCGATTGGAACCATTGTGGCGGGCCTCAGCCGACTCTTTACTTCTCTCTACAACGTCAAGTTTGTGCCCGAGCCCACGATGAAGGGCGAAACCTGGGAGGCCAACCAGGTCCGTAAGCTCAATGTGTTTGATATCGGCACCAATACCAAGTTGGGATACTTGTACCTTGATTTCTGGTCGGCCAAAGTGCTTCCCTCACACTTCACTATAGTGTGTCTGAGAAGACTCAACGAAAGCATTGGAACAGAGCAGCGCCGCGACTTAGGCAAGGTGGTGCAACTAGATGAAGACTATCAGCTTCCGGTGATTTCGTTGGTGTGCAACTTCCAGAAGTCCCACAGTGAAACTATTGGCCGGTTTGCCGGGATCGAAGACAACACAATCTCGTTATTGTCGATGGATCAAGTCGATACTATTTTCCACGAAATGGGCCATGCCATGCACTCGATGCTAGGCAGAACAGAATTGCATAATTTGTCCGGAACCAGATGTGCCACGGACTTTGTAGAATTGCCTTCTGTAATAATGGAGTCGTTCAGCAAAGATCCACGGGTTATTTGCGAAATCGGGCGTCATTATCAGACCGGAGCCAAGCTAGACCCCGAGTTATTGGCATCACACCAAAAGCAGCGGGTGGTGCTTGATAACTGCGAAACCTACATGCAGTCAAAAATGGCGATGCTCGACCAGCAGTTGCACAACCACGATTTGGTCAGGTTGCTTGAAACAGGCAAAACGCGCCACTATAGCTCGACAGAAGTGTACCATACATTGGAGCAGCAACTCGAGGTGTTTGCTGATCTCTGGTCCACATGGCACGGCAAGTTCCCGCATTTGTTTTCGTACGGAGCGGTCTACTACTCGTACTTGCTAGACCGAGCCATTGCTGCGCGTGTATGGGACGATTTGTTTGCAGCCAATCCATGGAGTCCCGAAGCAGGCACCAAGTATAGACAGAGCATTTTGCGGTGGGGCGGCACACGTGACCCGTGGGTCTGCTTAGCGGACGCATTGGGCGAAGAGGAGTTGCGCGAGGGAGACTCGAGGGCGATGGAGATCATCGGACGCTGTATATAGACTCAGAAGTTACGAATATACTAAATAGTACTAGATAGATCATATTGAATGATATACGTACCACATACCTGTTTTTCCTTCTCTCAATGAAATACAGAGTGTATATCATTAACGGGATGCGCCAATATAACTGATAGGCTCTATCTGTAAAAGGGCAGTACACAAGTCCCCACTCTGTGATTGGGCTAATCAGAGTCAGTGATCATTCAAAGTAAATCTGACAGATCTATCTATAGAACTTCTTTAATCCAATTAGATCCTCTAAAACGCCTAAAAGATTTTCTTAAATACCTGCAGCCCCGGCCTTGCATTTGTGTCGTCGAGTTAATCCGACTCATTGGTGGAAACATCTCACCGCGATGAGTTCCCGGCCGCGGCCACAAAACGCCTCTCGCCGGTGCGGTTAACAGGCCTGAACCGGCGTCTCTGAAGTGGCGTTACAAAGGCAGTTTCGGTGCTGGGCCAGCTAAGCCTGCGCTAGCTAGATATGTAAACCTAGGTCGGCCACATGAACTTATCGATACCGCACTTTTGAATGTCGTCAGCGGTGCATTATCTGCCAGATCGACGTTGACTCCTGGACCAGAGTCAGAGCCTGTCAAAGCAGTCTGTCAAGGTTTCGCTTGTGCTTGCCCTTAGTAGAAAAAAAAAAGAAAAGAGACAGCAAAAAGAAACGCGAAAAAATCTTTCATCCCGCCGCACAGTTGCAACAATTGCCAAAACTTAACCAGGTCATGTTCTAGTTGAGCTCTGGCCGCAATTATCATACGGTAGGGGTAGCTGCGGTAATTTCAGGTTTGAGGTGATACGAGCCACCCAATATCCTATCTGCTATAGGCCAATTTATCTCTTATCTACGAATAAACTGTAAGATTCGTAACATACGTCAAGTCTAGTGAGGGTCATCTCGATTTCACTTGTACCCTCACTATTGTAGTCCACTGAGTGCTCAACGTAATAGCGCGGGCACTAATACGGGTAGCACAACGTCCTATTAACCGTCTCGTATTGATCTTCTCTTCATGCCCCACCCCGCGATTGCTCCATCTCCCCTCTGCGCTCGTTTTCTGCCCTTTCTCCCCGACCTTAAGGCATTTTTACATTTTTTGCTACAAGTTGGCATAACGCATATTACTTTTTTTTTTCCTTGTAGTATTTCAAACCCCAACAGCCCATTTCAAAAACATTCTGACTACTCCATTCTTTTTGGTTCAACATCAAGATGAAAGATATAGAACTTAAAGCGGTGAATTCAGAGGTGAAGAGCGGCGACGTCTTCTCGGAATCGTCTGAATCTGAAACACCATTCGCTACCCAAACTCCAAACACCAAATGGGAACTGTTCAAAGACTCGTTTAGAAGACAAGAGGCCGGCGAGGTGTCAGCAGGAAAACAACTTCAGAAAGGTATCAGCAAACGTCATTTGACCTTGATGGCCTTGGTCACTGGTGTCGGTACAGGTTTGTTGGTGGGGTCTGGTAAGTCTTTGCACAATGCTGGGCCCTTGTTTCTTGTAATTGGTTACGCCATCGTGGGGTCTTTCTTGTACCCAACCTTACAGGCAGCCGGAGAAATGGCTGTCAACTACAGTGAGCTTTCTGGTGGCTACAACAACTACCCACGTAAGTTTGTTGACGAATCTTTGGCGTTTGCCATCACCTGGAATTACTGTATCCAGTGGTTGTCTGTCATTGCCATCGAGTTGGTCACTGCATCCATCACTATCAGTTACTGGACCACAAGCGTCAATCCAGATGTGTGGGTCTTGATTTTCTACATTGTCATCTTGCTTATTAACTTCAACGGTTCCAAAGGGTACGGTGAGGGTGAATTCGTGCTTGGATCTTGCAAATTGCTTATGATCACTGGTTTTATCATCATGGCCATTGTTGTCAATGTTGGTGGGGGTCCACAACACAAGTTTATTGGTGGAAAATACTGGCGCAATCCTGGTTACTACACCAACTTCAAGGGTTTATGTTCGGTTTTCGTGACCGGTGCATTCTCCTTGGGTCAATCTGAGTTCGTGGCAATGTCGGCTTCTGAACAACGCAACCCTAGAAGAGCCATTCCTACAGCCTGTAAGTTGATCTTTTGGAGAATCTTGATTTTGTTTTTGGGTTCGTTGACCATGGTGGGTTTGTTGGTGCCTTACACTTCTGACAGATTGATGGGTTCCTCTGGTGGTGGAGGTTCTCACGCTTCTCCTTTCGTGTTGGCTGGTGAGTTACACGGTGTCCCAGTGGTGCCTTCCATCATCAATGCCGTCATTTTGTTGTCTGTCACCTCGGTGGCTTCTTCCTCCTTATACTCGTCTTCCAGAACATTGCAGTCGTTGGCCGAACAGGGCTTCGCCCCAAGCTGGTTTGACTTTGTCGACAAGGCCGGTAGACCATTGAGATCGCTCATTGTGTGTTCCATTATTGGTACCTTCAGTTTCATTGCTGCCTACAAGAAGCAAGAAACCGTCTTCAACTGGTTGTTGGCCATTTCTGGATTATCACAGATCTTCACCTGGTTCGGTATTTGCTTGAGTCATGTCAGATTTAGACTGGCCTTGAAATATAACAACATCTCCACCGATTCCTTGGGTTACGTTTCTTCCACCGGTGTCTGGGGCTCCTTATACGCCATGACATGGCATATTTTGATCTTGATTGCCCAATTCTGGATCGCATTGTACCCAGTCGGGGCCAAAAAACCCGACGTGCAGAACTTTTTCCAAAACTACTTGGGTGCCATTGTGTTAATTCTCTTTTACGTGGGCCACAAGCTCTATACCAGAAACTGGACCTTGTTTATCAGAGTCAAGGACATGGATATTCATTCCGATAGAACCATCTTCGACCAAGAGGTGTTGAACTTGGAAAAGCAAGAAGAGGCCGAGCGCTACAAGAACTCGTCGTGGTTCAAGAAGGTCTTGAAATTTATGTTCCTTTAGTTCAGTAAATATGCGTCAATGTACATAGATCACGTGCAACTCTCACCCCACAAGTAAATTTTTCACTCACCAACGAAGTATAGTGGTGTATCAATGCAGCGAGTGTGGGCCCAGCGGGTATGGTGTCGGTATGCCAGCACTTCTAAGAACACTGCGGTACTCATGCGCGCACAGTTTGATATAGGGGGGATTGTTTCTCACCAAGTGCATTACGAGGATTCGCTAGCCCGGAGAGGCTCGTCACAGAAGATCCGAGACAACTTGGCGTTTATAGTCGAACAACGGCCACGGCAGCTCGAGCTCGAGGCACAAGTCAATGAGCTCAGGCACGAACGCAGTAAGCTAGGCGAAACTATGAAAACCCACCTTGAGCCAGACCAAAGAGAATCCATCAAATCAAGGCTTCAAGCCATCAAAACTGAACTTAAGCCCATGGAATCGTTGCACAAACAACTTACCGAAAGTATATATGGGTGTGCCGGAACCTTGCCCAACTTGCTCGACGCTGGAGTGCCGCAGGACCGTGAAAACGGCGACATTGTGCAGTATATCAACTGCAGTAGTGAGCAGGAAGCCGAGGCGGTTAGTCTCAAGCAAGACCATAAAGAAATAGGAGAAAGGTTCGGAATAATGGACTTTGCACAAGCTTCGCGAGTTTCAGGGTCCTCATGGTACTATTTGATCAGCGACGGTGCCTTATTAGAGCAAGCATTGGTGCAATATTCGCTCAGCAAGGCCCGTCAAGCAGGGTACACCATGGTGATTCCTCCATCCATAGTCAGAAACGATGTCATAGATGCATGTGGATTTCAACCAAATGACCATAATGGTGAAAAACAGATCTACACTCTTCAAGATGAAGACACTGCATTGACTGGTACGGCCGAAATTCCTCTTGGAGCATTGCATTCGTCTAGTGTAGTGGAACTCGGCGAAATGCCTATCAAGTACGTAGGAGTATCGAGATCTTACCGAGCCGAGGCAGGTGCTAGAGGAAAAGACACCAAAGGTCTTTATCGTGTGCATGAGTTCACCAAAGTTGAGCTTTTTCACTTCACTGCTACCCCAGAAACAGCCCTGCAAGAGTTGGAGCAAATCAGGCAGCTTCAAGCAGATATAATCGGCGAACTTGGCTTGAAGGCTAAAGTCATTAATATGCCTACCACCGACTTAGGTGCTCCTGCAATGAAGAAGTACGATACAGAAGCTTGGATGCCGGGTAGAGGTAACTGGGGCGAGCTTACTTCGTGTTCAAACTGCGGTGACTACCAGCTGAGACGTCTTGGAATAAGATATAACGATGGAACCAAAAAGTTGCGCCATGTACAAACACTTAATGGTACATGTATGGCAGTCCCAAGAGTGATAGTGGCATTGGTGGAACAGAACTACGATGCCGAAAATGACTGTATTTGGATTCCTCTGGTCTTGAGACCGTATATGGATAACAAGGATCGGATAGTTGCAAAGTAAAAAAAAAACCCCGATCCTCAAGGAAAACAAACACAACCGACTCAACAAGAGTGAATCAATGTAAATTATGTTGTAAATTATGTAAATAGAAAAGATGATTCCTATTATAGATAGAAAGCTGTATTGAATGATACTTTTTTTCAATGGTATCTCGCTAAGGGTATCCAACAAAAGTGTAATTGGTAAATCATTTTTCAAAAACCTAACATACTGAGTAGTGGGTTTGGTGTCACTGAAGATACATGAGATTGTTTATTCCTGGTCGGAATTATTATCTGGACGAATTACTGGTGTGCTGACCACTCTTTTGGTCACGCTGGTATCGAGTTCATTGGCAATTTGTTTCATTTTAGACGAATGAAGCTGGCGGACTTTATTCAAACGGGCTGGTTTCGTGTTCTCGGAAGCCACACTAAGCCTGTTGGTACTTTGCGCAAGCTCCTTGAAGTGCTCTTGAAGCGCCTTGAATTCGTTATACTTCGTCTCGTAGGCCGAGCTCATTTTCTCGTACTTTTTGTCAAGATCAGAATGCTTACGTTCGAGTTCTTCAACTGACACTTTGAGGTCGAGTTTTTCTAATAACTGACTAATCTGAGCAGACTGAAGTTCCAACTGCGAGTTTTGTATTTCCAATTGAGCATTTTGTCTTTCTAATTGCTTGTTCTTCTCCCTCAATTGCGCCTCAAGTTGCGAATTATGCTGCTCTACCTTCTTCTCAAACACTTCTGACCTTTCTTTAATTTGTCCAAGCAGCTGCTCAGTCTCATACTCAAACTTCTGGGTACTAAAATCGTCATCCTTGGTCTTGTTGAGTATGCCTAGAATGTCCTCAAGTAAGCCTTGAGACCGGGCATCAAGCTGGACGGACTTGAGCTCTGCTACTACCGGGTCAATAATCTGCCGAACTATATCTCCTTTGGGCAAGCCCCTTTGAATCAGGTCTAGTCGTTCTACAATGGCCACAGAATTGGCTTGGTGGAAAATTTTTGATGACGTTTCTGCCAAACTTAGGCTAATCTGATGGAGTTTTTCATTAATTTCAGTGATCTCTTTTTGGTTGCCCAAAGACTTGGCATCACTCAATTGTTGATTATAAGTATCTAAGCGTTCAATGATGTTGCTGATGTCTTTTTTGGTGGCGTTTCCTTCGGTTATTACTTCTTGCGAGTAGTTGGTGATGTTGGTAAGTAACTTATTCAAGTGCTGGTTGTTATTCTTCAGGCGATCACTGATTTGGCCAATATCAACTCCTATTTGTTTAGTCTGTACCTCAATTCCATAGAGCTGTTGCTGGAGCATGTTCTGGATCAGGTGGATCTGGTGGAAATGTTCGTCAATATTGTCATTTTGTAGAAAGCTGAGCTTGCCTACATGGTTGGATTTGGTAGAATTAACCAGTTTGAGTATGTCTCGGGTTTCTGGAGACAGGCCTGCTGCCACCTGCTTGGAAGTTTTGGGCGTGCTGGGCGTGCTGGGTATGTTCTCCTTGTTCATCTCCTCTACTGTCAGATCCAATTCCAAATGTAAACAAAAATATATAAATCGTGGTAACTATGCAGGACAAACATCGAGGTTCTCACCATCTCGCACCGTCCGCACTAAGCTCTCGCTAAGTGCTACCGAGGAAGCGCGCTAGAAAATCTAACTCTCGCTGCTCACCAAAACTACAGTAACGATACTAGTGATGCTTCAATAGCTACAGGAGACGATATAGTTGCAACCGTGTTTTTCTTACAATGATACGCTTTATGGTTGATACTTACATTTAGTCATACTCATATAAAGAGCTACTCTGACAATCTTTCATAGCCCAATTTGCTATTGATAGCAGCTCCGTAGTTTAGATTATTAAAAGCCTAATTTGCTTTTGATGGCTGATGTGTAGAAACTCTTCTTTTGGTCATCAATGCTTTCGGTGACAGTTTCACTTAGTGTATTGGCATAGCCATGGAACGTTTCTTCGGCCGTATCAAGACCTCCCTGAAGTGACCTCATGAAGCCCTGCGCTCCGAATCCTGCGCCGTATCCCGCTTGAGCACCTTTTCTCTTGGGGTCCTTATACCCTCTCTCATTTAGACCATCATCATATCCCCCGTAGTTTTGTTGCAAGTTGGCTTCAGGACTGATGTTGTGGCCCAAAACACTTTCTTCGTGCTTGGCGGGCTTTCTATTGGGCCCGGCAATAAGTTGGGTCAAATCTTCAAGTCCAATGTACTTGGTTTGGCCAGTCACCCACAGCAAGGCTCCTGCACTTGGTCTTGGGGGTATAATGGCATTAGGGTTGAACAAAAGGTCGGTGGTTTTGCCCTTGGACGATTTGTTTGATTGTGCATCCTTGAAGTATGTTCGAAGATGCACCCCTTCTGTGGGACTGGTTCTGACATAGAAGTCACCGTTGGGTAAAACAGTCGATTTTCTGGCGCTTTCTGAGCCAAGAGTGCTCTTGAATTTGGCCATAATATCTTTGGAGAACTTGATACTGGCAACATCGTTCAATGCCGGCAATGAAAAGAGTTGGATAAAACCAGATTTTACCACACAGGCAAGCAACACTTGGTTGCCTATCTCGATAACCCCAGTACGGAGACACGTGTCCTCGATCACCTTGTGGGACAATTTGGTTTTGGGGAGCTTCAACACTCTTATATCACGATGCGAACTGGTCACAATGTAGCCTGGAATCAAAATCCCTTGGCCCAATTTACGGAATGTTTCGAGATTAGCCACTGTAGATCTTCCGTCCTTGGAGTTGATAGGTATAATGTCGTCTAGCCTGGAATTGGTCTGGTCTTCACCTCCAAGAGACCTGTAGTTCAACCCCAGGGTTTTGTCAGCAAAAACAACCTCAAACCCTCCGTTCAGTTGAGGCAAGATCTTGAACAAGACCAAGTTTCCACCACAGTTTGTTCCTACCATAAGCAAAATAGACGAAAAACCTTCTTGACCATACTCCATAATGGAGAACTCCATAGTGGTGATATAACAGTTGCCTGTGACAGATGCTAGGTGGTGAGATATAGTATCTAAATTGAAGATAATGGCAGGGCCCCTGGTGATATCACATACTACCAAACGCCCTGATTTGTAGGCTACAGCCCCAAATCCAATATTACTCATTTTGAGACAACTTATTTGTTCAGATGCTCCTTCCGTGAGTTGAAGCATACTACAAGGTATAAATGTCACCGATTGCGAAAACGTGCCCAGAATACGATCACTTATATCAATTATTCTGGCATTTCCATTGACGTGCTGAACTGGACAATTACGATAGTCAATGCTGCTTGGATTGGCAGGTAAACGACTGGACGGTTTCTTCTTTCCAAACTTGCAAATGACCACCTCGCCGCTTCCCAACCCAACCATCATTTCCCTACTTTCAAAAGAACAGGAAACAAATGCTATCTTGATCAGAGCAGGATCACCGTTATCGTACAAAGTCTCTTTCAACGAGATCTGTACCACTGATTCCTGGTCGTTTATCTCACCTCTGGATACGTCCAACAACCGTATAAGCCCATTTTGATGGCCTGTTATCAAAATATCTCTTGATCCGTCGTTATTTCCAATAGGCTTGGGATCACCAATATGGCCCACTGGCGACCCTCCTCTAAATATGTTTTTGTTAATAGAAGATGAGCCGGTCGCTGCTCTGGACGAGAGAATGCTATACCAGTCAATACGTTTTATGCTGTAAAACGCAGAGCACAGAATAGGCGGAAAGATATTGCCAATAGATGTGGGCAAAAGAACATCGCCAAGATCAGTGCTGCCCAGATTATTGGACGGTTGGACACTAGGCATGGAACTATTGCTGTTATTGGCTACTACTCCCACACTAAATCTGATAAAGTAGACTGAGCCGAAGTTGCTTACTAGTAAAAGGTAGTGGGGGTTGTGATTACCACCGAAATATGGCGTGCCGTCTGTGGGCAAAGGCAAGATCTGCTCAATAAACTCTTGTTGTGAATCTACCGATGTTTCATTAAGGTTTATAGGGATGATTTTCTGGCCATTCTGCGGCAGAGAGTAGAATTCTGCCTGCTTGGCATGAGAAGTCATGGAATATTTGAGTGTGTATCCAAAGTCAAGGACGTGAAGTACTCCCGAGGTTGTCGGCTGAGGCAAAGGTTCTTTTGCGTCTTTTTTGGACCTGGGAGCAGTATCTCCACCTGCAATGACAAGCTGAGTTTCTTCGGGATCTTTTCCGCAAACCCATCTTACGGTCAGAATCCGAAAAGTGTCATCGATTCCAGTAGAGGGACCAGGCAAGTGAAGATTGGTATTCAAAGTGTTTCTGGCCTCGAGAAGTGTTCCATCGGCAGCGTCCCAAAACACTAACGTCGAATCGGCATGGACGGTCACAACATGAAGTCCGTTTGGGTGGAAATGGGCTTCCTTCACCTGACAAATCACCGCTTTCGAGCTGCCAAATAACTTGTTTTTGCCTCCGTTATCCACAAACTGAGCCATTTCAAACCCCTTGGCACCTTTGGGTACCTGATACACAAAGGCCTGTGATATTTCGCCCGCTGCCAACGAATAGATCATGGCACTGTGGGAGTACGTCACCAAGATAGTGCCGATATCACGCGGATGCCACTCGATTTGCAATGCTGGCGACATCCTTTCCTTGGGCAAAACCTTTTTTTGCAAGTTATCAATTCTGAAAGGCGTCAAGTTGAGTCTGTCAGCGTCATAAAACAATATAGAGCCATTATGCAAACCAAGCACCAACCAGTCCATAGCAGGATCGGCACATACCGAAGCAATAGCTGCCGATGTCAGGTACGTTTTGAGGATCTGTTTCAGGTGCATGGACAAGATGGTGACGCTGCCGGCAGTGGCAGAAATGCAAGCCAAGTACACACCCTTGACAAATGCAAGATGGGTGATGGGCGAGGACGAGTCAAATTCAAACACCACCTCGACGTTCTGCTGGCCATAGACTCTTACTTCGTTGGTTGTGGTCGAAACTGCCAATAATGACTGGACAGGATCAAAGGCCACGGCTAGAATGGAGTTTGTGGGAAGTCCGAGCTGGGCGATCAACGCCAACTCAAGGCGCTTGGACGTCACATCCGAGGGTGAAAGATCGGTGTTTCCTGCTGTTTTGATGGCATTGGACACCAGACTGAGCGAAAGGGGCGCTTTTCTCAGTTTTAGCTTTGAAAACATGTCAAGTATCTATCAATACTAGTAGTTACACCTGTAAATAACCGTCTTAGGCGAGTGAGCTGTGAGTGCGCGTCACGCTGTCCTCACGTGACGGATCTTTACTTTTAAGACCGTCTCCACGAAACGTCGACATAAACAGCACTGGTACGATGGTACGTGGCACATGAGTTCCCCCAAAGACAGTACTAACAATTAGAGTTTTGATAAGCTAGTTGGAGTCTCAATGCTTGCTGTGGCTTCTGCGGTTTTTGCGTACTACACCGCATGGGTGTTTTTGTTGCCATTCCTTGACGAGTCCAACTTCTTGAACTCGTTTTTCCTTCCTCGCGACTACGCCATCAAGTTGCCCATCTTGTTGTTGTTGGTGGCGGGCTTGGGAGTTGGATCGTTCATTGGCAATGTTCTTCTTAAGAATGCCGAAAAGGAGAGACTAAAGAGTAAGAAGAAGCAGTGATCTCAAATATCCCACTAACCAAAAGGACGTAGAAGACCCGAATAGTCGTATACCTGAGTTAGAACTTTTAGGACTATTGATCTGATTATCACTATCAGCTCTGTTATATACGGGTATATATGGAATTACACACTATTAATTGAGTAGTCAGTAAGTAACACGTAGCATATACATTTGCAGAACTACGCGTCGCAAACTATTGAAAAATACCTGGTTCATATCTATTAATTATATATGTGTGTACAGCAGACCATTAGTACAGTAGTGTATAGTTTAAGTTGATAATAGGTGTAGCTATTATGTTTTCATGGGAGTGTTTTTTTTTTTTTAACTACGAATTATATACTCGCCACTTTTCGTAATATACTTCACACCCTTGTATGGCTTCACTGCCTCGCCCAAACCCTGAGCACTAATCACTTTGAGACTATCCACTTTTAATCCACTGGCAAGTGCTCCTTTGTAGGAAAAGAAAAGCTCCAAGTAGATCGGCTTGATGGGCTTGGCCAGCACAGACTCCATACCGTCTATAAGGTTGGGCGTGGAGCTGCGAGAATCGTCCAACGAGGTGGTTTCTTCGGTATGCGATGTGAAAATGGTACCTTGGAAAAGCGGCTGGATGCCGGTATTGATATTTCTCAAGTTCCATTCACCTTTTCCGTTGCCTTGGTACGTGAAGTCGCCGTGGGTTATTCTATTGGACTTGATATTGGTGACATTAGGCTTTTCGTCGTCGTCTTCGTCGTCGTCACAATGCACAACCACCCTTACATTCTCGATCTTGGAAACCGCCTTGATATTGTTGATTATGAGCTTGATCTCGAACTCGTTCTGAGCACTTCCCAACCCCGTCAGAAAGTCCACTGTCACCACCCCAAGCATATCGTTAAGATCACGTTTATTGACCAGATCCAAGTCGATTTCGTAGCTCATAAGCTCCGACTTTCCATCAGGAGGAATAAACGTCATGGTTCCAGGATTGGCAAGCCACTTTTCTAGCTCGATACACCTATGGAAGCTAGGAAGTTGGAGATTGAGTCCGTTTATCGATAACACCATTTGAAGTAGCGGAATTCCCGTAAGATGTGACCTGAAATTGACCACACCCTGAATACTTCCAGATATCGCAACCATCCGCTGAGATGGCTTTACCGAAGAGTAGAATGCAGAGTCAAAGTGGTTGTTATTGGAGTACAATTGGGTCTTTTTGTGGACTTTGGACGGCTTGAGAATGACCTTCAAAGTTTCCACTACATCGACATACATCTCATTATTGGTGTAGCGGACATTGGAACGACGCCACGGTATCGAATTAGGAGCGGGAACAGACCCCGAGGCTGTCGAGCTTAATTCTGAGCCGTGGCCAAAAGATGCCTGGCCGGCTGCGGCCAACTCTTGCGGAGTACTGAGAATTTTCGACAACAAGCTTTTAAATGGAATGGAATCCCTTAACTTGTTGAAGTCTGTGGTGTTGGGAATGCCGTCGTCAAGCATTTCGTTGATCAAAAGTGTCAAAGTGTCATTGTTTGCGTCTATCTTGGTCAATGCTAGTGGTGTGCCGAAATAGTCCGACATAACTTCCAAGAGTCTTTGTATGAAAACCGCGGGCACAAGCGGGTTGGGACGATTCTTGTTGGAGTACAATACATAAATCGTCAAGTTCTTCGTCTTTTCATGTACCAAAAAGAGCTCGGAGGATATTTCTATGGTGGGAAGCTGGGTCTGTTGGGACTGTACTATGGCATTGCTGACTGATTTGAAGTTCGGTGACGTCAAGCTCGTTAGGTACTCGAACACGAGGTTGTTGTTTGTATCCGCGATGTACACAGCACGGATCATTGTGTTACAGAGTTCACAGAGTCCATACGAGCTTGAAGAACGACCTTGTGGTGAACGTGTCACGTGATGAGATATCGACCGACTCGGTGGATTCACCGAACTAAAATTGTTACATAGTAAAATGTCGTACTAAAAGCTATATGAACCCGAAGGGCTAATGGTGTTGATTGAGTTACTTTACGCTAGTCTCTCTTCCCCGATAATGCTCTACTGCCATCACATTTCCTATCAGGCGCTCTTTTAAATCCATGATACGCCATTGCAATTGGAATGGCGAGAGATATCAGAAACAGGTGAATTTTGAAGAGTGATGGCACAATTGCCTAGTTCTCGTGTCTACGGTCTCAAACGGGTAAATGTAATATTAAAAATGGGGGAAAGTGGAGTATCTATAGATCAGAAGCTTCGAAATGACTATACCTCGAACGGAAGCTAGGGCAAACTTTCGATGGAATTAAGGAGGCTTTGTACATCAGTCAGCTTCTTATGTCGAGTCGTTATGTTCATCAAAATCAATCATTGATTACAGCTCAATAGCCTTTGAGTTGGAGATGGGGAATGGTAACTGCTGGTACGATGGAGGCAGTTTTAAATACAAACAGTCGAAAATTCAACTCATGTGATGGACAGGTTAATTTCAAAAGAGCAGAATAATCTCAGTATATTCTACTCTCACACACACTATTTTTCATGACCTGACTCATACAAGAGTTCTTGAACTTCTAGAGTTTGCAGTGGAAGTGGGGGAGAATCATGTTGAACACGATTTGATTAGTTGTGTTTGACGTCTTGGTCGTGATCGTGCGAACTTCTCAAAGGAGTGTTTTCTACGATTTCATCGGCCGAAGAGCTTTCAATTTGTTCGTCTTCCAACAAGTCGACATTCAAGTCTCTGGTGACTCTAGCCTCGACATCAGGAATATCAGCCAAACCGTAGTAGGCGATGGCAGCAAGACCCAAGAAAGCAGCAATACACGAGAAAACCAAGGCCACAATACCTCTGGCAGTGAATCCAGTGGGCAAAGCCTTGTGCTGGACGTTTTGAGAAGTGAGATCGAGGTAGTTCTTGGTGTTGGCAGCAGCATTACCTTCGTAAGGAGCGGAGTTTTTCTTACAAGCGTTGATCGAGGACTCGGTCAAGTGCTGTTCTTTGTTGTCTTGAATTCCAATAGGATCTTCAACAAACGTAAGAGCCAAACCTTGGTCCAAGTGCCATTCAATGTGACAATGGAAGAGCCACACACCGGGATTATCGGCCTTAAATCTCATCACCATGTACCCGCCGCCTCTAACGTAGACGGTATCTCTTAACATAGGATGTTCAGGCCATTCTGCGTGCTTTGAAGGGTCGTAGGAAGTAGGATCTTCAAATTCTTCAGATCTTTCGATAAGCTGGAAAACGTGGCCGTGCAAGTGGAAAGGATGTTTTCCGGTATCTTTGTTGTTAAGAACAATATCGATAACGTCACCACCTTGTAAAACAATGGAGTGGGTGTTTGTACCGTATACTAGCTCGTTGGTAGCGTATTCCCCGGCAGACAAAGCAGTCAATAAGGTGGGAACCTTGGGTCTGGTGTAGGTAATATTATTGAAGAAAGCGTAGTTGACACCATTGCCAAGGTTGTCCATGGCTACATCAACGGTAACAGTCAAATCGGCGTCATCGAGAAGGGTAAGGTTACTAAGTGGCTTCAAGTAGAAATCGTCCAAAAAGTCGTCAATACTATCCACATAGTACTCGCCTGGCAAATCCTTGGATTCATCATAAACAATCCAATTGGTCGAATTGATGATCAAGTCACTAGGAATGACATCCAACATATCTTGATCGATACTGTTCATAAAGGCATAGTTCTTGGAGGTGTCAGCCTTGGTGGTGACCAAACAAGTGTAACGTTGAGCCACCGTCACATACAACATCTCAGTAGTGTTCTTTTCCACATAAATACCATCAACTTCGACCACTGTGAACTCGTGGTCTTCCATATAAAGATACTGCGAAACAAATCTACCGGTATTGATCACACGAAGCAAGTAGGTGGTGTTTGGCTTGACGTTCCAGGTGACGTTTCTAGACTCATTGAACAAAGTGTTTTGAGGAATAGGCTCAGCACCGGTTGGGTTGTATCTGTTCAAGAACTGAGGCAACAAGGTATCAGAATTGTCGTGGTAGTTTTCACCGAGCGTCAACACAACCTCTTCGTCATATTCATAAGGAAAATCGTCATCTTCAATGATAAAAGCAGCTCTCATACCGTCACCATATTGACCAGAAGTATGCGAATGGTACCAGTAAGAACCAACTTGGTCACCCACAGTAAAGTTGTACAAGAAAGTCTCGCCAGGAGGAATAGGACATTGAGTAACCATTTCAGGACCGTCCATCTGCGAGGATCCGTTCTGGAACATACCGTGGAAGTGCAACGAGGTGTTTCTGTCATCGAAACCATTGGTCAAATACAACTGGACGCGGTCATTTTTCTTGACCCTCAAGATTGGCAATGGCCAAGTGTTGTTGAACCCAATCACTTTCTTGGCTTTGACACCATCTGGGTTTGCTTCAAGCCATCCTGTTTTGTAATACCAGGTGTGGGTTTTGGCACTGATAAGCCCAAGTAGGTACGTAAAGAACACTAAAGAGAATAACCGCATCTTGGTTTACCTTCACCACTTACTATTCTAAAGAAGGCTTAAAAAAGTGCTCAACTTGGCGGATGTGCGTAAATTTATATTCAAATAAAGTCAAATAGAATTTACGAATTTTTTTTGTCTCACGGCTGTTAATCTGATGCGACTTGTGTCTGACTGCAGGGCCGGAGCGGTTTTCGTACGAGGGTCGGGATTGGCTGGACGAGAGAAAAAAATGGGAAGAGGAAAAAATGTCACAGGAGATTGATCAGATAATGTATCTATTCGCAAAATGGCACCACCAAGAAAATTAGCCAGATATTATGTGTGCTCGCTCACAATTCAAGCCTCTACAGCCTCACCATGGTGCCGAAGTATTCGGCGATGCCACATCCCACTGATAATTGGCTAGATGCCTTGAGCTAGCTGTATATTCGAGTCAATAGTTTGATTTTGGCTATTGTGTGGAGTGTAACATCCCTGTAAGTATGTGTCGGCTATCCTTAACAAGCGGTTTTCTGCATTGAGCCGATTCTGTGGACATAAAATTTTTCGTAGGACCAATCATGCAGCGGTCCCATTTTTCGGGCTCTGCGCTAAACAATTCCTATTCAATCAGATAATTAATTATCTGATAAAAATATAGGCATCGGACAAAAAATATTTCTGTTGGCAGCGAAAATGTCTGAGCCAAGGAATTATCGAGCCTTAGTGCCGTTCCTTATTGTGTCAACGGGCCGTGCCCCTAACTAGTAACTCACTTTTACTCCCACTTTTACTTCCACAGTGGGCGTCTAGGCCGGGGTGTGCATGAAAGCTGCACGTGAAACTGCACGTGTATCGGTACTCCACTTCGTGTGTCACGTGTCTGTCACGACCGCAACATATGACCAGTGCTATTTTGTGCCACCGAAAACACATTCCCATACTACAGATCAACTCATTAGATGATACTTTACTAGCTGTTTCGACAGTTGGAGCTACATATCTACATACCACAGCGGAGTACCATTTCATTACCACGTTAGTACCAATTTCTACTTCAGTATGAATCAAGTTCGGTTCTTTTCATGCTCATCTAGTAGTCTAAATATAAGCCCCAGCTTCAACTTCAACTTCAACCAGATTTTGAGCCAGATCAACCAGGTCAAGTTTGGACTTCGCAAAAAGACCACTTCGCCCGAAGCTGTTGTTTCTGGGTACAGAAGATCAACACACCCAACGTCTGTTCCTTTAAACGAGCTCTTCTCCAACAGCTTTCCCCTTTCGATCAAAGAATCTATAGACGACTATGCCTACAGAAGCAACCCGCTCAAGTTCCAGCATGACTTGTTGTGTGCGTTACCATTTTACCCCGAACCAGATGCTATAGGAAGATCCAGTCAGATTATACAAACTCCTGTGGACGAAAAGGGCAACTATATCAACGAGTTCGTGATATATCCTAGTGGGAAAAGTGAAAAACATGCACGTGAGCTCAACCATTTGGTCATGGTACATGGATATGGTGGAGGTTTGGGTTTTTTCCTCAAGAATTTCGACCGTATATCCCAACTTAAAGACTGGTGCATTCATTCGATCGATTTATTTGGATACGGGTGCAGTTCCAGGCCTCCGTTCACGTTGGAAAAGGAGAACTTGGACCATGTAGAAAAGTGGTTTCATGATACCTTTGAGACTTGGATGCAAAAACGTAATTTAACCAACTTGTCCAACTCCAACAAACTTCTTGTAATGGCCCATTCGATGGGAGCATACTTGATGGGATCGTATGGGATCAAAAAAGACCCTAGATTTTGTGACAAATTGCTTATGGTTTCGCCTGGGGCCATAATAAAACATCGCAAGCGCGTAAATGTGCCCCAGTATTTCACCAAACTATGGGAACAAAACATTTCTCCTTTCACATTAGTTAGAAAAGCCGGTCCTTTGGGGTCGAAAGTGGTCAGTGGCTGGTCGTCACGCCGGTTTGCCAAACTTTCCAAGAAAGAGGCGGTACTTCTTCACAAGTATGCGTATGGAATTTTCCAAAGTCCTGGCCTGGGTGAGTATATGCTCAACTATATGCTAGCACCAGGGGCAGATGCACGGTTTCCGTTGATAGAACGGGGTATCCACAAATTAGATATGAAGATGTCGTGGTGGTATGGCAAAGAAGACTGGATGGATAGGCAAGGAGGAACTCTTTGTTCTAATATAATTAATAATTACCATGGCAAGAGGCAGAGTGATGTGAAGTTGATTGAGGATAGTGGCCATCATATCTACCTTGACAACATCGAGACGTTCAATGAAATGTTGGTGAAAGAAATGGAAATCTTAAGTAACAGTCTGGTCCCAGTCTAGCGCCAAGAACCCAAAAGGCATCACTAGAAAAACACCGAAAAGCTATATAGCTCTTTATGAATTAATAATCAAATAAACGAATCATGAAATAATCGATAAGCGATCACGTAATTGTCTGTAGTGGTATCGAAACCCCTACCATAGCATAGTGAGTTCTGGTTGTAGAAGTAGCTAGTCTGGCAAGTATGATAACTAGTTGATCAACTAGTACGTTTAATTCTTTTTAGGTAGGCTTAAATATTTTGTTGATTAGTTGTTAACTAGTCTAATTGTTAACCACTTTTGAATGAGACTTGGAGTTTTAATGATATTGGAAGGTTGGGGTCGGTAACTACCACCTCATCGCCGTTATTCACTAGTTCGGTCAAAAGTTTTACCAAATTGGGCCTGGTAACCTCTTCCAAAGTAGGAGGGTTTCGCAAGTATAAGTATGTATTGGAAGTAGTCAAGGACGGGTTTTTCATCTGGATTTCCAGCTGGTTGCGGAGCTCATCGATAAAGTCTTGTAGCGTCCACGAGTCGTCAACTGCAATGGTTTTTGCCAAGTTTCCACATACTGGGCAGTTGCTCTTGCTGGAATGGGCATAGGTGTAGGTGAATATCGAGTCGTCTCCCGAGTACATCATGTAGTTGTCGAGTATTGGGTTGCTATTGGTAATGAGCTTAAATACCTCATTGCAGCACGACGCTGCTATGATGGCATTTGTGGATGCAATGGCAGGAATGATATTTTTGACCACTCCCAATGTAAGTTGTCTGGTGACCCCGTCGATGTTGAAATGACGGGCTCGGTTCAACGAGGTCTGGTACATCCAATCTACATGGTCTGGGTTGTCAGCATCGAATTTTGTGGTGGGGTACGTCTCACGCCAAGCCATCACTGAGGCCCATTCGATGCAATGCTCAGGTAGTCTGGGGGTATTTGCTATGGTACAAACGGGATATGTGGTTTTGGGCGTCACCATATCCAAAGTACACTCATAACAGGAGGTTATTCGTGGCAATATAACCCGAGACTGGCCCCTAAACCCTTCAGTGCCTCCGTCTATAAGCGGTATAATGTTGTTAAACTCGTTATCTACCAACGCCACCAACGTAGCGTTGATCCAGCGACGGGCTTCCACACTATCCAATCCACATACCACAGCATTGAACTGCTTGTAATATTCAATAGGCTTATCTTGGATCTTGCAAAAGTGCGGTTGGATGGTGAGCGATTCGTCTTCCATTCGTTCCAGCACAAATGTGGCAGCCACAGTGGCTTTTGGCTGGCCAACGTCTTGTGGTCTGAACAAGAACTGACGGTTAAGATTGGATACATCAATTGTATCCATATCAATGATATCGATGTGCTTGAACCCCACTAGGGCCAAGTTCTTTAAGATCTCGCACCCCAACCCGCCAGCACCAATGACTAGAATCTTTGCACTGGTAAGGTTTTTGATGGCCTCCAGGGGTGAATATTCGTCTGGCACCTCATTGAACGGGCCAGGTGTTTTGAGTATTGATAGAGAACCCGAATAGTCTCGAGACATGGTGGCAATAGTCGCACAATAGTCTCACGATTTAAAGATTAGAAATAGCGAGGTTTTAAATATAGCGAGAATGAAAAAACGCACACAAGCACAAGAAACGAAGACTCGATCAGCGAATAAAGAACAAACTGAATTAGAGCAGAATGAACAGAATGATGGGTTGGTGAGAGGAGGTGAGGACGGGGCTTGGTGTTGGCTATATATTGGATATCGACTCGACTAGTACTCTATAAGATCTAAGGCATTCATCCTCGCTAATTGCCGCACTTCATTAAAAGGTATAATGATTGCAAATAGAAAGACTTAAAACGCTACTACGAAGCCATGACTCCAACAGCTCAGCTGTTTCACCCTGATATGCTGTCAAGACGTTCTTGCATCTGTATTACTATTTGTCTGCCCTACCTCAACTAAAGATACAGATGGTGCGTATAGATTAGCTACTTAATTATTCACATGAGCAGTATACATGCTCTCGTGATGCATAGTGAAGAAGATAACACAGCTACTTATGTAGGGTGAAACTTAGCATGGCCATGCAAACCGTAACTCTCCATCCTGTATTACATCCACATCTACTTGAGACAAGTGGTCTCTTTAGCTATCGGGTCGGTATCTTTTATTGGCCGGTCGTTGGCTCGGGGGCATGCCGATCCGCTTCCCCAAACTATTCCCTTCTGCTTGGCTTGGTGGATACCTTGTTTGACTGCTGATGGGCTCTGATCGCTTCACAGGCGCCGATTTACTGGGATCAAGTGTTCGCCTGATGTTGGGAGACACAAACTTGGGATCAAACTGAGGGATTTTCGACACGTCTTCGGGCGACTGCTGGACCAAATCTGCACCCTTGGCACTCACAAATAATGGAAATTTGCTGGTTTTGGGATCTGGTCCGGCCTCTGCGTTCTCTGTGATGTTGGTGATATCAGACATGCCGACGTCAGAGGTGGCTTTGGCTTCTTCTTGGGCATCGTCGTCCAACATATCATCGGAAAAGAAAGACGCATCAAGCTCTTCTAGTTCTTGTGCACTGGGCGTATAAGTTTTAGGCGGTTTCTCTGCCACATGGCCATTATTAGTGTTCTGGTGTAGATGCTGTGGGTTGTTTTGGGGAGGATTGATATTAGTCGGTGGTCGTTGATTATATTTATTTTGAATATTCTGTGGTTGGTTTGTATTGTTATTCGGCACATTCTGATTGGTATTCTGCTTGTTGGTCTGGTTTTCTAGCATATTCACTTTAGTAGACATTTTCTTCCTTTTCTCTCTTTCTATCAACATAGGATCCCGATAGAAATCACTATCTTCGAGTTCGGGCTGCGGCAACTTGACCTTTTGCATCTTGGCAATTATACTCCGGTCATACAAACAGTTTCCCAACACATTGCCAAAGCATCTTAAACACCTCTTCACACCATCGGTAAACGCTTCTTTCTTGCACTTTTCAAACGCCATGGCCTTACTTTTGGCATTATCTATGTATCCATACCCGAAATCCTCGTGGTACGCTCCATCCTTTATAGTCACACGAACCACCACCGAAAGTCCCATGGAATATCTGCCCGAGTTGCCGTGCGTATCGAAGAAATCCACTTGGGTGCTGATCAACTCCGAATTCCACCCATTGAACCCAAATATCTCGTTGGCCAAGTTGAGTGCTCGCCATCCTTCGATGTACGATACCTTCTGGCCGCCTCCACCTGGTCTTGAACTCACATATTCGGGGCCAAGCACCTTGTCTAACAACAGCTGGATGCGCTGGTGCTCTTCAGTGGTGTACTCCACCGGCACGAATTGCCTTTGAGGAGCACTGGGCTTGGATTGAAACCGACTCAGACCTCCGTTTGACGTGCTGCCGCCTGGCATGAATCCTGTATTGCTCATTATAGTATTTCTGCTGCGTAGATCTATGTTAAACCCAACTTCAGACGTGTTTGGTGTTGCCAAATCATCGCCAGTTCGTGCGCGCCACCAACGCAGCCAAAGTTAAACAGAGGAGAAGGGAGGAAAGAGTGAAATACGCGGGGAAAAATGGCGACACTACTGCACCTTTACCATAGAAGCCCTATGCACTTTATGGGTAGAGTATTGCGGCAAATACTCGTCTTTAATCACTACAAACGAAGTCAAGAGTGTATAGTATTTATACTCCAAGTGGGTTTGTAATCAGCCTATTGATTAACTAAACTTATGGACTTCTCCAGGTCTCTTGTATGTGTTTTGTGAGCGTCCAGTAAGTTTCTATAGGTTGACTTGACTTTACTTGACTTGTGTTCTAGTGATACTATCCTACAATCTCTCTTTCTCTTGTTCATTATAGTACATATTTACACCTCCAAACTGGATATCAAAGTAATATTCTCTCCCTTCAACAACAACCTTCCCAACGGCTGTTTGGACCCATCCTTGGTATCGACCTCCACAGCCTCGTCCACCACCACATTCATAAACTCATCGAACCCGCGCACCTTGCCTTGGATTCTCAGGCCCGTTTGCTCGTAGAGCCATATCGTAACCGGCGACTGCTGCTGCAAGTACTTGAAGATCAAGTTGATTGGCGGAATCATCGACTTCTTTTCTCTTTCCGACATCTCTCTATTTCTAGTCCTATTACTCTCGCTGTCTATCGTGGCTCTCTCACTGTCAAGACTCATTTGACCAGACCAATTTTGTCACGTGCAAACTCTATTTATTTGTTTTGTTGCAACAATCTTGATGAGTATGGATGGGCAGGAGGACTTGAAGCCGTTATTTGTGCAGTGGATCGAAGATGCAGCCGTTGAGGCCACCAAGAAAGGCTCTAAAGCGGCATTACTTTACAATCGAGCGCTTTTTAGGCTCCGTGCCTTTGAAGGGCCCATAACTGACCCAAAAACCCTACGGCTGATCCAGTACGTGGGGGATAAAACCGTCAAGCAGTTGACTCAAAAACTAATTGAGTATTGCAAGAAAGAAGGAAGTGAAATCCCCGCTGAATTTGACCCTAATAAAGCCGTTCCAGCACCTTCTTCGGTCACCACCAACGACGAACCACCCGCTAAAAAGCCCCGAAAGAAGAAAAGATACGTGCCTAGACACAGATCGGGAGGTTTTGCTATAATTGTTGCACTTTATGTAGGCGATAAGTCCCGAAGAGGACTTCGAAAGGACGAAATCATTGCCAAGGCTGCTCCTTATGCCGACAAATCGTTCACTGCCAACCCGGCAGCCAACGATTTCTACTCTGCATGGTCTTCTATCAAAATACTAATGAACAACGACTTGGTCAGTTGCTCAGGAAGACCGAAGTTGTACTTTTTGACCGACGAAGGCTACGAATTGGCCGTCCAGCTCAAACAAACGTTGGGCCTCGAATCATCTCCTGCTCGAGAAGCCGATATATCGTACGATAACAACATACATGTGAGTCCGGATAACTCATATATACGCCCACTGTCTGAAATGTCTCATACTTTTCTTGATATGCCTTCGTCTCCCGTATCTGACAAGGTACAGAGACAGCATATGCTACCACCATTAGCTATACACGACACAGAAGCCCGAGTCTACAACGGCACCAAGTACGATGTGTGGCCTTCTCTGGAGTATGAGATTATTCTCTTGATAGATACCCGAGAGATACGGTCGCAGCAAGAACGAGATTTCTTCCAGACCAGACTAAGTAGTCTTGGCGTCAAATGTGAAGCCAGAGCTTTAACAGTGGGCGATACTCTCTGGATCGGTAAGCACCTTACTTCTAAGAAAGAAGTTGTGCTTAATTACATATGTGAACGTAAAAAGCTTGATGACTTGGCGATGTCTATTAGAGACGGAAGATTTCAAGAACAAAAGAACCGGCTCAAAAAAACCGGAATGAAACATTACTATTATGTTGTTGAAGAAAGCGGAATCGAAAACGTCACTGATATGATGGAATCGATCCGGACCGCAATCTCCATGACAATGACCGTTTCCCAATTCTACTTGCGACGGTTCAAGGATGTCGATGACACAGTCCAGTTTTTGGCATCGACCACCCAAGTAATCAAGGATCTGCTCCTGAACACAAAGCTTATTGTGTTGCGGCCTCGAAGTATCAATACTCAGGCCGAATACAGCGAGCTCCTTGAGCTATTCCGTCTCAAATTCGAATCCAGATCTACCCACTACGAATGTGTACATCTCTTCTCTATGTTTCAAGACCTGATGGGCAAAACAGGCATGATGACAGTGAAGGAAATGTTTATACTCATGCTTATGGCCATCAGAGGAGTAAGTCTAGAGCGGGCAGTGGTTATACAGAACAGGTTTCCTACCCCAAAACTGCTAATTGACTACTATCATATAGAGCACCACGGTTTGGACTCGGAAAAGAAGAAGAAGCTTTTGATGGACGAGTTTCTGGACCAGGTGGGGAATAAGAAAATCGGCAAGGTGTGTCTGGAAAACATCTATGCCATCTGGGGAACAAAATAGAGAAATTAATAGAAAAGAATAAATGGATTACGATAATAGCAATGATGATAACGGCTTACTTGCATATTAAATTGACTAGATTGTCGTTCTGGTATTAAGAATAAGTCGCACAGTAACTCGCCTATAGCTTTTCTGGTCTACAGGAATATTCATGGTGGTTTTTTTTTTTCGCACGACTGAAAAATTATCATCGAAATCGGATTGACCAGACTTCTACTTCAACTACACGCAACATGGGTAAAGGAGTCCTCAAACATGGTGGAAAGTCGGGTATCTTGCCCAAAGTACGTCCTGTATTCAAAAGATTCCCTATAAAACCACGTTCTGAAGAAGAGCTCGGCAGATTATCCAAGGTATCACAAGGGTATGCTGAAGGAGTCCCAATCCCCAAGAGAAAAGGATTCACATTTCACAGAACCGAACCTGAAAAGCCAGTGGTGACAGTAGAGGAGAGAATCAAGAGAAACATCGATGACAGAAAACCCGAAAATATCGACGAATCCAAGTTAAACCTAGACCAGCTTTGGCAATTAAAGAGAGACGAAATTCGTAGAGAATACTTGAGAGAAGCATACTTGAAAGAAGCGGAAAGATTGAAGAAGTTGGAGGAGTTGAAAGAAAAGGCCGCAGAGAGAGAAAAGGCGTTTGCCGACTCGCATGTTTACGAAGAGTCTGAAGCCAGTCGTCTTACTTTGCCAACGATCGACTCGTACTTGGAAGGCCCTATCATGAGACAAAGAACCGAAGAAGAAACCTTGATGATTCAAGAACAACGGACGTTGAACAGAAAAACCAAGCAGTTGGAAGTCAAGGAAGAAAAGGCCAACCGTCTTCTTGATTTGTACCATTCCGCATCCAAATTCATCACTACCGAAGAAGAATTGGAAGCGGCCATTGTGGATGCATTTGAAGTCAACTTTAGTAAGTTCGATGGTAGCCAGAGCATAATAGAAAGCAGATTGGTGGCTCTGGGAAGCGGATACGCCAACATCGATTTCAACGAAAGAATCATTTCCGACAAGGTGTTGGGAGAAATCGACGGCAGACCAGGCTTAAGGGTAGTGAAGGATGTATTGAGTGGAGAAGCCGAAGCTTTGAAGAGAGAAGCACAAGTTGCTGTGAATGAAGAAAGACCGTTGTAAATAGACCGTATAATCATTACATGTAAATCGGAAATGTACAAAGTTATAAATACCAAATTTAGTAGAGAACGAAAGCATACGCTCTTTGCGTCGTTCTAGAAAGTCACCTCATTTTCGTATCCATTACCATACAGTGCCAGTTAGTATACATTTGTCGCAGTTCATATTTTACTGCAGTGAGATGACAAACCGGATCTCTGGAAATGGAATGGCGTACTATCAAAATCTTGCGGAAACCCACCCGCAAACATCTGTCTGTCACTTCTACACGACTCTTATGCTACTTCTACCAAGTGTGTCTTCTTTAGCCAATCTACTACGACAGTTAGACGTTTGCTATATTTTATCAAACAATATACTATATTCAATGGTGTATGTGTTTTATCCTTTCCCTGTTCTGATCACTGCTTCTCGTTATTTCGCGATCAAACTGTTTTGCTCGCTAATACTTTTTTCTCTTCTCACTACTTCTTATGTTTTAAAGAGTATTCAACCACTGTTTTCTGTACTATATCTATCTCCACTAACTCATAGACATGTCTTTGAGATATTCTGGTGCTCTGACGGTCTCACCCAGACTCGGAGGTGCCTTCACATCAGCTTTGTCAACCTCGGTACCGCCCAAACCAACGGCCCCCATCACCTCATATCATACGTACTTCACCAAGGTGTTGGCCAAAAGACTCAAGTATGTCAACAATATCGCCATATTACTAGCAATCACAGCTTCAATTACCCTCAAATTGCCCTACGGTGGCTTCTGGTGGAACCTCTTCCTCACTACCGCCAGAGCTCCCGTCATAATCCTCGCGTTGTTGTTAATCAAGCAGTCTCGCACAAAGTTTTCCACGGTGGACATCTCGAGCTGTAAAACGCTTGGGTACCAAGTCTACCATTCCATCTTTTCATGGGTATACCTCAAAAACACCTTGTTCTATACTTTGTCTGCTATCTTTATTCATGGAGTGTTTGTATCGCAATTGGCCGTTCGCTCAGAATGGTCCCTAGAATCAAAAGTATACCGTCTGTTGCCATTGGTGAATGACGAATGGGTGTTCTTGGTGGTCTACTCGCCATTGTTTTTAGCCGCTGTCTACTCAGCTCAGCGCCTTATTTTCCAACGAAACAGATTGGTGTTCCAGTACGGCTCCCAGCGCATGGGCCCGGACCAAACTTTATTGGCCAAACTTCCACAACTTTTCGCCAATACCTTGGTGTTGAGCATTGTGGTTAGTATTATTGGGCCTTTGAGCTACTGGATATTGCGCCTGACCCTTTACAAAGCCAACTTCTTGCTTCTCATGATCTTTCGCTTGGATACTGCTGTTCCTCCCGCAAGACTTTCGTTTTCATCCTGGCTCTCTTTGGGGTACCAGACGGCCCACACCATTTTGCTTTGGGAAATAGTCAATCACGCATTCGATGTTTATGCCACTATTGGATGTTTGGATGGAAAGAAGTTGATAAGCACGTATAGCTCTGATCCTTTGAATACCTTGTTGACCGGTATGAGCAGTTTGGATCCTAAGCACCAACTAAGCAGATTGAGTGCGTTCCAGGAATTGGCCTACATTGCTACGACCACTTCTGATGAACTGGGTATCAAGTTAAGGTCAAGTATCTACAGTGCCCGTACAAAGAAAGGATATATACTACCTGCTATATTGGAAGAGTGTGCTTTAGTCATCAAGGAAACTTCTGCGCGTATCAATTATCGCACTGCCAGTGACTTAAAAGCATTAAAGAGTCCCCAAACTCCAGACCAGCCTTCACAATCTAATGGTGCTGACGATACTGATATCTTTGGCAATTCTTTTGTGTCTGCTTCAGGCGATACTCCCACCAAATCTCAAGTTAAATCGTATCCAACACATACTACGAAGTCATCCAAGTCATTCACAAATACGTCAGCTTACAGGTTCTTGAATAATCAGGTACTTGTGCCTGTTAAATCGGTGGTGACGACGTTTTCGTCTGCCAATCCTCTGAGTGTAATTGGTTCATTGCAGAAATGGGTAGCAAAAGTACAGTTAGCATGGAGCCATTATAATAGCAAGTTTCTTTCCACCTCCCTAGGTATTTTTTTCAGAACTACCTTGAAAAGAGATACGGGATCCAGAGTGGTCAATCCCGTCAATTTCGGCAATGCCATCATATCTGTATCAAATCTTCTTATTCATTCAATCGAAGAGGACAAGCTTTCGTTGGTGACCAATGGCCATATTCGTGATGTGCTTGAGTTGTTTGAAATCCCCATCAGAGCCACTGGAAACTATACCGATTTCGTGCCTGCTTCGGTGTATTTGCCGTCGCAGAAACAACCCCATCTCATTGCAGTGCTACACGACTTGTGTATGCACGAGTTCTTCCAGCTCTGTGTCAAGTTCAACTACAAACTCAACGACATGGTCTTGAACCCCAGAACATACAAATTGGCCAAGTGGGTCATTGACGTGGCCATTGCCCACCAGCAACAAGACCAGCAGAAAAAGACTAACATACTTCTAAAATAAGCCCTATTCTACACAGACAGTATCAGGACATTTAATCGTTGCTCTTTTGTTTAGCTCTAACTTATCCTTGGTCTAGATTGAATACTCGGTAAAATAATAAATAAATCCTAGAAAATTCTTAGCTTCTCTTGATATACATAGAAATGGAGGTGGTGAATCTTGGTGAGAGATAGAGTAGTGGTGAAAATTAGTAATAAACTGAATTGGTGGTGAAGAAATGATAGATATGGAATTAGTGACAGCATTTTCTATAATAATAGCTGATAGTGTTCTTTAGTGGGTTTTGTGCTGTGTTAGTGGGACTATAATTTATATTTTTATCGTAACCTTATTTAGTCCTATACCTGCTCGTTATCATTCCCTTCATCTCTACGTCTAGTAGGCAAGGTATCCAACAATACAGGCTTCAAGACCTGTTCGTCGAACTTGGTGAACCACCTAGCATGTTCTTCTGCACTGAGAAATGCTCCCAACACTCCGTTATTTGGCATAGGCGCCATTGCTGGCGTCGTATTGTTGACTCCACTGAGAAGATCGTCGGCATCGGCACTTATAAGATCGTCGTCGTCATCCTCGTCATTGACGTTACCATCAAGTAATTCTGAATTGGAGTTGTTCAACGAGTTTCTGTTGGATTTGGGCACACCTGAAGCTAGACTTGAGCTCGAGTCGTTACGCGACCTAATAGCATCGGCTTTATATAGACTTTTCGGCTTAGGAGCAGGCGCATATCTTCTATTGCCCAAAAATACGTTGGATGCTGGCGGAGTACCGACTGCCGAGTTGTTGTAGGGCAATCTCGGAGGAGCCTCGATATCGAAATCGTCATCTGAATCGTTGAAATCGTCGTCTACACCCACTTTAATGCCCAAGATCTCCAACATCGAAGCAGTAGTTCCCCCGAATAAGATCACTGTAAGCACTACTACAACCAATACCGTAGCCAAAATGGTCCATTTGGCTTCGCCCTGTGTTCCCATGGCCAAAGCAACCCCCACGGCCCCTCTCAATCCAGCCCAGAAGATCATCATCTGGTACGAGTGGCTGATTTCATCGGGCAATACTTGAGAGGAAATGCCTCCATTCAAGGCTGTTCTATTGGTGAAACGCTCAAATCTGGCCCGGTATAAGAAATTGAGGAATTTGGAGAGTGGAAACACTGCTGACCATCTAGCTACACAGATCAGGACAAATGTAACGATAATCAATAAGGGCTTAAAGACCAACTCCACTTCAGTAAATAGCGATAATCCCAAGTAGATAAAGATGAAATTTTCTGATAATTGGGCAAGTAACTGAAACACATACTTTGTAGCAATCTGGGTTCTTCGGGACATGTTATAGAAAGCATAGTGTTTTAGGGTGATTCCACAGAACAATAACGAAACAATTCCTGACATATGGGCACCATTGGAGAAGAAATACGATTCGTAAGCAAACAATAGCACGAGGCACGTTTCGATCTGAGGGTACCTTCTAATATGGGAGTGTTTCAACACCAAAGCCACGAATATACCTATCAAAATACCAATAATGGTGGATATAGTGAAGCTCATCAAAAATAAGCCGATACCTTCGAAAAACGAGCTGAACCCCACCTGGTGGCCATGGAACTTCTGGCATGTTTCGAACATCACAATAGATATCGCGTCGTTAAGTAAAGACTCCCCAAAGATAATGGTGTAGAGCTTAGGATCCACCTTATAGGCATTGAAAATTGACAAGATAGTTACCGGATCTGTGGCTGACAATGTAGCCCCGACCGCCAACGCATCGACGAACTCAAGATTGATCCCATCGAGTCCCAAAGCCGTCCACACGTACAATATGGTGCCTAGCACCAATGCCGATATGAACGTACCGGGGATGGCAAAAGTCAAGATAGAACCAAGGTTGTTGAAGAAGTTAGCCTGGTGTAGTTCATAGCCTGAGTTCAAGATAATTGGCGGCAACAAGATATTGAAGAAATACGACGAGTTGAACTTGACTGCGTCTTGGATATAATGGCCGGGACTGATCCTGATAATTAACCCAACTATCATTCCGTAGAAAATAGACAACACTGTCTCGTGAATGGCCTTGATCCGTCTTTGCTGCAAGAAATACGAAGACCACAATGCCGAACACAAGAGAAGTAGCAAGATGAAAAGAGCCCACGATGAGAAGATCTCTTCGGTCACCGGATTGGGTTCTTCCACGTCATCTGGTGGAGTGATGTCGGGGTCCTCTTCCGTGTTATCGGACAATGCCCTTTTTAGTAGCACTTTGGCGGCATATAGCACTATACTGGTCATTATTGATAGGCACTAAATCTTGTTGAATTGTTGATTTAAGTAGAGAAGATCACGTGAAAGATAAACAGAAGCCGTAGGCCGTTGAGCTAGCACTGGTGGAAGAGAGTAGAGATTAGCAATGGGCTGGGAGAAAAGTTGGGTGCGTGCAAGCAGTGCAAGCCAAGATGCTAGACTACAATCCCGGACAGACGCACTGGCGTATTGCATCGTGGCAGCCTATTAGTGTTCCTCTTTTGGCTGTTCTCTTTTAGGCACCCGTTGTGTTTTCCCGTCACGTGCGCTCATCTTATCATAACAACACCGTGGGCTAAGTATAACTCTAATCATCTCGTACTACTAGCTCATCCCCACACTCCACTCGCTATGACTACACATCCTAACCCGATGGTGGAGAGCCTCAAGTCCCTGGAAAACTTCTATTCTTCCTCCCAGGTGAACCCCAACAGCTCATCCACCAACCTATCCAAGCTCGTGGGCCAGCGAGGGTTGCCGAGTTTCCACTCGCCCATACCCAACAAACGCATCAGTCTTTCCAAAAACCAGCATTTCTCGTCATTCCAGCTTCCTTTGACACCTCCGGTTTCCAACGCCTCCACTCCTGTTGAAGAGCACCGGTTCCTGTACGACTCGCCTTCTCACTCCAAGTCCACCCTCGGCTTGCCGCCATACTTGGCACGTTATCTTCCTCCCATAGACTTGAAGATCACTGCGTTGTGTGGATTATGGTACTTATTCTCTATTGTATCCAATAACTCGACAAAGATGATCTTGTCCCAGTACAAACACCCCGTGACTCTTACGCAGTGCCAGTTTATGCTCAACTCGTTGTTTTCGGTGATATTACTCTCTGCCGTCTTATGCTACCTGGAATTACAATCTTACTTTCCTAAAGGAGTGCTCCCTGCTATTCCTTCAGGTAGTGCCTCCCCGATCCGTCATATTGCATTGTTTCTCACGCCAACAGCTTTGATCATATCTACTACATTACCAATGGGATGCTTTCAGTTTATAGGGCACTTGACGTCCCACAAAGCCACGTCATTGATTCCGGTTTCTTTAGTCCATACTATTAAGGCATTGTCTCCATTAATGACCGTGCTTATCTACCGGTTCTTGTACAGAAGAAAGTACAAGACTATCACATATGTAACGCTCACTCCACTTATTATGGGGATCATGTTGACGTGCTACAAGCCTAAAAAGAACTCGTTGCCCGAGTCCGGCTCTTCATACATCATCGGTCTTGGCTACGCTTGTGTATCCATGATGATCTTTGTATCCCAAAACATCTTTGCTAAAAGGAGATTGACCATCGAAAAATACGATAGAGTCAATGTTTTGCCCACATCTAGCAAGATAGATAACTCGGATAAAAAATTAGACAAGTTGACTATCTTGTTTTACTGCTCCGTCATCGGCTTCATCTTTACGCTGCCTATATACCTAGTGGCCGAGTACCGAAGTGAAACCATCTCATTGTTTGAGTTGAACATTTCTGTTGTGTTTTTGATTATCTTGAACGGGCTCTCGCATTTCTTGCAATCGCTATTGGCATTTCAAATCTTGGGTGCCATGTCGCCTATCAACTACTCCATAGCCAATATCCTCAAAAGAATCATTATCATTGTCATCGCGTTTGTCTGGGAAAACAAAAACTTTACCAATGTTCAGGCTACTGGTCTCTGCTTAACTGTCTTGGGATTGTACTGTTATGATAGATGGGGCACTACCCAAGAGCCCAAGCATTGATAATTAAAAGAATACCAATAATATAATATCCACCATTGGGTACTATCTTCTTTTAGTACTATCTCCATCGAGAGGTCTAAAGTAAAGTAGTTGTAAACTAGATGTAGTATAATAAATTAATTAATTCTTTCGTTACTGAAATTAATTGCTGCGAAAAAAAAATCATACGAATCAAGCAAGCTACATACACAATCAACGAACAAGAGGTGGGGATTGGCATTAGAGCAAGATTCTGGTTAGTTCTTGTACATCTCGAGGTTCTCACGCAGCTCCTATTGATGTTATTTTTTAAAGTGGCCTGCTAGCTAAGAGTAGTTATCTTAACAGTCTCAAGTATAGTTTTAAAGGAAGTACCTAAGAAGCGAGTGGTGGGTAATTCCGAAATTGTACCCAATTGCTAGATAGCAAGCAATTAGTTAGACTAAGTGGTATTTTCTGTAGTGAGTTAGTATCGTAAATAGGAACAATGCAATACTAAGACCAACCCACATTCAAAGGTGGATTTGTACTGAAATTGTTTATTGAACTCTAGGTACTATTAGCAGTTGAGGTTTGCTTAATCTTCCTGTTATCATAATCAATTATCATTATAGTTAGTCTCTTCATACAATCATATCCTATACTTAATACTGCTTATGTTCTCTAGCGAATTGTTATTTAATTCAAATCAATACAGAACTACAGGAAGGTCGTCCACAAACTAAGTCTAACATCTTGAATGATTACGGTTATAGTTCATCTTTTGTTTTGAATATATTCAATGTATAGATCTATAATATTCTATCAGTGACCGGCACCATCGGCATTCAACATCTTCTTCACAATGTCACCAAACGCTACCATGAACACAGTTTGCCAGACGCCCAAGCCAATACGGGGAGTCACACCTCTGTACAAACCCTTGATACCATTGTTCTTGTAGATATAGGAGAATGCAGAGCCCACGCCCAACTTCTTGGGTCTGTTTGGATCGTCGGTCTTAGACTGCATTTCCACTCTAATGACTTCAATAGGTTGATTCCAGGCCGACAACCCACCACCAATAACAGACGAAGCGATTTTTTCAACGGCACTCAATTTTTGGTCACTTGATTTGTTGGTCAATTTTCTGATACCGTCTTCAGCAAGTCTGGAAAGACCGAAACGTGATCCCCAATTAGTCATTTGTCTAATGGCAACAGCATTGACACCTTTGTTGATACCTCTGATCCCATCCTTTTTAAAGATCTCCTTAAATACTTGGAACGAGCTTTGTTGAGGAACTCCAGGTATAGCTGCCTGTTTGTGACGAGTGATCTCTACCGTCTTCATACAGGTACAGAATCCCATGGTCAAATAAGCCTGAGCCAAACCACCTGACACACCACCCCCCATACCTGCCAAGAAAGGACTGGCACCAAGAGTACGAAACTGGTATTCCGCTTCGGCAGAAACGAAAAGTAACACAGCACCTTTGGTAGAGGCTTCAAACCAGGCCCAAGGAATAAGTCCCTGGTAGAACCCTTTGATTCCTCCACGTGCATAGACATGTTTGAATGCCTGGACGATTGAGAACGATCTGTTGGCAGCCATGGTGGTTTTGACCACTTCCAATGGCTGACCAAGGGTGGTCACCTCAGACATGTTCAATGCAGCTCCTAGAAGGATGTTGGAGAAGTTAATTGGTTTTTTTTCAATAGTTTCAGGCATGGCGTTGATGGTGTAAATTTTTACTGAATAACGATTTGGATATATATAAAAAGATAACAAATGGTACAAAACCGGCGCTTCCTTACCACCGGGACCGCTACAAAAAGAGGGGCAAGGCTGCGACATACGAGATTACAGGCCCGTAGAGACGTTTGGCAGGCGAGCGCTGGCGGGGTAGAGTGAGAGAAAGAGAGAAGCGGGCGTCGCCGGGACCACGGGTCCGGGCATGCTATTGGCCAGGTAGGGTCCGGAAAAAGCTCGGAGGGTCACGTGTACTGACCAGACTTGTTTGGTTTGTATCACGTGTTTTCACTCGTGTAGCACAGCCGTTGTTTCCACGTGACGCCTGACCGCTGCTTGACACGATCAAGGCGCCTAAGTGGCCACTTCTCCACACCATATACTACACCGAACAAAACCTACTTTTCACCATGGGGATCAAGAAGATGTTTCTGAAGAAGGAGCCGACCGAAGAAGAGATCAAAAACTCGTTGACTACGGCCGGAATCACCACGAAAGGCGGCAACGCCCGGCAAGAGAAGTTTGGGGCTTTCAGACAATATGCCGTGGACCGTGGAAACAAGCCCGGTATGGCACCGGTGAACCCTTACGCTAATGTTCAAGGTGGTCCTGGTGGAGCCAATCCATATGGAGTCAGTGGAGGCAATAATGCCGGAAATCCTTACACCAATGGTGCCTCAGAGCAAGGTAATGGAGCCAATCCTTACGGTTCCAGCACAAATGAGAATCCTTACAGTACCAATAGAAGTTCACAAGGAGCCTATAATCAATATTCTGGTGGTAGAAGCAATTCTTATGAAGCACAACCTAGCAGAAGACCCGGAAATCACGGCCAGGCAAAGACTGGATCGGACCCTTATGCCCAAAGTCCCCGCGGTAACTCATCAAGCATCAATCCGTACAGCAAATCAGCTTCCAGCCCATACAGTTCGAATACCAGCAGAAGTAGAAGTGATGTAAACAGCACAAATGAGTCGTCTGGGTCTTATGATCCATATGCTAAGAGCAAACCCAGCACAGGCGACGATGCTTCGACGCTTGATCTTAACAGAATCCCCACGTACCAACCATTTGAGCTGAAGAAACCAGCCCAACGACCCAACTATGATGAAGAAACTCTTGATCTCAATGATGTTCCAGAAGACGAAGACTTGAACTTGAATATTGACGAAGATCTTCCAGAAGAAGAACAAGTGAACTCAGAAGACGAAGAAGTGGAAGCTATTAAGCAGGATATCAGGTTTGTTAAGCAAGAATCGTTAGCTCTGACTCGTAATACCTTGAGAATGGCCCAAGAGGCCGATGCTTCCGGTACCAATACCATGGGAATGTTGGGATCCCAATCGGAAAGATTATACAATGCCGAACAAAACTTGTTATTGGCCGATACCCAGACCCAGATTGCCGATAGCAAAGTCAAGGAATTGAAGAGATTGAACCGGTCGATCTTCATTCCGGCCAACGGTAATCCTTTCAATAAAAAATCCAGATTAAGACAACAAGAAGAAAGAATAAAGAACGCCAAGGCCCAAGAAAAGCACATGAGAGAGACCAACCGTCGTGAAATGTATGCCAGTGAGCAAAGACTCAAGCTGGGAATCACCAACAACGCTACAAATAGCGAGATACACCAAAAATATCAAGGAGAAAAAGACTTGGCTGCTGCGCAGAGGTACCAATTTGAAAACGATTCGGAAGACGACGAAATCGAAAAGGAGTTGGCAGGAAATTTGGACCAAATCGCCCTTTATGCCAAGAAATTGAAGTCGACTGCAAATGTTATGGGACAAGAGGTGGACAGTCAAAACGGAAGATTGAAACAGATCGAAGAAGATGCCGACCGGTTGGATATCAATGTTCATATGAACAGTACTCGTTTGGCCAACATTCGATAAAAGCCCATCACAATAAGTACAACTAACATATAAGTAGCCCAACTATAACTAATTAATAACTATGATATCTTTTGCGAACGGATATCCAATATACTCTCGGTATCAATGCAAATGTTCATCGTAGTCGGAAATACTTCTGTAGACTCGAGTATCGGCATACGTCAAACAACTGCAGCGCAGTTACCATAAACCCTTAGCACAGATCTAGTTTGTCCATCTAACGATTTCAATCACGTTTGAATGATTAGGTTTGAACACCACTCAATTACTAAATGACAGCTAGACCTCTGCTAAAATCACTGCCCGTTTACATTTCCCATGATACTACTAATCTGCACTAGCCCAACTGTGCGATTACATTTTCCTATGATATTACTGGATCTGCCCTTCAATATCACCTCATTTTTCGGAGATCTAAGAGATAGTAGGCGCGAATAACACTCAGTTACATTTACCGCAATTGGCATCAACGGAATTGCGTATCTCCTTAATGGAAACTATCGAACGCATCTACACTCTCCAGGTTAGTACTCTGATCAATCTCACGCTCCGCCAGGCTTGGCATGGAACTCACCCCAGCTATTTCCCGATGTGGGCAATTCAATTTTCGGGCCCACCAACGCACAGTTAGAAGCACAGTACCAAACCGTCTGAGGAATTGCACTTTAAATTTGATCAACACCCCTACGACGAAAAATTCCTCCTTTGTGCTCACCTATTCATTCCTCTTGTAGACTTGTTGTACAATCCCTTGTCAGTGTCAGTTTGAGCCCCACGCGTTTCAGCCTTTCGCGGTAGTGCGGCTCATCGCCCTCGCTTGGTCCGCCATGACTGCACATTTCCACTTTTCCCGCTGATTATTGGTGCAACTTTTGCCTCGGTCGGCCAACATTTTCTCGCAGCCCAAATTCGTCACACTCTGCCACCCTACGCACATACTCAACACTGTGCGCACTCAACACTATGCGCACCAAGCTCAACACTAGCTCAACACTAGCTCATCACTACACAAACTCTATTTGAATGCAACATCACACCGCCGGTGGATGATCTGGGGACCAAATTACATCGACCCGAGATAAGCTTTGCTTTTTTCTTTTACACATGGCACGTTTCGTGGGGGGGTTCCGCTGCCCCTGATCCGTATCTCTCCTATCCCTAGCACATGGTGTACACCGTCGCGGCTTGACAGGCGTGGCCCAAAAAGAAACTTATTGGCCTCAAACCGATTAGGCCTGCATTGTAGCTTTTTTTCTTTTTCTGTTATATAAATTAAACCAAAGGATCCACAAATTGTTCAAACGCCTGATTTCTTCACCCATCCACCATGTCTCAAGTAAGATCTTCAGGTGTATCCACCTCGTACGGGGACTCATCTGCAACGGTTCAGAAAACTGGAAATGTCGCCAGTTTGCAAACTTTGACTTCCGGCTTAACCGCTACCGACACCTTTGGCAACGAATTCAAGGTGCCCGAGTACACCATCAAGGATATTTTGTCGGCAATTCCCTCGCATTGTTACGAACGTCGAGTGTTTGAATCGTTGTACTACGTTTTCCGTGACGTCTTCTGGATGGTTGTTTTTGGCTACGTAGCCAACAACTACATCCACCTTTTGCCAAACCAGTACGTGCGTTTTGCCGCCTGGGCCGGCTACGTCTACCTCCAAGGGTTGTTTGGTACCGGTTTGTGGGTTTTGGCCCACGAATGTGGTCACCAAGCCTTTTCTGACTACAGATGGGTAAACGACTCTGTCGGATGGATCTTGCACTCTTACTTGTTGGTTCCTTACTTTTCGTGGAAATTTTCGCACTCCAAGCACCACAAAGCTACTGGCCATCTTTCCAGAGATATGGTTTTCGTGCCAAAGACCAAAGAAAGATTCTTGAAAAACAGAGGCGTCAAGGACTTGGAAGAGTTGGTTGGCGATGCTCCTATCTACACATTGTTGCAATTGTTATTCCAACAGACTTTCGGCTGGATCTCGTACTTGTTCACCAACGTCTCTTCTGGTCCTCAGCACGATGGCTATGCCGCCTACCAGAAGAACCACTTCAACCCAAAATCCATTATCTTCGACAAAAAGGACTACTGGTACATTTTGTTGTCTGACGTGGGTATTCTTGCTCAATTGACCATCTTGTACACCTGGTACAACCACTACGGTGGCTTCAACCTAGTTGTCAACTGGGTGTTGCCTTACTTTCTTGTTAATCACTGGTTGGTTTTCATCACTTACTTGCAACACACCGACCCTAAATTGGCCCACTACGAAGCCCACGAATGGAACTTTGCCAGAGGCTCCGCCTGTACTATTGACCGTGAATTCGGTTTCATCGGTAAGTACATTTTCCACGACATCATAGAAACCCACGTCTTGCATCACTACGTCTCCAGAATTCCATTCTACAACGCCAGAGAAGCCTCCGAGGCCATCAAGAAGGTCATGGGTCCTCACTACCATCACTCTGACGAAAACATGTGGGTATCTCTTTGGAAAGCCGGCAGATGGTGTCAATTCGTTGACGGTACCAATGGTGTCATGATGTATAGAAACTTGAACGGAAATGGAGTCAATCCAAAGCAGAAATAAATAAATAAATAGAATATAGGTATACTTAAACTGGTAGACTTTCAACTTATATACAGAATCTTAAAACTTTTCTATACCTTATCCATCTTGAAGCTTATTTGGATTCAATTATTTGTAAAATGCCAGAGTATACTTGCAGCATTAAATCTAATGAAGCTTGCTGCAGTGATTATGGTTTATGTGGTTTAGCCTTTAAATTTTCTATCCTATCAAATAATTATCTTATCACCTTATTTTATAAACGGTATTCCCACCGTCGTAGACTCTCTATACTTGACATATTCCTCTCCAAAAAACTTGACCAAAAAACCCTCTTCGAATTGAATTCTCTTGTTGAAAAAATTCCAAAGGACGTATCCGCCAGCAGCAGTGGTTATGACGTTGTTCATCATCAACTGTAAACCTAGGAACCACCACCAAAACCCAAAGTAGCTGGGATGTCTCAACACTGAGTAGATGCCATGCGTCACTAGTTTATGCAGTTGGTTATGTTCTCGTTGTATAAGATGGTTGAATGATTCACGGGCAGTGTACATTGCCAAGGTGCGACATACTTGGCTTATAACAATCATAAAGACCGAGATCCAGGTATACTTCCATGGAGAAGATGTAAAGAAATACTTGCGGACCAAGAACTCGACCACGATAAGTGCGTTCATGGTGTGGATATCTCTATCTTCTAGTATGAACGAGTCATCGTCCACCCGACTGTTATTGTAAAGACAAGTGCTCAAGAACTCGAGGGTGTGGAATAGACACCAGAACACAAGGTAAACATGAAGCTGAAGCACTGGCGTGCTCACGATTCGGAACCAGTGGAGCACGATAAATGTCATGTTTACCAGAAACACCATCCCTAGTAGAAGCGACTTGAGCACCACTACCGATAAGTCGACGTCAGCCGGGTTGTACATATCATGCCTGGTCATGGTCTTTGAGTTTCTCACTCATAATTTGTGTTGCTTTTCAACTGCGGATTTTCGCGTACTTTTCTCTCTACTTATCATGTACGACCCCCGCTTGAACCCGTTGCACGAGATCGTGGCGGTGGGTTTGGCGCTAGGCGCAGTGATTGGGGCTGCCAGTGCAGGTCTCGTGGTGTGCTACGTCAAGAATAGCGGTGAGTATGTGCCCGCGATCGTGGCGTTCGGGTTGGTGCACCCCTACTACTTCTTGAACGAGTTTCTCATGACGTACTGGTACCAGCAACAGCGAGTGCATTCGCGGTCATTTCTCATCTACGGCAACAGAGGCAATGTCGAGTTCTGGTTGATGCAAACAGCGACAGTGGCCGAGCTTTTGGCGCCTAAAAAAGGGTGGGTTTGGTCGTTGCAGGCGCGCGTCGCGGGATCGGTGCTAGTGGTGGTGGGACTCGCCCTAAGAAGCCTGGCCATGAAAACTTGCGGCGCCTCGTTCTCGCACATAATCGAGACATCTGCGGGTCCCGGCCATCAGTTGGTTACCCATGGGGTGTATGCTTGGATGCGACACCCCAGCTATACTGGATTCTGTCTCTATGTGGTGGGAGTCCAAGTTTTTCTAGGAAACTGGCTCTGTTTGGCCGCGAGCATTTTGGTGCTCAGCAGGTTCTTCACCACCCGCATACGCTACGAGGAGTGGTTCTTGGTGAAAATGTACGGCGAGCAATACGAGACGTACCGCCGCAAGGTGGCGGGTCTAATCCCTTATGTGTATTGATTGTAAATGTTATAAACTTTTGTTCATGAATCTTCTCTTGGTGAATGCCAACCAGAATTTACTGGGGGTGTTTGGATCGTCTGCGTAGATCTTCTTTATCAATCTATCGGCCAACTCTTGTCTGAACTGTTGCAAGTAAGCTCTCAATAAGTCAGCGTCGTTCTTTGAGGCAGGCGGTTGGTACAACGAGTTCAATGGGAACCCTATATCTCCCGGTAAACTGAATGAGTCCAATGACAAGTTATTCAAGATTCTGGTTGCTTCTTTGACATTGACTGATTTGTTCAACTTGGACAAACAATCGCTAATAAATAGGATTCCGTAGATAAGAAGACGATCGGCAGGACCTTTGATTTCAAAGTTTCTAAAGAATGAGTTTGCTCTGAACAAGTCGAGGGTTTCATCGATTATGTCGTAGTCTTGATTCGGAGGGAACGAGGGTCCTCTGAAGTTGGTGTGAATGGGCAACAATACAACGTTTCCAACGAGTCTGTTGTCGGCACTTTCCTCATGAAGAAACGTGGAATGATAGGCGGGCATGATTGATGGTGGTCAACGATTAATTGATAGCGAGTCCGAATTGAGGAGTTCAATTGATAGGCGAGAATTAGTGAGAATTAGTGCGGTGTAGTGGGAGATACTGTAGAAATAGTGAGAGCTAGCGCGAGGTAGTGTAAAATACTGCCAGAAAGCACGAAAAGCAGTGCGGAACACCGAGAGAAATTATTACAGTGAGAAGTGAGTGGTGCTGAGATTCGTAGAAATACACAAGTGAGACAGCGAACTTTTGTGATTTAGCGACTTGAAGTTTCACAATCCTATGGTTGGTTATTGACGAGCGTTAAATCATAGTGACATAGTGCAGATTTGCAGTGACAGGCAGAGCCTAGCATAGCCACCCACCGCAGCCAACCAGAATGCGACAATCTCCATCAATGTCTTCGCATCAAGGTGCTTGGTCGTGTATGCTCTCGCGGTTATTCGTCTACGATTTACTCTACTTTCTCTACGCACTGGAATATCAACAACCATGACTTCCCCAATAGCCCAGCCATCGGCTCCTTCGGATATGGCTGAAACCGACCCATTTGTCTGGCGAGTGCCGCATGGCGCAGTCTTGTAAATTGCGTTCTCTCCCCCGTATTCTGTCTCCCAACCGTGCCTATCTACGAGCTCTACCCGATCTCACGTTCTCAATTCTCTCATTCTGCCGCCTCACTACCTCAAAGTAGTCACGGAGAATCCCGACGCTGGGCATCGTGCCTGCGGACTTGAGCTACTCGCATAGTCTTGTTTTCTCGCCCCTCTTCTCGCGCTACTCACCACTTCGCTCTACTCGTATCCGCTCGCTAAGCGCCCCACTGTCGCATTCGCTGGAACTTCCACCGCCATTTTTCGTTGAGCCTCAAACAACTTTTGTGTTTGTGTGATCAGATTCTTTTTGAACTCGTTGATTGCTGAAACAGGAACGACTGGTCTTAACTATCGATACAATAGAAGAGTGTCAAGTTTCATACCTGGAGCACCTTTTCATCGTACATAGCTGTCTGCTTAACCCTAGCTACCACTAAACGTCTCGATTCGTTGCCGTCCACCTCGTTTTCGTTATTGTTGGCGGCCAAGGACCAACTTCCTTCAACCAAAGAATCTTCTACATTCATTTGGTGGTGTTTCCATACATCATTCACAAAGTCATATCCACCACATATACTAGTCCTTCGCTGTCATAATGGCTAATAATTCAAACCACATATACCAACAGCCCGCTGACTATGCTCATACATCCCAGGCGGTGAACATACCGGCCCACTTATTGCCTCTGGCTTATTTCGAACAACAACAGCAGCAGCCTCCTTCAGGCCCGGATCTGTACCAGAATAATCAGCAGCGCCCTCACCAACACCAGCAATATCAGCAATCCCACCAACCTCCACCTCCAGAGAGACTAACTTCGGCTCCTCAAATACAACAAATGCCGTCTCAGTCCCACGAGCAACATCAAAACTACAAAAACCCGCCTCGTCAACCATACAATGCTCCATACCCTCCGTCGCCTACCGGCTACAATCCAAATTCACGATACTTTGATGCCCTGTCTTCGGTGGAACCAAAGAGCTCTGTGTTGGATCCTCGCAATGGTGCGTTTAGAAACGGCCCAAACCAGCAAGATCCAGTCTATAGTGGCAGAAGAGTCGGTTCTCAAGAGAGTTTTCAGGGCCGTCCCAATCAGTATCAAGGATATCCAGCAAACACTCTGAGTTACTCGCAACAACAGCTACCTCAGCAACAGTATCAGCAGCAGAATCAACCTAATGGAACTTATATGGGTCGTGCCGTTCGTAAGCCACCTGGTCTGATGCCAGGGCAAGTTCCTGGTTCAAATCATGGTCAAGCACCTGGACCAATTCCACATCAAGCGAATTCTGGTAATCCAAATATACAGCCCAATTATCCTCAGAATTATCCCCAACAACCGGCAGATCAGAGAAGGATCATGTCCGCTTCAAACATTCCCAGCCACAATGGTTATAATGGCTCAAATCATCCTCCTGCGGCCGAGTCTAGAACAAAATCGTTGTCTTCCACTTCTTTGAAAAACCCTCAATCACAGTCGCAGCAACGATTATACTCTATTCCGCAAAACCAAGGCCAACAGCAAGCATACAATCCCAATTCGGCTCCTCAACAACAAAATCATCGCCCTTCTTCAAGTGGAAGCGGCTCTACTTCTACGCATTCGTTCTCGCTAACTTCCAAGTCCCGATCCTTTACGTCCATTTCCAAACTCTCATCTTCTTTGTCTACCAAGAAACTCAATTCCTCGGCTTCTTTGGCAAACATGAATAAAATCCAGAGAAACGTCTCGGCAGGAACAATTAGTAACAAGGTCTTGGTACCTATTCCAAAGAAACCGTCTATATATCCAGCAGTGTTATCTGAGGTGGCCAAGTTGTTCAAGGAAGCAATTATCTTGACCATTAATACCAAAGACGGCTTGGAATATCACGATACTTTTACGGGAAAAATGTCGGTCGATATCATTTGCCGTATTATCAGAACCAACGACAGAAACTTGGCTCTTCTTTTGGGAAGATCCTTAGATGCCCAGAAGTTCTTCCATGATGTCACTTATAACCACAGATTACGTGACTCCGTTCATGAAGTCTATGCTTTCAACAATGTCTATACTGATCTCGAGTTTTACAATGATGAGTCTAATGGACGCTCTTCGAAACATGGCTCTATTCAAGATCAATCGAATTTGCCTTATCCTCTTGATGGACCAGTCGAAAGAAGTCTTGAAGGCAGTACAACGTCTTTGAACAACATGAATGGCTCAGTTTCGCCAAAAGAGCTTAGCGCCACCCAACAAACTGGCGTTAACGGTGTCTTTACCATATTAACCGATTGTTACTCTCCCACCTGTACCCGAAACACTTTATGTTATTCTATTGCATGTCCAAGAAGATTGGAACAACAAGCCAGACTCAATTTGAAGCCTCAAGGTGGTCTCAAGCGTGCAGTCTCCAGATTATCGTTACACGATAAAGAGGAAACTGAAACTTTATGGCATGAAACTGTTCCACAATCAATCTTAGATAAACTTGACAAACAAGAAAAAATGAGACAGGAGTTGATTTACGAATTCATCTACACTGAAAGAGATTACGTTAAAGACTTGGAGTTTATGACTGATTTCTACATCATGCCTTTGAGAAACCCCGTCAACAATATCATTCCAGAACACCAAAGAGAAACTTTCATACATACTGTATTTGGAGGCGTCGGTGAATTGTTGAGACTAGCAAAAAGTTTTAGTGAGGCCTTGACCAGAAGACAGCAGCAACAAAAGCCAGTCATTGAGACTATTGCTGATGTCTTCTTGGATTATGTCGGAGGGTTTGAGCCTTTCATAAGGTATTCCGGTAACAAGGTGTTTGCCTCTTTTGAACACGAAAGACAGCAGCAAGTGAATATGAAGTATGCTCGATTCTTGGATGCTATAGAGAAGAAACCTGAGTCTAGGAAACAGGATTTGAGCTCGTTTTTGATCAAAGGTGTGCAAAGACCGGCCAGATACCAGTTATTGTTGTCGGGTATTATCAAAAATACGGATCAAAAATCACCCGATTATAAGAATTTGTTGAAGGCCAAAGAAGAAATCGAGAAGGTATTGGTGAAAATCAATATCCAAACTGGTGAAAGCACCGATCGTCATAAAATCATGGTGTTGCATCGTTTATTGGGTAAACAAACGTTGGAAAACAAGTATAATTTCAAATTGGCTTATAATCACCGAATTATATATCAAGTTACCTTGAACAGAAAGAGGGACAACGAGAAAATCGATCTTTACATGTTTGAACATGCTATTTTACTCGTCAAGCATAAGATCCAGAATAAGAGGGAACAGCATAAAGTGTTTGAAAAACCGATTTATTTGCCACTTTTATTCATCAACAGTGGGTTTGAAATCCCTACTTTGAGGAGCATCGTCAATAATAGATACCGAGGTTCACTCCTAACCGACCCAGGTCTCAACAGACCAAATCAGGTCAATTCGACCTCGACCGTCAGTATTCCCAATGCTGCCTATAGCAACTCTTCAAACAACAATGCGAAGCTTCAGTTAAATATCTTGGGTCTTGGTAGTAACCAGGTTCACGCCACATTATACGCCGAAGATATTACCATCCAAAACCAAGTTCTTCAACAAATCTATAACCAACAGAAGAAACTTATTGAGCAGAACGACTTGTTTTCGCTCTACAAATTTGAAACAAGAAGATTCCACGGCAACAATAAAATCAACTGTGCCGTTCCTTGTTATGGTGGTAAGAAGTTGTTATACGGTACTGACTCGGGAGTTTGGGTCTCCACAGTTAGATCTATCAGTGCTTCATCCAACGAAAAGATCTGCTCGGATCCTACCATGGTTATCAGTAAAATGTATGTTACTCAGATTGAAGTTTTGGTTGAATATTCAAAAGTTTTGATTTTAAGTGAAAAATCGTTGTTTGAGTTTGACTTATCTTGTACCGATTCGTTGGATCATGTTAAAAATACCAAGTCCGGTAAGCTATTATTGGACCATGTCAGTTTCTTCAAAACGGGTATTTGTGATGGCAAGTTGTTAGTTTGTGGTATAAAGTCAGGAGGCAGTCACGCAATCAGTATCTTTGAGCCAACAAATCCGTTCGACAAGAATCATCAACGTAATAAGAACAAAAAGATTGATATGCAAGAGGTGACGTTCAGTTCCGAACCCATTTCTATCTCCTTCTTGAAAACCCAATTGTGTGTAGGGTGTGCCAAAGGGTTTGAGATCTTATCATTAGAGAAAGGAATGAAAGAACCAATATTGGATGAAGCAGATCCATCGTTGGACTTTGCTATTCAAAGAGAAAGCGTTACACCCTTGGCTATTCACAAGTTGGGCAAAGAGTTCTTGGTTTGTTATGCCGAGTTTGTGTTTTTGATCAATACAAATGGTTGGAGAACAAATCACCATTGGGATATGTATTGGGAGGGCAATCCACAAAACGTGGCCATGTTTTTCCCATACTTGCTCTCGTTCGAACCAGGATTTGTTGAAGTCAGAGATTTACATTCAACCAACTTGTTAAGAGCATTGGTTGGAACTAACATTAGGTTCTTACACTCCAACGAGCACGAAGCCATGTATGCTTGTGAAGAGAACGGCTACGATATCATTGTATCGATTGACTTCTTAAACTTGAAGCCAAAGCCCAAAGCAGAACAATCCCCCAAACTACTTCAATGAGCGACGAATGATTTCAGGGCATTTAATAGTAGCGTTTAAAAATTAATTATGTGTAATGTACATTTTTGTTTCACGTAAAACCTCTGAGCTTTGCGCATTGGTTATTGACAAAGAAAAACAAAGAGGTTGCGAGCCGTAGCGAGTTTCAGAATATGAAGATCTGGCAACCAGGTACAGAAGCGTGAAATTCGATGGGTAAAACCCTCGCAGATCTCGTACTTTCGCCGAATTCATGTCCGAATGGGTTTGGGCACAGTGGTGTGCGTGGCATTTTGTCTAACAATTCATGCCAATGTAAATTTGGCTGCATTTCCGTCTGCCAGAAGTAGCGAAAAAAGGTGAGAAGCCAGAATCCTCGGTATTAATAGGGAAATGAACCTCCCCACTTGAGGTGGGTTCAACATTGAGCCAGCAAAGGAGGTACATGTTTCTACAAAAGAAATCTGCCAACAAGTAGACCTATTGTCTTCACTATCTGACCACTAAATACTGGAAACTAGTGAATGAACTATCGTAAATGCTAAGCTCAACATTAGGAGGCTGACGTGTCAGCGCGCCAAAACAAACAAACAGCCTCACTCGTTTTAGGCGTGTGGATAAGGCTGGCTCGCCCAAGAAAGGTAACGGTCTCTTATATAAAGAAGAGATAGTCTACTGAACACAGAATGTAGCCAATCCACCTAATAACACACCTAGCTTGCGACCGTTACAACGTTTAGGCGCTTATATCTTCACTGCTTGTCACTTTACTCAGCATAATTCTAGAGAGTACGCGCCAAAATTTGTTTGCAGCTTTTTTAACAGTTTTTTGCCGAACACGTTAATTTTTTTCGTACCAGTTGTTGAATTTCAACAAACAACTTGTCTGTCGCTAGATACTTTGGTTAATACAACTCATCATTCATCATGACTATTCTGATCAATGTACCAAGCATAGAGCACCCATTCGGTCTTGAATTATGGCCTATTTTCAGCACCGTTTTCGAAAAGTTCACTGGCTACCCCGCCGAAGACTTTGAGTTTGTCCACCATGAGACTTTCATGGCTAATGGATACCACGCCATTGGGGTAATCATTGCGTACTACACCACTATCTTTGGAGGCCGTGCTTTACTTGCCAAGCTCAAGGTTCCGGCCTTGAAGTTGAACTTCCTTTTCCAATTACACAACGTTATTTTGACCGTCATTTCATTGGTCTTGTTGTTGTTGTGTGTTGAACAATTGGTGCCTATCTTGTACAACCACGGTGTTTACTATGCTATTTGTCACCGTGATGCTTTTGCTCCAAAATTGGTGACTTTGTACTATTTGAACTACTTAACCAAGTACTTGGAATTAATCGACACTGTCTTCTTGGTGTTGAAGAAGAAAAAGTTGATGTTCTTGCACACTTACCACCATGGGGCCACTGCCTTGTTGTGTTACACTCAGTTGACCGGCTACACCTCTGTTGAATGGGTTCCAATCACTCTTAACTTGGCTGTCCATGTTATTATGTACTGGTACTACTTCTTGAGCGCCAGGGGTATTAGAGTTTGGTGGAAAGAATGGGTCACCAGATTCCAAATCATTCAATTCATTATTGATTTGGTCTTTGTCTATTTTGCAACCTACACTCATTACGCGTTTGCATACTTCAAATGGTTACCTCACGTTGGCGACTGTCATGGTTCTGAATTGGCTGCCACTTACGGTTACTTGATTTTGACCAGTTACTTGTTATTATTCATCTCTTTCTACATTAGAGTGTACCAAACCAAGGGTACCAAGAAAGTGACTCCTTCAGCTGCTGCCACTACTGCTGAATCTGGTGTTTCCTCCGGTGTTTCTACCTCCACTCAAGAGACCAGAGCTAAGTCCAGAAAGGCCTAATTATTGATCTAAGCGATTTAGCACGATGTTTAAAAATCTTATAATCTATAATCCATAATCTGAAATTAATCATACCAATAAATATACCAATATTAAACTTTGTAAATTTTCTACAAAATCCTAAACAATCACGATTTTCGAACCCTCACCAATTGAACCAACAAATATACTCAACTAACAAACGTTGTGTACCTGCGAAATGATTTATGCACTGGCAAACGTATGCGCTAGTAGGTGTGCAAGTATTGCTGAGCTATCTAGAGGATTATTCACTACTATTCACAGTATTATACACCAAGTACAGATTTTGCACACTTAGCGATAAAAAATAATACGGCTTTCTACTAAATGCATCTGTCTATGCTAGACATTAAAACTACAAATCCTGTCGAAAAGTAAGATATCTAAGGCTTTATGCAAGTTTTCTTACATTGGATTGCACAAAAAATCTCGGAAGTCGGCTCGCTGTTTTCATAATGCGACTCGCCCCCCTTCCAAAATAGTTATAGAGATTACAAATGCGAAACTGTTTGATCGGTCAGATTAAGGTTGATTGCCTCGTTGGTTCTATGAAGCCCCAGGCGTTACCTGAGTCACTTGGAGCATTCTCTGGAACTGTAGAATCGAGTTGGTTGATGATTTTAGTCTCGAATTAGTATGGCGATCGACGGGTCCAACTGTTTCGCCGTGCACGGGTTTCAGCCTCATAGAGTCTAGCCGTGCCACTCGACCTTTAACCCACTAATCGCCAGAAGAATAAGAAAACGCCAAACCGTGTATCCAACACAAAGCACGGGTATATTAATTCCCGCATTTAGTAACACCGAAAGCTCAAGCCATTATTTTGTTAGCAAGGGTTTTCATAGCTTCCCCTATTCTAGATAAGAAGGGTTTAGAAAACCAACCCACACGCCAAGGGCCCTCAACTTAAATTATCTCCGGCTTCCGCCCCTCCTAAACACCAACACTACAATGCTAACCATGGTCTCGAGCAGGGTGGATGCTACCATCACAAGCACCAAAGAACTAAGAAAAACCGTCGATGTGAAGCTGATTTATTTGGACATAAAACCCCAAGATTAAGCTTACCCCGAGTATCTTGATTTTTGTTGGAATGCCACTTGTTCCGTTTATTCCTCACTAAATCCTGTTTCAACGCCTACGGCTAGCGCGGTACGGCTGAGAACATGACTTCAATCTGTGCTTGCCGTGGAGGTCCGAGAAAAAAAAGAAAGTGCGTATTGTAATAGGAGTTCGGGCGAGCACCCTCTCTTGGACATTGGCCCTTGAACACCGTTCCCGCTTACCTCCGCCAGTGCCGTCCACGATAGAGCTCGGGGACGGAGGCATCGGCATCACTCGAGGTAGCTGGTTCCAGGAAACAAAAACTAGATGGCAACGGTTCCAGGCTTGTTGACGGACCAACATAGGGCCGACGAATTGCCAAGGACTACTCACCATACCAGAGCAGTCCATGATTTCGTGACACCCCAGAAACTACCGATCGCGACACTAACAATACCTTGCGACTCCCAAGCCTTAGATGCAGATCCGGCGCAGTCGGGAACCGCTGCTACCGCCATGCCCCCGCCACGCCGTTTGCATCAAAATTGGCCTTTGTATCACTTTAGGGCGACTGCAACTAAATCGTAATTTGCATCATTTTTCTATATATATATACTCTACAAAGTCGAGATTTTGGTTCAGATTTTCGGTTTCATGCTGACATATCATTTTAAATATCAAGGTTAACCATCACTCATATAAGAGCCTCGTTAGCCAATACCCACAAATAAAATACATTGATTCTTCAATAAGCCTAAAATGAACTCTTCGCCAGGCACCACGTTACCATCCATCCATTCACTTCTGTTGGATTTGCCACCTTTGGATGCCCCAGGTAAAAGATTTCAACCATATCAACCATATCAACAATACCAACCATATGGAGGACAAAATTATCCATACCTTCCATTGCCCAACCCCATCTCGCCTCCTCCACACTCACTTGCGCAACATCAAATAAACCCACAACTCGCACCCCAGTCTTTTCAACTGCTAGTGAAGCCGGCTCCATTAGCGCAGGATGCAGCACACGTACCGACACAAAATCACTACCATACCAACCTTCCGATAACCGGATCGAAGTCTCCTTCAAGTGAAGCAAGCTCGTCTCAATCACAAGCGGTTGATGCCAAGCCATTACCACACAGCCCGATTGCATCACCATACCGTGAAAACCTGGTTGAGTCCACAGAGTCATTTAGCTACAGACACAGGTCGATGTCGGATCCCGTCAAGAATGAAGAAAACGAACAGGATGAAATAGGTCTGGCCACATCCGGCTCGCCACATCAATCACCAGTCCTCGAGTCCAGTGAAATCGTGTTGAAAAAGAACTGGAAACCACGTAAAAAGAGACAATGTCCAGAGTGTAAGTTGTATTTCTCCAACTTGGCAACCCACAAATCCACGCATCTCAAACCCACCTCGCGCCCCCACATATGTAAATACTGCAACCGAGGATTTGCCAGGCCCAACGATTTGTTTAGACATGTCAAGTGTCATTGGAAAGAAATTGGCAGCGACAAGGGCCAATTCAAGTGCCCTTTCAAAAACTTGGATCCTCAAGAGGCACCAGAAACCGACGCCCATTCTGATCATTGTTGTCACAACACCGGAATCTTTTCCAGATGCGATACCTTCAAGAATCATTTGAAGGCAATCCATTTCCAGTACCCCAACGGAACCAAAAAAGATCAAAGAACCAAGGTTGCTGGAAAGTGTAGAATGTGTTACGTTGATTTCAAGAATGTGGATGATTGGATGACCAACCACATCGAAAAGAATATGTGTCCCCATGCGATCAATGTGATCAAAAAAGAATAGATCATGACACTTACGAAGAGCTAAGACTTAGCCCATTATGATAGTATGACTGTAAATTAGGTAGAGAATGGAATTCGACTATAATCAATTGTAAGAAGTACATTTTAGCAGCCATTTGGAGAGATATCGATTAAAATGGGTCGGCGGCAAAAACGTGCAGGCAGCGAAATTACGCGAGAAGCGGCAGGAGCGAGGCCGCGACCAAGAAATAGGATGGCGCGAGCGTGGGGCAATAGTACGCCAGAAGCTGAACGCACCACAGAGACCTTTCTATTTTGGAAATCCGAATTCCTCTCGCGGCTCTCCACTTGTCATCACCTGCCTATAACTCCTTTTTTGGTCTGACGCTGTGCTGACATTATTCTCGGATCAGGCCTACTTTTTTGTAGCCGGCTTCCGCGCACACAGAAAAATAAACCCTTCCTATCAGGGCTTCTGTTTGTTGCTTTGCCACTAAGTTTTGTCAGCTTGCTTATATTCGATTGCTAAGCAAATTGCTTCGAGACTACCGGGGCTTCTCGCAGCCGTATCCAAACCCAATTTCACCCAATGCCCAAATTATTTGAAGTGGAGTTAGTTAGTGATTAGTCAGCTTCACATGAGTGCATACCGGAGCTGCCGCAGCCATTAATGTCGCGTAGGTTTCTCGAAATACTATACTTTGTCGCCTAGAGATGTTTCCAGTTCAAGCTGCGATTATATCCGAGGTCGTTAAAATCTGTCTCGCTAAAGATCGCTATCATTTAATACGAGGGGAAGAAAAGTAAAAGATTCACACTATCGATTCTTCGTATATAGAGCACAATTTCTAATAGACTTCCTAATAGACTTCCCAATTGACTTCCCAATTGACTTCCCCAAGACTTTCCAATAGATATCACTGTTCATTATGAGTATCACCATCCTCAAAGTTGCTATATGGTTATTCTTAGCTGCCAATGTCAAAAGCTTGCCATTGTCATATTTGTTTCGTTTCTACTATCAAGTGATCACTCAGTTGTTTCTCAAGAAGAGACAGTTTCTCAAGAATGGCCGTAAAAACACATGGGGTTACGATAGACCATCCAGATTGTTTGGCTGGAGCGGAATTGACACCTATGCGTCGCCTTTAGAGATCGATATGTATCTCCATAAGTCCAACTCGACCTACTCCACTGACTTGGACATAGCCAGAACTAAAATGATGACAAGAGTTTTCCAGAAAATCTTCTTCGACTATCACGACAATGTTTCTGGTCAATTCAAAGGCAAGGGATCGAAGAACTACCCATATTTGCCCATCTCATGTCTCCAAACCTGCTTCAAAAAGGAATTGAAAGTGTTTCAAAGATACCATGTTAGCAGCAGGGTGTTGGCATGGGATCACAAATGGCTTTTCGTCTTATCCAAGTTCACTAGCGGAAGAAATGGCGAAACTCTTCATGCATTCGCGATAACAAAATATGTTTTCAAAAAGTATGGGAAAATCACCCTCAAACCGGTTGATGTATTGAAGGATTGTGAGTTGTGGAGTGAAGAGGTTGAGGCAGAGAACCAAAAGAATTACGCCTCAGTCTCCCATTTGTCCTCGCCAGACGACTTGGAGGAATTTTGCACCCAATTAGAGAGTAAGACAAAATAATTAACCAGACACTTAGAGAGTATCAATTTACTTTAACTTATTAGAATTATAACTATTTATAATAATTTATACCTTTTTAATATATTCTATAACTATGCAAGACCAAAACCTTCGTGGCCCTCAGTGATTGCCAACAATAAATTGCCTCTCAATTCTTCATAGCTTTCATAAGCTGGCAAGTCGATTTGATTGAAACATGTATGACTTGAGGGCAATCTGTCGGTGGGCCCGTAGTCTCTATGAATACTGAACTTACAAGCACCATTTGCTCCGCTCAATTCTTTGAATCCGTTTAATGGCACCTTCGAAGTACCGGTAGCAAACTGCAACAACTTGGCTCTTTCTTCATTGTCAAATGACTTGACTGCTCTCCAGAACCACTGGATTTGTACTGCTGATGGCGAGTAGTTGTTGTAGGTGGAGTTGTTTTGCCAGTCGTTGACATCAATATCTGGCAAACCGCTAATCAACAATTCTAATTCTTGCTCGTCAAAAATGGAAACCAAATCTTTGGGAATGATTTCATGGAATCCGATCAAGAAATTCTCCATTTGCTCGGTCACCGATGTTTGTAACCTATACTCAATTACCTTGTTGACGTAGTCTTGTTTGTTCTCCTCGGTGACTGGGATGTTTCTACCATCAGGCACCAAATCTATAATTTTATGTTCACCATAATCGTCGGTTTCCACTGAAAAGTCTTCGGTAATGATATCAGTGATGTCATTTTCCAACATCCACATCAACGATTTGAAGTATTCCAAATCCAAAGTCTCCATGTCTTTCAAATTGACTGGTCTACCCAAAATTCTCTTGTACACGGCTCTTGAAAAGTGGCAATCGAGGAAACTGCCATCATGAATAGCTTTACCAATGACTCTACCAATAAACTTGAAGAACGAAAGATGCTCAGGGTTAATAAAAGAGGTTCTGTTAGGGTGGAAGGTGGTTTCATCCGATGCAACTGGAGTGAACAAAGCGTAATCAGGATTAAACATTTGACGAGATAATACCTGATACCATTCCCTGGTGACCCCACCAGCATCGACTCCTGTTTCTCCTTTGAAGCTCACCTCCAATTTACTATTCTTGAATTCATCTTTCGATTTGAAGAACAATGAACGGTACGAGTCTAAAAACACTTGCTCACGGCGAACGTTGATGGCCAACTTGGAGTTTTCATTCTTATCCTGGTGTAATTTACGGTCAAAGTAGTTTCTCTTGTTGTCAAACTCAAGAACTCTTGGGTTGCTTACCAACATACCGAAAGGTCCGCTCATAAGGTTGGGGTTCATTCTGACCATTTGATTCAAGATTTTCTTGTGTTCGTCGGTGAACGAAAAGAATAACCTTTCAATAGGTTCTTTACTGAAGTCGATCTTTTTAGCCTCGTATTTGATCACATCCTTCAATGGAATATCTTTGACTTTACTGTGCTTACAGACTACCATTAATGCTTCGATCAACGGCAATAATGCAGTGGCAATGTTGGTTAGGTCCAATCTTTCTTCCAAGACTCTCAAGCAATCACTCAAAGCGTCCCAAAGAGTTCCTAAAGCAAGTCTCTTGTAAATGCCTGTCAACTGCTCGGCATCTACTTCAGCCTTACCCTCTGATTCCTTATTTTTCTCCTTTTCCTTGGATTCAAACATATAGTCTAATGCCGTCAATATTCTCAATAACTTGGCTTGGTCGGATGAAGAGGCACTGAACTTGGAGATGCTTCTACTTTCGTTCGGTATTTCTCCTTGTCCGTACCCTCTAATTTCTTTGGTAAGTTCTTCAAGATCCTTTATGATAGTTTGGCTTAATGAAGTGGCTTCGTCAGACAACTTCATCGAAAAGATCTTTTGGGCTTTTGGAAGGACCGACAAGTTTTGCATCGTACTAATTGTTCTTCTGAACGTGGTGTTGGAGCATTCATTGGCAGTCAAAAGGTTGATGATACGACGGTAGTTCATCTCGAGAATCGAAGGTGGACCAAATGGCGACTCCTCTTTGCGTCCTGTCTGTTTGACCTTATCTAAAACATGTAAAGGCTTGGTGGATATCTGTAATACCCGGGCCAAAATGTCCATGAACGATTGATCATCGCGAATGAGATTATGCTGCAATAACCCGATAAGATAGTTGATAGGATACTTATTCTCTTTGGTGAGATCTCTCAACTTATTTTTACGGTTAAACTTTTTCATCAAGAACGGATTCTCGTGCTCCGTTAGAAGATAATAGCACAAACGGTTGTTGCGTTCGACCAAGTAGTTGGTGGCTTCGATCATCTGAATACCAATACTGATGAGTGTGCTTCCTGCAGGCAATTTGAACTGTTTTCTCTTGAGCTGGTCGTCACCTCCGTCCTTCTGAACGTATCCCAAGCACCTGTTGTAGACGTGAGAGTACATCTTCTCGATGGCCTTATGGCCTGCAAGCCCATCGTGGAGAATTGCGATCAACAAGCCCATCACTTCAATTCTGGTTTGTTTGCTTTGACATAAGTAATGCAATGTGTGGGCAATATGTTCTCTCTGGTTAAGACTCAATGGTGAAAAAAGTAGTCTAATCAATGAAGATACCCCTTGTCTATCGACCAAGGGAGTGAAAAACAATCTCTTCGGTTTCTTGGCTGCTTTGGTGGGTTTGTTCCTTGATTCTTCGCGATCAGCCAAATTGCCCATTTCATCTCCAAGAACTTCATCGATTTCGTCGCCAAGTTCTTCATCCTCTTCGTCAACGTCACCATACTCGTCATCAAATCTCATATCGTGGATGGAAGAGAATCTTCTTGCCATGCTCTCTTGCTGGAGAATTTCTTCACGAAGATGTTCAGGTAGAGCATCAAGGAAATCAGGGTCGATTTCTCTAGCTTCAGTGCCACTGGTGGTGGCATTGGCTCTTCTTTCTCTTACATGTTGCGTGAAAACCTCTTCTCTCATGTCATCAGGCAAAGCTTCGAAGAATTCGGGATCAATATCGGTTCCACTAATATCAACGTCTCTATCACCAATTCTCACCATAACAGGCTCCAAGGAATTGTGTGCATTCGAATCGATATCGGATGTTTCGTCGCCATTGGCACGGAAAGCGGCAGCTGCTTCTTCGGCATGTTTCCTCTCCTCTTCTTCCTTCTTCCTTTCTTCTTCTTGTCTCTTGCGGATTTTCTCCTCGCGTTCACGCTTTATTCTTTCGGTTTCTTCACGCTTATTCTTGTATACCGTAATACTTTCTTCTTCAATTCGGTTGATGATAGCTGGAGCAACTCTGTTGACTATGCTTTCTCTACTATGAGGATAGAACAAGTTCAAGGCGTCAATCCAGCGTTGGCGAGTCGATTTAAAGTACAAATCGTAAGGATCTTCAGACGAATGTGAGACCCCGTTTCTTCCTCTATTACGGCCAAGCATATTTTGAAATACTCTGCTAATGCTAATTGACCCATCATTATTATTAACATGTTCTCCGTTAATTTCAACGGTACCTCTAAATTCACCTCCTTCGCCCAAGAAACTGTCCAATAAGACGGCCAAAGTAGGTGTTCTTTCAAGTGAGTTGATGTTGAATGTATTTATGTGTACAGGTCCTCTGTCTTCACTGTCAGATAGAGTAGAATCCAAATCACTGGAGCTTGCAAGATCACTATGAGACTCTTCATCAATACCTTCATTACGAGGGTCAAGACTGAGTCTTGAAACTCTTCCAGTGTTTCTGCCAGGACCTCTTCCAGGAACTCCCCCGTGATTGTGACGAACACCATTAGATTCATCTCCTTCCAAGTCCACATCAGCTTCGCTATCATCATCTCCTCCAAACTCCTCCAACCACGTATCGAGCTCTTCTTCATCGTACTCACTATAGTCGTCTTCGTCATCAAAGTTGTAAAAGTCGGATCCTCCAGTCATATCCTCATCTTCGTCTTCATCGTCTTCATCTTCAGAACTTCCATGAGATCCGATGTTGAGCTCATCAATGATCTCAATGTCATTCATGTCTGAAGAGTTTTCTTCGGACTCACTCCCCGAATCGTCATCATCTTCATCGTCTTCATCATCAATATCAATTTCGTGACCATGAATATGATCGACCATTTCGTCATCTTCGTCGTCTTCAGCATCATCATCATCGCCATCAGAGTCCAAGTCTGATAATCCAGAAGAACCATCTTCGCTATCAGATATGTCCTCACCACTCATCAAGACTTCAAGGGGATCATCGTCGAAATAGTCCATTCCTTCTTCGTCCTCTTCACTTTCAAACTCCACATCGTACATTCCCAAAGTGGAGTTTCTGAACAAATCGGGTGTTTCTTCTCTATCGTCTTCGTCCTCGGGAACTATGTCGTCGTCGTCGTTGTCTCCCTGGTGTCCTTCTCTGAACAATTCTTGGAATTCTACCTTGATCTTACCAATTAAGGTCAATGGCTTAAGAGCTGATTTAATCACCTTCTCGCTACCAGGGAAGTTGAGGTCCAATTCAGAAAGGACCTGGGTGATTTGCGATGGGATCTGCTTTTCAATAAGCGTTTTACTGATGAAAAACGTATCGTGCTTGGAAAGATGGTCTTCCAAAAACTCGCCTCCCAACTTTCTTGATTTGGCAGAAAGAATCATTCCACATAAGTCAAATAAGTCCAAGAGTTTTCCGTATTTTATTGACGATAAAACGGAGCCCGAACTCAAAGTCTCTTTAAGTATTTTCAGGAGAATATCAACAAAGAAGTTTCTAATGTAAGACATATCAGGATCCTCAATGGCTTTAGCAGAATCATCCGAGTCTGATTTGGTAGACTTTTCAGAGTCAACTGAGTTTGATAAAAGAGCCAATACACACAACTTCGATACAGTAGAGACAGCACTTCTTCTTTCATACTCATTACCCTCAAACTTCTGTAACAGGTTGGTAGGGATCAACAGATGTACAAAGAAGTTGAGAGCCGTAGATCTTGGTTTCAAATCCTTACTCTTCTTCTTAGAAAAGGTCAAGAATTCAAGTTTGGGCTGCTTGTATGAGCCTAATAATTCGGCCAAAGTCTGGAGTAAAAAGAGAATGTACGAGTAATTGACGTTCTTGCACAACTCCTCGTGTTTCCCACTAGGAGTGTTTTTGGACTCCTTGTTGTCCAGCTCTGGCTTTTCGTTCTCTTTCGGTGGATCACTGGTCCAATCTGACTTGATTACTCTCATCAACTCGCTTAAAAGAATATGGACAATTCCTGTGGATTCAAAGTTTGGCGCGGCTCCGTCGCTGGCACCAACTTCACCTGCTTCTGAAGCTTCTGCATCATTCATTTTCACGTCGCTTTCTTCTTCATGGGTCTTGCTCGAATTCTTGTCGGCATTCTTGTTGAATACCTTGAGCTTTCTGAGCATTGGATGTGACCCATCATATCCGTCGATCAATAAGTTTTCTGCTACAGTATCGATGAAAACCAGCGGATTTCTCACCATGTTTCCCATCGAGTGCTTCATGTACAAGTGGAGATCTTTTTCGTGCTTGGTAGTTGAGAAGTATCTCCATAACTGGTCTGTCATACAGATCTTTATAACCTTGGCAGATTCAAAGCACCTTCTAACAAGCATTAGGACACTCTCTCTAAATGCCCGCAAGTTGTGAGTGGAAGAACCCTTGTAATTGTCGCCAAACTCTAGGGCCTTGGTCAACTGAATAAAGCTTCTCAAAAGTTGCGATTTGGCTATTTGGGGTAGTCTTTTTTCAGCTTCGGAGTAAAGAATTAAAACTTTGCAAGTTTCCATGGCACATGCTGCATTGGTCAAAGTTTGAGTTGAAGTAATCGACTCAAAAATGGCATCTTCCACCTCATCAGATATTTTAAAAGGCATGTTCGCCGAGTTGGGGTTGGAATAATGCATTTCGTGCTTGATAGGTTCGGGCCTAGGAATGATCTTATCAGCCAAAACCCGTTTCAAAATACTGAAGGAATAGCACATGTAATCCTGGTTAAGAACATGTGAATAGTCGTCCGATCCTGTGAGTTCGCCAGCGATAAATTTGGTGAATTTTTCAAGTATTGGCTTACTTTCAGAAACCGCCAAGCTTACATCGTTGATTGCCCAAGAGAGCAATTGGATATAGAACGCCAATATATGGCCCCTTTCCTGTTTGGCCACCAACTCATCGATTTCTTTTAGCAAATCATTTGCAAGTTCGTGGTTGCTACGAGTGAGCCCCAAAATCTCAAAAATCTCTTTGCCATCAGAATAAATTCTGAATGCTTCAAGTAGGTCTTTTGTAGGGAGCAGGCTCTGTTTATTACGCATCTCATCCAAATTTTCGATAGTGGGGAAAGCAGGGTACTCTGTCTTCCTTTCCAACTTAGCGTCTCGAACTATTCTCTTCAATGACTCCCACTCTTCGGCGGTAAAGTCAGTCAGAGGAGTTTCGGGCCAAGTATTCATAGGAGTGAAAAGATCCAATCCATACTTGAAGAAATTCAATGCCTGAGTATCCGACATACCAGCCAGTTTAAGGTACTGAAGCTGGTCTCTAGGAGGACTGACGTTACTAAGGTCCAAAGGAATGAACTTAGAATCAGGCCACTCGTGCTTTTTGAAATGAATGCATCTTAGTATGTTGTACAATGACAGAAGAGCCATGTGAGGAATTGCTCTTGTACCAGAGGCGCCACAACTACGAGAGATATCGATGATGTCTTGAGCCAAATTCAAGGCCTGGAATCTGGTTTGAATCAACAACGACGAGTTGATATTGGAGTCAGCTTCATATCCTTCGTGGAAATAAAGCTTGGAAACAGGAATATTGGGGAACATATCTGCATTGACGCATCTCTCAAAAATTCCTAATAAAACCAGAAGCCCGTTTTTGATCAAATTGCCATTAAAGGTGTTTTTATGGGTGACTTCAATGGCTTTCTTGGCATCTTCCTGGTCAAGATGAATGAATTTAGACCATAATTCGGCGGTCCAGTCTTTTAATTGCGCGAAGACTCCATTTTGGACCAACGCAAACGCCAATGCAGTGGAAATAGGGTCTCTATTCCGTTCCTTAGCAGTTATAGTATAATAAATGACTTCAGAGAAGGTAAGCATGTATGAATTTTTGTAGAAAGCATCATCAAACTGCTTGTTTAAACCATGTTTGATAATTTCACTGACCTCCAAGGTAATTTTAACACCATTGAATCTGTACGTTAAAGCATTAAAGTCCTGTCTCTTATTCATGCAAACTCTGGCAAATGAACTGAAAAGTCTGCATATATAACACGCCAAGTAGTAGTTCATGTGTCTAATTTGCCACGAGTTCTTGAACTTGGCTGCTGTACCATCCATCTTTCTCTTTTCCTTGTAGTGGTCTTGGCTGTGAATAATGCTAATGTGACTATCTTGAAGTTGAGGACGGGTCTGGTTAACCATTTCGTCGGGCATGTTACTCCTCAAAATAGTCTCTTCAATAATGGCTCGTTGTAAAAGCAATCCTAAGTCAGTAATAATTCCATTATTGGAAAATAACTCGGTGATTTGCACCAATCTTTCGTGGAATATCAAGTGGGGATTGATGTACGATTGTTGCAACGTATAGAGAAGCTTGTTGAGAGTAGCTAATGCACGGAGCAATTGTGAACCTGGCGTAGCGCCTGTCTCTTTGCCTGGTTCAGCTTCTCCAAAAAATCGGATAAAGTACGATTCGTTTGTGTTTTCAAAATGAAGATAATCTTGTACGAAAGGAAGCTGAATGTACTCGGTGATTTTAGCCACCAACTTTTCGAAACCATAGCTTCTATCTTCATCGTCGAAATATTTAAGAGTCGATGTGAAAGTAAGCAATACTCTGCTGGTATTATAGTCAAACGGATTTTGCGGAATTGTGATTATATCTAACCAGGTATCGAAATCGATAGATTCAATCAATTCAGTCACCCATAAACCGTTGTCTTGTAAAAGACCATCGAGAAAACTGGTGATATTATCGAGCATGACAGTTTGAATATTCTTGGATGAAAACCTTGGAAGTTGATTCTTTTCATCAATAAGTTTGTTATCGCCATTTTCGTGATAGATCACCGGTTCATCTTTACTTAAATATAAAGAACTGTTCTTTTTAGACTGGTAAAACTTGATTCCTTCTTCCTGGTTATCTAAGCTTTGCAAGACTTTTGGCACAGCTTTGAACAATTCCTTAGCAGATTCCAAAATGATTGGCTTCAATGTAGGATAATGTCTTCCAAGTTCATCAAAAGTACATCCTAAGGGTATAGCTTCGACGATTTCGTCGGCCAAAGCGGGATCAATCAATACTTTGAAGTAACTTTGAATAGTTTTCTTTTCAATGACTTTTTTCAACCCTTCCTTGTTCAAACAAATAGCACTGATGACTTCAGATAATGACAGAAGAAGAGTTTGGGATGGCAAGAAACAACCTTCGTAGCCGTCCAAAACCGTGTCAATGACCTTTGCTTCATTGAGAATGGAAAATGCAGTAGGCTCGTTGTGAATAATGTAAAAGACTGAGTCGAAAGTGGAGGATAAAATCATTGGCCCAAACACACTTGGATTAGACAAGATCTTGTTGAAACTTTCGAGAAGATGAGAGTCGAACAAGTTTCTTAATCTGTCGCCCAAGTCTGAATGAATTAGTTTGACCACAAGTTCCATCAAGTACCGGATATAGTTGGCATGTCTATAAGGAATCTTGAGGTTTTCGAAATCGAGATGCACCGTTAAGGGTGACTTAGAGAGGGAAGGAGAGTTCGAAGGAGGTGACTTTGCATATTCCAAAGCACTATCGACTTCATACTGAATGGCGTCAATCAACATATTGAAGCCGTTTTTGTTGATGAACTCGTCCAAACTCTCAGGAGCTGATGTTAAATATATGGAAAACAAGTTTACGGCACCAGAGCAAGTTCTCTTGTATTTCGACCGTAAGCTCAAAAAGTTCATCAAGTCATGAATTATTCCACCAGAGGTTAGTCTAGCAGCCAAACTTTTGGTGTTTGTAAGGTTACCGATGGTATTGAATAAAGGAATGTAGAGCTGCTCGTGGTATTCTCCAACAGGCGAATCCTTTCCATCATTGGATAATTGTCTATAGATGAATCTCAAGCATTGGAACAATGTACCGTGGTTGACGTTTCCGCCAATGGCCCTTATGATATCATTATCCCAGATCTTTTTGAGAGATATGTATTCCAATGCCTTGACGGCGGCTAGTATGACATCGCGAGAAACACGGTGATAAGCTTCAGGATGAATGAGTTCCACCAAAAAGCTGAAGATATAAGGTTCGGCTTCAAACAACTTGGTGGAGGTGAATTGGCTTGAACACAAGCAACTTATGGATCCAATGGCCAAGAACTTGATCTGCAAAAGCTTTCTTCTCAAGTCAATGGCCTCGTAGGAGTTTGTGTTGAATGCTTTTGCCACAGTAGCAGCCAAGCTGAATTCAAACCAGCTGGTTTCCGGTAAAACATCGGTGGCATTGTCGTAGATCTGGTCAAGACTGAGTTTTCTGACCGCCTCTTCCGAGAGATGGAAAGTATTGAGGCCTTCGCGGGGCATGAGTTTGGGTTTTTTGGTCTTTTTATGAGATTCCGATGAACTCTTTGGTTCATTTTCTTTGGGTCTTTGAGAACTTTTGATTGCCTTGGAGTCATTGGCAGGTTCCATGCTAGATTGGTAGTACTGGAAACCCAACAGCCTCCACTTCCCAGGTATTTCTGGTGAGTTTATGTCAAGATAATTGTGTTGATCACCAATAACCGGAGGCTTAGCATGCTTTTCTTTGTCGTAATGAAAGTTTGGAGGAACTGTGGGCGGAAATGACTTGGCAATTTGCAACAACATGTGTCTGACTTTCTTGGGGGCGCTGTATCTGGAATGAATGGTCTGGACGTATCTGTCACCAATAAGAATCATGACCTCCAAGGCATTCAATCTGACATCTATTGTTGGAGTTTTGATCAAATCAAAGATTCTGTCACAACTTGAGTAGATCAATTCATCAATACAGTTATCTAACAATGTGCAGGTGAACTTTAAGCAGGCGATGGTCAAAAACTGGTCCTCTGTGGAAAACTGATGAAGCTTGGGAAATTCGGTGTCCAAGCCATATTTTTTGATCTGAGCCTCTAAAACTTCGTCAATTCTATTCAAAACTTGAATCCAGTGTGTAAGATTTCCTCGTGGTCTTTCCCACTTGAGGTTGGCATATAATCGGTGAGGAAACTCTTTGTCATTGCAGTCCGTCAAAACCTGAATCAACGGTTTGAAGGGGTCGGCGGGAATCACGCGCGATGGGTGATCGTATGGGTTCAAGATCATAATATGACAAAAGTTACTTTGTTACACTATGGTCAATCGAAATTGCAGGAAGGATGAGTTTGTTATAAATCAGATTTCCTAGCAACCGAGGAGGGACGGTAGGTGCACGACTAAATATGCGACTCTCCGGAGCTTTATACAGAGAGATGAGATAGGTGAGATGGCGAAGGTATCTGAGATGTTCGGAAAACGAGGCAGGAAAGACGACGACGAGCCTTCGAAGAGACCAAGGAAAGATAATGTCGAAAGTTTGGCACAGAAAGCCCGAGCCAGAATGGCCCAAAGAAGAGAAGCGTCCGCGGAGTCCGCAGCCAGCGATAACACTGAAGGCAAAGGGGGATTGAATGTGGATATACACCCGTTATTACGCGGAATTGGGGTATCACAGCCATTGCCAAAGAACCATAATCCACTTAAGCAAAACGTACGTAAGTGGTTCGACCCGTTAGCCCTTAATCCGTACCTCAACCAAGGTGGAGCGAGCAGACGTTCGAAGCAGCTCCAATTCAATGAGCATGGAAAGTACATAGCAGAAGGAAACAAGCTTCGAGAAGATACTCGAGTTAGAATAGAGGAACAAAAGATACAGCAAGAAAAGCAATCATTGGGACTTTTGCCCGACGAAAACTTGGGAGAGCATCTTTGGGAAATTCCCAACCCGCCTAAAATTGAATGGTGGGACCAACCGTACTTGAAAAGATCCAGTTATGATCAAAACTTTGACGTCAATGAACTTATTCTCGACAACGAAGACTCTCCTGTATCGATATACATCCAGCACCCTGTTCTATTGGCACCCACCAACGAGAAGCATCAGCTCAGCAGGCCCGAAAGAGGACTTTACTTGACCAAAAAAGAGATGAAGAGAATACGAAAGAACGAGAGGCAAGAAAAACTCAAGGAGAAACAAGATCGGATCAAGCTTGGGTTGGATCCTCCACCTCCTCCCAAAGTCAAATTGTCCAATCTTATGAGCGTCTTGACCAACGAAGCCATAAAAGACCCCACTGCTGTGGAAATGCGTGTTAAGCAAGAGGTCGAAGAGAGACTTCAAAAGCATTTGGCCGAGAACGAAGCACGCAAACTCACCAAAGACCAGAAGCACGAAAAAATATACCAGCAGCAAGAGCGGGATCTCCAGCGAGGTTATTACACTACGGTGTACCGAGTCGATCAACTCGTAAACCCGTCACATATATTCAAGGTAGATACCAATGCCAAGCAGTTGGGTTTATTGGGAATGTGTCTACTAAATCCTCGCTTCAGTATTGTAATAGTAGTTGGGGGCCAAAAGGGCGTCAAGTTTTATCGTAAGCTTATGACCAAAAGAATCAAGTGGACTGAAGATCCGCCAAAGAAGAGCGGTGAAGAAGATGGCGAGCTGTACCAGCCCCGAGATCTCAGTCGAAATCGGTGTCAGGTGGTGTGGGATGGCCAGGTCAAGGACTTGGTGTTCAAGAAATGGAGTATTATGAGGTCGCAAAATGATGAGGAAGCGTTGGATGTGCTCAATCGGTTTGGTTTAGAGAACTATTGGCGAGAATCTATAGCCTTGGATTAGATGGAAACCCATAGGGGTAAAAAACTAATGTCGACACAGTTTTGAGTTATAAGATTGGATGCAAAAAGAGTATCGATATCACTAGTTATTCTTTGTGTCTCAATATATAAACGATACCAGTCGACGACTACACTATCTTGTGAATCCGTTCATTCAGCACGCATGTTCACCTAATTGAGACGTCTCGTGTACGTCACTCAGTGCGAGTACAATCAGACCCAAGAAACTCACTTCTCGGGGTATAAGTTTCTTCGCTAGACAAACCTATGGTGATACAATTGCGGGAAGTAAACATAAGAGAGCCGAAGGGGGTAAGGCCCCGACAGAATGGAGTTCTTGAATGGAGATTATAGTTTAATGTACTCCTATGTATATACAGATCAGTTTTTTCTATTAATTCAACAGCAGGTGTACGTCCTCTCTATTGTAAATATGTCAACCCCCATCTAGCCACCGACTCAATCCCCCTTTTCGTCGCACTACTGTCTTCACATATACTCGCAGCTATTATTCTCAGCTAGCAGGTCGTGCGCACGCTCTTTTGCGGATCTCGGATACGCTCCAACAGCGAATCGAAGTGTCCGCAACTCGACCAACGTTTCTCTCCAAACTACGTGAATCATGGGTTCTGCTTATACTATTTTTGGAAGACAAGTCCCTGCACACATCGTAAGTAGGCCCAAATGCCCTTTTCCGACCATGTACTAACACCCCAGCTCTCCATTGCCACTTTGGGTTCGGTTGCAGCTATCATTGCTTGGCCAAAAGGTGAAAAAAAGGCTGCTCCAGCTGCTCCAGCTGCCCCAGTTGTTCAATCAAAAGAGGACGATTTCGACTTGGAGAAGCTTCTCAAGTATGTATACACACGGAGAATACGATCAATGGTTACTAACAATTAGCGATTTGACCAAAGAAGAGTCCAAGTAAGCTAAAATATACGATTTCTTTGACAAATGTAGTGTAGAACTAGATCAAAAGGAGTTGAATGCAGAGGTGTGGTGGAAACTAGAAGTGTGGGGAAGAAGAGAAAAGTTAAACGGCAGTTACCAACACGAATGCGAATTGAGCAGAGACTAACAACTACGTGCTAGGACGATTCCTATAAGGCTAAGATTCGCTGCAATTGGTGTTCAACTAATAAGGCTGCAAAGGCATTGAGTGCCCAAGTAGTAAGTGTTGTTGGTCAACAGTCTCGCACAAGAAAAGTACCGAGCAGAGACTAGTAAGGAGTATCATTTGAAATGTTTTGCGAGTAGTGTATTGCACTGCTCGTTCCTCTTTTCCGCAGGTGTGTTCTAATTACTGTAGTCGTCGCAGTCTTTCTTGCAAGGGAGCCACACGATAGTATATATCAGTAGCATCTCTTATCATTATCCTTTGAAAAAGGGTCTCATTTCGTAATATCACTCATAATATGTGCACTGGTTCTACAAGTGTTCTCATCACTGGTCGCTCCCTCATTCCTCCTCCCTCATTCTCGCTCAATTCCCAATCTTTTTTCTACTCTTGTTGCTTATTCAACTTTTGCAGCATTTCTACAAAATCTCGAGATATCTACATCTACCATATTACGATATTCTTTCGAATGCCATTGCTAACCCCTTGAAATCTTTCTAATCACTTGCTTTTCAGACACACTTCTGGGCCACACTTCTGTTACAGACTCCTATCGGTAACCAAGTGCGGTTCCCCTGTGTACTTATTGCCTATCCTCTCCGTCTCGGTTCTGCTGTTCCCCAAAACGACTGGGGCCTTCCCCGATACGGCGTTACTCTCAACACCAAACATCAGATCGTGTATTGTTCGTCTCGGCGTCCGGTGCACGTCTCAAAAATCGCGAGCAGATGTAAACAAAGATTACTAAGACGCGTGCGATTTCCCCCTACAACCTGCAAAATCACCCAGCGGGCCCAAAATTATCACTGATTTCACCTGCTTCAGGTGGGCGGAACCTGCAAAATCCCCAGACGTGTTTACTGATTCCCGAATACACGTCTTGCTTTATTGAGCGTGTCTCGCTGATGACATATAAAAAAATTCACGCGTATCGCCTATTTAAACATCCGCATTTCCTCGTCTTTTCCCATTTACAGCAACACTATCATCTTTTCCCAAATCAAATATGTACGTTTTGAAAAGAGATGGACGTAAAGAGCCAGTCAGGTTCGATAAAATCACCGCCAGAGTCCAAAGATTATGCTACGGCTTAGACTCAAACCACGTCGATGCTGTTGCCATCACTCAAAGAGTCATCTCCGGTGTTTACCAAGGCGTCAATACTATCGAATTAGATAACTTGGCTGCCGAAACCGCTGCCTACATGACCACCATCCACCCCGACTACGCTATTTTGGCTGCTAGAATTGCTGTTTCCAACTTACACAAGCAAACCACCAAGATCTACTCGCAGTTGAGTAAGGAGTTATACGAATATGTCAACCCCAAAACAGGATTGCATTCTCCTATGATCTCTAAGGAAACCTACGACATCATCTGTAAACATTCTGACGAATTGAACTCTGCCATTGTTTTTGACCGTGATTTCAACTACAATTACTTTGGGTTCAAGACTTTGGAGAGATCGTATTTGTTGAGAATCAATGGTAAGGTTGCTGAGAGACCTCAGCATTTGATCATGAGAGTCGCTATTGGTATCCACGGTGACGATATCGAAAGAGTTATTGAAACTTATAACTTGATGTCTCAAAGATACTTCACCCACGGCTCTCCTACTTTGTTCAACGCCGGTACACCATTGCCGCAAATGTCTTCATGTTTCTTGGTTGCTATGAAGGATGATTCGATTGACGGTATTTACGATACTTTGAAGACCTGTGCTTTGATCTCCAAGAGTGCTGGAGGTATCGGTTTACACATCCACAATATCCGTTCCACTGGAGCCTATATTGCCGGTACCAACGGTACTTCCAACGGTATTATTCCTATGGTTCGTGTCTTTAACAACACTGCTCGTTATGTGGACCAAGGTGGTAACAAAAGACCTGGTGCCTTTGCCCTCTACTTGGAACCATGGCACGCCGATATCTTTGATTTCATCGACATCAGAAAGAACCACGGCAAGGAAGAAATGAGAGCAAGAGACTTGTTCCCTGCCTTGTGGATTCCTGACTTGTTCATGAAGAGAGTCGAACAAAACGGCGACTGGACCTTATTTTCTCCCAACGAAGCCAAGGGATTGTCTGACTGTTACGGTGACGAGTTTGTGGAATTGTACGAAAGATACGAAAGAGAAGGTCGTGGTAGACAGACTATCAAGGCCCAAAAGTTGTGGTACGCCATTTTGGAAGCCCAGACTGAAACCGGTACTCCATTTATGTTGTACAAAGATGCTTGTAACGAAAAGACCAACCAAAAGAACTTGGGTATAATCAAGTCTTCTAACTTGTGTACCGAAATTGTGGAATACTCTGCTCCTGATGAGGTTGCTGTGTGTAACTTGGCTTCTATCGCCCTTCCTTCATTTGTGGAAAAAGATAGCAAGTCTGTATGGTACAACTTTGAAAAGTTGCACGAGGTGGTTAAGGTTGTTACCCGTAACTTGAACAGAATCATTGACCGTAACTACTATCCAGTTCCAGAAGCTAGAAACTCCAACATGAGAAACAGACCTATTGCCTTGGGAGTCCAAGGTTTATCTGATGCTTTCATGGCCTTGAGATTGCCATTTGACTCGCAAGAAGCCAGAGAATTGAACATCCAAATCTTTGAAACTATTTACCACGGTGCCGTTGAATCTTCCATTGAGTTGGCTCAAGCAGAAGGTCCTTACCAGACCTACGAAGGCTCACCAGCCTCCAAGGGCTTGTTGCAATTTGACTTGTGGAACAGAAAGCCAACCGAATTATGGGACTGGGACACTTTGAAGCAAAAATTGGCCAAGCACGGCATGAGAAACTCGTTATTGGTTGCCCCTATGCCTACCGCTTCCACCTCTCAAATCTTGGGTAACAACGAATGTTTCGAGCCATACACCTCCAACATCTACTCTAGAAGAGTGTTGGCTGGAGAATTCCAGATCGTCAACCCATTCTTGTTGCGTGACTTGGTTGACTTGGGTATCTGGAACGATGCTATGAAGAACAACATTATTGCCAACAACGGGTCTGTCCAAGGCTTAGCCAACATTCCTGACGAAATCAAAGCATTATACAAGACCGTCTGGGAAATTTCTCAAAAGCACATCATCGACATGGCTGCTGACAGAGCCGCCTTTATCGATCAATCACAGTCGTTGAATATTCACATCAAAGATCCTACCATGGGTAAATTGACCTCGATGCACTTTTACGGATGGAAGAAGGGTTTGAAGACCGGTATGTACTATTTGAGAACTCAAGCAGCCTCGGCTGCCATTCAATTCACCGTTGATCAGACCGAAGCGAACAAGGCTGGTTTAACCACTGCTTCGCTTGAAAAGTTGAACAAGAGAAAGTATGTGGCTAGAACCGCTGCTGGATCCGATGCCGATTCCACTGTAGACTCGACGCGTTCTGGATCTACAGAGCCAACGTCGTTGGAGAACTCTGTGGGAGAATTGAAGATCTCAGAACCCGTAAAGGCCGAGGCTGCGGAAGAAACCGGGGAAGCCGAAGGTGAAACAGAAGGCGATATCTACAGTGCCAAAGTGATTGCTTGTGCCATTGATAATCCAGAGGCCTGTACCATGTGTTCTGGTTAAACACGTTTGTAATATTAGTAGGTTGTTTTGGGTAATAGATAATAAGATAATAGCAAAGTAGAGTAGAAGATCAAGGAAAAGATCAACAGAAAATTGATATCTTAGATATGCAATGATCGTTAGCCGTGGCTGAATAGTCAACACCTAGCACGTTACTTAAGATGGTGTCAGCTAAGACTAGCTAGAGCAGAGTCATTGCGACTAGTTGGGAACACGCGCACCTCAGCTAAGCCTCGCCCGATCCGGGGAAGCCATTGGAACCCGACTCTACCAACAATGTATGCCGTTGGAAATTACTGTGTAAGATCCTGGCACTCATCGCGTGTGCACCCCGGTACCAATGTCCATAGTGGTGTAGCCTCTGTCGATATCAGTGCAATCGCGTAGAATTCAAAAGGATCTCTCGCTATTATGTTTTTTAGTGAGAGTACAATTGATTAAAACAGCGAACAATACGATTTATTAGTTGCAGGACAAAACAATTATCCGGTTTTAAGCCACCACCACCAGACGTTTCATCTCTAGACCTCGTGGTCGTACCTAATATATAACATTACGTTTCGCTGCTCCATTCTGTCTTCCATTTTCCCTCTGGCTCTTGCTATCGCTGCACCTTCCGCGTCCGTCCCCGCGTATACCGCAGGGCTCCTCTCCGCTTGATCCGCAGTCCTCCCTGATTTTCTGCTGCACATCGCCCGCAGCACTATTTCGCCGAGCGCTTTTTCCACTAACCATACATGATACGGCGACAGAAAACAACAAATACCAAAAACACTACTACCCCAAAGCTTATACTTTCATCTACTACTTAAGTCATCACCATCCGCTGTAATAATACGTATAAATCAGTGCATGTTGACAAGTGATAGTTGGAGATTACTACCTATATAAACCAAGAAGGCTTAGCTTGATTGAACGTGGCTTATGGCAATTAGTGGATCATTAGGGGGTAAAGAGTTGGAAGTCCAACACCACGATTTCGTGCCTCTCATAGCACCAGGCTCCTCTTCATCGTCTCCCCCAGATGCCAGTGTAAGAAGCTGGAGTCCCGAAAACAAAGATATCGAAGCTGGCACCGACGCAAACACCTTTGAGTTAGAACTGTTTGACAAAACCATGAGTAACTCCGAGTACTCCGAAGAAATCGCTCCCAAAAATAAAATAGCCTCTTTCTTCTATAAATTATGGAATGGTCCAGACTTTCCTCGAGACGATCCTCCTAGTCCTTTTAGGTTCTTGGCCAGGGTCGAAAAGATCCCATCCCAATTCAATGGTCGCATTCCATACAAGATCAGGGTGGCTCTTTTGTTTTTCTACTATACCTTGTGGTTTGGAATATGCTATTGTATAATAACTCCATATTTCACAAGACCTCCGTCTAATGGCGAGGTCGAAGCGGTTTCGCTAGCCTGTCAGGGTCAGTTGGACTGGAGAGGCAAAAACGGGGCCTGTGGACTTCATGGAAAGTTGTGTGCGGCTCCAAAGAACGATGTAGTCATAAGATGTCCAGCTTTGTGTGATAGGTCTAGTTGGACGTATTCGTTGATCCCACTAGGTGACCAGAGAATCAAGTACACGTCGTTCGTAATAGGCGGAGGTGCCTCAGAAGACACTGAGTCGTTGACAAAACCATATAGAGCCGACTCGTATCCATGCGGAGCTGCTGTTCATGCAGGGATTCTTTCGCCGTTTTTTGGGGGATGCGCTAGAGTGTCATTTTTAGGAGAACAGCTGGGATTTCCGGGTACAAATGGCCACTATGGAGTAGAGTCCATTAGTTTTTTGTCTTTTTTCCAATCTTCATTTGGCTTCAGGCCATTACCTGGCAAATTTTCTCAGTGCTACGACCCACGACTTCTTGTGCTAGTCTTGAACATCTTGCTCGGATTGCCCATAGTATACCTTGCCAGTGGGGCTGTGGTGTTCTGGACTATAAATATTGTAGGATTCTGGACCATTGTGCTTGCCACCGATCCTCCAAAGACCGTCAGTGCTCTGAGCTCAGAGGATTTTGCAGCTTTGATCTCCATTGGATTAGAACGGTTCTTACCTTCATGTTTTATTCTATACGTTCTTTGGAGATGTGCAAGCAAAAGAACGCTTTCCGATCACCCTAGCCCAGAAATTGAGCGTTCCCCATTGAGCAGAGTGGTGTTCTGGTATCCTACATTCTGGTTGGGTGTTTTGAACAATGTGACTTTCGACCGCTTACCAGTGGACAGACTCACTATTGACGATTTACAAGAACAGCCGGGTGCTCTTCTTGCCGTAGGGAGTTTGGTCAGCTTTATAGTAGGGTGTGCATTTATTCAAGCATACAAAATCTGGCTCTCAGGACGCTTCAGAAAGTACTTGGCCATTTACGCCCTGATGTTGTGTGGGCTTGTTTTATTAGCAAAATTGCCGGGATTGACATTAAGAGTGCATCACTACATATTGGCAATTATATTGTTGCCAGGATGCTCTACTAGAGGTGTCACCGCATTACTATTCCAAGGGATTTTGCTAGGACTCTTTTTATCGGGTGCTGCGAGATGGGGCTTGGCTGCGATTGCTGAAACAGTCATTTCCTTGAAAAGAGACGACCCCATTGGAAAAGTGTTGCCTCCTCAAATGTTGGGATACGACGCTATTAGTGGAATCCTCTCTGTGAACAATACGATAGCAGTCCTGAGTCTTCAGCAGCAAAAAATTTACGACAAATTCAAGAACATATCGTTACTTGTTAATGATATAGAACAATACGTGGGCGACCAGGTGGATAAAATCGACCTCAAGAAGTTGTTTTCAGGCAAACACTTGTCCACCATTATACACAATGCTCTTAATGGAGGTTTCACCGACGAGAACGGCGACATATCTATCTACCTCAGAATTGGCCGTAAAGCTATCAAGGGAACCTCATATAGTGACTTTTCCAATAGCGGAGTATTGAAGTGGCCCAGTGGAAACTTTACCCCTCCCACTCCAGGCTTGACCTAGACTACTCGAGAGTCTCACATTTACAATACAAGTTACCTACAAAATACCTCGATACAAGTTTTCTCGCACTTGACCCAATGCAAATCAACTTTACTGTTGCAGCCAAGTTTAAGTAGTACATCTATTCTTATCTGTAGACCGCACACGACCGCATCACCAATCGCAGTATATATGACTCCTCACGTGGACACCGGCTCATATTTGGCAGCAAAACATAGCAACTAACACCTAGAGTAGAGCATTATGGCAGTACGATGGCAGAGCTCGATAGTCGTCGGGTTTAGAGTGACCGTGCGTCGATTATCATCCACTGCCACATGCTTTAACAAAGGCGCCCCCCAAGATATCCGGATCAAATGGTTCTACGCTACTGACAGCCCCAAATCAAAGCCCGAATGGCACAATTATGTCCAAGAAAAAGAGCCAGAGAAGTTCCTTCCATTCTCAGACTACGATTCTTCAAGAATTGAACGCAATTATCAAAAACTAAAGCAATCGGGCGATTCTTTGGTGCCCGTCAATGAAGACCGGCTCTTTCAGGTAGATCTCAACAAGTTTGAATTGTCATCTGTATATTGGGAAGGACCAGTGTATGAGGTGAGGCGAGGAACATGGATCAGCTCGTCAGGAGTTCCCCTTTCTAAAGAAATGACCGAATTGGTCGAGGAAGGATATCTTCGCAAGAAGCCGTACAAGTTCAAAGAGACTAATAAAAACGAAGAGAATACCATTCCGGGGGCTTCCAAGGACGTTATCAATAGATTTAATAAGCAAACCGATAGTAGTGGCAATGAAATCGATATTGAAAACGAAAAGGATATCGTTAATCTCGAAAATGGCAAGTTGGTATTGTACTTTGATGCCAAGAACGCCGTGATATTTCCACGCTCAATGGATTCCTCGTTTCAATTGGGAGTAATTCGTAACCTTGGACCCACCAAGGTGTCTTTGGTAGGTGTAGACTATATCCAACGAGGATTCACTAGTGATTTGGAGGAAGGCATCATGGACAAAATGCCGTCCAACCCCATCCCTAGTCTCACCAGCTCGATTAGAAGCGAAGTCGCCGACTTGTTCAAGACCCAGAAGCAAGTGGAGCAGAAATTGGAGCGGTTGGAGGACGAAGAGGCCACCAAATCGGCAATGGAATCCGATTTCGATAACGACAATAATCCGGCGAACTCCAAACGTAAAATCGACCATCTTGTGCTCTGTATCCACGGGATAGGCCAGATCTTGGGCCACAAGTACGAGTCGGTCAACTTTACCCACAGCATAAATGTGATGAGAAACACCATGAAAACGGTATTTGAGAACAACTCAGAGATGCAAAAGCTTGCAGACGACAAGGACAGCAACCATATCCAGCTCTTGCCAATTTCATGGCGCCACAAAATCGATTTTCACCCTGAAAAGACGTTTAAAGGCAACACCAAGCTCCCTACCCTTTCACAGCTTTCGCTTGAAGGAATCCGCCCACTCAGAAACCTCTTGGGAGACGTAGTTTTGGACATTTTGCTCTACTATGAGCCAAAGTATATCGAGCAGGTTTTCGAGGTGGTGGTGGCCGAATTGAATCGAGTGTATCATCTTTACAAGGAACGCAATCCCGAGTTCAAAGGCAAAGTTCATATCATGGGACACTCATTGGGATCGGCCATTTCGTTTGATGTCTTGGCCAGCCAGACTGCAACCAAAAATGGAGAGAAGGAGATCAAAAACAAGCTAGATTTCGATGTAGACAGTTTATTTTGCGTGGGATCGCCTGTGGGAGTATTCAAGATCTTGGAACAAAAAGGAATCGGATCTCCCAAGTGGAATGATTCAACCGTAGCATCTCCGAAGTGCCAGAACTTGTACAATATCTTCCATCCGTGTGACCCCATCGGGTACCGGATCGAGCCATTGATCATGGCGAGGTTTGCCAAATTCAAGCCAGAAACCATTTCGTTTGCCTTGAAAGGATTCAACACCCAGTTCGAGGAGCTTGCCAGTATTGGCGACGAGATATCCGAAAAGATTAAAATGGCTACTCAGTGGTTTAGCAGAAACAAGTCCTCGACGAAAAGCACCGATCTTTTGACGTCTGACGAGCAAAAAATCAACGATGAAAACGCGTTGGGCGATATCTTAACGTCCATCACGTCGTCGTCCAAGGTCGACGCCAAAGACGGGGCCAAAAACCGAAAATTCGAGCTCTCCGACAAAGATGTGAGTATCTTAACCGACATGAACAGTTCGGGGAGGGTAGACTATTGTTTGCCTCAAGGGGTGTTTGATATCTCGTTGCTTTCGGCAGTGAGTGCCCATATATCGTACTTTGAAGACGTCAACACCGCGGGATTTATAATGAAAGAGTTGTTGAGGCCAAAGAGAACGATCGAGACCATAAAAGTGACTCTGACATAAAGAATTTAATATATATTAGACTTACTCTATCAATAAATCGTCGATGCTCTGCTCGGCATCGTGCTTGATCAACTCGAGCATTCCTTCAGGCAAGATGGGGCTTCCGTCTTTGTCGGTGATGTACCTGAAGGGCATTTCTGTGGACTCGTACTTGTTGTATCTGATTTCAGGATAGTCCAAAAATGGGATATCTTTGAACTCCACATGGTCTTGGACAATTCTCTGGGTGGTCCGAATGGCGGTGTCTGTGGTCATTTGCAAAGCACCCAATCTTCTGCCAGCAAAGCCGTACTTCTTTCTCAAGATGCCGGTTCTGTCGATTCTGGGATGGGACCCCAAGATGCCCCCAAACACAAAGTAGTCGAACTTGGAGTCGTCGGAAGGGGTCAAGTCGGTCTCTGCTGCAGGATCCAACAAGCACACTCTGGATTTGTCCACGCCTCCGTCAAGAGTAACGCATTCCTCGGTGGTCCATTGCAAGCCCAACGCGAGCAATCTTGGGGGAATGTCTTTCTCGGTGGTCGAGGCGGGCAAGGAAGTCAAAACAAGGTTTTCGGGGCCAACATCACGGATGATCTGGGAGTACTCCAATATCACCCACTCCGAAAAGCCCTCTTCCATATGTTCAATCACGTACTTCATGGCGGTGCCGATGCTTATCTTGATTTTTCAAAATTTGATTTTTTCTATTTTTCACCTCATGGGCTGCGAAAACGTCAAAATATAATGGTTTATTACAACATAATTACTCTATTTGACTCTATAAACTAGTTCTTGCAACACGACTTCTCGGCCGAGGTGGAGTTGAACGCAAGCCTGGATGCCTTGTCAACGTTCAAGCTGCAGGTATCGACACCAGCAGCACCAGCCTTGACCTCCTTGGTGGTTCTGGCATAAGATGGCTTGACGTCAAGGACCGGGTTTTCAATGAAAAAGTTTCTTGGTCTGAGCTGGAGATCAAAGATCTCGGTAGGCATGACTGGGAAATCTTCTGGCGCAGGGAAGTGGGTGATACCAAAGGTGTGGAACAACACAATGTCTTTGTTGTCGACCACATCGTTTCCGTCGCCTATCCAAGCGCGCATACCCCTCATACCGTCACCGCTCCATTGGGCGACGTGGTCACCGGAAGGATATAATCTACCGTAACCCTGGCCCTCGTCAACATATGGAATCACCTCAGTGGAGTACACGGCCCAAGGAGCACGCTTGCGCACCAACGAGCCTTCTTGGGCCAACACTGGAGGACAGAATGTCGACACCAACTTGTACGAAGCAGGCTTACCCGAGTATTTGTTGATAGAGTTGGGGTTGAACATGTCCCAAGTTCTGGCGGTCTTGGACTCAAAGTTGGTCAAAGAGTCCTTGACGGTTTTGAAGGTGGTTTTCTCGCAGTAGAAGGCGTTACCATAGGTGTTTTCCTTCGATCCGAAGGGGTGTGGCGAAGACTTGGCGTCGCTGGTTGCAGCCGAGTTGTTGTCACCATCGATACGTGGGTGGAGACGGAGCGAAAACAAGTGCTGGTGGTTGTGGGCGTTGACCTGGGGGTACACCTGGGTTCCCCAAGGCCCGGTGCTTTCGCCTTCTGCGCACACAAATGTGTTGAGAATACCAGTCAATCTGATCTCTAACTTGATAGTACCGTCCTGTCTGAAGATCCAGTACAAACAGTACTCGTAGTTGGCGGCGGTGAAGATCTGCGACACAATCAACTTCTTACCACGGGTGACCACGGTGGTCTGGAAGTCGTCTCTGAAGTCGGAGTGCTTGAACAAAACCCCGTCGTCTTCCTCGTGGATACACACCGCGTTTTTCACAGTGGTGGCCTCCCCGTCTTTGCTGGGGAAGTGCGCGTCCAAGTAGTGGATCACACCCTTGCAGTCGCATCCCAACGACAAAGGATTGGTACAGTTACCTGCACCGTACTCACCTATATCCAACGCATGCTTACGTTGGTGAGGAAAATCAGGCGAGCCGTAAGGGACAATCATCTCTGCCAACGAGATACGGTGGAACATAGGGCGCACCTTGCCGTGGTCGTTGTAGGTGATGTCGCTCAACACAATACCTTCTCTGTAGTTGAAGCCAATGTGGAACTGGAAGTTGGACCAGTTCATCACGTTGCCTGTCATGGCAAAAGACACCCCGTTAGGCTGGGTCACGTTGATGGGGGTGTCGTCATTACGGTACCCGCTAGGGTTTTCTGGAGTACCAAACTTTTCCTTGACGTGTGAAGGGTGGAACGAAGAGTGCTTGTGCTTGGAAACCTTTCTACGGCGGTTAGGAATATCAATGAAAATCACCTTTTTGGCGTTCATGTCCACAATAGGACAGAAGTCAAGTGGGTGCGAATAGTGCGAATCGTCCTCGTCGCTTCTCCAATACATCAAAGCCTGTTGCAATCTGCGCGAAGCGCCCCATCTTTCATCGTAACCAATCGTCCAGGCGTCACAGTAGACGTTGGCCATTTCTGAAGCAGGAATACCGCTGATTCCACACTGTCTGATAACTTCAGGGTCGTTACGGACGATTTCTTCGGTGGCCTGGAGGTCAGCTGGAGTCAAGATTGGCTGCACACCTTCGGTCTGCTTCAACTCAACCAAAGTCATGCTGCCGATATCAACCAAACCTTCTTGAATGGCACTAATACCGTCCTCAACAACGACAAAATACGCCAATCTTGGTGGGACCGGGCCGTTTTTCTCCTTCCATTCGTAGTAGGCCCTCTTGATTGGCTCTCTAAGGGTCACCGTGTTGAACACAATCGAACGCCCAGCGTACTTTTGCTTCACCACGGTAGAGACTGCTTGGATCTCCTGGGGACTAAGCGGGTCTAAAGGGTGAGCTGGTGGTGCTGGGGGTTGGACCGACGAGGTGGTTTGTATAGCTAACTGTTGTAATCTCTCCATTGTTTGCTAATGATGCTGAACCAAGGTATGGTAGCGGTAGATCTGCTTTATATAGATCGCGAGATGGGCCCATAGATACCGGTGGGTATACCATCCTTATCGGGACATATCTCCCGCGCACCTACTTTCCCAATCGGGATTATCTTTCCGCTCGGCGCACCCAATGACAGAGAATATACCACTATCAAACCCATTCACCAAATACGCCTGTAGGGCCAGTATCGGTACTCGATCCCACCTATTGTTTGAGTCATCTACTCTACCCTGTTCAAACTATGTATCAGATTGCCCGAGTCACCGCTCATATACTGTATTAGATTGTGCAGCGTGCTACACGTGCCGCTTCCATATTTGCAGCCTGGGAACCGTACTAGTCCTAAACGGGCGGTAGGATACCATTATGATATATTACAATAATACACAAAATACAACCAAAGAGTGCATATTATGCGAACCATCATTTGCAGCCACCACTACACAGGCGAATTGCGAGTTTTCAGCTGCAACACCAGCAGTAACTTGAACATCACTGCAAACCAGGTAAAGGCAGGGAGGATGGTGAAGCAAAACAAGTTGAACACCACCCAGCAGTTGGTCACGTTGGCCTTAAAGCCAGAGAACGACGCAGCAAACTGAGACAACATCTGGTGCTGGGCGCACAAAGCCTCGGTGCACGTGGAGAGGGTTTCTGTTGGAACCAAGCTACTGTGACTAAGATAGTTGATAAGCACCGATGTCACAAATTGGATGGGGGTATTGGAGCTGTGGGCATAGCTGTTATTGAGGTCGGCGCCCAGGGACGTGGCGGGACCCACCATCAATGACGAATCCTTGATGAAGACGTGCAACAGGTTGATAAAGAGGTCGGACGAAAGCACCATGAAGAAGAGGGTTATTCCAAGAATGGCGCAATTATAGAACCAGATGAATCTGGCTACGATGAGCAACGAGTTGGGGAACGACTTGGACTTGTGGTATGCGTTGTTGAAGCTTATCATTTGATAAAACTTGTACGATGTGTGGAAAAAAAATGAGACGAAAAATGCAAAGTATATGTGATCAGACTTGACTTTCAAGGACGAATCCGAATCGGGATCAAAGTCGATCCATATGGCCGAAGAGCTGAGTTGGAATGTGCTTGGTAAAAAGAACACCGCTATTATAAAAGATACGCCCACCGATATCATATAGCCCTGCACCAATTTGCTTCCAATGTAGCTGGATATTATGGATTGGTTAGGCAATTTGGATAAAGTGAAAAAGCCGCAGGCCAGCGTGCGCAGAGAAGCAGTGCCGGCAGTAAACTCTACCGGTTCCAACTCTATATCCTGGTCCTGAATTTCTTTGTTCAAATAGGTATACGTGATCAAGTTTTCGTCAAAGGATACACTTTTACGGTGGGTTTTTGGTTTAGGTTCTGATTGCTGGCTGTTGGAAACGAACGAGATGTATTCAACACATCTCATTCCTCCTATGGATATCCAGTTCATTAGCACAATCGACACCACTGTGATCACCACAAATACGGCATCTTTCAATTTATACAAGCCGTTCAACGAGCCTGCGCTAGAGTTGTGGTGGCCTGGATTCACCAAAGAAAAGTCATCGGAGCCGGCATCGAGGAATTCTAGTATGTGCCGCAAATCAAAAATTTTGCAGTACTGGCTAGCCAATGCTATGTTCCACAAGCCCAAGACCGTGAGGATCCCGGTGAGGAACTTGATATCCGACGAACCGCCCCGGGGTATTATGGACTTCAAGTTACGGTATGTCTTGATGTAAGCAATGATTACGAATATGGTACATAGCACCAGTATTGTCGGATAGAGGCTGGACGACTGGCTGGTGTTCAAGGTGGACAAGATCCGTTCGACTATCTCTGGTTTCGAGATATAGTCTGACATTATGGGAAAAGGGTGGTTGATAAGTCAGCTTTTGCGCAATGATGGATCTGTGTGTCTTTAATGGAAGCGTTTGTGAGGTCTCTGCAAAAGCAAAATCTTGGGTGGTGAATAGTCTCTGGCGATGCAGTTATATGATGGAACGGGAGAAAAGATGTCAAGAATGTAATGTATATATATATATATGGATGTGTAAAGTGAGGCAGAAAGAAGGTGAAATCTTTATTTAGAAGGCCCAATGCGGAATATTAGCATATCGTGCAAAAATAACAAATTCGGAGCCAAGAGATTCTGAGACAACCACATTAGTCAGAAAGCCAAACAGATTTCAGTGAGCTGCGAAGAAGGCACGCGTGGGCCCATTGACAGCATGACACTCCTACATTAACTAAACTTATACCGCGATGTAGGTGACATTCGCCTTGTCTCAGCTCCACCATTAATCGCATTTGTCTGGTGTTTTCCGGCGGTAAACGGCTGAGTTCCACATTATTTCTCGCGCAAGCTCTACAACCATTCTTCTAAATTAAATGCATTGCATGAGTAGACAGCAAGTGATTTGAACCATATCGGCCGACTCGGGACCTTCTTGACGTGTTTGGTTAGAAGGGATGTCTTTCGCGTTCTGGAGGTTTCCGCTATTTCCGAACAAAGTATATCACCTTTGAGCCACGGATGCCGCTCTAAGCTCCCGTCTAGGCTCCTCTAGGTCTAGGTAACCCTTTACACGTCCACCCTCCTTATTGCCTTATACCTCATTTACGGGACATCAGTCGCAAGACCGAATCATCGTCACAATTCGGAACCGTGTTTCGGGAACTCCGGCTAGAACACCCTTTCGCGCAGGGCTGCTAGTACTCGCTCCTCCTTACATCGCTGTCCTGCACCATATGACGGTGGTACGAGTGACCGCCCGTTCCCGGGACAATTAGGCCAGTTGTCTCATTAGAGTACCCTTTACAGCCGTTTTTCCGGTCGGCCTTACGCTCATTCAGGGTGTTGTGATGATGTTTTCCACCGAATCATAACCACATCAAATATATATGCACCCCATTAACTTTATGCTACAGTATGTTTATAAATTTTATAATTTTAATCGCTTATATTTGAAAGAACTGATTAATAATGACTAATACTATAAACAGATATTGATGGAAGTAGAGATGAAATAAAAATACAAACCCTCTTACAATTTATCATAGTATTCTTCGTAACCTGGAACTTCGGCCTTCATACCTTGTCTTTCTCTCTTGGCCTTGACAATGGCACCAGGCTTGGAGTTAGGGTCGGTGACATCACCACCCAAGACAGACCAATGGTCGAAGATCAATTGTGGGAAAGCTTGACCACCAGTAGCTTGTCTTAATTCACCAGAGAAACCGAAAGACTCGTTAACTGGCAAGTAAGCCTTGACAGTGAACAATGGAGTACCTGGTCTTTGTTCTTCAGAGATAACTTGACCTCTCTTCTTGTTCAAGACAGAGTAGATACCACCAATGGCGTTTTCTGGACATTGGATTTCAACCAAGAAAATTGGTTCTTGGATAGCTGGTTCAGCCAACAACATGGAAGCGTAGGTAGCTCTTCTCATGGTTGGGATGATTTGACCACCACCTCTGTGGATAGCATCAGCGTGCAAGGTAACATCCAAGATGTTGACTCTGACGGATCTGACGTTTTCACCCAAGATAGGACCTTCCTTAGTAGCCCATTGGAAGGCAGCGACAACGGAGTCCTTGATTTCGTTCAAGTATTGAACAGCCTTAGTTTGGTCAACAACCAAGTTAGGACCGTTACCATCTGGACCGAAACACCAGATCTTTCTGGCGTCAGTGACTTCCCATTCGTGCTTGTCAGCCAAGATTCTAGCTCTGGCCTTGAAATCGTCTCTTGGGTTAATAACACCGGCTTCGATGTCAAGAGAGACTTCTTCGGTAAGAGGTTGAGCCTTAACGTAGATTCTGTTATGCTTGTTTGGAGACTTGGACAAAGCAACCATGGAGGATTCACCTTCAACGGTTTCTCTGTAAGCAACAACTGGTGGAGAAATCTTCAATGGGATACCAGCGTGGTCGTTTTGTAAGTCAGAAAGACAAATTTCCAAGTGCAATTCACCGGTACCGGCAACAATGTGTTCACCGGATTCGTTCATGGTACACAAGACACATGGGTCGGACTTAGACAATCTCTTCAAACCTTCAACTAATTTTGGCAAGTCGTTGGCGTTCTTGACTTCGACGGCGACTTGGACAACTGGGGAGACAGAGAACTTCATGACCTTCATGTTGTGGGCGGTTTCAGAGGTGGTGATGGTACCAGACTTCAACAAGAATTGATCGACACCAACCAAACCAACAATGTTACCAGCTGGACAGTCATCGATAGCTTCGACGAATCTTCCCATCATCAAGACGGTTCTTTGGATAGACTTGAGGAACAAGTCTTCCTTCTTACCGACTTGGTAGTTTGGACCTTGGATTCTGACCTTTTGACCAGACTTGACGGTACCAGCGAAAACACGACCGAAAGCGTAGAATCTACCCTTATCAGAGGTTGGGACCATCTTGGAGACGTACAACATCAAGTCAGCCTTAGGGTCACAGTTTCTGATGGCAACACAAGCAGCATCGTCAGCTGGACCTTCGTACAAGGTTTCAGCTCTGTAACCTTGAGCGGTGACTGGGGATGGCAAGTGAATGACAATCATTTCTAACAAGGCATCGGCAGCTGGCAAGAACTTTCTCATGACAACCTTCAACAAAGCCTTACCTTCCAATTCCTTTTCGTCACCCTTCAAGACGATTTCTAATTTTTCCAACAAGGTTGGGATTTGGTCCTTCTTGAAGTTCATGATAGAAGAGAACAATCTAAAGATTGGGTCCAAGACGAACATGTTGAAAGCTCTTTCCAATGGTTGTCCATCGACGTCCTTGTCCTTGTTAGTCCACTTCTTGGTCTTTGGGTTAAAGTAAGAGTCACCCCACAATCTTTCCATCATCTTTATTCTGTCAACACCGAACTTCTTGGAGTATCTAGTGGCGAATTGTCTGACGGTGAAAGCCCAACCGTGCAAACCGGAACCGAAAGCAACGGTACCCTTGTCTGGGTAGACTTGGGAGTCACCAACAGTTGGGTCAACGTAGGTAGCGATGATAACGTTAACGGATTCAACAGTTCTGGCAAAAGATTGGTACAAGTCTTCCTTGGAAACTTGCAATTCCAATAAGGCTCTGTCAACCTTGTTGATGATAACAACTGGCTTAATTCTTTCACCCAAAGCTTGTCTCAAGACAGTTTCGGTTTGGACACAGACACCTTCAACACAGTCAACGACGACTAAAGCACCATCGGTGACACGCAAAGCAGCGGTAACTTCAGAGGAGAAGTCAACGTGACCTGGGGAGTCAATCAAGTTAATCAAGAACTCGTTACCGACGGTCTTTTGGGAGATTTCCTTGACATCGTCGTCACCCATAGCAGCGTACAAAGAAATAGCGGTAGACTTAATAGTGATACCTCTTTCTTGTTCATCCTTTCTGGTATCGGTGAATCTAGCTTCACCGGCCTTGGCAGCGGAAATAATACCGGCTCTTTGAACCAAAGAATCGGTCAAAGTAGATTTACCGTGATCGACGTGAGCAATGACGGACATGTTACGCACATTGGTAACCTTGTCCATCAAAGAACGGATTTGTTCAATAGTGAAAGCAACTATATTGTTAGTATTATGCAAATCAACAATTGATCATATCATTTTAGTGTGTGTAATGCTTCTGCTGTTTGATCTTTTCTGTGCTGACGAAAAAATGGCATCACTGAAAATTTTTTCTCACCATATAAGCGTCCTGATAAAGAACGACAATTAGGTGGCTACTGTTGATCTCTGTAGACTACAGTCTAAGCACGATGTAGACACTGATATGATAGTTCTGAATGTTATACATACCCATCTTCGAATATTTTTATTGGCTTTGAACTATACCTTGAGAAAGAACTTCAACAAAAAAAGAGGTGTAAGAAAAAGAGGGAATGAAAAAGGTTTTAAACGGACCTGCTGGCACGAGGGAGACAGGTACGTGAAAAATTGCGATGGGTTCGAAGGGCGTTGGGATCCTAACCGCAGTATTTAGTGCGCAGTGCTGAGAAATACCCAGTTACCCGCCCTTTGCGGGGAGGAAGTGGAACGAGCAGCGGGCATGACTCGAAGGTCAATGCCTGGGGTGGGGAGAAGATGGTGGGAGTGTATAGGACTGTGGTATACTCATACGAACCTCATATTGTCGAGGAAAGTGCTTGTTAAAAGCAGCACTATAGGCATATTAGTGAACTATCTTGATTGACTGTGCCTAATAGTAATTCTTATACCGCATTATCCACGTGATATGCAGTCCAAGGGGAGACGGATTGTCATCTAGCACTGTTACCAGCAGCGGGGCTCTGATGCGGTGAAGATAAAGTAGAGATAGTGCGAACTCCGTGTCATGTGACAGCCGTCCTTTGGGATTGATCCATCGCGCGCCAGCATCACCGCATCGCTCACGTGACCCAATATTGCCCGAGTCAGGTCAATTAAGTGAACTAAACCACTTTGAACACCAGGTTCTAAGCAGCAGTATGGGTTCAAACATTACTGTATTGATATCCGGGTCAGGATCCAATCTCCAGGCACTCATTGATGCACAAAAAAAAGGAGAATTGGGGGGTACAATCACCCAAGTGATTTCGTCGAGCGAAACGGCCTATGGGCTCACGAGAGCAGCCAATGCATCGATTACTACCAAAGTACATATGTTGAAACTGTATTACAAAGGTACCACCAAGGAACAAAAGGAAGAACGTAAGGAAAGAAGAGAAAGCTTCAATAAAGATCTTGCTAACTTGATTATTCACGGCAATATCGACGGCACTCACGCACCTGATTATACTAAGCCAGATTTGATTGTATGCGCGGGGTGGATGCTTATCTTGTCGCCCACAGTATTGACACCTTTGGCGCAAGCCGGAATCACCATCATCAACTTGCATCCTGCATTGCCCGGAGCCTTTGACGGAACTCATGCTATCGACAGAGCATGGAAAGCTGGTCAAGATGGAGAAATCACTAAAGGAGGAGTGATGATCCACAAAGTGATAGCCGAAGTGGATCGTGGAACTCCTATTTTGGTGAAAGAAATCGATTTGATCAAGGAAGATACCTTGGAACAATATGAAGCTAAGGTTCACGAGGTGGAGCATGTAGCCATAGTTGAAGGAACAAGAAAAATTTTACAAGAATTGAAGACTGATAAGGATTTGGAGGCCATCGTTGAAGGAACCAACAAGAATTTACAGATCAAATAGTACTAGCACAACAGTTAATTTTCATGTCAAAAATACTTGAATTACGAGCAAAGGGTCGAATAATGTAGTCAAATAAAAAGAATACAAATGAAACATAGTAGTGTGGCGAGAGTGCTGCTGCTTGGCGCCGGAATGCCGGTATCAAAGGTAACTTTAGGATGGTATTCGTGGTGAGAATTTTGTTACCAAGTGCGTTAAAGGTTGCGAATGTTGACCGCTCACAAGCTGACTAGATGAGTGCTGGGATGAACAAATTTATTGTAATGATCGAGCTTGTAAGTGGAAGTTTTATTGCACGTTTTAGGTGGCTTATACTTGGTTATCGAATGACTCTACGTATTGGCTTGTAAGTGAATGATTTATTGTATTCTACGTATTAGCTTATAAGATACTTATAAGTTGGCGATAACTTGATTGGTGAAGTGGGAAGTAGAAGCAGTTCCGTGTAAGTCACCGGTTCTGTTTTCTGGGCCCGAGGCGATGGTCTTCAAAACAGCGTTTTCGATTTTGTCGGCATCGGTGTTCAAAGACATGTGTCTCAACATCATACAAGAAGACAACAACAAGGCGGTTGGGTTGGCCAAACCCTTACCGGCAATGTCGGGAGCAGAACCGTGGACGGCTTCGAAAATAGAGACCTTGTTACCCATGTTACCGGAAGGAGTCAATCCCAAACCACCGATCAAACCAGAGGACAAGTCAGACATGATGTCACCGTACAAGTTAGGCATAACCATGACAACGTCCTTGTAGTCAGCAGGGTCGGAAGTCAATTTTAAGGAGGTGTTGTCCAATAATTCAAAGTCCAATTTGACGTCTGGGTATTCTTGGGCAACATCCTTGGCGGTTTGGACGAACAAACCGTCGGACAACTTCATGATGGAAGCCTTGTGGACAACAACAACGTGGGGCTTGTTGATGGATTTGGCGTACTCGAAAGCGTATCTTATGACTTTTTCAGAAGCAGGTCTGGTGATCAACTTGATGGATTGAACAACACCAGGAACAATTGTGTGTTCGATACCGGAGTATTCACCTTCGGTGTTTTCTCTAATCAAAACGGTGTCGACGTTTTCGTAAGGGGTTTTGTAACCGACGATGGATTTACAAGGACGAACGTTGGCGAACAAGTTGAAGGTTCTTCTTAAGGTCAAGTTCATCGAGGTGTGGCCCTTTCCGACAGGGGTAGCCAAAGGACCCTTTAAGGCAACCAAGTTTCTGTTGACGGAGTCGACAGCTTCTTTTGGCAAGGTGGTTTTACCGTCGATTAACAAAGGAGTGACATCGACCGGTTCCCAATCAATAGGCACTTTGGCGGCAGCGTAAATGTCTTTGACTGCTTGGGAGATCTCGGTACCGATACCGTCACCTTCAATCAAGGTGACGGTGTAGTTACCATTGGACTTCTTAGAACCGGTGAATTGACCAGCAATGTAGCTTCTGGTGAATCTAGGAGCAATTGCAGATTTGGTAAGTTGTCTAAGCATCTTGTGTGTTGGGTGTTGTAAGCAAAGAAGAATTCGGAGGGATGAATTGAACAAATTTTTTTTTCTACTACTTGGTTCGCACAAAATTCTGGCGGCAGCGAACGGGTTAGCACGGGATCGGATAGGAGAGCAAGAACGATGTGAGAGGACGAGCGAGCAGAGAGGAGGGTGTGTACCGTGCGGCAGGTGCAGCGTTGCCTGGGACAGTGCTGGGTGCGTAGCGCGATGGTGTCGCCGGATCATTTCGGAGAGTTGATGGAGCAGAGGTCAATATTTGGGTGTCCAATCACACGGCGCGGATGAATGTTTCGGACCCGATCTGCGCGGACTTGGGAGACTCCGAGAGAGTCCGAGAAAGACCGGCGAGAGCCGTTAATTGACCTTAATTCATGGTAACGTGAATTAATAAAACCACCTTGGCTACCTGAATAAACTCATCTATTACCAAAACCCTTATTACTTACCAGTATTGTGTTTCTTCACTACTGTGACGGATCAGCCACTCCACTCTCCGATTTAGCCTCTCCACTCTGAACTTTTCCATCGCCTAGCCCACGTGATTATCTCTACTTTTCAGGTCGCCAACACAGGTGTAGGGTTCAATGGTTCCGAGTGTTAGTTGGCGGTTTGTTTATCTTGGCAGCATAGGGTTCAGACTCGTGCTTGCGTTGTCAAACTCGTATATTCATCCCGATGAGCATTTCCAGTCGATGGAGGTGCTTGGTGCCCGGATCCTAGGTTTCCACACCAACGTACCGTGGGAGTTTGGCGAGAACCCGGCTCGAAGTTTGGCGCCTCTCTATATTGTATATGGACCGTTGCTTTACTTGCTCAAATTGACCGGTATCCAGTTTACTCCACTACAAATATGGTACATTTTGAGGTTACAAAATGTCATACTTGGCTGGCTCATCACCGATAAGGTGATCTACTCGATCTTGCCCACCAAGCCCGAGCGGATTAAGGGGGTCTTTTTCACGCTGACCTCGTATATCACCTTGGTCTACCAAGCACACTTGTTTTCCAATTCCGTTGAAACATGGCTTCTCATGCTCAGTATACTCATCATTGACCATTTGAGGTTTCTCGTTGAATCTTCAGATATCAAGTTGAAACACGAACAAAACAAGGCTCGGTTGGCATGGTTGGGATTCTTGGTGGCTCTTGGGACGTTTAATCGTGTTACTTTTCCTGCATTTTTGCTCCTTCCATTTTGGTACGTTGCCCACTTCTTATGGTTGAACAAGACTCACACCATATTCTTAGCATTGGGTTTCATGGTTCCTACAATCGGCTTTGTTTTGTTTGATACTGTTGCTTTTGGAGGGTATGAACAGCTTGTGAACAATCCTACTAGCTTCAGCTCGTACATTGTTGCACCACTCAACAATTTACTTTACAACACCTCGTACCAGAATTTGGCCCACCATGGAATTCATCCATACTACACCCATTTGTTGGTGAACCTACCCCAACTAATGGGCCCTTCGGGACTCTTGTTTTTGATGTGGAAGTTCAAAAACAAGTACTGGAAAACACTTCCTTTCTTGAGTGTAGTGAGCGGATTATTGGTGTTGTCAGTCATTCCACACCAAGAACTTCGTTTCTTGATTCCGGTCTTGCCGATGTTGTGCTGCTGCTTTGATATGGCCAGTTTTCTGAAAAAACCTAGCACTAAACCTAATAGTGAAGTGTCAAAGTCTTCATTGGTCACCGTACTTCTCTATGGGTGGTATATATTCAACGTACTTATGGCTGTGCTTATGGGAGTATACCATCAAGGAGGAGTGGTTCCAGCCCTCGATTATATTCATAACAACCCAGAATCGAGTTCGATTTACGTATGGTGGAGAACATATTCGCCTCCAACCTGGATTCTAGGAGATACCGACTCCTATCAATTTTTTACTATAAATGAGAACCAGTCTTATAGCCTAGACACCAAATCTGGTATAATCGATACAATGGGAAGTGATATCGAAGCCATGATTGCTACCTTAAAGAGTATACTGAATCACAAAGTGTACTTGGTCACACCCACGGCATCGTTCAATACCGATATTAGCAATTACAATCACAGCATCAACTTCAACCAAACTTGGACTTACAGCACCCATTTGGATATGGATCATATTGATCTAAACAACAGGGCCAGCATACAACCCGGCTTGGGAATCTACCAAATATTGAATTAGTTTTAATTACTACATATTACTTATAGAAATCAAACTTATCGTGCTCTGTACCAGTTTTGACTTGAGAAGTGTAGGCTTCTTCCAAGTCATTTTGGAGAATCATGTATCTGTTCTTTCTAACGGCGCGCAAACCCGCTTCTTGCATTATGGCCGCAATCACAGCGCCAGATAATGGGTCGTTTCTCATGATCAAGGAGTCTAAATCCGCTTCTGGGGCGATAGCCATTTTGGAAGCAATGGTGGAGAAAATAAGTCTTCTCTCTCTTCTATCTTTTAAATTAGGGAACTCGATTTTTCTATCCAATCTACCAGGTCTTAGTAAAGCAGGGTCCAAAGTATCGGCTCTGTTGGTAGCCATTATCACTTTGACGGTGGACGTTTGGTCGAAACCATCCATTTGGTTCAAGAGTTCCAACAAAATTCTTTGGACTTCTCTATCGGCACCAGTCTGAGCATCGAATCTCTTCGTGGCAATGGCATCGATTTCATCTATAAATATAATGGCAGGCGAGTTTTCTCTGGCCAATCTGAAAACATCACGCACCATTCTGGGACCTTCACCCAAATACTTTTGCACGAATTCAGAACCATTGATTTTGATAAACGATGCTGTAGATGAGTTGGCCACCGCTTTGACCAACATGGTTTTCCCGGTACCAGGAGGGCCGTATAACAAAACCCCTCTGGGAGGATCGATACCTATTTGGGTATATAAATCACCCTGTGTCAAAGGCAACTCTACGGCTTCTCTGATTTCCTGTTTCTGCATATCCAATCCACCAACATCAGCATAAGTCACGTCGGGTTTTTGGTCTTCTCCAACAATCGATATAGACGAATCGGCTTCAGGAGGTAAAATGTCAACCAACGCATTGGAATGACGATGTAATGCTACGGAAGAAGAAGGCTTCAAGAGTTCTCTGTCAAGAGTACTTAAGATCCGAACCACGTAATTAGATCCGGTCGTTGAAGACACGATTCCGCTATTCTCATCGATGGGTTCCAAGAACTGCCCGATAACCAATGGCACCGATTGGATTCGTTTGACTTCTTCTTGTGCACGTACCAACTCTCTTTTCAAATGACGGTGTTCATCTTTGATGTACTCTTCTTGTAACAAAAGAAGTTCCAATTCCTTCTCCAACTTCTTCAACTTCAAGTACACATCATTATCGTCTTTCTTGATGGCAGAGGAGACAAACGGCGTTTCAAACACAGTAGGTTCTTCCATTGTAAATGACCAGTAGTTGTGTGTTATGATTTACTAGTAGTGTGTATTGTGATTTACTAGTAGCTATGTATTGATGATTGTGGTTGCTTACAATCTGCCGTTGCTCGCCGTTCGCTGTTTAACTGTTGGTGGCAACAGCTGTGGGTGGTGCGCGCACGAAATACTTTATGCCTTATGTAATCTATCTAAAGTATATGGTGACAAGACTGCCCACGGTAGCACCGAGAAGGGCGAGCGCCGATGCCACCATGGTGAGTTCTGTCTTTTGTATCTGGACGGACGCAGTGTCGCTAGAGACGAGTGTATTGTAGTTTTGGACGATACTCGATTTAATCGCTTGCCATGATTTTTGCCCAATTGCAAATGTTATGGGTGCAACATTAGCCGCAGTGGTTTCAACTGGCTGGGAAGACTCTGGTTCGGCAGTGCTTGATCGTTCCGCGGTGGTGGGGACCTTGCCAGTGCCGGTTTCTATAGCTTCGCCTATAAGAGCCTGTTCTATTAACACCTGCTTGACTTTATCCTCGAACGAACCCACCAATCTGTTTCTCTTCCAGGGCTCCACCAAAAATGTAGCCACTACAAAAAGCACGATATTGATTCCCATCAATACAAATGTCCCCCATGTAGAAACCTTGCGAATCTTATCGGACCATATCTGTTCTTCGTGGTACCGCGTGAGAATCAGCTGGGTCAACCTCAACTGGATCGAATCCACCCGCAGTTCGGCCGCGTTCAACACTTTCTGCGTAGTGTGTACTCTTTGTTCATTGGCGTGATCACTGGTGTATAAGCTGGTGAATTTCTCGAGATCGGCCGAGCTCCAGTTGTGTTTGCGAGTCAACAACTCGTTGATATCCTTCTGACTCTCATTCCGGATTTGGATGGCATTGGTGTAGTCTGTCTTGGCACTCTTGACTTGTTCCTTGGCTTCCTTGAGCTCTTTTTCCAGCTCTTCCACAGTGCGCTTCAATCTGTCGATTGCCGAATATCCAGTCACATCATTGAGGGTGTTGGTGGCAGTGAGAATGGTGTCCTGGATGGATTCAAGGTACTTTTCTAGTCTCTTGGATTGGCTGCTACGTTGCCTCTCGATGTTGGATGGCAAGTCTTGGATGGTGCTTTGAAGGTACTGCTTGAACGACGGCGATGCTGTGTGGGGCACTTTCAGGGAAAGGGCTGCTGCATGTCCATGCGTCTCTGCGGTGGTGCGCTCGGCGCTTGGGGTTTCGCGGATTGGTTCGTGATCCGCGACCGATTCTGGTGGTGGTGGCGATTCCCGCACTTTTGTTTGTTCTTTTTCCTTGTTGGCTTTGCTGCCAAAGTTGGAGCTTGCAATGATCTTCTGTAGTTCTTGATCACTAAACTGCAAATTGGGCCTGGTAGTAGATTGATACCTCCAGTTTGCAATTGGCCGCAGACTGACTCGCACATTCCGATACATCCATCGACCTATCCCGATCATCTTGACATGTACTTGGTTGGATAAATTTTCTGATTGTCTTTAGGTCGTGGACTCACACTATAAATTTATCGAACTAGCGATTCGTTAAACTACACCGACTACGCACTTTACGAAATTTACACTAACAATAATATTGCTTCAACTAAGTTATTTAAAAATTGGTGTTGACTAACGCCTTGGCCAACTTCCAGTCGTCAGCTTCGATATAGTCCAACACAATGATACCCACACCCCTGTGGAAATCGTCCTGGATCTTGCCGTCCATCATGGCCTTGGCCACCTGTTGAGGCCAGCAATCGTGGTCAAAAAAGTTGGATCCGGAGGTGAAATTGATAAACAACTTGTTGTCGTTGTTGTTGGTGTATTCCTGGGCCTTTTTGGCCAAGTTTTTGACGTAGCCAATCTTTTTTTGCACGTCGTCGCTCTGTTGGATTTCGCAATAATCTTGCACTACGAAGTCCCCGCGGTCGTCCTCTTCACAGTTATACTTCCATGACGAGGCTTCGAATCCAAACTCTCTTCTTCTGTTGTCATTGCGAACGCCGAATCTTCTAAATAGAATAGCCTTACCACGAGCATCGCCAAGACGGGGGATGTCGGTGTTCAAGTACCACTTTTTCTTGTTGGGATTGACGTACTTGTCCCAAATCAAGTTGCCAAACTCGTCGTTGTCATTGTCCCAGTCATCAGAACCTTCTTGCTTCAATGAGACAATCACAGTTTCCGATTTGTTGTGCTCCAAAAAGTCGTAAACTTCATCTAAAACCTTGCTAAGCTTCTTGGGAAATGGAATACGAACGGGGAACTTGCCGTGAATAACCTGCAAATCCTTGGCCTCGTCACCCTCTTTGAGGAAGAGCTTACCAGCACGAATGTCCAAAAATCTGACCCCGTGTTCCAATTGCTCGGTGACTGAAGCTCCTTGGCACTGGACAGAAGGGAGCGCGGTGTGACAGGCAGCAGAGTTGTGGGTGCCCGGAATCGAAAGCTTGGAGACTTTGGTGTTGTCGTCGATTTCTTTCAACCAAGATTTGTAGTTGACCATTTTGATTTGTTTAGTGTTAATTGAGTGTATTGAGTGCCAATTGAGTGTTTGTTAATGGGAGCTATTTCAGTTCGACGTTGATGCAGTTGGTGCCATGTACAATAGCTGCACGACTCTGCTTATGTAATGACCGGGGTGACGTAACCGCTGCAGCGTGTTGCGGAGTGATGCTTTCGGTGCGTCAGGAACGGAAAATAGTATTATTAGAGTGCTAGATGAGGATTAGATGATTAGTTCCATGCCTCTTCTCCGTTGGATATTCCTCTGGTCTCGGGAACCCATCGATAGACGGCAAACAAGTATATAAAACAAACAAATGCAAAAATTAAGAAGGTTCCTCCGCCGAGTTGGCGTTGGAGAATAGGCACAAAGTACGCGATCAACATATTTGCACCCCAGTTGGCCGAGGTGCCTATGGATTGGGCGAGCGAGATCACCTCGTGACTGGAGAGCTCAGACACCATGAGATACGGGATGGGTCCGATTCCCACCGAGTACCCTATGATAAACCCGTAGCATGCCCCCACGATAAGATAGGGCATCTTGTAGATAAGGCCGACCCCAATAGCCATTGCGCACACGCCCGAAACGGCACACGAAGTCATCATAAGTGGTCTTCGGCCCACTTTATCTACAATGTGGGCTGTCCCAAACGCACTCAACACGTTGACAAACAGAATAGAACATGCTAGAAGTAATGAATTACTCGAAAAGAGGGTGCTGAGGATACTGACGCCGTAGAACACTATGGCATTGATACCCACCAACTGCTGCGATGTCATTAGAATGAATACTGCCCCGGCCTGACGACGGTATTGCCCCATGACATACTCGCGCACCGACACGTCGGACTCGTCAAACGACCCTCTGCGGGACTTTTTGGGGCTGAGAAGTGGGGCCGTTTCGAGCAACGGGCGTTCGCGCGAGGTGCTGCTGCTGGACGAAAGCCGGCGCCAGTGGTTGATCTCATGGAACACCGTTTCTTTGTCGGACCTGAAGCCATCGAGAATTGAGGTGGCGTGCAGTATGTTGCCCACGTTCATGACTATCCATTTGGGCGACTCGGTGACGAAACAGAGTAGTACGAACTGGACAAAGGCAAGTGCCAGCGCAAACACAAACACATACCGCCAGTTGTCGCCCCACACCAACGACACCGCCTGGCCCAAAAAAATTCCCACCGCGATGGCGAATTGCAATAGCGAGCCCAAGAGCCCGCGGTGGTTGATGGGTGTGAGCTCGTTGACAAGCAACGGCGACATGATAAGCGCGGCCCCTGCAGAGAACCCAGTGATGAAGCGGCCCACGTTGAGCCCGGTGCTCAGGAAGCTGCAGCACATCACCAAAGATCCGAGGCAGTACCCCAACGCGCTGGCCAGACAGATGCCTTTTCTGCCGTACCACGACGAGATCTTGGTGAACCCGAGCAAGATCGAGATCAAAAAGCCTCCCACGGTGTACATGGTGGTTATGGTGGCTATGCTGTGGCTGGACATGGGGATACACCCGTTCCACCCATGCAGGGGCTCCGTATCTTTACAGGGTATGATGGCGGAGGGGCCATTGAGCTCCGACAAGTGGTACCCAAACTGAAGAGTGCTGAGACTGATGACAGTGGTGGCCCCGGCCAACTTCCAAGTTATGGTGTGAGGCTTTTCTAAGTACCTCTGGGTGTGGTCCTGGTCCATCTATTGCTATACATGGCTATATACTTTACATGGCGACGGTGGTCCTTATAAACCAATGCTCACCTTATCAAGATAAGAGATCGCCTGAAATGCGCGCGTCGCATCAGTGCGTGTCAACACGGGCCGATCCGAGCTGGGGCAAATCTTCTTGGTGCGACTCGTTTGGTGCTACTCATCCTCGCATGCTACATCAACACATCACAAGAACTTGAAATCGTCTCCGTCAACCAACACGTTTCTTTTGATGCATTCATCAACAAAGTTGGGGGTGACGATGCTGGGGATGCGAGAGATTCCGGTGTTGCTAAACACAATGCTGCTGCTGATCTGAGCACTGATGCGATCAACCTCAGCTCGGGCTGGGGCATCATTGCCGCTGACAACTACGTAGGAGGAGTTCTGCACTTGGCCCACAACGCGGCCGCCGAATTGCTCGATCTTATCTATGAGCACCTGCGAATCAAAGCTGTCGTGCGATCGCACTACAAAAAAATTCACCTTCCAGAAAAGGTACCGCAACGGAACAATAGGCGTATCTGCCAAATCTGCAACCAAGGCGTCGGTAAGGGCTTCGAGCTGGCGAGGTGGCATAACCATAAACCGGCTTGCGTCAAGCTCAGCCACCCTGACATGGTTGATGTAGCTGTCGCCGAACCGATCCACTCGGCTGTTGAAGTGGGCTCTGCGGTACGCCGGCCCAAATACCAACCCGGGCTCTAGTGGCACAATACTCGCTTTCTTTATGCACTCAAACACCCATTTCGGTCTGATCAAGTCCAAGCCCCTGGCCATGTAGATATCGCCCGTAGGAAGGGCCTTTTCGCAGAGAACGATCGTCTTGTGCGTGGATTGGGGGTCCAACGAGTGCACCACTCTGCCGCCGTATTTCTTGATGACTGCTGCCAAATCGTGCTTACTGATTCTGGTCCCGTCTTCCACCTTGTCGCTGAGTACTATGAAGTTGAACGGCTTGAACAATGTGGATACCATCTCCACATTGGCGGGCTTCTTCATCAGATCAAACGAATTGGCCGCAAGCCTTCTTTTCCGATTGGTGGTTTGTGACTTGTCGGCGTCATGACTGTGTTTTTCCTTGATATCCCGATACTCTTCGATCGTTAGCGAGTCTTCGTATGTCTTGTCTTCCCTGATACTGCGGCAGTAGAGGTTATGGAGCGTGGTTCCTACGGAATAGGTCTTTTCTTCGGTGCAATCTATAGACCGGGCCTTGATCTCGAGTACCACCGAGTCCTTGGGGTTGATCCACATCACCGGTTTTTTGGTTCCAAACTGAATTATTTGCAGCGAAGGCTGGACGTCTTTGTATGTTTTCCATTTGTTATTGGTTATTCTCTCGATTTTATCATACTCTAGTATAGTGAACCCATTTGCAACCGTGCAAAAGCTGTGGAAAGTCTCGCCCTTTCCCTTCAACCCACACATATATGCATTTTTGATCCCAGGAATCTTGCCTATCACCACCAAGTCCAAATTCTCGCCAAATTTCTCGAGATATTCGGGCTTGACCTTCACCCACTGGGCATTCCGATTATTCAAATAATACTTCAGCTGTATATGTTTTACAAGCACACCTTCGCTTCTCAATCGTACCACCTCCCGAATAGCTAGCTTAAGATCGCTGGAATCACCCCCGAGACTGAATGGTAAGACTTCCAACCGGTTTGGAACTGGCTTGATCAACTTGGTCAATAGGTCTTTTCTGAAAAATAATGGGTGGTTGGTTAAGTTACGGCCATTGATATGTAGGATGTCAAATACCAAGAAGAATGGGTACGAAGACTGCTGCTCATACTGATCGATAGTAGTATACTGCCTTACAGATTCTTGTACGGCTGAAGACTTTAGGGTTCCAAATGGTAGGATTACGTTTCTTTTGAAGTCCCATGCCACCATTTCCCCATCCAACACTATACTATGTACGTTGGGTGCAAATGCGTTCCTGAGGTACTTGGTTAGTGATCCAAACTCGTAATTCTCTCCGTACAAAAAAGAATAGTTCTTGAGTCTTCGCGAAACGAATTGGAAATGGTTGCCTTGTTTATGCAACACCATTCGGTCTCCGTCCATTTTCTCCTCGATGAAGAACTTTCCCTCTAGTCTAAGCCGCTCGTACATGGCTTGAAATTTTTCATCCATAGGGACCAAAGTTTGCATATCTTGGACAAGCTTATCGTAGCTTTTGGTGAGTTTCATTGAGAGCTGTGGTCTAAATTTGAGACAAGGAACTACGTTGAGCTGGTCTGGTTGCAACCGAACCTCAGGATCCAAAAGATAGTTGAATGTCTTTTGGAGATCGTTGCAGATATTGAAAAGAGCGGGAGCGTCGGGATGCCACACGAATTGAAAGAAGGCTTCGAACCTGACAAGTATGGACTTTTTAAGTAGTATGTGCAAGAGCCATCTTACCTCGGGAATACTGAGAGTGTCCAACAAAGGTTTGAGAATATCGATTTGCTGCTGTGACTTTTTTGCATCCGCCAAATCATCCAAAAGGGAATTTAACCTACCGACGGTCGGAGACGTTTTCTGTTCCCCAGTTACTTCTCGTCTGTTGGAAATGATCCGAGATGCCCGTAGAGGTAAATCACGCAAATTGTGTGCGTCGATGCTGTACCGCTTGGCCTTGTGGTAGCTTTGTTTCCAAAAATAAAGCACCTGGTAGTCTTCGGAGTTCTTGGGAATTTGGTACATCTTGACAATTAGCCGCGCCAAAGTGATGTCTCGTATCCAATATAATCGTCCGCTCTTGTCGGGGTAGATTAGCCTTGAGCTTGGGTATATATCATCGCCTATATGGGTTCTGAAAGTAGAAATAAATGATCGTATAATATGCTCCTTTTTCTGAGACACCAGCCGAAACTGTCCAAGCAGCTGCTTGTTGACGGCATCGAGCTTTACAAAGAGTTCGTCGACTAGGAACCTGAACTCCGGTTCCTGGGCATTGGTCGGTTCGGGAACCGATTCGAGAAAAGACATCAGAATCGTACTACTGACCCCACACTGGTTTTTGGCTCGCTCAAATCGGGGCGTGCGTGCGCCAGTATCATTTAGGTGGCGCACATTAGCAACAATCCTGCGATGCCGAATCGCACTGAGCCACCCCGCGCCTCCCATGAGAGAAAGAAAACGGCCATTGCTGCAAACATTGCTGCAACCACTTAAAATAGACCGCAATAGCCCCAAATAAGGTTTCTGTTTAGAATGACCGGTCTGGCACGAATCCGCCGTATACCACCGACTGACGAGCAGTCAAGAAATACTCTTGTCCCCAAGTATTTCAAACACATAATAATTTTTCTTGCCTTGCTAAGGACAATTCGTCACAGCCAATATTTCACGAACGGGGATAAGATTGTTATTTTGAACGGTAATCACGGATCACATCATTCATTTTTCATGGAAAGGAGAAAAAATTGCCCACGCACGGATCTGACAGATGTAGAGATCGATCAAGGAGAATGTTACAAATCTCGCTTGACACAACTACTAACCACTCTAGCACTTCCCTACAGCACTACCCTACAGCGCCCCCTCCCACGTCTTTGCTCACACGTACGTCACAGCCTCCTTGATGTAGTCACTGGCCAAGGAGCCCAGACCTCTTGGGTAGTTATTTTTGCTCTACAACGATTGTCTTGGAACGGGTGCCAAACCTCGCAGTCTAATAAATTCTTGTGCGCTATTGCCAATTTTACTCATTTATTTTTTCCGCCCATGTTCAGTTTTTTGTCAAAAGGTTCATTGCCAGATAAGCCTCCGGTATTGTGCCGAAACAAGGGAAGTCAGCTACGAAAGGGGCTAAATCGAACAAAGTAAGCCCTACATCAAATCAAATCTAAAGTCTAGAAAATTCTCGTCTTTGATGGGAACCGTATGATACAGCCACTCCATCTCTGGTACCGCTAGATCTCTGAAATACCAAGACCACTTCATAACCACTGCTTGCTCTCACAATACCACGTTATCAGCTTGCTAAACGATCCGCGCATCGGAATCTTGTCTTCGCAGATTGAGCCACATTTCTTTTTCTTTTTTCGGCCATACAACTCACTGCCGGTTTCACCGCTGTTAGATAAAGTCGACTACCTAACTAAGCCCTATCGCAATTCAGGTTATATAAAGGATGGATCGTAGTATTTTGTCTCTTTTTTACTCTTCTTACTAATAGTCTAAAATCTGCTCAAATCTGCAGCCGAACAACTTTCGTACCACTCGACACTTTTTAGCTCGCTCCCATCTTGAGCGGTTGCAACATATTTTATATACTACTATAAAGTACCATTAACCACCATAGCAACACCAACCATCTATATAGCCGGCCGTACCATTCAAAATGGCTATGTTCTCACCAAGAAGCTTCAGAAAGCGGTCCCATGACAAAGACCCCTCTACTCCCGATGCTACCGGCCACGACTCGCCAGCATTCGCAACACCCGAAGGATACGGCACTTCTGCCTCGAGTCTTGAAGGCACAGGCTCTGAATACCAAGACTCCATCGTCAGTCCAGTACGTAACTCTGCAGGTTCAGATAATACATCCGCCCAAAAGGCTTCCGGCGCCAACACCCTAAACTACCAAAAGCCTTCTTTACCAAAAATAGTCACCAATTCACGCCTGGCGGACGCAGAGTCCTTTTCCATCTATGGCTCGTCTCCCAACACTCCCGACAGAAGATCGCCAACCAAATCCCCAGTCCAATCGACCCATAGCCGCCGTATCTCAGATGTAGTCAAGGTTACGCCCGCATCGTTGGTTCGCCATTCGAGAGTATTCTCCTATTCCGACGGCAACACTCCGCAAGCAGAGCCATTCGCAGGCTCTCTTTTACTGCGCAATAAGGCGTTGACCGAAAATTTACCCAAAGAACTCATACCGGTCGTGAACCTTTTGAACGCCCAGAAACTTCGCACCTACGCCTCGGGCGTGTTGCATGTTCCAGGCATTCTTGAGACTGGCGAGAAAGTTTGGTTAGAAGTGGAAGCAAAATTGTCGGGCAATGAACTTTCTATCTGGAGACCAAGCGATGGTGAAGCCAGAGAGATTGGTAACGACGAGTTCACCCCAAAGTACATCAACTTGACTGACTCCAAAATCGAAATTGTCAAGTCCGGCGGTTCATTGGGCTATGAAATCAAAATCTACCAGGATTATCAGGACGAAAACTCACTTTTGATCAAATTTGACGGTCCAGAACAGTACAATATGTGGTTGGCTGCAATCTACTTATCAAAATATGAGTACACCTCGCTCAATGAAGCATTCACCGCTGTGATTTTGTCATTAAAAGCCCCAAAACTTTCCGATACTCATTTGTTGCTTGCCCCCAAAAAGAGGTTCGCACACCAAGAATGGTGTCACTTGAGATTGCCCCAGGTTTCCAACAAATGGATCAAAGTATGGGTGGTGATTACTCCAGGAGAATCCAAGAAAAAGGGAAGAGTAGAGATTTTCAGTAGTGAAAAGACAACCAAGAAGAACTTGATTGTGTATATCTCCAATGTCTCCAATGTTTTCAACGTTTATCCTGAAAACCCCGAGATAATCGATGCCAACTCAATAATGAAATTGAACGGTAACATATACGTCAACAAAAACCATGAGCATTTCTTCGACCACCAAAACCCGGCCAATTATAGACTGTCGATATTCAAAAGCCCATCTAGATCTAGATCAAACTCAGGAAGCTCTTTGTCCTCTCTTCCTGTCCCCACGCAAGGCCACCACCACCAAAGAACTTCGTCAGCCAGTTCGTTTTTCAATATGCCTGATTTGGGCAATCCAAAGAGAACTTTTAGTGGCAACAGCTTAAGTTCGCTCTTGAACACTCCCAACCAGAAATCTTCGCTCTCTCGTAGTCCTTCGGGTCTTTCTAGTAGTCCTTCTCAGACTTCAGTGGATGCTTCTGAACCAAAGAGAACTAGCTCGTTCCTCAAGAAGAACATGAGCAACTTTGTGGCTACCAACCACTTGTATTTGATGCCAGCTTCTCACCCAGGTGTTCCACCGGTGGAAACCATGATCAGAAACTTCATGCATATTATCGATGCTTTCAAGTTGTACGGAAGACCCAAGCATCTTGCTAGCGACAAGACTGATATCCAGTCGATGTTGTTCGCCTTGCCATCATTGCCACACTTTGAATACTTATCTATCGACGACACAATTTCTTTGGTGGAACTGTCACCAATTGACCAATGGTCTGAGCTTGAATTGAGCAATGCCATCAAATCAACCTTGGTACAAAAGTTGGGACAAGGCAACTATAAGGGATGCGGAGACATATCGAAACTCTACGGAAACCTCGACTACAACTACGAGGAGATTTCCAGTCCAAGAATCACCATGCCGGAGTTTGACAACTTGAGTGACTTGGGAATGTTCAGTCCAATTGAGAGCGAACAAAACTCTAACCTTTTCGGGAATGATTCTGGAATAGCATATACTTGCAGAAACAACTACTTGGGTGATCCTGTTGAATTGAACGACAGACCGGTGCAGAATGATTACTTGAATTATAGAGATCGTCCATTGGCACCGATCCAAGATCTTCCTACCCCATTAACAGATGCACAGTTTAACTTTGTTAGTGTGAAAAACACTGAATAGATGTACATAGCTTATAAGATTGATAAATGAGACTAGAATTCTGAATGTAGTAAAAGTTGCTCAATAGTTTTCGGAGCGTTTGAAAAATCAATGGAAGTAAAGTATTGTCGCAGTACGAGCACTAGTGGGTGCAATGGCTTGCAAAACAGTCTGCAATACAAAAATAACAAGATGCATATCTACAGAATACCGCCAATATTGTTCATACTGAAAGCAAGTTTGGAATGACAACACATTTAGCAATGCTGCGTCAGTCTACCATGTAAACAATCTAGCCCCACATAAGTTATTGCCTTGACAGATTGTTTTTAATTTCTGCTGAAATTTTACAAATTTAGTATTTTGATGATCGCAGTCATGTCATTTATCTTTATGTATAGTTAACGTCATCACCAATCCTTTAATAACCGTCAAGTAATGCTGTTTTCGATTATCCTCAAGAAGGTCCTGTGAGCACAATTCGACTCATTGATTGAGTACCTCCTTCCAACATTCCTCTAAACAGCTGAGAATCTCCATCCTAACAACTCGTTCCAGATATCGTTAGTCTATAGTATCATAACCAAATGAAGATCTCTGCTCGTATAGCTCGGCTGCTACGACTGGCCAGCAGTTGCAAATGCGATGCGGTTTGCTACTCGCGTAACCCACACGTCTAGACGTGCCTTTTTTCAAGTGGCAGACGTGTGCAACAGGATACGCGGATGCGATTTAACCGCGTCTTGCTGAATTGGGTTAAGTGTAAACATTGCTGAGAAACTATCCAGCACTCGCTGTGGGTGCCTCGATTGGACATTTCGCCAGCTCTCATGGGTCTGCCCAGAGGAAGCTGCACTGCTTGTCAAGAATTCACTTCTTTGCTTTCACGCCATTCTTGTCACACCAATATAAGCCTAGTTCTCAGTCCCCAGGCCCCACCACCCAAGCCAGCGATGGCAAAGGTCGTGGGCCACACAATGCCTGACGCGACTTTTTCTTTGTCCACCTCTCCTGTCGCCACTTTTTATACGTGTATTTTCTCTGTATAACTCCAACAACAAGACAAACGTAAACACTGGCAGCCAAGCGTCTTAGTTATTACACTACACAAAGCTACCTCGAAGCCTATATCGACGCAAAAATACAAAACCCGTCTCGGAGAAGTCCAAACATCATAAATATATAAAGAGCACATCCAGCCTAATCTTCTTTCAAATTATAAGTATCAATAAGAAATAATAGAAATGTCAGTTCAACAAACACCTACCAACGGCTTAACAGGAAAGATCTCCTCGTTAGATATGACAAACTCCAAGGGAAAGTCCTTGACTGAACAGTTGGCTGCTCAGGCTGAAGCAAAAGACAACTCCCAAAACACTTCTATTCCAAAAGGAATTGTGATTCCTTCTGGTATGCAAGAGCTCACTCCTTCAGCTACTGATACTGAAAAGGAAGCTGAGTGTGAAGCTATTCACAAAGAATTTTTGAACAAACACAAGGCACACCGTCACCAGTTGAAGGCCACGGAAAAAGAGGAGCCTTTGTTGGTTGAAAACACCCGTAGATTTGTTCTTTTCCCTATCAAGTACCACGAAATCTGGCAGATGTACAAGAAGGCCGAAGCCTCTTTCTGGACTGCCGAGGAAATCGACTTGGGCAAGGATATTCATGACTGGAACAACGTCTTAAACGACAACGAAAGATACTTTATCTCGAGAATCTTGGCTTTTTTCGCTGCTTCCGACGGTATTGTGAACGAAAACTTGGTTGAAAACTTCTCTGCAGAAGTGCAACTTCCAGAAGCCAAGTGTTTCTACGGATTCCAAATCATGATGGAAAACATCCATTCCGAAACTTACTCTTTGTTAATCGACACCTACATCAAGGATCCTAAGGAATCAGAGTTCTTGTTCAACGCCATCGAAACAATTCCTTGTATTAAGAAGAAGGCCGACTGGGCTTTAAGATGGATCAACGATGACGATGCTCTTTTCGGTGAAAGATTGGTAGCTTTTGCTGCTGTTGAAGGTGTCTTTTTCAGTGGCTCTTTCGCTTCTATTTTCTGGTTGAAGAAGAAGGGTTTGATGCCAGGTTTGACCTTCTCCAACGAATTGATTTCTAGAGACGAAGGTATGCACACCGACTTTGCATGTTTGTTATTCTCCCACTTGCAAAACAGACCCAACGAAGAAATTGTCGAAAGAATCGTCACCGAAGCTGTTACCATCGAAAAAGAATTTTTCTCCGATGCGTTGCCAATCTCTTTATTGGGTATGAACTGTGCTCTTATGTGTCAATACGTCGAGTTTGTAGCTGACAGATTATTGGTTTCATTGGGTAACAAGAAGGTCTACAATGCCACCAATCCATTTGACTTTATGGAAAACATTTCATTGGCAGGTAAGACCAACTTCTTCGAAAAGAGAGTCAGTGATTACCAAAAGGCCGGTGTCATGGCCAAGACCAACGATTCCAAGGCTGCAGAGAACAGTTTTTCATTTGATGAAGAATTCTAAACTTATGATTAAAATGTGAATTGTTTTATCGGTATTTGAATTGGTTTGCTTTTTGGGTCTTTTTGCTATTTTGTATTTTTCTTGTGTCTTTATGATGCCATTTATTTCTTGTTACCTATAAAATTGAATTTTGTAAATGTATATTAATAAACTAATGATAATAAAACTGTAATACACTGATGATAAAAAGACTCTTAATGTAAATCACCATACTTTGTTGTTCATGTGCTTGGATATACATTGTTTGAACTGAGCAAACTGCTGTCCACACGCATCCTTGGACATCGTACTATAATTTTCCAAAATACACTGTCCGTATGCCAAGCCCTCTTTGGAGCACTTTGCCGATGTCTCCATGAGTCTTTTGACTGGCCTTATCTTGTTGCTAGCCATGGTAGATAATTGCTAAAAATTTGCTTTGGCCAAATTCAGTACGCTAACAATATCGACCACCAAGATATCGAAGTGAACAGATTAAGGAAAACACTAAAAATGTAGGTACTTTAGTAGCACTGGGCGTATAGGTGATCCTAATGTGTTACGAATGGCCAAATGTGGGATGAGCCCGTTGCTCACGTGACCACATCATATTTGAATTTCTCAAGCAGTTTTGAGGAAGAGATGGAATATATAGACCAAGATGGCCAAGGGAAAAAACAAGGTTTCAGAAGAGCGCAGCAACAAGGCAAGGACTTCAAATGGCCACAAGTCCAAGCAGCACCATATTAGAAAAGGAAGACAAGAGGTGGGCGCTTCAGGCACTGCTAACGATGAGGTCAAGTTTCCTGTCAAGTTAGCGATGTGGGATTTCGACCACTGTGATCCCAAAAGATGCAGTGGGAAAAAGCTCGAGAGACTCGGGCTTATCAAAAATTTGCGCGTGGGCCAAAAATTTCAGGGAATTGTGGTTTCGCCCAACGGTAAGGGTGTTGTGTGTCCGGATGATCTAGAGATTGTGGAGAGTGCTGGAGCTGCGGTGGTGGAGTGTTCGTGGGCCAGATTAGACGAGGTTCCGTTCAATAAAATCGGAGGGAAAAACGAGCGGTTGCTTCCATATTTGGTGGCCGCAAACCCTGTCAACTACGGCAGACCATGGAGACTCAACTGCGTAGAAGCGTTGGCAGCATGTTTTGCTATAGTAGGTCATATTGACTGGGCAGAGCAGTTACTAGAGAACTTTTCATGGGGTCTTACGTTTTTGAAGATCAACCAGGAGTTGATACAAGTGTATCAAAAGTGCACCGATTCCGAGTCAGTTACCGAGGCGCAGGATAAATGGCTCGAGAAAATAGAAAAGGAAGCCAAAGACAGAAAGGAACAGGCCCACACTGAGGATATATGGATGATGGGAAATGTCAACCGAAAGGGAGACGAAGACGTAGAAGACGAAGACGAAGACGAAGACGAAGAGGATGATGAGCAAGAGGAAAAGTACGACAGGCTCGGTAACTTGATCAGCAGTATTCCTAGCGAAGGCTCGAGTGAAGAATCTAGCGACTCAGAGCACGAGTCAGATGAGAGTGTGCGATATGATGCGTTAGGGAACGTGATTGAGAAAGAGAGTATACACACCAAAGTGGAGAGTCTTTCTCTCGAGTAATTAGAATAACGATAGACACAGCATATAGACAACAAGATGATCTAGCGTAGAAGCAGTTTGCAGCATTACTGTAAATTGCATTCTACTGAGACTGCGAATAACTGTACACGACCGACAGGCTGCAAAAATAAACCTCAGCGCGAGAACATACACCGCTTGGACTGCACCCATGGATCACCTATTGAAGCTAGGACAAAATCTACATAATGTGACCACCAGTAAGACTAGTAGGTCTAGTATCTTCTTTGTATCTACTGTCTTGTCTTGTATGTCGTGCAGTATGCTCGCTCCTCTACCCCATTTTTGTTGTGGCTTAATCAGTGCGACATCGGCACATTTCTTCATTCTGCCGATCTCATATCTAATAACCTATACATACTGACTAAATTATCCATACTTGCAAAAAGTATATAAGAGCATAGGTGCACCCCAACATATCAATTGACTTGAAGGACATTTGGCGGCTTTTAACCACATATTGATAGCACTCACCGAAAGCATACTATTACCCCATGGTACAGTACTCTAATGTCAAGGGCATAAGGATTGCCATAGATCGAGGCGGAACGTTTTGCGATGTCATAGCCAAGATTCCAGGACAGCCTGATTACGTTTTCAAGGTTCTTTCTGTCGATCCGCTCAATTACAAAGACGCTCCTACCGAGGGGATCAGAAGGGTATTGGAAAAAGCCCACGGCATAACGATTCCCAAGGACCAAAAACTCAACATTGATTCGATCGACAGCATCCGTATGGGCACCACTGTGGCGACCAACGCATTGTTGGAAAGAAAAGGAGCTGCTGTGCTTCTTGTGACCACCAAGGGGTTTAAGGATGTCATGACCATCGGCAACCAGACCAGACCCAATATCTTTGACTTGACCGCCAAAAAGTTGGGCCAGTTGTACGAGCAAGTTGTGGAGGTGGACGAAAGAGTCACTATTGAAAGTTTTAGCGAAGGAGGCGGAATTTCTCTTGATTTTTCGTCCCTGGACCCAGAACTCCGTACGGGTGTAACGGGAGATATTGTCAGAGTATTGAAGGCTCCAGATTATCAGGTCGTGACAGAACAGCTTACCAAGGTCTATAATGAGGGAAATATAAGGACTATTGCTCTCTGCTTGTTGCATTCGTACACGTATCCTGAACACGAACAGAAGGTCGCAGCCATAGCCAAAGAAATCGGGTTTACCGTCTCGGTTTCCCATGAATTGCAGCCCATGATCGGTATGGTCAATCGGTGTTCTTCCACTGTAGCAGATGCCTATTTATCTCCTGTGATTTCTGAGTATATCCATAACTTTGGCTATGGATTTGAAGGTGGGCTCGAGGCTTTTGGTAACAGGTTATTGTTCATGCAATCCAACGGTGGGTTGTGCCCGTGGTACAAGTTTACCGGGCTCAAGGCAATTTTATCAGGTCCAGCAGGTGGAATGGTTGGTTACGGACAGACATGTTACGACTCAACTTCCAAACTCGCCACTATCGGGTTCGATGCCGGAGGAACTTCTACCGACGTATCAAGATATTCCGGTAATTTGGACCATATATACGAAACTGTGGTCAGCGAAGTCAGCTTGCAAACTCCGCAACTCGACATTTCTACCGTGGCAGCTGGCGGTGGCTCTATTCTTTTCTGGAAAAACGGCATGTTCGTAGTGGGACCCGACTCAGCAGGCTCGGATCCTGGCCCTGCCTGTTATAGAAAAGGAGGCCCGCTTACTGTCACCGATGCCAACTTGTTCTTGGGAAGATTGTTGCCGGAGTACTTTCCCAAAATCTTTGGGCCCAACCAAGACCAGTCGCTTGATTATGAAATCACGGCCCAAAAGTTCAATGAGCTAACCAAAGAAATCAACAGGGATAATTCGAGCAGCTTGACCCCACAAGAGGTGGCTCATGGGTTCTTGAAGGTGGCCATCGAGGCAATGGCCAGACCTATCCGTAACTTGACCGAAGCAAAGGGTTTCAATACTTCTGACCATAATCTTGCGTGTTTTGGAGGCTCAGGTGGCCAGTTTTCGGTGGCCCTATCCAAGAACTTGGGTATTCTGCAGGTGGCTATTCACAAGTACTCGTCGTTGCTTTCGGCTTACGGAATCTACTTGGCCGATATCGTTATTGAAAAACAGAGTCCTGCTTCTTTTATATATAACAAGGCCAATTTGGCTCGAATCAATGACAAAATCGCCCAGTTGCGTGAGCAGGCCTACCAGGACTACTATGATCAGAACCTCACTGATTTCAGTACCAGGGTCGAAGTCTACTTGAACATGAGGTATATGGGCTCTGATACTCATTTACTTATTCAAAACTATGAAAATGACCAAAATACTGATGCAAGGTTTGTTGAGAGACACCACAGTGAGTTCGGGTTCAAATTGGACCGCCAGGTCTTGGTGGACGATGTTCAATTGTTGTTGATCGTAGAGAACAACGATAAGCCTGTGCAAAACCCGTTCGAGGAGTTGAAAGCTACCCTTACGGCTACAGTCAGTGGCCACAGTAAGAAACCTATCTACTTTGAGGACCATGGCTGGATTGACTCTGGTATCTACAGCTTGCCTGATTTAAGTGTTGGCTCCGTCATATCTGGACCAGCAATCATTATTGATAATACCCAGACTATATTGGTAGAGCCCCAGACCACGGCACACGTCCTACCAAACCATGTAGTTTTGCAGGTAGGACAGGAGGCCAAGAAAGTGGTGTCTGAAACGGTGGTTGATCCTATTCAGTTGTCGGTATTTGGGCACAGATTCATGTCTATTGCCGAACAGATGGGTAGAACATTGCAGCAAACGGCCATTTCCACAAACATCAAAGAGAGATTAGACTTCTCGTGTGCCTTGTTTGACCATAATGGAGATTTGGTGGCCAATGCTCCTCATGTTCCCATCCATTTGGGAGCCATGTCGTTTGCCGTGAAAGCTCAGATTGAAATGTGGAAGGGCAAGTTGGAACACGGCGACGTGCTTGTATCTAACCATCCACAGGCCGGTGGCTCTCATTTGCCGGACATCACTGTGATTACACCTGTGCTAAATAGCAACAACGAGCCCATATTCTGGACCGCATCGCGGGGCCACCATGCTGACATCGGATCGATTTCCGCCGGATCCATGCCTCCTAATTCCAAGACCATATTTGACGAGGGAGCATCAATTATTACCCACAAGTTATGCTCAAAAGGAGAGTTTGACGAGGCAGGAATAACGCGGATCTTGCTAGAAGAGCCGGCCAAACACCCAGGAGGTTCGGGGACTCGTACTTTGAGTGACAACATCTCTGATCTCAAGGCCCAGGTCTCGGCCAACTACAAAGGTATTACATTGTTAAATAGGCTTGTGGATGAGTTCAGCCTCCTGGTAATCAACTTGTACATGGCAGCAGTCCAGTCCACGGCAGAAACAGCAGTGCAGAACTTGTTGAGAATGGCGTACCAGAAGTTTGGCGGAGAGAAGCTTGAAGCGGTAGACTACTTGGACGATGGAACGCCGATTGCGCTAGCCATCACTATCGACCATGAAACAGGCACAGCGGTGTTTGACTTTACCGAGTCAGGAGACGAGGTCTACGGCAACTTAAATGCACCTCGTGCCATATTGTATTCGGCAGTGTTGTACGTATTGAGATCGTTGATCAGCACTGACGTCCCGCTCAACAACGGATGCTTGAGACCCATTAAGTTCTTAACCCGCGAGGGGTCGGTAGTCCACCCATCCTATGAAGCAGCGGTTGTAGGAGGAAACGTGGAGACCACCCAGAGAATCGTGGACGTGATGCTCAAGGCATTTGAAGCAGCAGCAGCTTCTCAGGGGACTTGTAACAACTTTACGTTTGGAATTGACGACAAACAGAACAACATTTCGTTTGGATACTACGAGACAATATGTGGAGGGTCTGGTGCCGGGCCTACGTGGGACGGCCAGTCTGTTGTGCAGTGTCACACTACCAACACTAGAATCACCGACACAGAATTATTTGAGAAGAGATATCCAGTTATTGTGAGGGAATACTCGGTGAGACAAGGATCGGGCGGAGCTGGCTTCCACAGTGGAGGAAACGGTGTCGTCAGAGATATAGAATTTACGTATCCCGGCCTAGAAGTTAGTTGTTTGATGGAGCGCAGATCGCTTGCGCCATTTGGGCTTTTGGGCGGAGAGTCTGGTTTGAGAGGACGCAACTTTTGGTACAGAAGATCGGACACCGATCCCACCAAGTTCCGTAAGATTTCGCTCGGTGGAAAGTGTTCGGTCAAGGTTAACAAGGGTGATAGAATTATTATCATGACTCCAGGAGGAGGTGGTTTTGGTTCTGCTACAGGCGAAAATAGCGATGCAATGTACTATCCTGTCCAGAGCAGCAAGCCCACCATATTCACGGGATCCGTAGGTTTGAGAACTATTACCCAAGAGACTAACTAAGTCCTTCAATGAATGAGAGAACAAGAACATAGAGAATCAAAAGATCATACAGTGATATACTTCAATGACGAGTACGTATTTAGTGAATACACCGTATGACAATAATAAGGCAAGCCAACCTATTTAATTAACATAGCCAATTACATACCCTACAGACCTCTAATAAACTTTGAAACGGTGATTAGACTTATCATATCCTCGTGCAAGAGTTTTCAGCTAACATATCGAGTCTGTCGCTGTGACAAGTTCCACGAAGAAGTTTAGAGTCATGCCAGTCAAATCTATAGCCCAAAACGTAACACATCAACTAGTTTGTTACATAGTACCATTACCCTCTCATTGACAGATCTTCTCTGCCTCTTATCGCCTCGCGCGCTAGCGAGAGTTTCTCGCTATCGCTATTTCTGCCACTACCCTCCTGCACAATCAATCTGACACTTATCTTTACTCTGGCTCTCCACGATGGCGTCCCAGTCTAAAAGCCACCTACCGTTGCTACATAATCCTTACCTTAATAGTATATTTAACAACCCCAACCATGCTAAGTCTCCCTTCAAGCAAACCATCGAAGAATTGGCTAAAAACTACAACGACTATACCATCATAGTGCCGCCGGCTCATATACTCCACGAATGCAATGATCCAGCCACGTCGCTGTCGTCTAGCAAGAGCAGTCTCAGGGACATGTGCTACAACGACGAGGACTTTATACAGTCTCATATAATCAAAAGTTCGGCTCCGTACTTTTCTGGTGGAAATATACGAGGAAATGGTTCCAATAAGGTCCAGCCCGTATGCTTCGTGACCCTCAATGGGAAGCAAATTCTACTCAAAAACGGAATGATCTTCACCGGTAAGGGATTCAAAAAGAGCTTGAAGCTTCAGACATATAGTGCTACGTATATTCGATCATTCTGTGACTATTTTCCGAAAGGAAGTATGTTTATGTTGATCTATATAGAGGACACTTTGGTGGGAAGTCTGCCACCGGTCCTTCCAAAGAACTTGGTAGCGGTTCCCAACAACAGACTCACTATAAAGTCTCAACGAGTGCCAAAAGTGTCACAGCCAGTATTGGAGCACCCCAACGTAACGTTCGAAAAGCTTCTCCGCAGCTTTCCCCTTCTTTCAAAGGCGGTTTCTGATAAATTCTACAGACTCTTTCATCACAACAACAGCCAGTTCAGGCTTCTACACACAAACACCCAAAAAGAACTAATAAAAATCAAAACAGAGTTTCAAAATATCTTGGAAGAAGCATACAAAATCATTCTGGACAGTGTCAAGTCAGACAATCCTGAAAGCGAACAGACATACAATCTTATAAACAGCATCATAAATACCTATAAAGGCATAGATCTCAACCGCTTGGTGCATGAATACGTCGAGCTCAACTTATACGACAAGCTCTGGTCCCAAATTACCTTTCAGTTCAACATTGTAGATCCTAATAAGAGGCAGTTTGATGCTGAAGCCGAGAAATTTTTGGTTCCAGAAAAGTATACCAAGCTCTCGTGCCTCTCACTAAATCAGCTAGAGATTCCAGCAGCCGAACCTTGGGAACTCAACAACCTTCAAAAGAGACTATACAATGCCATAGAAGAGTTTTCCAAGCTATCGGACCCCAGCATCACTAACCTGACTGGCAAAACCAAGATCGTGTTCGATACCATCAAGGTGCTAGTAGGAATTGACATGGATTCACTCAGCAAGACATCTGTGGATGCAGACACTCTTATTGGACTTCTTATTATGGTGATCGTACACTCCAAAATCAGCAACGTCGAGGCCCATCTCTACTATGTAAAGAACTTCAACTCTGTCGACTACTCCAATAACGGGCATTTCAACTATATCATGAGCAACATGGACGCCGTCCTTTTCCATTTGAGCCACCAAGCCGACGATTTGGTGCTTGCATCACAGCAGAACTTTGAGTTCTGGTCAAGTATTCAGGCAAAAAATATCGAGCATTTGGCTTCTGTTCTTGAGCTGGCACAAGCAGAATACGGCAACCAGTTACCAACCAACCATTTCCTCAAGAGCAAAAACATAAAGGGCGAAAGCTGCTTGATGTTTGCAATCAAATCCAAGAGTTTTGTGGTGTGGGACATGCTCCTCAACTTCAATCCGTTCTGGTTTTCTGTCGAGGACATTTTGTTTGACAAGAACATAATACTGGAACAAAGCTTACTTGTCGTGTCACTAGTCGAAGAAACCCCCGAAATAAGTAGTGACATTATAGAGTTTTTGTTTGCAAACGCCAGTGACGACGAAATTGTTGCATATGTCAATAGTCAAGATGCCACGGGCCGAAGTGCAGGTCATTATCTCTTTCACAACCACAAGTTGATCTCACATATTGGGCCATACTTGAACTGGGAGCTCCGTGATCTCAACCACCATACGCCACTATTCAGCTTGTGTCGGTGCTACGATCATCTCAACTATGGAGCCATGCTTAAGGAGGCCTTTGACTGTGTGTACCAAAAGTATGGCAGTAATATTCGTTTTGATAACCACAAGGATAAGTTTCACAATAGTTTATTGCATATTGTGAGCAACAACCTTGGTATGACTCAGTTGTTAAGCAACAAAAGTAATCTTCTTGATATCAACGACTTCAACAGCAAGAAAATGACCCCCTTGACTACATATGTCAAGTATCACAGGATAGAGAACCTCCGAGAAATCTTAAAGGACCCCAGACTAGAATTTTTTGTAGAAGATAACCAAGGGTACCACAATGTATTCGATTACATAGGCATTTTGGCCATGAAGTTTGGCGGTGGGAAACAGTCGTCGACGTTCCAAGAAATTGAAAAGCTAGCCTTTGACTATTTCATGACGAACTACTATCCAAAAACCTTCACCAATAGCAAATTGGGAGCTCTCAATGCAAGATTTGACTCCACAAGGAAGGACTGGATCATATTCTTCAAAGACACCAACGGATTTTCCAACTACAAGTCCATCGAAACGATTAGGCAGATCATATACATCACCATGCTTGAGTTTCCTGGGTCGGTGATGCCAGAAGACGAAGTATTCTGGTCCAACTTTGACCTTCGTAAGCCGTCTACCGTGTTTTTCCACAAGACTAGAATGAACAAGCTTATTCACAGTTTAAACACCTTGTTCATATCCATCGGGTACCAAAACAACGTCGATGTACAAAAGTTTCATTGTAAGTTTTTAGTGCAAGAGCTGGACGAATCGCTGACGTTTGAAACCATCAAGGAAATACACGAAAGGAAAAGAGCTGGCGAGAGTGAAGTCAAATTGAAGAAGAGTCAGATTGCAGAAATGGAGTTTTTCCTACAGTATTCAGCTCAGGACTTGACTACGTATCGTCAGACCATCTCCAGGTTCAACAAGCTCTGTGCTTTTGGAGAATTGAAACAGTCAGATTTGCGCCAGGTGTTTGACCGAGCCATGGAATGGGTAGGCATAGCTAGTAGTAGCGAAGAAGTGTCTAAGATCAACGAAAATTTGCTGTTTGGTAGGTTGCATGATTTCACCGTGTGGATTGAGCTCTGTGTCAACTCCTTGTTAAAAAATATCAGTAAGGTGTTGGATAAGTGTAGTAGCTGGAAAGAGATTTACGGCAAGATCAAGGCGATCAACGACGATATTTCAAAGTACGAAGAGGTTGTTCGAGCCTCTAATCCAGAAGAAGAAGCAGCAACGGGCGAGTCAGACCAGCCAAAAGGCGAACTTTCAAGAAGAAACACATTCACCATTGATCCGGTTCCTGAAGATCTTGGAGATGCAGGCGAGACGTTTTTCAATTTAGGTGGGCTTATTGAGAATAAAAGATCAAGGTATAAGAAGCTCTTGATAGCTAAAGCCGATATGATCAAGCAGATCATGAAGTTGAACTTGGACATTAAATGGGACCACGAGACCTTGGCTGCACAGATATCTAACTTCCTAAAGTTTAAGATTGACTTTTTACGGTATACAATAAAGCAGTATACCCAGTCTGAAACACGCCGTTTGGGAAGAAGTCTAGTGCGGTTGCGTCAATCAGTGCAAGACATAAGACGAGACTTGCCTTCGAGTAGTAGACATATAGCAACATAAATAATACGCGTATCGCTTGGAGGTGATATAATGAGGCTTTTATCTCACCACCACTCTGAGGGTGGTGGTATCTATATCTAGTTATTGCAAGTATAAGAGTATACTTATATAGCTAAGAGACGTCATTTGATTCATGTGTTATCTTCATATAGTGTACATTAGAGAAATATATTATGTATCTGTTATCACATGGAACACTATGGTTTTTTGCACCCAGTGGCGGTCGTGCGCTGTCCCCAACCGCCGAACCTTCTCGAATCAACACGGGGACGAATAGATAATACAAGGCCGGAATCACATTCAGACAGCTAGTATCTACAACATGGGTGTTTCAAATCAAGAACTAGCATCATCAATTATTGATTTCTTAAAGAAATCTGTGAGCAACAAGGCTATTGCCGAAGACTACGCTGAATCCATCGATGTTGCCATTGACTGTATTGCCGATGCTTTCGAAGTCAACAAGGACGAGAGCAGCAAATTGGGTGGCAAATCGTTACATGAACTTGTAGAAGCCGGTTTAGCTGGATCTGGCTCTGCTACTGCTTCTACTGAAGCTTCTAGTAAAGCCACCACCGAAGTTAGCGAAGAAGACAAAGAAAAGGCTGACGCCTTGAAAGTCGAAGGAAACCGTGCTATGGCCGCAAGAGACTTTCCAGCAGCCATTGCCAAGTACACCGAAGCCATCAAGTTAAACCCAAACAACGCAGTCTACTTTTCCAACCGTGCCGCAGCCCACTCTTCATCCAGTGACCACAAGAGTGCCGTAGAGGACGCCAAGAAGGCTATTGAAATAGACGCCAACTTCTCCAAGGCCTACTCGAGATTAGGATTGGCTCAGTATGCTTTAGGAGACGCCAAGGCCGCCATGGACGCATACAAAAGAGGCTTAGAGGCCGAAGGCGACAAGAAGTCCGATGCCATGACCAAGGGCTACGAAACCGCCAAGCGTAGAGTCGAAGAAGACTTGGAAAAGTCTATTTCTAGCCCCAAGGAATCTGAAGATGTAGCCCGTTCTGGTGAATCCGAAGGTGCTGCTGGAGCTGGTGCCGGTGCCGGCGCTGGAGGATTGCCCGATCTTGCTAGTATGTTTGGAGGAGGTGCTGGAGGTATGCCTTCTTTAAGTGAAATGATGAACAACCCACAGATCATGCAAGCCGCTCAAGAAATGATGTCTAATCCAAGTGCCTTGCAAGGTCTTATGAGTAACCCAGCCGTTCGGCAAATGGCCCAAAATTTGGGTATGGGAGGCGCCAACGGCGAAGGTCCTGACTTGTCCAATATCATGAACAACCCTATGTTCAGCCAATTCATGGGAGGTAGAAACCCCGGATCCAATAATTAGTTAATTTAATGTATTTAGAGATTTTCACGTGATCGTACAGAACCAATTAAAGTAACGAGTAGCGCAAGTGATGTAGCAATCACCTGCTGGGGTGACTAGTGGAATAATGATAGGCGTGCGAGCATCCTCTAGGGTAAGTTTGGGAAGCTACATGGCAAAACCCAATATATTTTCAGCGCTGGCCCGGTCCGTGTCAACAGTCTCTACGGTGGCCTTGGCGGAACAGCAGTATAAACCGTCCAAGGCATTTGAAGCCAACTCCGAATTGGCGCCCGTGTTGATGCTCCACGGGCTCTTTGGATCCAGACAAAACTACGGCAGTGCAGGAAGGGCCATCAGCATGCAAACGGGCCACGCGGTGTATGGCGTTGATCTTCGGAATCACGGCGCCTCGCCCCACGCCAGTCCCTACGACTACTACACGTTGGCCCAGGACGTTATTGGGCATATCAAAGAGCGGGGGTGGACTGGCGTGGTGTTGGCGGGCCACTCGATGGGTGCCAAAACTGCCATGGTGGTCAGTTTGTTGGAGCCTGCGTTGGTTCTGAAGCTAGTGGTGATCGACAATAGTCCGGTGGAGCAGGCGTTGGATGAGAGTTTCTCGCGCGACCTCGAAGGAATGTGCAAGGTGGAAGAAGCCAATGCCGAGCGCGCCTTGACGGACAAGGAGGTCGACTGTATTTTACAACAATACGAGCCTGATGTGATGGTGCGGACGTTTCTCAAGACCAACATCATCAAGAAGCGGCACCACACGGTGTTTCGACTCCCTGTGTTCAGTTTTAGGGATGCCAATTTGATACAGACATTGGGAGAGTGGCCTGCGGAGCGGGTTGCAGGAAAAGTGTTTCGCGGGCCCACCGCCGTGATGGCTGCGACCAAGTCGCCATTTGTGCAGCCGCACCACCACCGCGAGTTCAGCCAGTATTTCCCCAAACACACCCTTGAGTCGTACGATTGCGGCCACTGGCTAGTCTCGGACAAACCACACCAGTTCGTGGCGTCCATGGTGAAGTTCATCACCTCGAGCGAGAATTAATTGCATAGCATCTTCGATAGTATAATACATATTCGTGGTTCCGCACCCTTACGTAAGCGGCATATATATATTATCAGCGAGTTTGGGATGGTTTGGAATGGAACACACCACGATGTCGGAGTACTCTACCGGAAACACAGAAGACTTGAACTTGCCCAAGGCAACCGTCCAAAAAATCATAGGCGAGATCTTGCCCAAAGACATTGCCATCACGAAAGAAGCAAGAGAGGCCATCACCGAATGCAGCATTGAATTTATCATGATGCTTTCAACCCAGCTGAACGATATAGCAGAAAAGGAAGCCAAAAAGACCATTGCGTCGGACCATGTGATCAAGGCGCTCGAAGAGTTGGATTTCAAAAACTACTTGGAAATCATCCAGAAGATCTTGAATGAACACAAGGAGTTGTTGAAGGGCAAAGAGAAGAAGAACAACAAGTTCCAAAACTCGGGGTTATCGGAAGAAGAGTTGTTGAAGCAACAAGAGTTGTTGTTCAAGAAGTCGCGGGACCGTCTCCAGAGTGGGTCTGGCGATGGCAGTGACGACCCTACGGTGAAATCGGAGTAATGTATATTAATAATGTAGCTTTATGGACACGAAATACAGTAACGTAAGGAGGTAGTATGGGCAATATTATCCCAAAATCAATTCGTACAAGATCACCACTATGTTTATGGCAATGAGCGGCACGCGAAGAAGTGTTCTGATAGCGCTGATCAAGTTGATCAACTTGGTTTTCACGGAGCCTTCGTTTTCACCAAACTGTTGGTACTGAGCACTATTTGCGGTAGCGGCCTTGGTGCTTCCCCAGCCAATACGGTTCAAGAAGCGGTCTTCGCTAAGAACAGCTATTCCATTCACCGATAGAATGATTACGTATAACAACTTTCCCAACCCAAACATGCTGCTATTTCAATGTATATGTGAACTGGGTCGCGAATGTTGAGTGGAGAGAAAATAGAGATTGATAGTGAGACACATGAAAGAAAACACCGACACCGCGAAAAATAGCGAGAAATTGGTGGAGCTGCGAGGAAGTCTGAAAGTTAGCAATCGAGTCCACCCAGGCTCAGCATACGTCCGCACCAGCATGACGAAACGTCCACCAAGCATCCACTACGACGCTGGATGCGTGTTCTATTCAGCTGTATCGTTTTCCTGGTTCATGAATTTCGCTAGCTCAAATAGCGAAAAAAAAAAGTGAGTCTCACTAGATATCACCGCTATTTTTTTTTTTTTTCAGTAGTTTCTCACTATTTACTTTTTATTAAATCATAACAATCGATACTACCAGCGTTGATCCCCACTGGTTCGAGCCATTTACAGTACTGTGCATTACTCTAGACTGCCCGGACTACTATGAACTCACCTCCTAAACTAAAAGGAAGAAAAAAAGACTCAATCGAACAGTTCATAGGCAGCCAGCAGTTCTTCCTTGAAAATGGCCTCTCGCAACTTCGTTATATGATCTTGATCGAGGGACTCGTTACTCCCCCAGGATACGAACAGTGCCCTTACCGCTCGTATGTCTGGAGCATCATTACACGAGTTCCCAACATGCCTACTCAAACCTACGTCGATTTGGTGTCTCAGGTTCCCCATGTTTTGGACCCAAACATCTACAATAAAATCAAAAACGATACGTTTCGTACATTGATGCATGATAAACTTTTTCACCTGAGAGTACTGGAAGACTCGTTGATCCGTATACTATCTTGTGTGGCCGTGACGATGAGAAATCGGGTGGGATATGTCCAGGGATTGAACGTGTTGTTGGCTCCTATTGCTTATACGTGCTACAAGAGCGAACCCCAAGCATATGCACTTCTCCATGGCTTGATCACCAACCACATACCATTATACATCACTCCTAACTTGGACGGTGTGCATGTCGGCCTCAGTCTAGTAGATATAGTGCTAAAGACCATCGATCCTATTCTCAGCGAGTACCTTGATTCCAAGTTTTTGAAGGCGGAAATTTATGCCTTTCCGTCCGTACTCACTTTGTGTGCATGTACCCCACCATTGAAGTCAGTCTTGAAGCTATGGGACTTCTTATTTGCTTATGGCACACATATGAACATTTTGTTTGTGGTGGCCCAGCTCATTATTCACCGCTCAGAGTTGCTCAACTCACAACAGCCAATGAAAATATTGAGAAACTTTCCTCCGTTAGAAGAAAACGAAATCATCAAGTTGAGTTTAAGTTTTATTCCAGAATTACCAAAACACTTGTTCGACTTGATTGCCAGACACGGCTACGATCCAAAGGTTCCTGGCGAACTCAAGGCATATCTAAGCTAAAATAATCCATTTTGATAATCTTCCCAGTCATAAAACGAGCAGATAACGACACGGTCGTTGTAGTATCTTCCTGCCAATTGCATAATAGCATTAAGCGAGACCTCTTCGTCTTCAAACTCAATAAATACCTTACCCAAACCAGGTTGGTTGAACTGAGCTAGACCAGGCGTATAGTCGTTAGCAGGTCTAGGGATCTTAATAGATAACACCTTGCCAAACTGGCTAACTTCCTGCTGGATATCTTGTTGAATAAACTGGAAATTGTCATCATCAATCAAGTCTTTAGCAGTAACAATATTAATCAACTGGATCACTCTCAGCTTTGGATGAGCCGAAACATGCTGGTTCTTCACCAATAACTTGAGCGACTCTAGATCAATAGGACAGTCCTGGATACTAGTTTGGTTGGGAGTAATACACGCAAAAAATGCCTTTTTGACCAGCGTGAGCTCTTTGCATTTCGCAAGAAGGGCATCTATCTGGTCAATTTCTTTGTAGATCGTAGCATCTTTTACGTCAAATTCAACAAACGCAATGCCCAACGACTCCTTGGTGCCGATCTCCCTTAATAACTGGAACGAACGAACTTTCCCAACGGTCGCCAACTCGTCCAAAATCTCTGTTTCTGTCTTTTCGGGCGATACATGAAGAGCCACCTTCTTAGGACTATCAATGACTCTATCGTTGATTCCGTCTGCAGACTCTGTATTCTGGACTTGCACCACATACTCGTTGGGTCTTTGTACTTTAAGCACGATTTTTTCTTGTGGGTCTCTTGCAGGTTCGCTTTCTTCTTTGTACAAGTTGAACGGGAGCTTCAATGAATCCAATGACGCTATAATGGTGGCACAAATATTGTTATTAAAGGAGATGATCAAATTCCTATCGTCCTTTGTTTTCCTTTTGCTGTCAATATTCTGAGTCGAAGTCTCTTCTATATCGATTCTTTTCAAGTAGTCGTTGAAAAACTCAACAATCTTCAAGTAATTGACCTTGTCGAAATCGATCTTGACAATCAAGATCTTGGAGGTCCGAGAATCGACCGGGTCGATTTTGGACGAGTCGATAAGAATATCATTAGAATTAAGCAGCCCGTCGTTCATAGCACCTTCGAGCTTAGTAAAGTCAACGGGCCTAGGGTGACCAGGCAAGGGGAAGAGACCCGAAAGCTTGGCTCTTTGAGCGGTGACCGTTTCGAATCCTTTGGGTTTAACGCCCCATCTCGAGTCAACCACTTTGATCTGTTCTATCGGCTGCACATCTTTAAAGTTTTCCAACTGACGTTGGTACTTTTCAATAAGTTCTTCTGGAGGAATAGAGTTAGCACCAGACTTCTCATTACCATACTTTCTGGGCTCGTCGTACTTTTTTCCATCATACTTGTTATTGTATCCTTTGTCATAGCTATTATTAGGCGAATTGTACCCTTTGTCTTGGTGATCATCATACCTTCTTTTGTCGTATCTATGAGACTCATATCGGTTATTCTCATATCTATTATCATACCTGGGTTCGTACCTATCTCTCTGGCCATTTCTTGATCTTTCATACCTCGAGTAACTTCTGTCGTCATACCTCGAATCAACCTCTTTCTCTCTGATTCCTCGAGATCCTCTTGGCTCAGTTGGCTCTCTATCTCTTACTATAGGCTCTCTGGTTTCTCTGCCCATAGGCTCTCTTTCTCTTGCCTTGGGCCCGGCTTGGTTATAATCATCATATCGTCCCCTCTTCGGCGAGCGCTCACGATCACTATGTACTACTCTTTCTCTTGCTCTGTCATGGTAAACCGGCTCAGCTGGTCTTCTCGAATACATATCGTTGTTTCTTGGAGTGTAACTGGGTGAAGCGTACCCTCTTCTTCCTGAAGAATATCCTTGCAAATCGTCCCCCCGGTCACCCCCACTACCATTGTTTCCACGGCCACGTCCAGACCTCACGCTATTCGAGCTTCTGTATTGTTCGTCACTCATGCCTGCCATCTCTTCTCCAAAGAAGACTTCTCAAAATATGTAGGATCCGGTCACGTGAGCAGGTGTATAACCAAGTTTACCCAAAGTACACCATTAGTGAGAGATCGTGTGGTGTTAGCGATTCCTGAGTACTCTACATTTGGTCGCTCTAAAAATTTTTATTATCTACTTCGAATCGACGGTATTTTACAACTCGTCGTGGTTTATTTCAGACTCAGTTGGTTGGGCTGAAGCCTCGGTTCCAGCCTTAGTCTCAGTTTCGGTGGTAGTGTTGGTTTCGGTAATTTGGGGTTCGTCATCTTCTTCTACTATTCCCCCCTCTTCTTCCCTCTCCTCCTCTGCCTCCTTCTCTTTCTTGGCTTTTTTCAACTTCTCCTTCAACTCCTTTTGCTTCTTTCTACCGAGAAGGGTGTCGAACCTGTCGTTCAATGCCTTGACTCTTTCTCTATGACTGGTTTCGATCTTGATCAAATCGTTTAACATCGAAGCAACACGTCTGGACAAAGTATCATAGTAGCCAAACAACTCGTGTTTACGAATGGCTGCAAATTCTTCTTCAGACAACTCCAAAACCCCGGTCATTTTATCTAACGATTCTCTGAAATCGGTTATTTTCTCTTCAAAAGTCAAAGCAACGTCATCATCCTTGAGCAAAGCCTTTTGCTTGGAGTTTTCCTTGTCGAAATTGAATCCATGCTCATTGAATTTGGCTCTAATATCCAGGATATCTTTACCGAAGTCCAACAACTTGTCTTGAACGGAATTGACAACGGTAATTCCATCCTTGTGTAAGCTCTTGATTCCATCGGAGGTGATGTCGGTGGAAGCAATTTCAAGTGCCTGCTTAAGCTTTCCTGACTTGAGATCTAACTGTCTGGTCTTTTCAACCACTTCGTCATAGGTCGAGTCTTCGCTTTCAAATTCTAACCACTCGATCAACTCGCCAATATAGGCAGTGTAATCACTCAAGTTATCTAATTCTGATTCAAGAGTTTCCTCATTGGTATCGATGAAAGCTCTCACTTCGTAACACCTGGCTTCCAAGACGTTCTTTACATGGTCAAGTTGACTCTTGACATCGTCTCGGCTGTTCAAGTACAGAAGTTTGCCCAAAAGTCTTTCCTTGGTGGTTCTCGAAAATGGCTTGACTCCTGGATAAGTAGGTTTAGGAACTGACACGTGGCCCACCTTAGGAATAACTGGTTTCTTTGCTTTCTTAGAATCAGTAGAATTGGCGGAGTTATTAGTTTCTTCACTATCTTCTGCCTCTTCATTCAAAGTGGCTTCTTCACTGGTCTTTCCCTTGTTCAATAACTTGCCTAAAAGACCTTCTGGCTTAACACATTCCACCTCAACCTGTACCAAGTCAAACATCTTGTTGTGGTCCAAACTAAAGTGGCCGAACAATTCCTTGGAATCAGAAGATTTACAAGTAAACTTGTCGGTCTTCTTGAGCAAATCATCGAACGAGTAACTCTTGAACAATCTGCCGTCCTGGTACAAGCCTACTTCAAGTTCGTTAGAGATCTGGCCAAGTCCCACACGAGAGGTTTGTTCAACTACTGAATGCTTGGGGAACACAACCTGCTGTTCTGTTTTACCAGAAACTTCAATTTCAAAGTTGTGGTACGATTTATCGATCAACTTGATATCAGTTGCTTTGTTGAATTGAGTTTTGAGGTTGAATCCACGGAGAGTGGTGCCCAAAGCAACTGCCTCGTCGGCATTGACAGACTTGGAAATTCTGTCTTCGCCCACCAAGCTCGTAAGGTGCTTTTGAACAAACGGAACTCTGGTGGAACCACCGTTGATGATCACAGACTTGATATCGGCAATGCTAACATCGCTTCCAGATAAAGCATCAAATACTGGCCTGGTGATTCTGTCCATCAAGTCGGAGTTGATCTCTTCAAACTCGTCTCTGGTTACCACTGCTCTGAAATCCTTATCGTCGTAAATAGACTCCAACGAGAGATGGTATTCAGTATTGACTGACAAGATCAATTTGGCTTTTTCGGCCGATTCGACCAACTTGGCCACGATTTTTGGGGTCAAGTCAGAGTGTTTCATTCCGAATTTACTCAAGAACTTTTCACTGATAATATTGTAGATGGAATTGGTAAGTAATCTGCCACCAAAGGACTCGTCGTATCCAAAGCTCTGGAGCTCCAAGTTGATGGTTCCGTTTTTAAAAGGAACAAACGAGAAAAGTGTGGCCTTGGTGGATCCAGCACCCATGTCATACACTATGTGGTACTGCGGTGTATCGTTGTACTCGGAACTGTCGAACTTTCTATTGGACAAGTAGTTCAAGGCCACGGCAGTACCGTCGTCGACCAAGCCGAGAACAGATGAATAATTGGCCAAATACAATACATCCAAGTACGCTTGTCTTGTTTCGGGCGAGGCAAAGGCTGGAATTGAAATGGCCACGTCTTCAACAAGTGCTTTTGCACCTGTTTCGCTTTTTTCCAATTCATTCAAAGCTCTGGATTTCACTTCGTTCAAGTGCATTGCCAACACTTCCTCGACAGTAAAGGCGTAGGATTGGTTGGTGAAGCCCAAATCAAACTTGATAGAGCCGGACCTGGTCTCGTCTTCGAGCAATTTCACTCCGTAGTGTTGTTGCAAGTAGTGCTTGGTGGCGGGGTCACTGATCGACTTACCCAATAACGATTTCACGTCCACAATACACGATTGGGGGAATCTGGTGCACAATGAGCCGGTCTGGGATCCATATACCCGCTCCAAGTCCAGTTTTCCTTGCCTGACCAGAATTCCAGATAGATCTTTACGCTTACCTTCATCGGTCAAGACCAACTCAAAGTTGATGCCGGGAGCCAAAAGTGCAGCCTTTGCATACTGCTGGCCATAGTCTAGGCCTAGAATGGCAGCATGCACTGCTGAGATCACTGCAAACAAGAGGGTTGCCGTTTTCATCGTGGTGTAGTGTTGAAGTTTGTGCTGCTACGTGGAGAAATAGGTGTGTCGATCACGTGGTAAGAGACTTGGACACTTGTCAAACAGCGGGCATGTGCAAGGCAAAAGCATGCGAATGCCACGAGAGTAGCGAGCAAAGGAAGGGTGGTGAAAACTTAGCCTATCAGCGGGATATTAAGCAAAATAATAGTGTAGTGCGTAGACAATGCAGACTGTTAGCAATGTGCTAGCTCATCTTCGGCAGTCCGATAGAGTGGGTAGTTTATAGTCTCTGGGCCGTCCAAGGGCCCTGGCGTTCTTGCTGAGTGCCCCGCGCACGACGTCATCTCTGGCCCGCGGAGGTTCCTGTCCTGTTCTCTGCCTAATCTCCAGCTTCTACACATGTCAATAATACCGCAATGCAAACCGAGTCTTATCAGTTTATGTAAGTCACATCCTGTGGGTGTATCTCTCGGCGCTTAGGCCCCGCCATACCATTTCTGTCTTGTTTCAAGTCTTGTCTCTGCCTTGCTGACTTCTGCTCATCCCGCATTTTTTTCGCTATATAAACTGATCAAAGAATCTACAAAAATTATTTTACTGGTGGTACACCCGTTAGACCCTATTACCATGTCCGTTGAAAAAACATACATCTCCTACAACAACATACATCAGTTATGTCAGGAATCTGCCGACAAAATCAAGGCTTTCAAGCCTGATTTGATCATCGCCATCGGGGGCGGTGGCTTCATTCCTGCCAGAATGTTGAGATCGTTCCTCAAGGAACCCGGTCAACCCAACGTCAGAATCATGGCCATTATTTTGTCGTTGTACGAAGATGTTGGTGCTAGCGGTGTTGAACAGTTGGGTACCCAGGTTGTTCGTACCCAGTGGATCGACTACAAGCAGTCTAAAATCGACTTGGTGGGTAAAAATGTATTGATTATCGACGAAGTCGACGACACCAGAACTACTTTGCACTACGCTGTGTCTGAGTTAAAGAAAGACGTCGAAGAACAGGCCAAGGCCAAGAACGCCGACCCACAAAGCACCAAGTTCGGGATCTTTGTCTTGCACGATAAGGCCAAGCCTAAAAAGGCCGACTTGCCTGACGATATCATGACCACCGGCAACTACTTTGCAGCTAGAACCGTGCCTGACGTGTGGATTGCCTACCCATGGGAGTCTGTTGACATTGTCTACCATCAAAAGATGGCTGAACAACAGGGCAACGACGTGTTCTTGCCTTCTACTACCGAGTAATATAGACAATCAGAAGACGAATACAGTAGTATTGTAATAATAATATGTTTAGGGTTAGTCGATTTCGATGTAGTCGGGACTGCGTGAGTGGTTCTTGAGCGACGGATGGCTATTGTTGGTGTCCTTTCTCTTCTTGCTTTGTCTCAAAGACTGTCCACTGCCTTCAAACGCCTGGGTGGCCGGCTTTTGTTCACCGTCAGAGTTTTCTGGCGTGGGAAAAACTACTGGGAACCCGAAAAACAACTGGTTATCAGGCAAAATAAGAGGTGCGGCAGGTGCATCAGGATCCAAGTCGTCAATAGTGTAATTCTTGGTGGTGATTTCGGTGGCTTTCCCCGACAATTTTTGGCCAGACCCTTTGAAGGTGTTGGGCTCGGCAGCTTCGGCAACAAGATTGGCATAGTTGATGGATTTGGCCATGGTGGCGGCTCCTGCACTCCTATTATACTTGGCAGGATCTATAGAGCTACTGGGAGTCACAGCCTTGGGTTTATATTCGGGCTCAACGTAACCTACTGGGGGAGCAAAGTCCGTTTCAAGATCGGTTTCCACCACACATATACCGTTGTTTCCCGTAGCAGGCTTGACTTCCAACACCTTGATTCCGTATACGCTGTCGTTGTAGTTGATTTCAATGATATCGTTGACGGTAAGCGTGGAGAACTTCCGCAACACGTTTTCCAAAACTGCTTTGGGGTCGGAAATGTCCAAGAAATCCACCGATTGCGGTTCAATTTTGACAAAGTTTCCTAGCGGCAAGTCGCAGTTGCTGATTTTGAGTAGCCCACCGGGATTCAATTGGAGTGTATTCATCATCCATTGCGGTATATATGCCCTGCCTTCGTCGGCTACAAACTCAAGAACACCGCTATGGGTGGTGATATCTTTGGATTCGTTGGTAAGCTCAAAGAGCATGGGATACCTGATGTGTAGCATGGTCAATTTGCTCAATGCTGAAGAAGGCAAGAAGATCTTTCCTCCATAATTTGCATCATCTTTCCGGGTGTTGTCAGGCATCATTGTTACCGGGTAACATCTAAAGTAGTCTTCGAATTTGTTGTTGACGGGAGGGGCAAATGCTCCTCCGCCAAATACAGCACTTCCAAATCCTGAAAACATATTAGTACGGGGGACTTTGTTAATTGACGTGGTAGTTGTGTCAATTTGTAGATTTGCCATCTAGGATCGTACTGCATAAGCTTGGCTGGTCACGTGTTTAGACTGAGAAAGAACTCACTGGTACTCTGACTAGTACTATTGCAACAGCGGTGCTGCTGTATAAAAGAATATCTACCTTATATAACATATACACCAAAAGTCTATCAGCTTGTATATATTTGAAGTTTTGGTATTTTACCAAAAATTTACAGTAATTCTGGAATACTGGACTGTCCAAGTGTTGAATTAAAATTATCAAGACCATTTCATTAGCCATTCAGACAAAAGACTATACTCTGAGCATACTTAATCTTTTTGCTATATTTTACTTTAAGGTTTTGATATATCATGTTCGTGAACAATGGACTTACAATAATTACTGCAAATCGGTTCAACTTCCTCAGTAATTTCATGATTTCGAGTTGTTAAGACCAACTTCTGAGGGTGTCTTACATGTAGTAGTTTCTTGTCATTCGTGTGTGAGGTATTTATAATTAGTTCTATATATTAATGACCGCTTCTTTGGGTCTGTTCGGCAGTTATCTTGATCATTTGCTCAATCAAATCCTTTTGATCTTGCTCAATTCCTCCAAACAATACCTGGTACTTTGAAGGATCTTCGTTTTGTAATTGGATAACTGCATTGGTAAAGACTTGGAATACGTTGATGGTGTCAATAGGGGTTTGTTTCATAGCTTCCAATTCCGCTTCGTCTGCTTCCAACTCGTCATCGTAGTAATCTCCACCAAACTCGTCATCGTTTTCGTCATCGTCGTTATCGGCTTCTGCGTTTATGACTTTGCTGCTCTTCTCTCTGTTCAAGAGCTCTTCTCTTACTCTGATGGCATTTGGTAAAGCACTTATACACGAAAGAAGCAAGTCGGTAGTTTCGCCAACCAAGTCTTCAGGCAACAAATTGATAGCTTGGGTTTTGATGATAGAAACAGAGGCCAAAATCTGAAGCTTGCATCCATAAACACTTTGGAAATCGACCGAGTCCTTCATCCACAACTTGAAGAAGTTGGCTGTGAATCCCTTTTCATTAAGGAACTGAATGGTGGTGACAGGATCAACGTAGATGGCTGCAAAAAAGACTTTGATTACTGACAAGTGACGTAACATGTAGCCGTCAAAGGCGTCCTGGCTTTCCAAGGTGCTGAAGATGGTGAAGATTTCGTTCAAAAATCCTGGCAAGATAGGAATGAATCTATGGTTCAAAGCAGTGATGGCTAATTCCAAGATTTCAAAGGTGGAGTCGACGAAAATTGGATCCAAACCGTCTTTGGTCAAGTTGGAATAGCACAATTTCAACAAGCTCTGGACGTATGGGTTGTTGATGTCAAGCTCAGGATCAGTGAATCCGTAGTTGACAATGCTTTCGAAAAATGGCTGGAAACTGTCAAAGTAGTCGAAGGCATACACGTCAAACACAGATATAACGCTCTCAAACAAGCCCCACATGGTTGGCGACACTTTTCTGGTGTTGAACAAAATGGACTCGAGAATTTCAATGGCTTCAGTGAGGAATGCCACCATAGCGTTCTCGAGAATGCAAGAGATGGTGCCCTTCAAGATATCTTCCATCGAATGGGCCACTTCAGGTGAAGAGCTTAACGAGACCACTAAGGTAGTCAATGTGCTGAGAATGGCCGATGCCTTGTACTCCTTGTTGAAAACAACATCGTCAGAAGCATTTGAGTTCTCCAATAATTCCGCGGCAACAGCCATGAACTGTTCCACCAATTTGGAAGCCAATTCGTGGGCAAATGGCTGAAGACTTTGGGGGAACTTTTCTACAAATATTTCCATGGCAGAGGTCAAGATATCGCTTTCGTATCTCTTGGACATTTCCAAAATAGTGCCCATGACTTGAGGAATCTGCTGGGCAACCTGATCAGCAACCAAGTCCTCAGAGACCAATGTACTTAATGCATCCACCGCGATGATCTGAACAGGAAATTGGGCCTCATTTTGGAAACAGCCCACCACAGCCTGGAAGATATCCTGCAAGATTTGCATGTTCTTGTACTTGTAGTCGAACATAGCAATGGTGTCACAGGCTCTAGCAGTCAACCAGGGCGTTTTCTGGGCAGTTTCAGCAGACAATTCAGGATAGACAAACGTATATAAAACAGTGTCAACCTGGCCATGTACAGGCGAGCTCTTCTTGTCGAGTTTGTACGCCATGGTGGTCAACACCCGGAGCGCACCCTCTGTCTGCATGGCCACCGCCAAGTCGTTTCTGTCGGCTGCTCTCTTGTTGAAGATCTCGTTCAAGATATTCAACACTGTGTTGGTGGCATTCTTGTTCGAGGCAAGCCTGAAAATCAAGTTGATGGATGCAATATCGGAATTAGCACCTTCTCTGTTGATATCAAAGAACCGTCTCATGTACTCCTCGGGATCGTCTTCGTATAATTCAATGATTTCTTCCAGCGAACTAAGATTAGGAATAACTACATGGCGAATAACGGCATCCAACTTTTCGTAGACCAAATCCTTGGCTGGGGTTTCCAATAACTGTTCCAAAAACGAGATCAAGTGATAGAGTGACGACTCCGATAACCACACCTTCTTGGTAGACCAGTCTTCGATGATTTTCCAGTATGAGTTGAGGATTTCCGGCACAAAGTTCTGCAAGAAGTATGCGGCAAACTGGTTATTCTTCTTGTCCTTGGTCGATATTCCACCTCCGTGACGACTCAAGAAACGGTGGAGGTTTCCAAAGCACCACTTAATAGTCTTAATCCTGGGGTTCTGCGCCCTTAACTCAAGCGACTCTTCGTTGAGTACCAGAGCAGGTAATGGCTTGTTGATGATAAGTATGTGCAATTGGAACCAGGCCAGTAATTTGGCCGGGTCGTGAAAGTATGAAGGCAACGATGAGAATGTGGTGAACTTGAAGATTTTGATGATCAAGTAGAGCATCTCGTCACTCAATGGCTCGTCAGATTCCGAAGAAACCAATTGGCTGGCCAAGTTCTCCAATAACGGAAACACTTCTGTTGAAACCTCTTCAAGAACCGGATTAGAATCATTATTGCCGAAGCCTGACAACCGGTAGTTACGAGTGTATTCGTACACACAGAGCAACGCGGTGTAGACATGGTCAATGTTGGCTGTATCGTTCAACAAAGACTTGGAAATGTCAATCAACTCGCTCCATTTCTCGCTATCGACAATATTGTGCAAGGCAGTGGTCAATTGAAGCTTGAGCTGGTTGTTTCTGTATGTCTTGATCAAGGTCTGGACCAACTTCTCCTTGATACCATTCTTTTCTTGGTCGCGGATGTGACGTGACGAGGCGGCCTTGTTGTCTGGAACGACCCAGTACTGGACTATACGGTTTTTGAAGAAAATGGCCGCCGAGATCTGGATGCCTAATGGAATATTGTCTTCGGTGATGAGATCAAGAAGGTACTCGGTAAACCCGGGTTGTTCTTCAAAAACATGCAACTGTTTTTCACTCTGGTGTCTAACTTCGTGGCTCAGGTCGAGGGTACCAGCGAGCGACTGGAGAAGCGTTTGTTTGTCCATAGCGCTGTATTCTGGTACTTCTAATACTATTGGTCTGAAAATTTTTCATACACATTAATACACGCGAAAAATTATTAGGGAGAGACCATGGAGGATTGGGAGATTAGGAAAGATTAGGGAGGAGTTAGAACGAGTGCTAGGGAGGGCGCTTTGGAGAGCGAGCATGATGCAGAGGACGGGTGTATAGATACAAGCGGCACGTACAGTAAGACGATTATACATGTTTATATCTATATACAAGTGGGTGTGTCTGTGTGGTCATAGAGTATGAGCGAGGCTAGTATACTAAAAAGGGACTGGTCGTTGGTTGATCCGTTGCGACGTTTCTGATGTGTTACCTAGGGAAACGTCGCATTGGCTTTAGGCTTAGCGCACGAACTTAATAAGAGCTTCAGGCAAGCACCACACGAACTTGATCCATCCAGTAGGCCAGAAACCACAACTAGGACTCTCTACACAGCTATGCTTCCTATATAGTACAGGCTTTGGTACTCGTGTCGAACAGTGTCTGTCTGTACTTGCCTGTGCTTGCCTGTGCTTGCCTGTGCTGCCCGCTTGGATGATGTTTTGTGCGCGCACGCCGGGGCATCTCTATCTTCGAATCTACTGAGCATCTCTATCTTTGACCCTACCAATATTTCTGAAATACACCATGGTTGCCACTGAAATCAAGGGGTTTGCCGTGTTGGCGTTGGTCCTCCAGGAGCAAGAGCCCGATATTCACCACTACATATACGTCAAAAAACATGACAACAAGGGATCCAGTGATAACCGCTCGCTCTTCATCAGCAACTTGCCCATGGGCACCGACCTTGCAACAGTAAAAAAGTACTTCCAAAACGTCGCTATTGGTGCTACTGTCGAATCATATACTCCTAGTGCATTGACAGACCGTCCAGAAGACATATGGGTGAACTTGACCAAACTCACGTCGGACTTGGAAGTGAATCCCGAGTTGGCCAAGCAAGAAGAATCTGGAGCCACCAAAATACCCAAAAACTGTGGAATAATAACGTTTGTGGACAAATCCGCATGCTCGCTTGCCCATTCTGCGCTCAAGAAGCTCTCAGGCTCTTCCAAGGCATCTGTTTGGCCGCATTCTTTCACTGGCCCTGCATCTCAGTACTATAGATCCAAACTCCAACAAAAGATATTGGACCCTGCGGAGCTTTCAGTAGCAGTAGCGCAGTCGCTTATTGATTTTGACAAGGCTGAGCAAGAGTCTTATGAGAGTCTTCAGCAACAAACCCAGTTGGTGGACGAAGACGGGTTCACATTGGTGGTGGGGTCGCATCGTAAGACAAAGGCCGGTATTTTGGGTAAGCAGCAGCTTTCCAACCAAGCCGAGCTTGCCAAGGCACAAGCCAAGATGAAGAAGAAGGAAAAGGAAGACTTTTATAGGTTTCAGATGAGACAGAGAAAGAAGGACGAAATGAACGATTTGTTGCAGAAGTTCAAGTCTGATCAAGAGAAGGTCAGATTGATGAGAGAGAAGAAGAGATTCAAGCCATATTAGAACTAATCAGAATAAATAGAAGAATCAGTTAATAGAAAGCCAGTCGATAGAGTAAAGTCAGAAATACCATTACCCAACCTCAATATAGTGCAGTAAGGGTTTTAGGCAGAAACGGTCGATGTCTAGTATACCTCTGGTGCCATTTCTCGCATTCTCTCAATCTCTCAGCATTTCGCATTCTCGCTATTTTCGGCTGTGTCTTACGATTCGCACTTTCTTCTCTCGCTATCGGGCCGCCTCTTTTTCTTCTTGCTTCACCGCATCTTGTTTCAGTCTATTTGCAGTCAATTGCACAACGCACAACAATGTCACCCATCGAGTTACAGTCAGAGTACGACCACGTAGCCTGCGAGTTGCAAGAGAAATACTCCAATACGGCATTTCCATCTGACCCATTGAGCTTTTCTGTTCTTTCTACCATCAGATACGACCCCAAACTTGGTAGCGTGCCGCCATCGACGCCCCAAGAAATATCCAGAGATAACTTCTTCTTGCTTGCTGAGCACTGCAGCCGACTCCAGTTCACCCTTAACTACTTCTTCATGCAATACAAAATGCAACCTGAGTTTGAGTTTCTGGAGCCGTTGTTGGTTGCCAAATTCATAGACGCCATTGCGTTATCACAAAAACCAACCACCGAGCTGTACAAAATCAGACTTCTTGTACAACTAGATGGAAATGTCAAGGTAGAGGTTCATGATGCTGCTCGTAGAGATAACTTGTTGGATGGCTTGGTGGAGTCAGCCACCAACAATGATACTTGGAACGTCTACTTGCACCAGCAAAGTGTATTGGTATCGCCATTTACTTCATTCAAAACTACAAACAGAGCCGCGTATACTGAAGCCCGTAAAGTGTTGCCGGAGATTACTCCTGGTAGAGAAGAAGTGCTCATTAAAAACAGCCATGGCATGTTGATGGAAGGTTCTATTACCAATGTGGCTATTAAGAGAAAGTCAGACAATGCGTGGATCACGCCGCAGCTCAGTTCGGGCTGTTTATGCGGAGTAATGAGACATTTTTTGTTGCGCAACAAGTATATTCAAGAGGGAACTATATTCTGGCAAGACGTCGAGATTGGCAGTGAAGTCATATTATTCAATGGAATCATGGGTGTTTTTAAGGGCCGTGTGGTAGGATAGACCAGTAAATAGACCATTGATCTATTGTTTGTCTACTTTTTGGTCAACTCAACAATCTCCTCTTCGGTGTAGCCCATGATGTATAAGATATCCCTTAAGGAATCCGTATTGAGACAGCTTGGAGCTTGGAGTTGTACTTTAGGCTTGGCATTCCAGGCTACTCCGAATCCCGCAGCTGCCATCATCTTCAAATCATTGGCCCCGTCACCCACAGCCACAGCGGTGCTTGGATCTATGCCATGTTTTTGGGCAATTTCAAGCAACAATTTGGCTTTCATTTCGCCATTAACTATTGGTCCAACAGTAGTTCCGTCCAATTTAAGGTCAGAATCCACTCCTAACTGATTAGCATAGGCGTAATCCAACCCCAACTCTTGCTTAATATGCTCGGCCAACGGTATAAAGCCTCCCGAACATACTCCCATCACCACCCCCAAAGCCTTGAGAGCTTTACACAATTCTATGGCACCTTTGGTGATGTGGATCTTGTGCTTCAACTCTTCCCAAATATGGGCAGAATTAATACCTTTCAAAAGTAACACTCTCTGAGCAAGCGACTCGTTGAAATCCAACTCTCCATTCATGGCTCTTTCGGTGATTTCCGCCACTTTGTCTTCGATATCGGCATAGGCAGCGATCAACTCAATCACCTCTTGGTAAATTAGCGTCGAGTCCATGTCAAATATGAACAATTTCTTGTTCTTTCTGGTTTCCGTCTTTTGGACAATCACATCGTGGCTCTCAATTTTGAGCTGTGCTGGTGGTGCATTAACATAGTACTCAATGGCTCTGGGGGAAAGCTGTTTGGAACTAGTCGCTATTACCTCTAAACTTTCCAATGAGGAACGTTCCAACTCGCTGCCATGCGCAATTACCGTCACGACGTACTCCATACTTGTGTGGATCAACAGAGACATTAACAGATTATCAGAGATCGCTTCGAGTGATTTTTCAGTACACGTCACGTGACATCGTGAACTCTGCCTGAGTGATAAATATGGGTGTCTATACAAGGATCTATACTGCGTTTGGTGTTTTGGTACCCCTTCTTATGTCGTATTCGCTAAGTCCGATCTTCCCACCAAGTTTTCTAAAATTTTCCAAGTATTCCTTGTGCTTTTTGTCGGCCATTTTGTTCATTTCAGGCCAGTATACCTCATGCATATACTCAAAGTTCAAATTTCCGTTAAACTCTTTATCGAGTTGTTCCTTAGGAACGAAGTTTTCGAACGGCTGGTCGTAAATGGTTTTGGATCTGGTATATGGATCGATAAAAGGACCCACTACCTTAAAGAAAGTGTAGCCTATCCATGGGATATTGGTGAACAAACCTCTTCCCAATCTCTCTGGGTAGTGGTTTTGAAGAATATGCAAGACTTGCTTTGAAATTGACAAAGATGGGAATCGCGACGAGAGTTTCATCGATTCAGGAGCCGCTTTAAAGTCAATAAGAAGCGCCAATGTATCCTGGCCAGGAGGCATAAACTGAATGACTCGTTCCAACATAAACACCAAGAACTGAACCTGTTTAATAGACGCGGCGGTGTTTTGGTATCCGTTTCTCAAGTAGAGACATGGTCTGTTGTCGTTATCGTAGCCAACAATCAAGTGCTTTCCGGTAAGATTTTCAGCCTCGACGAGTTCAGGAGTGATGAGTTTTTTGGGATCGGTATGGTTTGGCACGTAGACCACTCCAAATGTTCTTCTCCATACTATAGAATCCTCAATTCTCTTGATAGCATGGTCGACTTTCCACTTGGTGGCTCTCAAGTATCTCAAGAAACACTCTTTGGTAAGCCATGCCAACTCTTCTTCCAAGATAGGATGTTTTGGAGCATTTGCTTGGTCGTTTACGGGAATTTCTTGCTTGATGTACTCGGCAAAGTGGGCCACCACGGTGTCATACTTGGCTTGCTCGTCTTTAGACAAGTCGAATTTAGGAGGCACTATGGGATAAACAGGATGTTCGAATGGTGTGTGGCATGTCACAAGGCCCTTTTTGTTGGTGGATGAAGCGATCAGAGTAGAGCCGGTGGCCTTGGAGCTGACCAGGGCTGTGTCTGCTGTGGATTCAGCGGAGGCTTCTTTATTCTTGAAGAAGAGCATGCCAGGGATTCAATAACAGATGCGAGCCTCGTATAGCGAGGGCGCCAAGGACACCGAGAGCGCGCACGCGACATCGAGCGATAGCGGAGTCTCCGATATAAGAGTAGAGACCGTAGAGTGGATAGAGTGTGAGAGAACATTGGAAGAAGAATAGAAGAGTATAACAGTAGGGAAGCTGGAAGGTTAGAAATGAACATGAGTAGAAGAGTAGAAGAAGACGCATTGAAGAGTGAATGAAAAGACTAGACAGAATTGTTAGCGTCGCCCCGAGCGAGAACTCGGGCGGCGAGAGTTCGCACGTTACGTGGCCTCGATTTTGCCCAGAGTGTGGAGTGGATAGAGGAAGTATAATTAGAATAGAGGTAAGTCCCGCCGCGCACAATTACCCTCTCGCTCCCGAATCTCCTCTTGGCGGAATTTTGCGACAGCGAAGGTTGAAACAATCGAAAGAACAATCGATCTAAATACACACGCCTAGCCTATCACGTCTAATTGTAGTGGGGTATATATTAGCACCAAAATATCTATACAATAACTAGCAACATGTCATATCCAACTGTTCCATCATTGGATCCGTCCTTGGAATCGGCCACCTCGAGCATTTCCACTAAGCCCTTAGCCAATGGCTATCATATAGAAGGTGACGGACTAAACTTGCCGGAACCAGACTTGCCAGAAGCCGATTTGCTGGAGCCAGAATCGGTAGAGACAGAATTGCCTGCACCTCTCTTACCGGCAACGGTACAAGAAGACCATCCAGAGGCTGATTTAGAAGGGGAGTATCCTGAACCCGATTTGGACTCAGGCGAACAACCTCACGATACTATAAATACCATTCCAGGTGTCTCGATCACATCATCAGAAATCACACCAGCAACCGCAGCAACTCGCCAAAACACCACATTTTCCAAGCCAAGTGTCTCGATTACCGCTTCAGGGGTCTCGCCAGAAGCCCCGGTTACCGAAGATTGGCTTGTTCAAACAGTGCGGGACCTCGATGTGGCCAACTTGAACAGTCACCTCCTTGCACGCTTGCAGGTCAAGTCGTCCAAACACAAGTTTCTTGTGCAGTCGTCTACTGTGCACCAGGGCGATGCCAGCATCAGAACTCTGTTTGGCGCAGTGTGGGACACCACCAAGGATGGTTATATTAGTGTCAAAGTAGAGACTGCCGAGACAACCACCATGGTGACTGTCTACTGGTTCTTTTCATAGTCCACCCCATCTCTATCTAATCGGCATTTGTACTTCTTATAATCAAGTTATATTCTTTTAGTCCAACATGTCCAACATATTGTACACCACTTCGAGCCGGTCGTTGAAATCAGCTATCTCATGGGCACTCGCGACAATGGTCTCCAAATGTTTTGCAAGATCATCTAGAAGCGCACGAGTATCTTTGTCTGTGTTGGGATCAAATTTGCGGTGGTGGTGGGCTCGAAGCAGAAGCGACTCGTGCGAAATGGGCGCTAGCGGGATGTGATGCTTGTCCATTTTGGCAGCATGGGTAGCGGTAGTCTTTTTAAATTCATCCAAGTACTTCAAGTCCAGCTTGTAGACCATTTCCATGTCGTGGTAATGGCGTTGTAGTTCGGCCAACTGCTTGTTTTCGGCCAGTAGGTATGTCTCTAGAAACGTTTTTCGTTGTAGGACAGCGTCGAGAGTGAGTGGATCTGTAGTTTTAGTGCCTAGGGTGGCTGGATCCGGCACTTTGGTGACGCGAAGCCTTGATTTGAACGAGTGTGGTTCTTGCGAGGTCCATTTATGGGTAAGCTTTCGTTGGGCAGCGTCCATTTTGGCACCGCTATAACGTTCGGTGGCTTTGCTAATGCACATGTTGAGAATACGGTCGAGAGCTTCGGTATGGTTAGTCTCGAGTGGCTGCCAGAACCGCTCGATGTGTTTTCCCGGTACTCTTCGCTTGGTGGTGTGCATGGAATAGTCGCTGGGCTCGGGAGATCTCTGGCGAGCCAATTTTTTTGAAGTTGAGGAGGTGGGTTGTGTGGGGGTTGCAGATTGTGGGGAGTTAGTCTCTGTGTCTTTGTGAGTCGTGGTTGGCAGTGGAGGCGGCTCGTCTTTCGACGGAGGTGCGTCTGCCACTGCGCTCGCGACAGGCTCCTCTGCCAGAGCCTGACTGGTTTCAGACACAAACAATGCAGTATAACTAGCGGTGTCTCCAGTGTTGGCCTTGTCTAGCGTATCAGTCATTATGGTGTTGTTTCAGGCAGGTGCCGGTGTAGGCGAGTGAGTCCAGTGAAAGCCGGTTTTGGTTCTCTGATCTGTTTTGTTTTTGATCGCGAAAGCTAGGCATCGCGAAAGTGAACTTACTATTGCAACTGAACAACTAAAGACCATGGCCAGAACAGGCTGGTTCAAAGGACCTGTTTGTGGTGTCGACAACTGTCGGTCTCGACGGTACCGTACCAGCGATGGTCTCACGATATGTCAGTATGGCCATGTGATGGAGGGAAACATCGAGATCGACGATGACCAAGACCAGGCATCGGTGCCCACCAGGAGGCTCAACACCGTGGTTCTTGATGCAAGAGGCGGAATGACCAGTGGGGTGGTCTCGCAGGCCAGCTCTATCAAGAAGAACCAGCGTTTGTACGGAAAAGACGGTAGGAAACTCTACTACAGGTGCTTGCAAATATTACTACGAAGACAGTACGAGAACATGGCCCAACTATATTTTCCCGAAAGCATGAAAGAAGACTTGCTCCATCTTGTCAAGACGAATTGGGTCAAGGTGATTTCGCACTACATGGGCCAGAAAAGCGACGACGCCCAAGAGTCCGCCAACGACGACGACGACGAAGAGTCCGCCAACGACGGCGACGACAAAAAGCGGCTTGCCCATCACCAAGTGCGGGCGTTGGATCTCGTGGCAATTATCTACATTTCCATGCTCCAGCTCCGGTTCTATCCACTCTACTCGGACGAAATCATCGCCGGCCTCAAGTCCAACCAAATCCCATATATACGATGCTTGCACTTGGTGCCCAAAGCCATGCTCGATAAAATACCCATGCCGTACCACCCGATGCTCCAGCCGCACCGGCTCCCTGTTAATGGTCAGTGGTACAACGTGGTGGGGACCAACATGGCACGAATCTCCCCGCAGCAGAAAATAGTGTCGATACCCACCAACTTCTACTATCCTTACACATTCAGGCTCCTCTGTGAGACGCTCGTTGTGCCCAACGGTGTCGATTTGTTCTGCGCGGTGACTAGCTTGAACGAGCTAATTGGGCGCGGCACGCGTATGGAGTTGTCGTATCATACCGGAGCGCGGCGGTTTCCCGAGCTCCAGCTCGCAGCATTGGTCATGTACGTGGTGCAGGCCAATTTCAAGTACGGGGTGTTTGGCAAGACGGTGGACCCCCGCGTGTGGCTCGAGCACCTCAATGCCTACGATGTCAACGGCGAGTACTCGTATCTCCACTCCAATAACAAACTGTTGCTCGAGTGGTCCGACGACAAGGTCCACAAGTACTGCGACTGGATCTACGACCACATCATCCCCAAGAAAAAACAAACTTACACCACTAGCGCGCCCAGTCCCGCGGTGGAGCCACCGGGGGAGTTGACGGTGATGGAAAAAAGACTTCTTCAGATATTTAACATAGATAGTGACGAGGATTTGGGCCTCGGCTCGCGCGAACAAACCCCGGCTCCACCCTCTATAAACGAGTACCTCGAGCGCATGGTCACCGCTCCAAAACCGCCAAAGCTGTCAGATGCTGGTGCCATAGAAGCTGAGGTGGACGAAAAGTTGTGCTCAAAGCTCTGCGACGTTTTGGGCATACCGCGCGTGGTGTTGGAGCGGGCCTATAACGATACCGAGCGGAGTGTTCGCAAGATTTTCCCGAGCACCAGGCCCAAAAATAGTGTAACATAGACAATAAAGTAGTATAGATTCCCTTTTTGCACCCAGACCACGTAAGTAACCAGATCCGTATGCTATAATAGCTAGTTGAGATTATATTGATCTTGAGTTAGAGATATTGCTGCTTTCTCAAATAGTAATTGTTACACAGTAGCCTACAAGTTTCATTACCGTGGTGGTTATATTGTTTATATGTTAAGACTTTGATCAGACCTTGACACTCAATATCATCTCGCGTCTCCACTCCATAGGAACAATAAACTAAAAAAACATAATCATAAAGACATTCTCTGGCCCACTTTATTTGTTGGGCACCTGTCGTGCTCGATCATCGGTCGGCGTACGCGATTCTTCGCAAACACCGAAATCTGGGGTGGTTCGGTTTTTAACCTCGTCACGTTTCTGCATCCCAGAAGATCTTACGCCTCTACAATACTTTTCTCTACTCTCCTCTAGCTTACTCATCAAGGTACTTTGTTCCGCATTGTTACTGAACTTTGATTTAAACAAGGCTTATCAATCAATGAAGTCTTGGCCGAATTCGCCCGACACGAAACTTACCTCGCGTCAAGTCATGTCAAAATCCAAACGAATCTGAAACCGCCTAAGCTGACTAACAAGTAAATCTGTATACTGTGAAATTAAGCACTCATTGATAAAAATATTCCTTTCATCGCACTTCGGACTGAGAATACGTCAAGAAAGCGGTAACCAATGGACAACTATATAAATCTCTGCCGGCGTTTAGCAATAGGAGTTGCGAGCATTGCCTAAGCCACTTCAACCCAGCATAACACAAAATCATCCCCATAGTGATTCTCGATATTGAACCCCACACCGGACTTAAGCGCGCCGTTACAAAGTCTATTATTCATCTCCGCCCCCACGACATGCACTTCTAACCACGATGCTGCACCCACCGAAAAGTTTGATGAGGGGCATCGCCGGTTCACCAGTTCTAAAACCCGACCCAAATCCCCACACTGTCCAATCCCCCGATTCCTGACTATATAAAGACCATGACAGTCTCTGATCTGTATTTTTTCTTCACTTCTTCATCGGCTTTTAACTCACAATGTTTAAGGCAAGAACTTTAGCAAACGTCGCTGTGCGCTCAGCATCTACCAGACTATACTCCTCATTGCCATTGACCGTTCCTATCAAGTTACCAAATGGCACCACATATGAACAACCAACCGGTTTGTTCATCAACAACGAATTCGTTGAATCAGTAGGTAAGAACACATTCGAAGTCATCTCGCCATCGACCGAAGAAGTTATCACCTCAGTTTACGAAGCCCGTGAAGAAGATATCGATATTGCAGTCAAGGCCGCCTCCAAGGCATTCAATTCTCGCTGGTCCAAGGATGACCCTGCCCAAAGAGGTGTCTTGCTCAACCGTTTGGCCGACTTGGTCGAAAAGAACGCTGAAACTTTTGCTCACATCGACTCCCTCGACAACGGTAAATCTTTGTTCTGTTCCAGATTGGACGTTACCCTTGCTGTTGCCTACTTTCGTTCTTGTGCCGGTTGGGCTGACAAGATCACTGGTAGCGTTATCGAAACCGGTGACTCTCACATGAATTACACCCGTAAAGAACCAATTGGTGTCTGTGGTCAAATTATTCCATGGAACTTCCCACTCTTGATGGCCACCTGGAAATTAGGCCCTGTTTTGGCCACCGGTTGTACCACTGTCTTGAAATCTGCTGAATCTACCCCATTGTCCGCTTTGTACTTAGCCACTTTGATTAAGGAAGCTGGTTTTCCAGCTGGTGTTGTTAACGTTGTCTCTGGTTTTGGTGCTAACGCTGGTAAGGCCATCTCTAGACACATGGATATTAAGAAAGTTGCATTCACTGGTTCTACTGCTACTGGAAGATACATTATGAAAGAAGCTGCCGACACTAACTTGAAGAAAGTCACCTTGGAATTGGGTGGTAAGTCTCCTAGTATTGTTTTCAATGACGCTGACATCAAGAAGACCGTTCAAAACTTGATCGCCGGTATTTTCTTCAACACCGGTGAAGTCTGCTGTGCTGGTTCCAGAGTTTACGTTCAAGAGGAAGCTCACGATGCTTTGGTTGCCGAATTCAAGAAGGCTTCTGAAGCCCTTAAGATCGGTTCTCCATTCGACAGCGAGACTTTCATGGGTGCTCAGACCTCCCAAGCTCAATTGGACAAGATCTTGAACTACATTAACATTGGTAAGGAAGAAGGTGCTAGCCTTGTTACTGGTGGTGCAAGACACGGTGACAAGGGTTACTTCATCAAGCCAACTATCTTCAACAACGTTAAGGAAGACATGAAGATTGTCAAGGAAGAAATCTTTGGTCCTGTTGTCACCATCAGCAAGTTCAAGACTGTTGAAGAAGCCATTGAATTGGCCAACGACTCTCAATACGGTTTGGCTGCTGGTGTCCACACCACCTCTCTCAGCACTGCTCACCGTGTTGCTAGAGAAGTCAGAGCCGGTACCGTCTGGGTCAACACTTACAACGATTTCCACGCCATGGTTCCATTCGGTGGTTACGGAGAATCTGGTGTTGGTAGAGAATTAGGTGCTGAAGCCTTGGACAACTACTACCAAGTCAAGTCTGTCAGAATGGCTCTTTAAATGGCCAGCAAAAACTAAAATTAACTTATATGAATTTGCAGCCGGACTACCATGTTAACCATGTGATGTCTGGTGCATAACGACTGTATGAAGTATATATTCAATACACTATCGATTCCAAAAACGTTTCACACTAGTGGTAGTAGGCATTCCAATTCTGGGTAGAATAGTTCCTACATAGTATCAAGTGGTTTTCTTCACTACAGAGTAGCATACATCCATATTGAGGTCACTACGTTTAAAGTCCCGTGTCGCAGCACGTTATGAAACTGTTCGCCTTTTGTTTGAGATTGGTCCACGTGATTAGGGCTTCGGCCCTCGAGTTTGGTACCCTTTGTGCACACCTGTTACGCACGACTCGCCAACCACCTCCGCACCTAACACCAACACCTTTGTTGGTGGGTACTGCACATACCGTCACTAATGCGACCAACTGCGAAAAGCATTAAAAGTTTTTCTGAAAAGTTTTCAGGATTTTTAGCTACTAGACCATATTGAATATCAGCAGAATGGTATGTTATATTGAAATGAGAGAACACAACAGTGGGATATAACAGGAGCCAACCATTCATAAGACTCGACTTTCATCTACAACCACGTATCTATCAGATAGACATGTTTTTAATCCGTCCTTCCTAAACACATCATCCAATGAACCGTCAAGTGCACTACACGTAAATCCACCATGAAATGTTCAGCATGTAGAATCCAGATGAGAAGTCGATTGTGCCTCTTGAATCCCACTTATCACCGTGAACAGTACTAACAAATCTAGAGTGACGCTATTACCATCAGAACTCGTAAGGTTATCTCCAACCCATTATTGGCCAGAAGACAATTCGTTATCGACGTCTTGCACCCAAACAGAGCCAACGTCTCCAAGGACGAATTGCGTGAAAAATTAGCTGAAATCTACAAGGCTGACAAAGACGCTGTTTCCGTCTTCGACTTCAGAACCCAATTCGGTGGTGGTAAGTCTACCGGTTTCGGCTTGATCTACCAATCCGTTGCTGACGCCAAGAGATTCGAACCAACTTACAGATTAGTCAGATACGGTTTGGCTGAAAAGGTCGACAAGGCTTCCAGACAACAAAGAAAGCAAAAGAAGAACAGAGACAAGAAGATCTTCGGTACCGCCAAGAGAGCTGCCAAGAGAGCTGCTAGAAGAAACGCTGATTAAACGATGGAAGTTTAGTCTACCATGTACATTCACACCAATTTCATTCCATGTCTTTAATATAATCACACTGATGATAGATGTAGTGGTGGGTGTATCGATAGTTAGCATTTATGATGCATCTTAATAAACCTATGTGTATTAGCTAACTTGTAGAAATGTGCGGGGGGGTCATACCGGAACGGGTATACTCATGTTATGAAGTCAGAGTGTGAGACATCATATAAACTGTTGTTATCTTCAACAGACGTAGTTGTAGTAATTTATAACAGAGGGACGAACATCTAAGCCATCAAACAACTATCAGTCGTTGTCGTTTGTCATCATTACTACAAGCCCATGGAAAAGTTCCCTATGAGTACTTGTGGACCCATATATCCATGTCTCTCTGAACCTCATCTCACAACCCAGTTCTCTCCTTATCTCTGCTCTTATGAGTTTTTATTTTGGTGCACGCGGTAATTTGGTGGTGAAAAATACACGCTTTCAAATTGGCTGTGAAAGCTACACTGAACAGTCGATGTAATGTCGGAAAGGAAGGCTATAAACAAATACTATCCTCCTGACTATGATCCTAGTCAGGTGGTGAAGAAGAGAAAGAATAGGGGCGGTGGTGTTCCCGATATAAAGATCAGAATGATGGCGCCTTACTCGATGCGATGCCTCAAATGCAACGAGTATATCGCCCAACGAAGGTCTTTTAACGCCAGAAAGGAGGTCACAAACGAAAAGTATCTTAGCACAAAGATTGTCAGATTCCATATATCGTGTCCCAGATGCAACAACAAGATCACCTTCAAGACCAATCCCCAAACGGCTGGGTATACTCCAGAAGAAGGTGCGGTGCGGAACTTTGAGGCAAAGGTACTGAAAGTGAAACCTCAAGAAACCGAAGATGAGCTTCTAGAGAGACTTGAAAAGGAAGAACAAGAGAATAAGAAGTTCCAAACTCTAAAGGATCAACGTAAAAAGAATCCGTTTTGGCAGAAATCCGAATCGTTGAAAGATGGCGATGGCGATGTGATGGCAAATTTGGAAAAGAAATTGCACGAACAGCAGTACCAGCAGCAACTCCAAGACCAGTTAGAGGAGCTTGCATTTAGGAGCGCTCAGTTGGAAGCACAAGGAGGATCTGATGTAGTGGCGACCGAAGCAAGGCAAAAGTTGGAGGAAGAAATGAACTTGATACGACAAACTCGGCAAGAGATTGAAGAGAAGGAGGATGAGAAAATGGCCAGATTAGCTTTTTCGAAACAAAAGCCTGTAGAGAATGCGGTAGATGATAAGGCAGTGACCTCAGTTGAATCAGAAGAGGTGCCGAAAGCACTTCCAAAGAGAAAGAGCGTGGCGACGCTGTTTGTGGTCACCAAGAAGCCAAAGACTGCACCATTGCCGTCAACTCCAGCACCTACAAAACCAACAACTCCTTCTGTGTCAGCATCTGCTCCAATGGCTTCTGTCATTGGCTATTCTTCGTCAGAAGAAGAAGCGTAATAATGATAATGATACGAATAGATGAAATGATATTTTTATTCATTATACATAACGGTCTATACATATGTGAAATCAGTCAAGGTGCCTACGGCCACTGCGGGAGGTTCCACATTCATGTGGTAATTCTTTTTGATTTCCTCCAATTCGGCCACCAACGTATTGACTTGTGCTTTGTCCAAATCCTTACGACACAAGCAAATTCCTTTGACATATTCAACTGAGCAAAAGTAGAATACAGGCAATATATCGTTTTCCCAAATCAGGGGAATATATTTCATTGGCTCTTCGCACGTAGCCAAATCACTGAGGAATTCAATGGCACTCAAACTATTGAACAAATATTCACGATCCTTACGAGTCAATAATGGCTCCAAACTACCATAGAAAATGGTGGTGTCTCTGGAAATGGATTCGTTGAACGATTTGAATTTTTTGACAGCCGTGGGATCAATTTTCTTACCATCACCAAACAATATGTTGGCGTATCCAAGTTTGATATAGCTCGAGATAAATGTGTCTAGCAAGATGTTGAAGGTGACCTGGTATATATCATAAGAAGTGTAGCTTCTCAATTCTTCCATGTACTCTCCAATTGTTTCCACAACCTTGGAAGCCATGGATATGGACTCGCTTCCGGTAGTGGCGATTCCATCTTCGTACCACTGCTTGGTAAAAACAATCGAAAGGGCAGGGTACAAGTCGTTGACGACAATATCCACAATGTATCCGATAAGCTGAGAAATGAGCTCAGTGCTTGGATTTAATGTTTCTTCAAACGCATTGGCGATTCTGTCGTGGTAGCTGGAGTGGACTTTGTCCTTGTAGAATGGCAAGAACTTATCTTGGAGTCTATCTGTGTTGAGCTCATAGGTGTTTCCTAAGGCAGTAAGGTATTCTATGAGCCCTGGCTTGGATATTTGTGCTAGTTCTTCTGGAGTCATGTTTTCAATGTCCACACCAGGATCGTGTGGTGCCTTTTTGAACATTCTACGAAGTCTGGATTCCTTGATCAAGTACCTCTCGTTGGTATATGCGGTCATATACCTCAGGTATTCATCTTCGATGATATTACGGTAGTTTTCGATTCTCAAGTTATAACTCTTGGCCCAGTTTTCAATGACACCCACCAAGATCTTGGAGTATCCTGAATCGGCAGCCACGTCCGATTGTTCTTTGAGCATGGTCAATGGAGTCTTGAAATCTGGCAACACGAAAATATCGGTGTCGACTTCCAAGTTGATGATTTGGTCGTTAGCATCGTAATCCTCGATGACCTGGCGGTAGTTATAGATGTCAGGAGGACTTTCACGTTCTTTGAACGTCTTGGTTTCTTGGACGATCAAGTTCTTATTCCATTCTTCCATCTTGGAGGTGATCACCTTCAAGTAGTCCTCCAACACCAAATTCTTCAAGTCTTCGCCAATAATGGATTTTTGTTCCTTTTTGATAAGCGACTTTCTCTTGGAATCTTCATCTCCTTCGAGCAGATTTATGAACTTGCCATAATGCGAGTCGTACGACAATATTCTCATGAGATCCTCTGCTGGAGGATCTGTTTTGATCACTTCCATAGTGAACTTATGAAGTCTGTTATAGTATACATTTTGAATGAAGGCACTAATTTCCCAGGTAGGTGGAAAGAGCGGATTGAGTTTATCCTTGACAAACAAAAGCTCGTCTTCGAGCCACTCCAAGTTGTCGTACACCGCCATTTTGTCATGAGAGAAGTGCTCTACACACCCATTGAAAGTTTCGTCCAAACTCTCTTCCAATTTATCGTAGAATAGCTTCTTATAGTTACGGCGAGCTCCACGGTAAGTAGCGTAGTTGACACTTTTGAGGTCTTTTTTGGGCTTTTCATCCTGTGAATCGCTGGAAACTGATAAACTCTCCAACAACGTAAACTTCAAGTCTTCGTTGGTTTCAAACTCAATGACTTTGATCAATTTAAATATAAGCTCGAGGTTTCCGTCCTTGACCGATTCGGTAAGAGAGGTGATAATTTCACTCAAAAGTTCGTCAAATAGTTTGATTGTTTTACGGATAGGACTCACTATACGCTGTACAATGGACTTCAAGTCGTCAGATAACGATTTGGTGTCCATCTCCAAGTAGTCCTGGAAGTTCCGGGCCTGAGTGAGAAGATAGTGGATCGTAAAGAAATTAGTCAATGGATACGTCAAGCTCTTGGATATTTCGTCCAATTCACGTTCAATAAGATCATTCAACCCACTCAAGAACCCTTTGAATCTGTGGATATCGTTATATAGGTGGGAAACCTGAGCCAAAAACTGGTTGACTTCGGTCATTTTCTTGATGGTGGCATAGTCTTTGACATTGGTAATGGAGTCGTCATGCACTTGGTTGATTTCAGTGATGTTCAGTTTGATGGAGTTGAGTTTCAATGCGGCGTTGTTGAGTCTTGCAAGATTCGACATTATGGAGTCGATTTGGAGTTGGGTGGTGGAGCTTAGTTTGACATCTATGGACGCTTTTTCCTTTTGGAACTGTTGTCGTAATGAGGATATTTTGACCAAATCATCTTCCACCTTGATGAGATTGGCTATTTTAGACAATGCTACGTCTGACATGTCTGGTGATATATCTTGGTGGAGTCTGATTTGTGTTGTAAGATTTGATTAGCGGGAATAGCTGAACAGTCTAGCGCGGAAAAGATATGAGAGAAGGTGGGAGGAAAAAATGGACAGGAGAAGAACACATAATAAGGGAACTGGAGAAAAAGAAAGAGAAGGTAAAGTTTACAGTTAGATCCTGGTGCTACTCCAAAGAATCTTAAGCTAATTGCTACGCTCTCGTCTTGTTAGCTAGTCGCAGATAGTATATTCAGTGAATTTTCTAAACTCTGAACATCAGAAGAAGAATTTGAAATATACGTAGTGTAAATCTATTGCATATCTGTAAATAGACACCATGTATATGTTCTGGCTTTCTTTTATCCTACACATTTCAATTGAAGTATTTATTGTCGCAGCCTATTTGAAACTAGACAACTCTTCAATAAACTCTACAATTTCGTAGCTCGCCAAGTATTCCTGTAAGCCAAAGCCTAGTCCACTCGAAGCCGTCTGGCAGCTCTAATCTTCGACTCAAGATCTTGTAGGTCTCCTTGCTTCTTTCATTCTTTCTCAGCTATGACCGCCTCGCTTGGATGCTCCTTGGTTGTTATTGTATCTTCTTCCATTTCCGGGATTGTGGTTATAGTTTTGTTGGTTTTGGCCATATGGACTACCTCCTCCCATGATCATATTGGCATTTACCGGACTTCCACCTGGCACAAACGTTCCTGGTGGTGGCATGAATCCTCCTGGGGGTAAGAATTGAGGCTCCCCTCCAGGGTATATTGGCATTGGTGGTTGTCCAGGGGGGACAGTACCCGGAAATTGCTGCTGATACAACATGGCGGCGTGGAACTGTTGCTGCTGTTGCTGGTGCTGGAACTGGGCAGCCATGGCAGCAGCAACTGCTGCTTGTTGTTGATGGGGTGACATGGGAAACTTGCTTCCGTTGGGTGTGGGATAGCCTGTGGGTATGTTGGGGCTACCAATTAAGGGACTTGGTATGAATTGGGAGTTAGACATCATCATTCCTGGGGCTTTGTTGAACAAATGAGCCGATGGGAAGAGTTTATCATGCGTGTCATCAAAGTTGGAATCCCACGTAGGAGGCGTCTTGAAAGTCTTTTCGTAAAACACCGGAGTCATTGCGTTGCTTTCTTTGTGATTTTTTCTAGCAGTAACAAACAAATTGAAAGCGAATTTGAAGTCCTTGAGTTTCTTTTCTTGACTCTCCTTGGTAGGAATTCTGTTGGCACCACCAAAGAAATCGGCGGGCGAAATCTGGTGGTGTCTTCTTGAACCATTTGAGCCAGTTCCCGAGTTTCCCGATCCCGAATATGGTCTGGAGTTGTTCATTCTTGGAGACGAATTGTTGGGAGATCTGTGGAAATTGGTCTTGGGAGGATTGGGCGATAATGGAACGAATTTGGAGGGAGTAAATGCCATAGCCTTGGGGTTAAGCTTGAATGCTGTTTTAGCTTCGGGTTTCTTCTTTGGTGCTGTTGCAGCTGCTTGCTGTTCTTGTGCTTGAGCCTGTTCCTTTTTGAGCTTAAGTTTGTGCTGTTCTTGCTGTTTCGACAAGATTTCATACTGCTTCAACTTATCCTTTGACAATATAGGAAGCAAGTCTGTGGGTATTTCATGAGGAATCTTGAAATTGGCACTGAACTCACGTAATGAGTTGATTTCACTCTGGGCATTCAACCGGAATGATTCATTGTGCTGGGCAGGAACTTGTGGTTTGGCAGGCACCGAATCTGGTTTTGTTGGAGGGCCTTTGGTAGAAGTGGCTGCCTTAGATGGGGCGGCTTTGGCAGATTTAGGTTGTTCAGCAGGAGATTCTGGGCCTGGAGAACCCTTGGACTTGGTGGCTGCAGAACTCGAGATGATGGCAGGATCATTGTGGTATTGTGCTGCTCTTTGTCTTGGAGGAACATAACTACCTGGCAACCTTACTGCTGCAGGGTTGTTTTCATTGGAAATGCTGGCATTTCTCAATGCAGCCATCAACTCGTCACCTCTTCTGTCAACACCCGAATACTTGTCTTCTTCATCCATGCCACTGTCATCAACAAACTGGCCTCTTTCTTCCAAGATATGGCGGTCTGAAGTTGCCTGGCCCTCGATTTCTTTGGCCAACCTGTCAGCCTTAGCCAATTTCTCCTTGTAGTCGCTGGCAGTAGTGTCGATTCTAGTGGTATACAAGTGTTCGTCGTAACTTGCTTCCACGCCGAATTTTTCTTCATTGACCTTGAATTGGTCCCATTGACCTCCACTTCTCAAATTATTGGCTCCCGAATAGCCAAAGGTGTCTTCATCCAAATTCAAAGCAGGGTTGGCTGGAACGTCTTCGTCAGGAACCCATCTTTGCAATTCTCTTTCTTTGAGCTGTAGACGGGATCCTGATATATCTGAATCTGTCTTGAAGTTACTCTTGGCTGAATCTTCTGAATCAGCAAGTTTTTTGCCCACTGGCCTGGTGGATTCTTCAACTCCAGGAGAGCCGCCATAACGCGAATTGGTACGACGGTGGCCGTTTTTCTGACCACTGCCTTGGTTTGCAAGTTGACCTTTCATGGTTTAGCAGATTTTTTTTGGGGTTTTTTTTGGGAGATATTTTGGGGTTGTTTGTTTATGAAGTTTGCTGAAATCAACAAGGCGATGAATACGATTTATCAGGTGAAACTCGGTAAAACTTTATGAATGTGTTGTCTTACCAATTAGATAAATACAGTATGAACAACAACAGGTTGAAAGTACGTGTTGTTGAGTTGTTACCGTGTTTTGTTATTATGAAGGATTGTGAATGAAAGCTTATTGGTTTAAGCGATTACAGAATCCGATATTTCACAACTAAGATCCGGTGTTCAATTGTCCTCAACCACACTAGTCAATCCTTGTAGACCTTCCCAATATCTTGAATACGAAGATCAATGACTGATGGCCGCTTAAACTAGGATGTTGAGCGGTTTGGCTAGTTTTTTTCGGATGGTTATTTTCGCCGTTTTAGTTTTATCCACGTAATACAAATGCGGTAAGGAGCAACTGGACGGGAAAAGTAGAGTGTAGAGCAGTGAAGGATATTCGAGCGGAGAGGAGGAGTCAAGGGTGTGCTCATAAGACAGTCATATACAATCCACTGGGCACATCACAGTGTTTGGGTGCCACCAGGGAGACGCGGCTGATTAGCGTAGCGAATAGTAGCGCGGGCAGAACAGGAGTGGCGAAATCGAGAGAAGCCTGGATCTGGAATCCAGAACACAGCAAAACAAAGTCGCTAGCGGGGTGAAAGTGGCAATGATAATGTAGTGCGCGAGGAGTTTAGCGAGCGGCTCGGTGTTGTAGTGGCGAGCGAGGCGCGGGGCACTCGGTAGTGGCACCGCCACAACTGTTTGAGCGGCACGCGGATTTGCAGCTAGATTTTAAGCAGAGAATATAATCTTAGAAATGTAAACGTATATTGTAATACCAGTTGCAAGTTCCCCGAACTCAATGGCTCGGTCAATTTTCATCTTCACTTTCAGTGTACGTACAAAACTTACTCAATGTGATACCCATTCTATGATAAGCATTTGGTATAATTTCATGTAAAATTCGTCTCTGTAGCTAGTAGCTAAGTATATTACTGTCATCATATTTCAATTAAATACCTTACCAAGTTTCTGGTACATTATCCAGGAGAAGTAAAAAGTCTCATGTAAAGCCTATTATTTCTATCTCTAGCAGCAGATACCTCCGATTCCAAGCCCAATATCTACACTGTCAACCATAGAGCCCCAGTACAACATCACAAACTCCTTGACAAACTGAATATCATGTTCACAATAGGGGTCCAAATCCATGTCCACCATGTCCTGGTACGTCAACTCGAGGTTGATTTTGCTATTGGAGGTCAACGACGAAAAGAGAGAGGCATTAATGTCGTCTCCATCTGCCTCGCTGTGATCTTCGTCCAAACTCACATCGTCTCTCTGTTCATTGAGCTGTTCCACCACGATCTCGTTGATCAAGTAGATCCACTTTCTAGTGAGTCCATGGAAAAATCCCACAATGTTCACCAACTGAAGCAAATCCAACAGACTACCGTTTTCTTCCGAGAAACTGGACGATAACGGCTCGTTGGGGGTGACCTGACCAGCACTTGCAAACCAGGCAAATGCCAGCCATATGGATTCACGCCACGAGATCGCCTCGGTGACATTATTGAGCCACCAGGCCGGCTCATTTGTCACCTCACTATTGTATTCATGGAGTGAAGAGGTAGAAAACTTGGTGTGGATCGAGTTCAAATCGTCAGTAGATATGTTGGAGTGGTTGGTGATACCCGCCTGCACTGCAGGGCGGGAGTTTCTACGGTGGAGTTCATTGTGGATACACTTGAATTTTCGATAGTCTTTCATAGTAGCCCTGATTCTTTTGGAATAGTCCTGCAGTAAAGGGTTGATGTGCTGACTATCGATAATCACAGGATACTGTTCATGTTCGTCGTTCAAGATCACTGCCATGTCAAAAAGGTTTTTCTGGTACATCAATATGTCATCGCTGGTGGTGGCCACAAACCCCTTGGCGGCTAGAAGGTCTGTATCCAAGTCCTTGAGGCCTATGTTGTATATAGGGCGTGAGTAGTAGTTGTTTTTTTCATCTTTTGCAACAGTTTCGATGTTCTGAGGAATCACCGAGAGCAACGAGATAAGATAACTGAGCGCGTGGATTGTGAAGTAGTAGTTGGGTGTTTCGGGTCGTGCTTGGGTCTGGTGGTTGAAAATGACGATGTTTTTACGAAGCAAGCTCTTTTTGAAAAGAACAAACACCAATGGCCCAAACATATCCATGAGGTGAGGCAACTTGGTGAGAAGATGGTTGGAGATATTGGGGTGGAATGGGTTGGGGTCGGGAAGAGCAAGGTTCTGAGGCAGTGGCTTGGTTGTAATGGACTCAAAGAGTGACTCCAAGCAGCTGAAATCATTGTATTTCTCGTTTTCAAGGAATTTGACGAGCTCGGCATCCAACACATCAATATACTCCCAACCGTTATTGATGAACTCGTTGGGTTTCCAGTTTACCCCTGACTTATCGTAGCCTGTGGGACCCGTCAGTTTGCAGGTAGGATCACATATCAAGCCCAAAGAGTACATTTTGACCTTCGACCGATCGACAGTGTCATTATTGGAATCTTCAGAAGTTGTAGACGCACCAACGGTGTGTTGGCGAAAACGCCCCAACCCGTAGTATAGATTACCTTTCTCAAAATGACTGACCAACACGGTGGTCTTGTCAAACTCGTGTATTCCCGAAGGCAACATTTTATAGTCCAACCCTGCCAAGTTGAGCTCGGGCAATACGGACTTATACCACTCTAGCTTGTAGCCAGTGGACGTATCAAAGTGGGTCAAAAACACCGCCACGACCTTCGAAGGCGAGTATTGCGTAGGATTGGCCATTTAATGCTATGAAATAGTCAGGTTTCGGATATGTGGTGGTGTGGGAGTTTTGCTGGTTTTGGAGTTTTACTGAGTGAATTTATGATTGTAATTTGTCGCTGCGGAATTCACTTTTCACGTCAATGGATCCTAGAGTACGCCAGTTGTACAAAAACTTGCTCTTTATGGGTAAAGACTACCCTGCGCAGTCTGGGGGCTATGTCAAGTTTCGGGTTATCTTAAAGAAAGCTTTTAACCAACGGAAGGTGGCCAACGAATCGGACCTTGTGGAGGCCTTGGAGCGGGGCAAGTACATAGAAAAGGAGTTGGAAGCATTGTATTTTCTCAGCAGGTATAGAGACATGAAGAGAAAGTACTACCAGTGAGGCAATCTACATGAACAAACACTTCTCCTTGACATTTCCGTACCAATTATATACCAGGCATTTCTACCCAGTGTGAGACACTCCTAGTGAAGAACTTTTATTACTATTAGCTAAGATATTAGATGATGGTTTCATACTATGGCTTTGAAATATCGAATATTTTCTCTCTGGCTTTCAAATAGGCTGACAACGATAGCTCACGCTCTGACTCTTAAAATAAAGTTGATAACGACTGCAACCAACAAGAATATACACAACATGGTAGGACCGAATCTGTCGTCGTAAGGACCCGAGCCTCTCAATCTGATGGCCTTGGCTCTCCAATGATATGTTACCAATGCATATACCATGGTCAACATGGCGATAAAAGTGAATAAACCAGCAGATATTCTACCGACCGAGTCACCAAAGTTCAACAACCCGACTCCAAGAGAGCCCAAGATGACTGTGAAATTCAACCAGGAAAGAAAGGTTCTTTCGTTGGCGAAAAATACCTTGGGTTCCACGCGGGCTGGCAAAGCGATTCTTTTGTTGTTTGAAGACATTGGTTTACTGACTTTACCAATATGAAGCCAGATCCCTATTTTACCGGCCGATCATAGTCCTGCGTATCTATAGTCCACGTGGGGAAAAAGATTAGGTCACGTGCGGGGTGATAATAGAGAAGCGTGCGGCTAAAGAATAGGTCAAAGGCGGAGAGCTCGGTGGTGGTCTGAAAAATTGTGAGTGTCTATTGACTATTGGCATCATCGAACTATTCGATCTAGATATATGTATACAATCTATCATTAATCTAAATTTTAGTTATTTCAGGTTTCAATTTGTATGCATGTTCCTATTAAATATGTTCTTTATTTGAATTTTTCCCAAATACTTGGAAATATTATTTGTCTCAAAACATTACAAGACAACTAACTACCGTGTTTTATTTAAATAGAAACTTAATGAGGATCGAAGTCTTATTATAGTACTGGGAATGAAATACACCAAAGTCATACTGTGAATCTGCTATGGGCTAGTAAGAGGTACACTTCATGTCCATCTGTGAGCTTGGGCCGCAGAGTGTAGTTAAGTACAAAGAGACATCTCTAAGAAATCGCTTCACTAGCTCAGTTGGCAGAGCGTCAGTCTCATAACATCAGTTGTGTCATCTGAAGGTCGACAGTTCGAACCTGCCGTGGAGCACTTCTTTTTTTGGAGTTTTTTTTTTGCCAATCAAAACTGCGTTAGATGCAGGCCCGGCATTTGTAAACAACATCAACAAACGCGCTTCTAATTAAACTAACCAGCACCCTATTTGTGTCCCCTACTGGTCCCTTGTGGATATATCTGCATCATTTAGTAACTCGGAACATACAGTGAATTCTGATAATTAATATCTTGCACTTTGTTGACGACCCACTGTATTATATTGGTATAATATAGTATACTTACTGATATTGCGCTAGCGCAACCCACGAATCTTCAGATTGATTATCCAATGAAATATGTCATACACGAAGTCCTCAGAAGTGTCGCCGCCCCTAGAAGGTAGCCATAAACGTCAGTTCTCCAATGAAGACGACAATACATTCCTTCCCCCAGCATTAAGTTCCTATAGCATAGCCCTTCTCAACGAGCGAACCAAAACATTCAATACAAAGCAACCCCAAAACAAAATCACCGGCATCTACGAATTGGATTTTCCCGATAGAGCCAACACCTTGAAAGATCGGTTATCTGTGCATTTCAAAGAAAATACTCAACCCAAACCCGAAAAAGAATCTGCATCCTTTCACGACATATCTGCATCATCACATCACTCGTCATTGCATGAATCACAATTCCCACTAAATCACACCATATCTGACGATGATATGGAAGGCTCAATGTCTCCCCATAACTCTGCATTTAAAACTCCATCCACTGCCAGCAGCAGCAACTATAATAACAATGATATCTCCAACTCGCTGATATCGTCGGTGCATACTATAAAAAAGACTAGAGGGACAAGAAGGTTCGGCAAGGTACTTGGACCCCCTAAAAGGGCTTCTAGACTTAGTGACCATTACAATGAAATGGAGAGCAATACCAATAATAGCGGTGATCTGCCAGCTATTGATGTAGATGAACCATTGCCAGTCCCCGAATCCAAACCACATAATTTAACTCCTAATGCATCAATTCACTTTAATTCAGAGCCAGTGAGCTCCATACCAGGCTTGGGACTCTCCAAAGAGAAAGATGACGAGTTCCGTGAACGAATAAACCAACAAAAAATCGAAAACGAACTTAATTTTCAGGCTTCAATTCAAGAAAAATACCCCAAGCCTCAAGAAAGAGTCCCTCTTAGAAATATTCCTGTCAATCTATTCAACTCAGTATCGCCCGATAGCGAGTCCGATAATTTTCGGAAACCCAAAGTCCCGAAATTAAAGAAAGAAGCAACGCCTCTTAGGTATTTGCCAGGTCAAGAGAACCAAAGAGAGTATCCAGAATCCAAACGTAGTCCACCTATTAGTACACCAAACGTAGCACGTGCTCATTCGCCACATATACCAAAGCCTGTTCCCCAACTGGTTCAACCAACGCCAGTTGCCCCAGTCAAATCAGAAGAACATAAAAAGAAAGTGATCATTATTAACGGAAACCAGTACGAAAAGCTCGAACTTCTTGGCCGAGGCGGCACTTCCAAGGTCTACAAAGTCAAGGCACTTGGCAACAACCGGCTCTATGCCATCAAAAAAGTAACTTTCGATCAATTCGACGAGGCTTGTGTCAAAGGATTCAAAGGAGAGATTGATTTACTATTAAAACTAAAGCATTCGGATAGAGTCGTCAAGCTTGTGGATCATGCTATCGGAGAAGGGTCTATTTATTTGGTGATGGAGTGTGGAGACATTGATTTGGCACATGTATTTCAAACCAAGCTCAGTCAAAGTAATCCTCTTGACCTTCAGTTTGTCAAGTACTACTCTATCGAAATACTAAAATGCGTTCAGGCAGTACATGAATCAGGAATTGTTCATAGTGATTTGAAACCTGCGAATTTTCTATTTATCAGAGGAATATTGAAGATTATAGACTTTGGCATAGCAAATGCTGTGCCTGACCACACTGCCAATATCTATCGAGAGTCCCAAATAGGAACTCCCAACTACATGGCCCCAGAAGCATTGGTTGAGATAAACCAGGGGTTTCCAGCACTAGCGGCGCCCACCAATAAGAATACATGGAAAGTAGGCAAGCCTTCCGACGTCTGGTCTTGTGGATGTATTATCTATCAAATGATCTACGGTAGGCCACCGTACGGGGGATATTCAGGCAATCAACGTATCATGGCCATTATGAACCCACAAGTCAAAATTGCGTTCCCCAGCAAGGGAATTGGAGGAATAGCAGTACCGCAAAGCGCCGTTGAGCTCATGAAACATTGCTTTTGTAGAAACCCCAACGAAAGGTGGACCGTCGAACAGTGTCTCAATAGTGATTTCTTGAAGCCTAAGATCGTTAGTGAAAACTTTATTAGAGATTTGGTACACCTGGCCGTCAATTATGGTTATAATAAGAGGATTGGAGGAGGTGAGCCCATCACTACAGATGTTTACGACACACTAGTCGATTCGGTGTTGAAGCAAATCGAGAATTTGAACTATGGCTAAAGAGTACAGAGTAACTGTATATATAAAGACTTTGATAGTATTGAATAAATGTTACTTATGCTTTTTTCTATTTTAACGAGGTCCAAGTTTTTCCAAAACTCGAGGGCCCTGTTCCTCCCATTCTTGCTTAGAGATCCACATGTGTTCCTTATCGGCCATGATATTTGCTAACACAGCACCTCCAATAAAAACCATGTGTCTTCTTCTTGGAGGATCTTCGATCTTGACTTTAAACTTATCTAATCTAGAGGCATCTCCTTTCAAGACTTTGGTGTACCATAATTGTTTCAACTCCTTTTCAAGTCTAGAAGGCAAACCAGGATACATAGAAGAGCCACCTGATAACACAATGGCTTTGAATAACGAAGATCTGATGTCAACATCGGCACTTTGAATGGTGTTGAACAATAATTCACCTATACCTGGCTGTTCAACATCCACCAAATGTGGCTGGAACATACATTCAGGAGCTTCAAATCTCTCAGAACCGACTTTAATAGTTCTACCATCAGGCAATTCGTAAGATTCCACCAAGGTAGTTGTTTCTTGGGCCAACTTGGTGTCTAAATCCAAATCGTAAGATACATAACACAACTTTTCTTTAATTTGACGCACAGTTTCGAAATCAGCAGTTCTGTTGAATGCATAACCTCTACGCAATAAAAGGTTGATCAAGTTTCTTGTAACGTCTCTACCAGCAACATCCAATCTTTTGGTCAAATGGTTCAATACTACCGATTCATAAACTGGCACCACGTGAGTAACACCATCCCCAGAATCAACAACCACTCCTGAACTCAAACCTTGGGCATATAATGCCAATACGGCTTGAATGGCTACATATACTCCTCCAAATTGGTACTTTTCAAACATCACTTGGCACATTGTTTCTCTATTCTTTAATGGGTTCATGGGAGGTTCGGTCAACAAGATCTTTTCACCTTGAGTGGGCTGCTTCAAACGCTCGTAGAATGCATAGTCCCACAAATGTTCCATATCTTCCCAATTCTTGATGATACCATTTTCCATAGGGTAGCTGATTTGTAACATTGATCTAACTTCACTGGCTTCAGTTCCACACATAATGTCCTTGATTTCTATATCTGTTGGTAGCAATACATTTCTTTCTTCAGCTCTTAATATGGGCCGGCCCACTATTGAAGGAAATGTGTGGTCTGGGAAGTTGGTCCCAGCCCGGCCTATCTTTACGAATCCGGTACCTTGGTCAAGAACTGATGTTAGTAATACATTAAAAAAGGAAGTAGTTTTGTTGACACAACGAACGAGATTCTGCAATATAGGGAGTTTCTCGTGACAATCATGCTTTATCCTTATACATACCAATTGGTTGGCTCATGGTGTAGTGGTGGGTAGTTTCGGTTGGTGGTTCAAAAGATCAACGAGTAGCAAGTAGGTGTGCGCACGACCCTTGGCATAGCTCGGTGCGATAAGACAGGGACAGAGCTAGGAAGAAGTAAGGCTGAGATGTTGCTGGTTTGGTCGAGTAGGTAGTCATGAGAAGTGGGTGTATGTAAAGAAATTGAGAGTGCTTTGTGTTTATTTGGCTTCTCTGGTAGAGGTGCTTTCAGTGCTATTTGCGCTATGAGTTGGCTGCGAATCACGAGCCAGAGGTGTGTTCAAGTATCGAGATGATACTGAGCTGAAAAATACAAAGTTCTCTAGTTTGACCACAGTTCAAAGTTTTCTATATGTTCGCTATATCTATGCTGTCTATTCTCACATTTGGGTTCATGTAGGCAAAGGTCAAGTATGAGGTGTGACTCTTCACTTCAGTCTCAATCTTGGTAACTTCCCTCCACTGAAACTGCTCATCACCCTCTTTGATTCTAATACCTTTTCCAAAAGGATTGAAGCCTTTACCCAAATTCTGGAACTTTTCACCATCATTTTCTTCACGCTCTCTTTTTTCACCAGCTATTTTTGCAACTCTTCTCTTTTCAATGCCTTGGTTCTTTCTCGACTGAATGTCTTTGAGTCTGTGGACGATATCCTTGATATCCCGTACCATATCCTTTCTAGCTTCCCATCTTCTACCCGCAACTTCCACCATTTCAATGCTGGCCCATCCATTAGACTCCAAAGCCTCAATGGTCTTGCTCACTTGCTCGATACAAGGCGAAAAACAGCAGATTCCAACCTGACGGGTCTTGGAAATCACTTTGGGAAGATGAGGAATGGCTGTCCATGGAGCTGGCAAATCCAAAAACACAACATCTCCGTCAATGGCCGGGCCAAAATCCGTAGGTATGTTCTCGATTTCAAACCCGTTGTTGCACACGTCTCTGTGGGTTATGACAGTATTGGTCAAGCCGTGGCCTTCGATTTCTTTTCTGGCTTCAAGATATCTGGGTTCATGGAACTCATATGTGAATAGTTTACCATCTAAACCTATGGCTCTGGCAAACGAATGCGAGAAAGAAGCAGAGCCTGTACCGGCCTCTATGACTCGGGACCCACTGGTGACTCCAAGTCTTTGCATTATGTACGCGGAATCCTGGGTATACACGATTTGGGTTCTGTGAGGCAAACTCAAGGTCCAGAGCTCGGGCGTGGGATGAAGCAAGTGGATGAACCCGTAGCCCTTTTCTCCTGCCATTTGGGTCCCGTACTTCAAGCCGATCATCTTGGAGTGCTCGTAATGGCCGTAACGTGTATTGAGTAGTTCACCCTTGGTGACCGTAATTGGTTTGATGGCACCTCTACTGATAAAGGCAAGGACCAAGTCACCCTCTTCTATAACATCTTTGTAGGCCAAGAAAGACATGGCTGAGTGGGTACAGATGTTAGTTGGCGATGAGCTCGATTTTTCACTCATCGGAAAAATGAGAATGGAGAGAGATAATTTACGGGTGATAAGAGGTTGGATTACTTGTGAAAAAGGCCCAATTCAGAAGATTTCTACAATATTTTAAGCCAATAATAGATCATACACCTCGATGTAGCAGAATGACGTTCCTGAGTGGTAGGAGTCGCCAGGGGGCTCTCGATCTCGCCGCAGGCAGTCTAGCGAGACTGCAGCCAGGAGCAAACGTGGCACCAGCAATGTGAGTACTGAGGCTAAAAAAGGTCAGCTAGGCACACGGCTAGGGTCATATCAAGGAACTCGACTCGGTGTCCCTTCTTGTGCGTAACCATAGCCTTTAGAGTAGCCTGGGGGGGTGCTTCTACTGCCTCGTTGTGCTTCGCGAACCTCACTGTGATTTTCACTGATTTTCGCAATTGCTCACTATTTTATCAACTAGAGACACTCTTATCACTACACATGGGGAACCCTCTCAACTCGATCGAATCTCCTACCACACCGTTCCACCTCATTATTTGACCAGTATACACAAGTACCTTCAACTCTTCCCTCTATACGTGATTTAATTTCCCCTGTTCTCTCCTCTCTTACTCGTCCTTCGGAGCGTGCACCACCCAACAATAAAAACTTTTAATTCAGCGCCCAGTCCTTCGACCACCACGGTAAAGCATGTCCTCACCTCAACAACAGCAGCAGGCTGCTTCAACAGGACCATCGGAATCCAATGGTCCCAACGTTGAAGATCTTTATCTTGAATCATACACGTTCACAACCGCAGCTGCCATAGTTGGTTCAGTAGACAGAAAGACCTTTGTGTTGTTAAGAGATGGTAGGAAGATCTTTGGTATATTGAGAACTTTTGATCAATTTGCCAACTTGGTGTTGCAAGACGCCATAGAAAGAATCTACTTGACACAAGATGATGAATCGCCTAATCCAAACAGGTTTGGAGAAACTTATCGTGGAGTATTTATGGTAAGAGGGGAAAACGTAGTGATGATGGGAGAATTGGATATCGACAGAGAAGATGACCACCTCGAACAATTACAACAAATTCCGTTTGAAGAAGCAGAACACGAATTGAAACACCGCCAACTCGGCTACATTTCGAAACAAAAGATCAAAACTAAGAAGTTGTTGAATAAGGGCCTTATCAATGACTTTGCGAAATCAGATTTGTATTAGTTTGACGAATAATGACTCTGACTGTATAGTATAAGAACATAAATAGAGTAAAGCATAAAAGAAAAACTTAAAGCAGACCAAAACGCACTTTGTACCAATTAAATAAGATACCGTAGCACCAAATGCTATTGTCATTTCATATTCGATATATATTGTCAACTACTTGTTCGTAATTAAAAGGTTTATTTGTTATCAAGCCTTGAGTGTCTCTTTTTGAAAGTTACTTGCAGCTTGTCTACAACTTGGCAATTTTGGCCTGGTTCTCGTTGAACCGCTCAAAAAACTCATCAGCCTCTTCTGCCTTGTCCAATTCACGTCTACCAATTTGGTTCAAATGGGCTTCATCCGGTCCATCTGCAATTCTCAATACTCTGGCATGCGCATACATCAGTGCAAGTTCGGTATCTTGAGAAACACCTTCGGCACCAAACATTTGAATACACCAATCGATGATTTTCAAAATGGTTCTGGGGGTTTCGATCTTGGCCATGGCAATTTCTCTTTGCGCTACTTTGGCGTTGCTGATATCGATCTGGTGTGCTGCATTCAACACCAATAACCGGCATTTTTGGATGTCAATTTTGGACTGAGCATAAGTGGTGAAGAACGATTCCCAGAGTTTCATAGGCTTTCCGAAAATCTTCCTGTGGTTGGCTCTATGCTGGACTATTGTCAAAGCATACTCTCCCGAACCAATGAGTCTCATGCAATGATGGATTCTACCTGGACCCAATCTTGATTGAATCAACTGGAAACCAGTTCCTAGCTTATGAAGCACTACATGCTCCATTTCGTCCGGCTGAACTTCATAGTTATCGAACTCGATCTCGCAGTGACCATGTGGAGCAGAGTCATAGCCAAAGATGTGAAGAGGACGCACATTGCGGGCTTTACCAGAAGCAAGAGCTCTCTTTGCATCCAAAATCAAAACAGTGTGGTTGAAAAAAATGTTCTCTGAATCGTCCGTCTTGCACATTACCATCCAAACAGCGGTTCTGGGGTCTCCAGCTCCAGAAGCAAACCATTTGGTACCGTTGATAACATAGTTACCCTTTTCGTTTTTGATCGCGCTACACGAGATGTTCAAGGCATTGGAAGATGAGGTGCCCTTTTCAGTCATCAAAAAGGCAGAACGAATCTCTCCACTCAACAATGGCTTGAGATACTTTTCCTTCTGCCATGGCGTGCCATACTTGGCAAGAATCTCCATGTTTCCGGTATCGGGGGCATTGGTATTGGTAACGTCAGGAGCCACCAAGGATCTGCCCAAGTAGCCAGCCATAATTCCATACTCTAAGTTAGTATATCCAGCACCTTCAGCATAGTGCTTGGATAAAAACATGTTCCAAAGACCCAATTCCTTAGCCTTTACCTTCAATTTGTCAAGAATAGGCGGGGTTGATTGCCATCTTTTGGCGGGATCGAGAGACACTTGTTCTTGGGCGATCTTGTCGGCAGGGATACACCAGTCATTTACAAAATCTTTACATTTTTGAATAGTCTCAAGACCACGAGGGCTGATTTTGTCAAGAAATATGGCTGGGATTTCGTCCTTTACGCTCATTTTGGGGTAGCTAAAGATGAATGTTCACTTGCGAGATATCGGCTTATTTATCTAGTGTTGCAAAAATAGAGAGCTCGTACCCCTCTTGAAAAGTGCAGTTTGCAGCAGAGAGTCGAGAGAACATGCAGAAGCTCGGGTGCATTTTGTGGGGAGAGCGTCGCATGCGCGCAATTACAAAATCACAGTAAAGCAAAATTAGGGTCCACTAATTAGAATACCGTATCATACTCTGAAGCATGTTTACATAGAAATTGATTCTCCGCTTGTCAGTTACCGGGACCGGCCCAGATTATATGTATCGGTATTCATATAGATTAGATTTTTTAGTGTATATACTCTGAAACGTCCCTCTATGTAACATGAAAGTACATTTGCATCTGATCGAGATTTGAGGCTGCTCGCGCTCTCGCTCCCGAAAGCGCCCAACCAACTCGCGGCGCACTCACCACCCGACTCCATATCACGTGACACCGCACACCTGACTAGGTTTATTTGCCTCCAAATTCGCCTTCAACGCAATTGAGCACACCACAACCATCATGGAATACTACTCAGACACACCCAAAATACCCAACTACTTGTTGTCGGAGAAGCAATTTCTCCTCGGAACAGATATATCTGCCGAACAAAAGTCGAAAATCCACCAGGAAATCCTTGCCATAATCGAAAAAGATGCTATGGCTCCATACTATCAATACTTGCACGAAGAGGTCAAAGACTTCCCATTTGACCAAGACCATTACGACAAATTGGCGGCCAAGAATGCAGAAGTAGCTGAAACGCTCAAGAAACAAATCAAAGAAGCGGAAGGCGATGAAGAAACAGAGCTCGATGTGGTATCGACCCATCTTCGTCTTGCCGAACATTACACCACTATCATTGACCACAAAAATGCAGTCGAAACTTACAAAAAGGCCCTTGAATTGCCACAAAGCACTGGTTCCAAAATTGATATCTTGCTTACTCTTACCAGAATCGAATTTTTCTTTAACGACTACCCGCTTGTGTCAAAGTATTTGGATCAAACCAAGGCGTTGATCGATAAGGGAGGTGACTGGGAACGTCGTAACAAATACAAGACTTATCACGGTATCTATTTGATGGCAACCAGATCGTTTTCCGAAGCATCCAAGCTTCTCATAGATTCGTTGGCCACCTTCACATCCAACGAACTTTGCTCTTATGAGCAATTAGCATACTATGCTGTTGTCTGTGGTGTATTGTCATTGGGAAGAGTAGATTTAAGACTCAAGATCATTGAGTCTCCTGAGATCTTGTCGATTTACTCCTCTGCTCCTGCATTGGAACCATTGCTCAATCTCACCAATGCATTGTACACTTGTGAATATCACTGCTTCTTCCAGTACTTGTTGAAATCGGTTGATCTGTTGTTGCTTCCTAACAAATACTTGAACCAACACTCCAACTACTTTCTTCGTGAAATGAGATGCAAGGCTTACGGCCAACTTTTGGAAAGTTACAAGTCGTTGAGTTTGAAGTCGATGGCGCAAAGCTTCAATATTAGTGAAGAGTTTTTGGACCAGGACTTGTGTAAATTTATTCCTAACAAGAAGTTGAATTGTACCATCGACAAGGTCAATGGTATAATCGAGACCAATAGACCTGATAACAAGAATAACCAGTACCATTTGTTAATTAAACAGGGTGACAACCTCTTGACCAAGTTACAGAAATACGGAGCTGCCGTGAAGTTGAGTGGTGCGGAAAGAGTAGCTTAATATACTAGAATTCAGAATAGAAGTAAAATTCCAGAACAACAAGTAGTGTAGTTAGGAAATCTACAAGTAGTCTTGACTCTTATCTTTCGATCAAGCGATTACGTGAATGTTGGAACTTGTAGATATTTTCTTTCACGTGACCACCTCTATATCAACTTTCATTTCACCAAAGTTGATGAGCGCTAAGATGTCCATGAACCGCAAGCCTATAACGTCCAGTGTGGTCTACATAGGACAGATACCTTATGATTGGGACGAAAACGTAATCAAGTCGGTGGTGTGTGGATCTGGAAAAGTAGTAGAGGTCAGGCTAGGATTCGACTACGCCGGCAAAAACAAGGGCTTTTGCTTCGTTGAGTACCAGACCAAAGCCGATGCGGCGTATGCCATAGGGTTGTTGAATCAAATCCAACTAGCGAACGGGAACCAGATCAAGAAACTCCGAATCGAATCATCCAAAGAAGGCTTTTTGAAACTGAGTGCTCCTCTGGAACAGAAACCGGTGCTACACCTCTTCAGAGACCACTTGCCCTCATATGTTATCTTGCCTCCCGAAATGGCAGGCGGCTCGCCCATGGGTCCAATGGCCACTATGCAGAATAACATGCAGAACAACATGCAGAATAACATGCAAATTCCTAATATGCCTATGCCTATGGGAGGTATGCCTCCGATGATGGGAGGCATGCCTATGAACAATATGAGCAATATGGGCTCTAATATTAGCGCCACCCCAGTTATGGGAGGGACCGCAGGTCCTATTGCGTCTGCTTCTCCCCTTGCACCTCTCAAATTACCCCCAGTACCGCCACAAATCCCGTTGGCGATACCCGACAAAATTAACGATACCCTCAGTAAAATCCCTCCTGCACAGCTCATAGAGTTTATCTCGACGGTTAGAAACGTACTATCTGGACCGGAGTCGGCGCGTGCCATCGAGCTATTTCAGTTTTCGCCGTATTTGGCCTCGACTGCAGCACAGGCGTTACTTTTGATGGGTTTCATTGATAACGAGGTTATAAGTGATGCAATGAAAACAGCGGCTTCTAACCCTAGCGCAACGGCGCAGCACCCACAGCACCAGCCGAACCTGGCACAGCGAGGCTTTGCCACAGGATTTGGGGCGTATGACCAAAGCAATCTGAAATGGCCGCACCTCCCTCCGCATACCCAAGCCAAGTTGGCCGCTGTTGCTCCTGACCAAGCAGAATTGATTGCTCAGGTCTTGTCGTTACCCTCCGACCAGATCAGCTCGTTACCCATCGACAAGCAGCGCATGGTAACCGACTTGAGGTCGCAATATCTATAAGGCGGCTTCTCGGTACTCCGTGGGGAATTTCAGGTCAATTTTAGAACAGCGTGCGGATTTCCACCATGCATGGAAGCCTAACTACGATAGGTGAGCGCAAGCGAATGACACATATGTAGCGTATTTTAAATAATTTCACCGGATAGTGTTCCTACAATTGTAATTGACGAATCAACGGTATTTAACTCCGGCTGTACCAAGCCTTGATTCTCCTCTTCGCTTTTCCGCTCTGCTCACGTGCGCTCACTGCCCATAACTCGTGTGGTACCTGGCGGCGGAACCTGGACTACTTTCTTTATCGCATATGAACGGTACTAACGCATTTCTGGGCACCGCTATGGATGCTACAGACCTAGGAACAGGCACAAGCGATCTTCCAGCATGGCTTCGTGATGTTCTTGACCGGGCGTTAAATGCAAGCGAGGTCCGTTTCAAGCGCAAAGTGGCCTCCGATGACGCCATCAATGATTTACAGCAGGTCGACTTGAACGATTTGGACTCCAAAGAATGTCCGATCTGTTACGATGAATATGAAGAGGAGGAGACGAAGACTAATACTACACAAAAAGAGACTCCTTCAGACGAGCCCATACCGGACCAGTCTCATATTGGCCAAGAACACATGAATCGTATTCAACTGGCCCACTTTGCATCCAAATTCAATGACCCTTTCATGTTCATGCCCACCGACGAAGGCGGTCTGTACTCTAGGTTTCCTATTCGTAATTTGTCTACCTTAGAACCGGTCACTATGGACCAGGCATTCCCCGGCTACCAGAAACCAGCCAAAGCATCCCCTCCAACCTCCCACATTCCTGTAAAAATGCCATCGTGCGATCATGTCTTTGGCAAATCCTGTATTATTGAGTGGTTCAAGAGTAACGTGAGTTGTCCACTATGTAGAGAAGAGGTGGAATGCAAAGATACGGACCCAAGACTCGCCAAATTGAGTAACATCAGAAGCACCATACTATCTTATTTTAATAATCCTCACACTATGGTCGAACATCTAGCCAACAACTCAACCAATATTTTCAATCCGTACCGTCGTCCTTTCAATCCTTCCATCACCCCATTGACAGATTCATTCATGCATCAGGAGTGGGCTACCCCCTACATGCTAGGCATTCCGAGAGTAGAATCAAGAGAACCCCATATGATTCTACCTCGAAGATTTGTGTTGCCCGAAGCTCGTCTATGGGATCCGTTTGGCGGAGAGGGCCCTACACCGAGAGTATTCCAAACCGGCCCTAACCGAGCCACCACTACCACCATCAGCCGCGAAATGCCCGCACGTGACACTGCCACCGCCAACATCGCCAGCGAGAACCCACCGCAGCCATCGCTGGGCTCGTCCACGCCAAGCTCTACGCCGGGGTCGGCCACACCGCAAACACGCTCAGGAGGACCAGAGCGGCGCCGTGCCACCAACAGAACCAACCATCCGTACGTCAGGCCCTCCGAATAGCACCTATAATCAACGATACACCGCACCGATCACGTGCGCGCTTCTATGACGTTTATTTGGTTGCTATTGAGGCAGCAACATTGCTGCAAAGGTCAGCCAAACGCCCCCCTGTGGGTAATAAAGCAAGGATCATTGGCGGACCAATTCTTAGTACCTCTATATATAAATAAAGCATTTTCACCTCGGTCTATTGAACAAACTTACAAGTATCAAACATGTTTCGCCAAATCGCCCTTAGACAAACCAACGCTGTCAGATTATCTGCCACCAGACAGTTGAACAATTCTTCTGTCAACAATGGAATTTTGGATTCTGCAAAAGAAGCATTGAAAACTGCCAACAAAAAGATTGGTCAGGTTGCAGCAGACGGCATAGAAGTTGCTGAAAACGTCACTCCAGGTGGTGATGATGTAAAGGCTGCTGCCGATAAGGTGAATAAGAAGACTGGTGAAGTGTTGGCCGGTGGAATTGAGGTTGCCGAAAAAATAACACCAACCAAAGAAACCGCCAAGGCTGCTGCCGAACACATCAACAAAAAGACCGGTGAAGTTTTGGCTGACGGTATTGAGGTGGCACAGAAAGTCACACCCACCAAAGGCGAAGCCAAGGAAGCAGCCGAAACCGCCAAAGAAAAGGTCAAGGATGCAGCTGCATCTGCCAAGGAAACCGCCGAAGATGCAGGTGAGAAATTGAACCAAAAGGCTGGCGAGGCTAAGGAAACCGCTAAGGACGCCGCCGAAAAGGTGGACCAAAAGACTGGTGAAGTTTTATCTGAAGGTAAGGCCGAAGCAAAGAGAAAGGTGGAAAAAAACCACCAAGGCTACAAGAACTTACAGGATAAGGGAGCCAAGGCTGAGATCGAACAAAACCGTCCCGACGATGCTGTCTAATGCATATAGAAAAGTATTTAAAAAATAAACATAGCTAAGAAACAAAACAGCAGTTCGATAACAGAACGTAGTCATAGATAAGCGAACATGTCAATGAAACTCAAATAAAACATAGAGTGGGATGGGAAGTTAATCTCAGCCGAGCGTGCAGTGTAAAGTTAGATGTAGTGTTCACGTGTACAGTAGTCTTTTATTTATTATAAACTATCTATTGATTCGACTCGAATTTCTGGAAGTCGCCAGGGGTCAATTTCTTGTCCTGACTTATGTGGTTTGTAGGTTGTTGTGGTTGTGGTTGTGGTTGTGGTGCAGGTTCTATGGGAGGAGCCTGCTGCGTCTTTCTTTCTATTATTTGAAGATAGTTCGAGGGCACATAACCCACTTTACCCAGTCTGGAGCGCACTTTCCACCACTTACTTTCGTTGCCCAAAGGATCGAGCTTGGACAAGATGGCGATGAGCTCGCCCACCTTCAACTCGATTTCCATGTTGGGGTTTTCAGGGTTGAATTCGTATAAAGCCTTCGCAAATTGGAGGTTGGTGGCATCTATTGGCTGGTTTTGGCCCATTGGTCCTGGCTGGCCTCCAAGTTCTTGTTGGCGACGCTGTTGCTGTTGTTGGTTAAGTCTTTGAATGGCTTTGCTTAACAAATATGGAAACCCAATAGAAGCAGCCAAGAATAATAAGAGTGGTTTGAACGAGATTTTGGGTTTGTTACCTCCTTGGGCTTGTCTCTTCATGTTTTCTTCCAACTTCTTTTGATTCTTTTCAAACTTGGAAAACTCTTTGAGATTAAGTCCATGATTGTATGTTTGTCCGGTTATTTTGTAGAAGATCTTTTTGGCAAATTTGATCAAGGCAAAGATCCCGAGCAAAGACCCCAAGGCGTTCTTGAGGTTTCCAAACTGTTCGGCCAACGACACCATGGTGAAAAACGACGAATGTGTGGCCATATATGTTGCTTCAAGCATCTGGGCGAAACCTCCTACCGCTCCTATAATCGATTCAATGAGCTGGAATGTGGCTTGAGTACCTTCTCCTAAACCTCCGGGGCCCATCATGCCTGGCTGGCCGTACCCTCCCATTCCGCCCATTCCACCCATTCCATACATCGAATTACCGTATCCTCCTCCCATACCATACATGGAGCTGCCATATCCGCCACCGTACATGGAACTTCCGTATCCGCCCCCGCCAAATCCACTGCCGTACATCGAGCTTCCAAGCCCGCCTCCGTACATCGAGCTTCCGTATCCACCAGTGGTACCGTAACCTCTTGAGCCGTAGCCGCTTCCATAACTAGTAGAGGCGCCGTATGGTGTGCTGCTGGACATTCCTGCGAAATCGGATGTCAATGATGTGGGTCTTTCTGGAATGGCGGTGGCACCCGACGAGGCCGTTGATCCTGCAACGCCCGAAACGTGTTCACTCATGCTGGCCATATTACTGCTGTCGCCTCCTGCTGCTGCGGCTGAAGTTCCTGAGCTGACTTCCCAGGGTTTGGTTCTAGGTGCCGACATTGTTGCAGTAAGAAGTGTTTGGAAATCGTTGATGATTTTTGCTTGGGCGCATGATTACGTTTGCACGTGACGATGTGGGGAAGCGAGTCATTAATGGTCTGCCGCGGCAGATGCCGAGGTTTAGCACCTGCGATCCGAAGCGAGGTGCGTAGCGAGAACGAAGAGAATGCAGACGGAACACGCTGAAGGAGGGCGAAGGAAGTCGGAGGACGCTTGTGGTAGAGAGTTGGAACATAGAGAAGATGACTGGGTGCAAAGGAAAATGCGCTCGTAGCTTTGGTCTGGTTTGATGTGGACCCCTTTGAGAGTAGTCTGTGTCAGCTGCAAAATTTAAGTTGCAAATGGTATTTATATTGAAATGGATGCGCTCAGAGTATACCATGTATATACATCCTCACTAATACAGAATTATGTCACATACTAGCTACTGAAGCGTGTAACAAGTCTGCTTGTTGATGTGATTATATCATTGTATTAGTCAACTTTCAAGTATACTACTGCCTAGGTTTTCTGCTTTCTCTTGTACTTATTTATGCTGGCTTTTCGCGTACCTTATTTATTTAACCTATTGATAATATAATACAACTTTCAAGGAAGTGGTTCCGAGGAACTACTCAATCTATTCAAATGCAAATAAACATCAGTTCCATAACCTTCCATTGAAATCAATTTTAAATCTCCCCCAAAGTATTGCGCGTACAATCTCGAGATAGGCAAGCCGTACCCGAACCCGGCCATTGGGGCTCTGAACGAGGTCTGGTTGCTTTCTGGCTCCAATACTGGAGTCTCGCTCACGGTAGTGTACAAGTATGTCCAGATCAATGGAACCTCACTGCGGGCAATTCCTCCACCTTCATCACTGATCTTGATAGCAATGTCCTCACTACCCTCTGATATTATCACCTTGATCGGTGGGAACTTCAAGTCGTTGATGTCGATGTCTTCTTCTTTCAAGTTGGGGTCGTCTTTCAACATTTGAGCCTTGAGTTTGGGCATATGGAACTCAATGGTGGCCCGGAGCGAGTTCTTCAATGTCTCAAACAACATATGTATTAAGTGACCTGGCACGTACATGAATCTGATGTTGTGGGGTGGGGCAATCAACTGGATTTCGGGAGCCTCAAACAATCCATAGTACTCCTCGCAAATGTACTTTGCGGTCTCAATGGCATCTTCAGCAATTTCTCCTACGTTACAATCAGTACAGACGACCCCCACATAGTTGGACTTTCCACTCTTCTCTGATGAAGGCGTGGACCCGTTCAAAAACAGCGATATTCTCTGCTTGGTAGGCGAAGCCTGCGCCATATTGAGTGCCACCTGCTGCCCAATCAACATACGGATCCCGATTCGCGACATGTAAAAACGATCCAAGAACGTCTGGATCTGCGAGTTGACCGAAACCGTTTTGTTTGCACTTTTCCATTCCTGCACACCCTGGGCCATAGTGGCTACAGTTGCATCGTGTCTCTTTTTTATCTTGGTGAGTGCTTCATACACCGTTTTGTTGTAATCATACACTTCTTTTGGCCACACGATATTTGTGGGGCACGGATTGAAGAAGCTCTTGCCAAAAGTAGGACTTTCACTACGGGAACGAGTTGTTTGAGATGCTTGCGCACCATAGTGGTGGCCCTGTTTCTGTCTTACTACAATGCCATCATCGGAAAAAAAGTTGTTGATGGCCGGATTGGTGGATTCTTCGGTCGCCAAGTTGGCGGTTTCTTTGATTTCTTCGAGCACAGGACTACTGGCGACATCCTTGACGCTGTTGGTGTTCTGATTGGAGTTACTGTACAACAACTTGTGAAGTTGTTCGGATATCTCTGGTTTGGGTATGCTTGTGAGTTCGTCGAAGCTTTGTGCATACCAGTTGGCCACTTTAATGGTCGAGGGCATCTTGTTTAAACCAAGAGGCGCGCTTTGCAAGTCTCTGACCTTGTGGGCCAATCTGATAGGCAATTCCTCCACGATGAATTGAGATGCAAGAAAGATGGACCCGGGACTAGGATTAGACCCAAACTGTACCATTTGTCTCAATGATATGGACGTTTGTTTGTACAGGGCATACTTGTATATCTTGTCTTTTAGCGCTGTCGTCAACTCCCACGCTGTACCCATGTTGGACAAATATGTGAAGAATATTCGAAGTATGATGACTGGAGGTACGGAAGAACGAAACGAAGTAGGGAAAAATGAGTTGGACAATCTGCAAAGGTCACGAGTTATACCCCAAACATACGTCTGGGAATGGGATTGATCATTTGATTGGCGATGGTTGTACGGGGAACACGTGACACGATGCGGGGGACCACCGGGCCCGCGGACGTTTGAGTCATGTGAGAATCCGGGGTTGACTCATAAGCGTGGAGTGCGTACACGATTGATTAGATTGCGAGCATTGATGAAGTCTGGAGAGTGGTACGATGTTTGCTTGGGGTGGAGCATGGTCAAATAGCAAGAGATAAGAGAAGGAACCACGCTATAGGGGTAACGACCAGTACCCCTTATCATTATGGTACAAACTCTAATTACTCGATTGGTTTCGGTCCACGTCCCGTTATTTCACTCACCTGACGCAGGTCGACCTCCATATAGACATCTTTTTTTTTGCTCACATGTACATGGACTACCGGATGACTCTTGACACATTGGGGCATCACTCGGCTGTGCGGGAGGCTGAAAGATCAATTTATGTCCGTACGGGAGGCTGAAACATTAAGTTATGTCCGTGCGGGCGAGTGGTGTAAGGCAAACTGGTTATCGATGGCTTAGATAGCTATCTACGGCTTAAATTTTTATGGCTTAGGCAACAGGGGCAATTCAGATAGCTATGGTGGCTCATCAACGGGGGCCACAGCCAAAGATATTGCGACCACGGGCCCAACTGAAGATGCTAGGCACAATTGGGTGCCTTTGTCTCAGCGGTTGAGGTGGCGAAAAGTATTGTTCCACAGCCCCAAGAACACTAGCATACTTTAGTAGCAAATATGTCAATTACTACCGAAAACCACCACTCCTGCGTCAAATACATGCACGAAACACTAAACTTTTTAGCAACTACCACAGGGGTTGCATTTTCTTGGCCTCCCTAAATCCCACGGATCGGTGATAATCTCCCACTAATCTGTGTGGCCTGAGCGCGCCATTCCCGCGCTGCCGAGGTTTAAAATTGTGACACAAAATCTAGGTGCCGCCCGCCACTCCGAGATGACTCAAGCTGCTTCCGCGACTCCGGACTATGGGGTGTATGAGGACTATGGGGTAGTTTTTCAAACAATATAAATATAGCACCAAATCTTTTTCAGTTTTCATTTCAACATTACATCCAAAACTACTTTACTTCTATATTCAATCGAAAACCTAACACAATTACAATGGTCGCTAAACTCATCTCCTCCTACAAGACTGCTTCTAGATGTTGGATACCTATTAACCAAACCGTTAAGGGTAACATCGCTAGAAGCTTCTCTTCCAAACAAAGATTTGTGAACTTTAACAACATCACTAGCCACAACTTGGTTGCCAATGATGATGTGTTGAGCTCCAGCACTTTATCCAATGGTGCCAACACTGCTGCTAATACTACAAACGAAGAATACAACTTCGAGACCTTCGAGCCAACCATCTTTTCTTCTGAAGAGATCCACACTGCTGGTCCTATCAAGAGACACGAATAAACTGTCTTACCCCATATATCATGCTTCAATTCTTCTTATTTTTTCTTTACATACAATTAATGAATAACGACTCCCGTGACGACTCCCGTGATCCGAAAATGTAGTGTAGTATTTCCGCACATCCGAAATTAGTAGGAGTCGGTGAAATATGTGAAAAATGGAGCAGATGCCAATGCGACCATGACATTCCACTGATATGTCAAGTAGTGTAGACTAATTTATGCAAGGAGAGTATTCACAATTGAAGTTGCGAGTTGATTATAAATTCTATTTGAAAGCGGAGAGATAGGGGTTTCTGCAACTGCGGCTATATCAGACTATGCTGTAGGAGCATGTGCAAAAAATATTAGGATATTGTAAAAAGACAGCAACAGGGGATTGTAGCAAATGACGAGAGTAAAGTTACACCAGCACAAACGTGTTCAAGAATCTCAACATTATGCCAAGTCTAGTGTCAGAACAAGAGACATTGATAGATAAGCTTTTTGTTTACACGCATAAGGTAGTGTGCGGCCAAAGCGCGGGATCAGATCAACAACTGTGGCATTGTAGTAGCTGAGGATGTTGCGCACGAAACCAGGTGATGTACAAAACCAGGTGTCTTCCTAATTAGCCACGATGTCATTGAGAGTTGGCGTGGGACAGTTATGTTCGTCGCTGAATGTCGCAGCAAATGCTAGAGTTATCAGTAAGCTTATTGGCAAAGCTGTAGCTGAAAAAGTTGAGGTTCTCTTGTTGCCAGAGGCCAGTGATTACATATCGAGGGATGCGAATCATTCGGTGGAATTGGCTCGAAAAACCAGGTCAGAATTTGTCCAAGTCATCCAGCAAGAAATCAAAAAAAGTGGCCAACTATATGTGGGCATTGGGGTGCACGAGCCAGCCGAAGATAACGGGAAACGAGTTCGTAACAATCAGCTCTGGATCGACCCCCAAGGTAATATAGTGGAGACTTATCAAAAAGTCCATTTGTTTGATGTAGAGGTGAAAGACGGGCCAATTTTGAAAGAGTCAAACTCAGTTGAACCCGGTAACAAAATCGTCAAGCCAGTGGGCGTGGGCAATACTGGCTTCAAGGTTGGTCTCGCGATATGTTACGATATCAGATTCCCCGAGCTAGCACTCAGATTACGTAAGTTAGGGGCTGACATAATTACTTTTCCGTCGGCGTTCACGACCAAGACGGGGGAAGCGCACTGGGAACTTTTGGCGCGGGCTAGAGCGGTGGACACGCAGAGTTTTGTGGTTATGGCGGCACAGTGTGGTCCGCACGATATCTATGCGGATGTTGATAACGAGAAAAAAGAGGAGTTGGCAGCCAAGGCCACGCGGAGAGAGAGTTATGGTGAATCAATAATTGTGTCGCCATGGGGAAAAGTTCTAGTTAGATTAACCAAGTATTCCAATCGTGGTCCAGCAGATGAGGATGGCGACTACTATGAATTGGGAGTAGCGGATCTTTCCAAATATGAAATGGAAACGATCCGCAGAAATATGCCATTATTGGAACATCGCAGACCAGATGTTTTTGGTTATGATATTTGATGCAAGTAGGCTTAGAATAATTGAATGGTTGCTCAAGTAGCAACTCGTAAAAATGTAGGATGATAGGTTCTGGCCACATCATAAAGAAAACCAATGCAAAAAGATCGGTCGATCAACAGTCTAGAAAACTTGCCACCAAATCGATTGACAAGCAGCAAATAACGACAAGGGATAAAATATATTATTTGTCTCTCCCTTATGGCACGAGGGCGAAAATATTTATGACTGAAAGATTAGAAAGTTTAGGGGAGGAGAAGCAGACGCTGCAGGATGAAAAAAACGTTTTTTGTTGTGCTCAAGGAGCAGCTGAGGATTAAATCAAGCGCTAAGATGTAGAGAGAAGAGGAGTTGTAGTAGTTTGGTGCGAGCATGAGAAGCAGCCAAGGTTTGGTTTGGCATGAGTCAAGAGTTGTTGGGATGAGGCGGTGTGGCGAAAGAGGGGATCTCGCATAGAAGCTACGCGGTACGAAACAAAGTTTATGGAAGAATAATGCGGAAGAGGGGAGCGGAACAACTATTGCAAAAGAGGCTGTAGGCCACAAATAAAACGTCCCAAAAGGGATTTTTTTGTACACGCCAAACCTACGGTGCGAGACACCCCTCATCTACAGAAAAGAAATAACAACACGATTGACTTTCCCCTCCCTTATTCGTTCCTGTGTCGTACCGTTTTTGTTGGATCGGAAAAACCAGAGGGAGAGTAATCTTTTTTTAGGGGAGGCTTATCGGTTGCGAATCATCCCCTCCCTGGATGCAAACAGTATATAACACATAGACGTGGCCGCAATTTTTTGTTCTTCTTTAACACCAACATGTTTAGACAATTAATCAGAGGTTACAGCAAGTCTTTCATGGCAGCCGCCAGAGCCAGTACCCGCTCTGTACAAGCAACCACCGGCGCTGGCGCTGGCACTGGTGCTGGCTTGCACCAGCCGATGGCTTCCATTGCAGTTTATCACAACCCATCCTCGCCCTTATCTATGCAGTTATTAGCCAAACTTCGTAACTTCTCATCGTTGCCTTGCACCACCAACAAACACAAGCAGGACTTGAGTGCATCTGTGACTAGCCTGCCCGCTGGCGAGGCGGATGCTACCAAGTATGCCATTGACCTCAAAACCAACCAGCGTCTTACGTTTGCAGACTACGAGTTTATCGTAACCGAGTGTGCCGATATTCATCCGCACAACACCCAGATTGTGCGTCGTCTTCTCAACGCTCCTAAACACGCGCCGTTCTGTGTGTCTGATTACCACAAGCTTGGCGAGCCCGAGTTTCCAATCATCATTGATTACACCCACAAGTTGGTGGCCAATGATGAACAGTCTTTTGACAGAATCTTGCAGCACTATTTACTGTGCGGCATCCAGGACCTGACCAACGTACGTTGGGCAAACCCTGAAACCATATCCAAGATGCGCGAGGAACATTCTTTGGTCCATCCGCACGTAGCCGAATTTGCCGACTTGTTTTGAATCTCTTTCCTACAAACTCATCATTATAGATTAATATGCGCCCGCCTCGGTGAGTTGTGAAATATCAAACAATAATATATAACACTAAATGCCCAGACTGTAGTCGTAGAATAGGCACCGGTGGTGCCGCGTTTCAAGAAGGTGGAGTAGGCAGAATAATTGCAGCCAACTTGGGACGCGCGATTTAGAATTGTCGCAAAATTACGGTTGCTAAAGCTTATCTTACAATTGCTTTATTACTAAATACCCATCCGCTTAATTACATACTCTTGAGCAATGACGCCAAAGCTCAAGTCCAACCCGTTTCTGATCCAATCACGAACCCATTCGCTGGGGTCCACGTCGCTTTGCTCTGGATCTTCTACCTTGTATTCGCCAGCCAACCAACGGGCCCACTTGAGTGGAAATGCTTGGGTCTTGGTGATAATGGTGATGTCATTGGTGATGTCCTTAAGAATGATGGTGAAAGCAAACGAGTCTTGGTTGTTGCTGTCGATTAAGGTGGGCTTGTCGCTGTCCGACTCCGCCTCGGGCGTGTCGTGCTCGAGGCGGGTGGTAATTGGCTGCACCAGGATAAACACATTGGATTTGTTGATCTGGTCCATATCTAACTTGGTGATCTCTTCTTTAGACTCTTTTTCGTTAGACCCCGTTGACTCTTTTTCTTGCGACTCTTTTTTCTCGATATCCTTACCGTTCTGTTCTTCCAACTTCTGGTAGTCCTTGATGCTGGACTCAAGGTTGGCAAAACACAACTTCTCGCCGTCAATCACCTTGCCGTGGAACATGTTCAAGTTAACGTTGTGGTCGTCTGCGCTGGGCGCCGAGTCATTGTGGTTGATTTTGTTGACACTGACGCGAATGCCGCCTTCCACTTGGGTCATGACGTGGCGGAACTTTTCGTACGCCAACTGGTCCAAGTAGTGCATGTTGTACATGTCGTAGATCACCAACACATTAAGTAGCTCGTCATCCTGACTGATCAAGCCCTGCTTGATCTGGTTGGACATGGTCACGAGGATCGAATTGAGTCTGCTCGTGAGGTTGCCGACGTGCTGATCCGCGCTCACGCCGACCGCGTCCGCACCCTCCTCCAAAATCTTTTGTCTCTGCTGATTGAGCTGGTTGGTGGTGGTTGATGCGAGCTGGTACGTTTGCTCGCCCAATTTCTCCGCGTTGGACGTGATGGTGCCCCACAAGGACGACACTTTGGTGGACCCTTCGGAGCTCCACCAGTTGCTAATTGAGCCAATCGGATCGATCTCAAGCTCCCGAGCAGCGTCTTTGGACTCGGCACCGGCTGCACTACTTTCCTTTGTAGTTTCGCTGGGGGTGTCGTTCGCGGTGTCCCCGCCGGGGCCCTTTGATTCCTCGTCTTTCCCTTCATCTTTCTTCTTTTTGGGCTCAAACTTCAGGCGCTCTGGTTTCGGCGTCGTTGGTTTTTTCTTTTCGTGTTGCGCCAACTCATCCAAAAACTCCAAAAAGTCTTCGTCTTGCCCGTCTTTCTTGGTGTCCTTCAGGCCGCCCTTGGGCTTGGGGGTGCCACTACGCGAATCGGGCAATGAATTGATGAAATCTAATACGTCGTCGTTATTCTTAGACATTGTGCTATTATTATACAAATTCACACTATCTAGTAGCTCCTGGTTGTTTGGTGCACCGCTGGCTTCTTATCAGTTTATTTCAAGTATTTTTGGGGTTCGAGAAAAAATCTCAAAAGTTCAAGTCATCAACACCACCGCCTACTGAAATGCACCCACAGTTAGACAAAAACAGGTTCGACACGTGTGAAAAGCTCATGGATGCACTTGAACAGTGCCACAGACAGGAGTTTTTGAAGAAAGCCCTTGGGTTGTGCAACTTCGAGAAGGACGAACTTACCAAGTGCTTGCACTACACCAGAGTCCAGGATGCAAACGAGAGAATCAGGGCGAGCAGAGAGAAGCAGAAGCGCTTGGAGGAAAAGAGAAAGAAGAATGAGGAGGAGTTGTATGGTAAGAACGGATACTTGAAAAAGGTATTCACCAAAGAACACTAATCAGTCAAACAGTCACACACCAAACTAAAAATACTCATATTTCATTCGGTTACAACAGCGTCTCATGTAAATAGTAATATAACGATCATGCCTATAATCGATCTCTGTAAGTTGCTTTATATTGTTTGTGTTCCCTCTGTGAGTTATTTTTTTACAATCTCCCTTCATTCAACATCTACGATCTCTTCTGTTATTCTTGTGTATTTTCGTATTTAATCTTGTCTCGTTCTCAAGGTTCTCTTGATAACTTTATCCTTTGTGACTATATAGACAATGGCTCCCCATCCCGACAATGCATCTCTATCCACACCATTCAACAAAGCTTGGGAAATGGTCTCGAACAAATCTTCTGGCTCCAAGTTTGGTTCATATAACGATTCACACATACCATATAATTGGTCAGACGCGGTTCCACTCACAATGAAATCTTTGGCAAAATCAATACACCCAATCAAATCAAATCCACAAATAAATGGCTCGTTACTTTTGGAGTCAAGACCAGCCACAATGGGACCGACGAAGTATGGCCCGAATCTCTTTTCATATAACGTCGAGCTAACCAAGTTGGCTAGCGTCTTAGGCTCAATCTGTCTTTCTTCTCTTAATTTATATAAGTTGTGCTTGAATCTAAATGTTTCATGTAAGGTGGTGACGTCGGTGGCTAACCCGGTTAATCCCAAGAATGTTTTGTCACCGAATTGAAAGAGCTTTTCGAAGTTGTTGGCCAATCCTAACGATTGGTTACCCAAACGCAAATCACACGCAATGGCTATACATTCTTTACCGACCATGGCGACGGCTGAACCTCCATTAATGGAACTTGGATCTGACATGGTGAATTATTATAATGTGGATTTTCTTTGTTTTATGCAGTTGTTGGTGTGTGACAGCCCGATATACTGATTTTTGGTGTGATTCCACTAGAATATAAGCGATTGTTCGGCTTACGGTGCAACTCTGTCTTGAGTGAGAGTCGCCTTCGTAGTTCGGTGGCGGGTCGTGTAAGGAGAATAAGAGGGAAAAGGCGCTACCAAACGGCCTGGCAAAGCAGCGCTACCAAGCGCGCCCAAGTCCTAACTCTGCAAGCTCGGTCACGCTAAACCTAGTCTCTACAAGAACAACCACCTCTATTCTATTCACTGGTAGTCTGCGACTAGTACTTTTCTTCACTCACGTTAACATGTATTAAAAAGAAGCACTGCTTCAAACGAATAAAAAAATACGGCTGGAGATAAACTGAAAGGCATTTTAACTGAGTGAGAAGCCCAACACTGGGCCGCTTAAGGAGACTTCGGTGGTACGGCAGGCAAGGGTTCTTCTTTCTCAAGTTCTATTTCTTCAGGTTCTTCTTCTTCCTTTATGGTGTTGGTACTGTAACTATAGGTCACATCTTGTGGGTCTTCTACTATAGAGTTGGTCGACTTCAACAATTGGTTTACGGGGCTTTCATTGCCATTATAGTTCGACAACTTGAAGGTTTTTGGAGATTTGACCAACGGACTTGGAGGCACCTCTTCGTTGTCTTGGATTGGCGTAGTAACGTATTGTTCTCTCACGAGATTAGTGAGGTTGTAGATCGATTTGGAGGCTTGGAAGGTAGGGATGATTTTGCCAATATCTCTCATGTTGAAAAAGAGCTTCTTTATTTCGCCCTTGACAAGCTTGGTGAGCTCGTCGTCCTCCTCAAGTACCAAGGAAGTGGCATCGGAGTCCTGGGTATTTTGTGGGCTCTTCAGTGGTGTTCGAGGTTGCTCGGAGTCCTCATCCGAGACTTTGTTGTGGGCTTTTTCGAGTTCTTGTTCCTCCTTTCTGGCGGCCAAGGCGTCAAGTTTATCCTGGTCTTCCAAATCGAATCTTAATTGTAAACCAAACCCAAGAATAATCAAGTAGTGTTTGTACTTGGTCAAGTCGAATTTGTACTCCTGTATCTTGGCATTGTAGTTGTTGATCACCTTTGTATAGTTTGAACAGCTGTACTGTTTAGAAGGCAAGTGTTTCAAGAACTTCAACTTGGACTTGGTAAAATCATGGTAGAGGTTCTTGAGATGGTTGTAGTAGCTCAATGTCTTTATGAACTGTTTCATCATTCCTTCATGATTGGCCTGGTTATCATGTTCTCCACTGACAACTATGTAGTTACTGAGATAAATACCTTTTGGAACAGGCTCCCATTTCATGATTTGCTTGTTCTTCTTGAACTGGTCTTTCCTCTGGATTAAACCATCCAAATTGGTCCAACCGTATTCTATTGAAGACACACTTTCTTCCAAGGTGGGGATGGCGGTGATCTTGGAAGCCCAGAAATTACAGGTGTTGATGTATTCAAGGGCGATTTCTTTAGTACCGGCTTCAAAAATAAACTTCTTGGATGGTTTTCTGGACACCTTTGGAAACGTCAACGACCACAAAATCGCGTTCTTGGACCCGTTGGAGCCAGAAGTTCCGGGCTTTTCCAATTGAGCAAATGTAGAGCACAAGTTATAGTTGCCGATTTTGGCGGCGTTTTTGAGCCAATTACCGTCACCGATATTATCCTCATCATCTTCGTATTCATCGTTGAGTTCCGAGTCAGCCTCGTCCAATTCAGTGATTGCCACAAGCTGTTTTTGCTTGAACTTCCGGATCTTTTGCTGGTGTTTCTTAATGATTTTTTGGTCAAAAGAGTATAAACTCAACTCACCTTTGCTAACCACCACAAAGTTCTCCACGAACTTGTTGGAAAGAAGATTAGTATGAGTTCCCACAGTTGAACCCGGAGATCTCATGGCAGACGGACCATTGGTGGAGTTTCTGGTGAAAAACGACAAGAAACGACTGCCGCCAGAAGCGCTGGAAGAAGCAGAGGTGGTGGAGTTGGCGGAAGAAGTGGCGGGGTCATTGGTAATAGAGTCCTGCTGATCATTGTTAAGAATCTTAAGCTTCAACAATCCTTCTTTCAAGTAAGGAGAGCCCTGAAGTTCTAGCGTCAAATCGTATTGATCCTGATAATCGTCTACATTGAAGTCTTCTAATCTTCCATCGTGTTCACCATCCAAGTCGAAATTCTTGAGATTGACGGTATCAAAAGACAACACAGACATGGTATCGTCGCCAGCAACCGAGCTGGTCGATTCACGGGACACGATAGACGATCTCGAGGCTCTTTTGTTAAGATTACCATGAACATACTCATTACCGGAAGAGCCGTTCGACTGAGAAGGAGCTCCTCTCAAGTAGTCCAACGACTGGCGGTTTTTGATAGCTGGCTGAACTTGCGAGACCGACGTGGCTGTCGAAGTACGACTACTATTACCGTTTTTATAGAATTTTTGGTTCTGATCTGACAATAAAGCACGAGTAAAACCAACTCTACTACGGGTATTGGAGTTTGCATTGGTGCCAGTGACAGTGTATTGGCTAGCACCCGATGTAGCCGAAACCATACGTTTCATGACAAGCGAAGAACGACGGGTGTTGCTGTCTGTGGACCAGATGGATGTGTTGGAAGTGTGTCTTGAGAGCTCAGGAAGGTCAGAAGTGGTTGAAGTGGACGAAGCCGTGGCAGCAGATACAGCGGAAGTGGCTGGGCCCGGAGCAGCAGGAGCCAAAGGAGAATTGAATTGCGAGACAGCAGCATTGGCTGCAGCAGTGGCAAGATTTTGGGGGCTAGCAAGTTCAGACGAGGAGTGGTCAGGAGAAGAAGAGCCAAGACTGGTAGTCACGGTAGTAGCAGCACCCAAGGCATCATCCATTGGTTCTTTTTCGTATTCGGGCAACTTTTCACTGACGGCCGAGTTTCTATTCTTTTGCTTCTGAGCCAGCGAAGAATGGCGTGAAAGACGGCGAGAAGAAGCAGCAGCGTGGGCAGCAGCATGGGCAGCAACTTGGGCATCATCAGACTCGTCCGACTGCTTCAAGTAGAGCTCATTCTTGGCTAAATCTTCGTAGAAGTTGCTCAACTCACGCTCGATGATAATACGCTGCTTGATGGACAATTTCTTTGAGGTTTTAGGGTTCTGGTGGATAAAAGTGGTGAATGTGTTTTTGATGTAGTCAGGCTGGGAAATCTTACTCTTCTTGTTGAGTTCTGAGTTGTGCAAAGCGGTGTTCAAAAGAATCAAGCTGTAAATGATAATGTAGATCTTTTCAAAGTTGCGGGTGCAGAAGACGTTGACGGGGTGTTGTTTGATATAGGCCTTTGTGAAAGCAGACAAAATACGGTCGATCTCCTGCGATTCGCCCTTGAGATAGAGCTTGGCACACAACATACGTGTGGCTTTCAAGAGATTGGCGTCCCACTTGAAAAGATTCATGTAGTGGCTTCTGATTTTGGAGCTTTCTTCGTCGCCGGATGCAAGAAACTGGGTATATTCCTCGGGCTGGATCGATACAAAGTCTTCGTTGAAAAGCTTATTGGCGATCTCAATATACTCAGACTCCGAAGTGATGTTCTCATCAGCTGGAGATGGTGTTTTGGTGGCAGCGGTGGTTGTTTGGGGGTCTGCGGGTAGGGGCTGATGAGAAACGGGAGCGGCTCCTTTAGCAATAGGGTTGTCAACTGGGGGACTTCCACTGACGTTGTTGCCGTCTATGTTGGATGTAGCAGTGACCATAGTGTCCATAGTCCCTACTGAAGACATGGTCAGGAGAGTGAAAAATGGTGTAAGAAATAAAAACTGGTACGGCTTATTTTCAGTTAATTGATGGGGATACAAATATGAGGTGCAAAAAATTAGGCCTTGCAAGACAGCATTGGCGTCACAAGGTCAAATTGCCGTCAACGAGAGGTTTCAGGGTAAGTCCACGGCATTGTCAAGATTATTGTGTGCATCAATAGAAAGTTGATTTTGTCCTCAATAGGAAGGCGCGAGGGCGCCGAATAGGGCGGCAACGGATCGAAAGAGGCGACAATACGCGTGGAGAATTCTATAATATTTTCAGAAGAGAAGACAATTGGGGAGCTGACAAACATAATACCACCATAACACCACCATAATGGCGCTTGTAGATCGTCCTGCTCAACGTCGCCGATCACGGCACCAACTTGGACCAAGTGGCCGGTAGACGCGAGGTACTAACGGCGGCCAGGGCACGTCACCACCAACGAAATGTGTCGTCTAATTAGAGCACGAGGCTTGCGTCGCGAGCAACACATGTGATGGTGGATTACAGTGGGGGGCTCGTAATTGGGGCAGGTTTCGGAGTCGGGCAGCGAAAGGCATGGGGATGGGGAACTACGAAGCACGAGCCGACTACCAACCAGCGGAGCGGCCTAACAACGAACCGCCAAACCACTTTGATTAGCTCTGATGTTTTGTCTGGTGAGTTTCACTTGACTATGTGTGTAGTCGTCTAATCTTGCAGATCACAGGCTGATTATATTTTGCGAACAATCGAATTATTGTTCGTCGTGTAGAGAAGTGACTAAACTTTTTAGTGAGACTTATTGTGCTATTAGGCTAAACCCGTTGTAGAGAAGCGAGTGCTAACGTATGCAGCAAATAGCCACAAGTAGCTGAAATTAGTGGTGGTACCGATCACCCTTTCGGTGACATCACAATTATATAGGCACAAACCTGAAAAAGGGTGGGATGATCATTAGTTCCTGCTATCAGTTTAAATCAGTAGTCTGCTCAATCAGTACACTCGGTGATCTACTCTTTGTAATAGTCAGCCTCAATTAGTTGAGGATCCGGATAGTTCAATATTGAGCTCAATCGGATTGGTCAAAGCCTGATCAACTTGCAGCAACTTTGGGCACGCTAGTCTCGCTAAGGGCACTTCGTACGCTCATTTTCTCGATGTCTAGCTCTGGAAGTCGCTACCCTCTTTTTGTCGCTCTCTACGGGCTCTCAAGTATTTTCACTACGGTACTCTCACTACTTCTGTTGCTACTCTCGCTATGCTCCTCCTCAGTCTTACAATTCACTACCACAACGTGTATAACTTTGGTCATTACTCTTATAACCTCTCTGATCTACTTTAATTTTACTTCAGTTCTACTTCAGTTCTCTCGTGCTCCATTTATTTCGCGCTACCAAACGGCTGCACCCTACCAAATTAGATCACTATGGAATTTTATCGTACGCCACCAATGGACAAACAAGCCGTAGAAGTTCTTGAGCACCTCACAAAAGCCTATCGATCGTCAGATATCGTTATCCCAAAAGTGATTGAGAACTACATCCCGGCGATTCTGGAATCTGTGGTCCACTCGCCTTCGTATCTAGACGCATTCATCCCACTGATTATTGCAATTCTACAACACCCGCAGTACGAAACCATTGATCCGTTGCACCTCACACTTGAACTTCTTGCCAGGATCTTATCCTTTATTGATTTCAGCCAAGTTATCTCGTTATTCACTGCAGAAACCATCATTAGCTTCATCACTGCCCATGAACTGCCAATATCCCTCTTGTGTCTTGAAGTTATTCGGGACAAGTACGGCCAGCCGGCAACCACCCAATTCCTCATTGACACCAATGCCATCTATCTGATGGTGGAAATCTACTTCAAGACCGAATCCAATACCGCCTACTATAGTTTGGTCGAGTCCATTATTCACTTGGTGGTGAATGATCTGCTGTTTTCAACTACTAGTCTACTTGTACAAAACGACTTTCTTCTTCTCTATGACTACGCTAGAGCGAAATGCCATGGCGATATTCACTTGACTGATATTGCTAAAGTGGTACGGTTGTTGGATTATCTTATGATATTACTTCCTAAAATACCTATTGACCCAAAATACTGCAACTTTTCACACGAAGAGCTCCTCAATCTTGCCAGAACAGATCCCTTGAGCCTGGTGTTGTTTATTCAATGGTACGAAACGGCGGTTGCCAATGTTAATTCCGGGGAATTCTCGAAAGAAATCGTAGACCTGTTCAAACCTACATTGGCCAACTTGGCTGTGCTTTATAACCACCGTGATGCCGACCAGTACTTCAAAAACCACATGGTGTATTTATTGGCTCGCTTATCGTATTCAAAATCCAATACCTATGCCTTGTCTCTTGTCAAAGACAACCATATTCTAGATATAAACAACTTGGAAGGAATATTCTCCTATTCAGAGGCAGATATCAACTTGCTCAGCTGCTTGAACCCAGATGTGATCTTACAAGCAAATCCCAACATTTTTGACGAGATATTGACCAAGCTTCCTCTCTATAACAACCAGTACTTTAGAATACTTGTCAATATGATAAGGTCTAAAACTGCCTTTGAAGCATTACAATCCTATTTTAGTACTCAAAAGTTGTCGGAGTTAACCCTGGACAAGCTTTTCAGGGTGTTGGCCGAGTTTTCACGCTATAGCCATTCCAAGCACTACTTGTTAACACAGCTTCCTAATATAGTAACTAATGAAATCATTGATGAAGGTGGGAGGAAGTTGATTACAGGCGAGGTATGGAGTTTGAAGGTAGAGACTTTAGAAAATTTATTAGAGGAAGATTTGCTGGTTGAGGCGACTGAGTATTGGAAACCTCAGCTTTCAAAGACCCTTGAGGCAATGAAGTACGGCAGAAAGATGAGAGATGTGGATCCTGGGGTTGAAGTAATGGACACAACCATGTAATCTAGAAAAATCCACCTCCTAGTGACGTAAAATATTGTGATGATTCTACTTGTGGGCAAAGCAAAGATCTAGATAAGATCTAGTTTCCGTAATCTAATTTTCAGTGATGTACATTTTACTTCTATTACAAGCATGTAACGACCACTGCTAGTAGAATCTACTTTTGATGAGCCCCACAATCTCAGCAACTTTCGAGTAACGTAGAAAATACTCCTATCACAACCATGACGAAATTTGTGGGAGTTAGTTCTACATCCTTGCGTAAAGAAACTTCAAACTATTATACTCGATGAAGTGAAGAATCTACTGATTGTACTCCTTGGTAATGTGAAGAATCCAGTGATGATTCAACTTGGCAAAGAATCTACTTATGATATCTCTTCTGAATGCTGTTATCAATCTTGTTGTGTTTTTAATTCTTGGTTTGTTATTCATTTCTCTGTTGTTCTTCCTTTTGCTTTGCCTTCTTTTTTATCCTATTGGTATTCCAATTTGAAAACACGAGGTTTAAGATGTTGGTGGCCACGATCCAAGCCACCAAGATCCCAATGTTTAAGCCTATAGTGCCTTTCCAAGTATCGAAAAACACAGGTTTCAATGCATTATAGATATTGTACATGGGCATGGCATAGCCGTAGCGGTAGAACCCTGGGCTCAATTCCAATGGAGCAAAGGTGGTGGCAATATTAATCACCAAATTAAACACCATCCATGGAGCTATAAGGGTTGTTTGGCCAGATGCAAATATAATGCCCGCCACCAACTCATTGAGTCCTCCACATGCAGAAGTGTATAAGTATATGAAAGCCCACAACACCAAGAATCCTGATTTGCCAAAGGCCACGTCAATAGGCACCTGGAACGCTATAGTGATGAGAGAGTAGACCAATGCCAAACAGGCGGCATTTAGTTGGCCAGCAAGAAATCGTCCAAACAAAAAGTGTCTGAACTTAAATCTTGTTCTCATGTATGTGTAGATCTCTATGGAGAAGTTGAACTGGTGGAATGAAAACAACATGAGGTAGATTAAGCCTAGTTCTGAAGGACCCAATACAGCAGCACTAGTAGAGGATCTCATATCTGTGATGTTGAATTCTGGCGGTGTTGTTAATATCGTCACGCTATTGTTGGAAGAGACCAAATCAGTCCTTTGTGAGTCGTTCAAGTAGGTGACTAGCTTGTCATAAATGTACGGCGAGGTGAAGTTGGAGACCCACTCAAAGTAAGTGTGGTATATGTTTTTTGAGATGTACTGGTTAAGAGCAGAGTAGTGACGACCTGATTCGTAGTAGACGTTAATAAAGCTCGAGAACTGCCCAGCCTGAACGCCCGAGTAGTTTGCCAGGGCCATGCTATTATAGATGTCTTGGGTTGAGTTTGGAGCCACGTGGATCCCGACCCAGTACTTTTGATGATGAACTTGACGCTGTATTTCTTGGGTTATGGTATTGTTGTGTTTTCTGGCAGAGATTTCGAACTCACTGGGCGAAATAACGTGCCAGTCGCCTAAGCTGGATAAGTTATGGGTAAGCATAAGCGACAACGAGTCGCCTAGCAATGGTGGCACGTCAGAACTGGTAGAATCGATTTGGAATGAAGAATCTTCACTGACTAGCAACATCTTAAGGTTCTTGAACCGGTCTTCCCTATGGTAAAGCGTGCCCCAGTATATGGATAATACACCCAAGTATAAAACAAAGAGCTTGAGATATGACTGTAAGAGTTTGGATATGACTGGAAGACAAGCCGCCGCGAATTTAGACTTTTCACTTGTGGACTTATCACTTGCCCTGTTTTTGTCGTCATTTGGCGGGGTTTCGGCCATACTCTTGTCACTCTCATTATTGCTATGCTCAAACTTATTACTCTCCTCAGTGGAACCAGCCCTCCGTGGCACAGCCGTATCGACTCCTGACTCTGCCTCATAATCGTCCTCCGCCTTTAGTGGATCCACCCTATCAGTCATCTGTACCTTGGTGTTTTTTATTTTGTTATCGTATTGATTATTGTAGATTTTCAGTGCATCAGGGCACTTGATCAACACAGAAGCAAAAAAAAACAAGCTTAATGTTCTTCACCCATCATGTCCCACGACTCTGAATCTTTAAGTTCGTTGAACACACTGGAGTCCAATGTGGAACCCTATGGCGGTCCTGTTCAATATGATCCCAGAAGAAATTCTGGGTTTCGGCTGGAAAGCATTGAGCAAAGAAGTGTAAATGGCGAGGAGAGCAAACTATTGGAGGACGAGTGGTTAGAACTAGCAGACCAAAGGCACCATGACGAGTTGTTTGGGCACCAGATGATCAAAGAATCCCTAACAAGAACAGAAGACGATGACGATATAGAGCAGTTTCCCGCAATGAGAAGTCGGAGAAATACAGTGGTTAGCCGAAGAAGCAGCATAGGACGTCGAAACACAACAAGCAGTCTTAAAAGCACTACTGCACCCACACGTCGTGATACCATCGTCTCCGGTATTCAGACCGTCACAAAAAAACTAGGCTTTTGGGACGAAAAGGCGCATGCTGAACGGATAAAAATCTACTTGACGTTCGCTGAAAACTATGCTTATCTCGTGGTGGGTCTCACTATAGCCTTGTCGCTCTACTGGGGCTCGTACTATCATCGTCTGGACAGGTTCAAAGACTTGAAAACGGCAGTCATTGTAGCAGATACTCCTCATGGAGACTTGCCGGCTATTGTAGGCTCAGTGGTGCAGCTGTTCTTCACCAATGTGACTCAGATCCAGGCATTGGGAGACTTTGATTTGTGGGACTACGAGCGTATTTCTGACAGTGCCGCCAAGCATAATTCTTCAATTACAGCAGAAGTTAACAGGCTTGTGCACCACCACAAGTACTGGACAGCGTACTATGTAATGCCCAACTCTACATTAAACTGGTACAATGCCTTGGCTACTGCTGCCAATGCTACATCTCCCGTTTCGAGTGACTTCTCACCGGCTACTTCCATGCTCCTGGCCGTATTGGAGACTGCTCGCGACTACAATGCCGTCAACAATTACGTCTCGTCCGTCACAAATAAACTCGTAACTGCATTTGTATCGTATGCTCCCCATACACCAATGGTATACCTGCTCTTACAGTCGTTTTCTTCCGATCAAAGGGCTAATATCGTCAAGTACGCGCCCCATTTGGTCACCACCCCACCCACGTTCGCTATCCACGACTTAATTCCGATTCCCCAACAGATTGTCCAGGCTCCATTTCAACTAGGAATTGTCTACATGGTAGTGTTTACGTTCTTTCAGTTCATCTTCACCATTCAAATCCACAAGTACATTGCTTCCAAAGTAAAAGGGTTCCGCTTCTTGGCTCTCAAAATGCTAGCTAGTCAGTTTGCTTATATAGTGATGTCTCTCTCATTTGTGGTGTTGAACCGAGCGTTCGGGATGAAAACAGGCGAAACGTTTGGCCGCCTGGGTTTCTTGGTTATCTGGAGCTTTGGCTACTTGCTTATGTCGTCTTTGGGCAGCTTGATTGAAACCTTGGTCGTATTGGTCATGCCTATTAAGTCTCAGTTGGTGGGCTTTGTGTTGGTATATGTCATTATTCTCAACCTTGCACCAACCATTGCTCCTCCAGTATTATGTCCAAAGTTCTACCGCTATGGTTATGCTATGCCTGTTAGAAATGCTTATGAGTTGTTCCTAGTGGCGTACTTTGACTCGTGGAAGGGGAGAATGGGGTTGAATATTGGGATTTTGGTGGCTTGGATCGTGGTGAGCAATGGTACGATGCCGTTTGTCATGATGAGGGTTGTGAAGAAGGGGAAAGCTGCTGCTGCCGAAGAGGCAGAAAAGGCAGAAAAGCCAGAAAAGCCAGAAAAGCCAGAAAAGCCAGCGACCGAAATCCCCACTGAGTCAAACGACAATTGTGAACTGCAAGACGAAAAGGTCAGAGACTCTTTTGATAAGGGCTCGACTGAAAAGAAATAATCAGCCAACATTCTTTATACAACATCTTAATTCTTCACACTCATCTCTGTATATCTACCTCCATTGTATATCTGTACCTAGTAGCATAGCAATAACTCAACCACCACTATATCGGTACCTGGTAACTACTGCAGCTCAACCTCCAAACCAGCAGTATAATTTTAGTAGTCCTCCATAGCTCATTGGGGATGTAAGCTCCATTAAATTAGTTGAATCTTCATTGAAATAACCGTACTGAATCAGTTCGTGTATTTTATGGTAGCTCGGAAACCACATATTGTATTGTGCCCAACACGGAGTTTTACTCTCCGCTCACTACAATCAAGCTATAAACCTTAAAGTTGGAATGCATATTTAAATTATTGTCTCTACGATATTTAGTCTACTCGCCGTATTGTCTTATAGTCATCTAACTCGGTTCTTCATGTTATATATCGGACTCTTTCTGGTGATTAATCTATATTCACCCATGAGTTACCGCATATACATGTTCTTTGAAACACCATTGTCCAGAGTCCGATGTTGGTGGACTCGTCAAACACACGCGGGTCCGACACTAGCGACACCGACCGACATCTGGTACACTTTCTCGTTTTGGCCTTTTCAGGTGCACCAATTACGATCTTTCTCAATGCATCAATACACTCGTTGGTCGAAAATTGGAGCCGTGGCACAAACCTGCCGTGACTCTCTATATGCGTTGACCGATTGATACCTATGTTTAACCAGTCTACCTCGTAGAAGTAGAGCTCGGATACTTTGATGTCACGATTGATATTGGAGTTGTGTTTTTCTATGATAGTCTGAGAGATCTGGAGCAAGTCTTCGGAGACTTCTCCATGGCACACCAAAGCCTGCTCGATTTTGAGATTGTACCCGCGTTCTTTGCCTGCCGACTTGGCTGCAAGTTCTTTGGTGACCATGGTGTCACATTCTCTCAAGAAGTTTTCAAACAAACTGAGAGTAATGGGCGAGTTATTAACCAAAGAAAAGCACCGGTTAAGCGACTCTTTCATGGGCGTGAACAACTTGTTGGACTCGTCCAAGTCCTTGTGGAGTTTCTTTAATATTTCGTGGGTCTTGCCAATGGACAGAAGAGCATACATGAGGAAGAGACGAGGCACTTTACCAAGAATTATGGGAAGAACACACGAGTTTTTGACCGTCACTTTGCTGTAACTCCCAAACGGATTGCCCTTCATGTTGTTAGACAACTGCAAGAGTTCCTGGTTGAGGTAAACCATCAAGTCAATGAGCCATTTGATGTTGCCTATCAAGCTCATAATACACTCGCCGCGTGCCACAGAATCGTGCAAGCTGTCTTCGGTGGGTTTCTTCTTGGAAATCTGTCTGTATATGCTCGATAACAGAAACATGATACCAAACGAACAACTGCGGAGGTTTAGCACGATCCAGGCAATGTCGCTGGCAACTGTCTGAGGCGTCATTTCGCGTAGAACTAGCTGTAGCGACATAAGTTTTTGGAGCGGAGGGTTCGATAAAAGCTTGTCGACTGACTCTTTTCCGAACTTATCAAGCTCAAAGTTGATAGCCCGGTGCGATTCTGTTACTATCGTATTGATAAACCCCTCGCTGTTCGTTGGCCCAAGCTCTTGTAGTCTTTCTACTTCTTTTTGTATTAATATCACCAAATCATCGGAGCACGTATTGGTGTAGCACGAGTAGGCGAGCCGATACGCAAAGCCCACTGCAGATATTTGCAAGTCTGTGGGTTTCGATGAAGTGTACCGTTTCTTTTCTGCCAATGTCAACACAAGTTTATCGTCTTCCAAGTATACTGCCGAAGTAAGGTTGGGTGATATAGTCATGGTAGGGTGGTGTATGGGGGGAAGCTCGTAGCCAGCATCAAATATAGAGCTGATAGATGAAGGAACATCCTCGGAATTAGACCCAACAACCGTCATGGAAGTCCTATCTATGATATCTATACGGCCACCAGCATAATGTAACAACACCACTGCTTCGTTCAAACTAGTAGTGATGCTTTTAACGTGCCCTGGCCGAGTCAATACGTCCTGGAGCACAAGAGCAGTGCTTTTGTTGCCTTCAGAAGAGCACCCCTTTCTTAGGCCCAAATCAGCAAATGTCTCGCTGATAAGCTCCTGCTCTTCTATCAAATGGTACCTATAGATAGTGGTAGAGCTTTTGCTACTTGCGCTACTTGTGCTTGTGTATGTGATGAGAATCTCAGGCTTGCTCTCTTTTTCGACATCGACGGATACAATATCAATAGAAGCAAGAGCACTATAAGAAACGGACTCGTTTTTCTTTTTGGAATCTTCCATGCTTTTGGGGTCGTCACTAATTATTGGCAACGGAACTATTGTCTGGACCTTTTCCAATGTCAATTTAGGTGCCTTTTGAACTTCCTTGGGCGTATGAAAATGCGGATCCTGCTTTTGGCGCTTGGCCGATTCTACCATAAAGCCCCAGTCGATACTAACACTAAATACGACTATACGATTAGTCAAGGTATCGTAGGCTGCAACCACCATCCTGCTATCGTTTGTAAACCCAATGGATCCTAGCGTAAGATACACCAACTCGTCACTAAGCTGTACACTTGTTTTGTGGTACTCCACCTTGTGTTCTCCCTGGTAGTACATGACAAACTCCCCATTTCTTCTCAACACCACACATGCTTGTTTGGTTGAAATAGGATGGGTGAGTCCATGCGGCTGGTACTGGCCCACCGAGTAGTTATATTTCAAGGTATCGTTGGTGGTTGGGTCCAATACTGCCGGTTTATTGACTATCTGGGGCTTCTCTATATTGAGCCACTTGAGCGCCACCACTGATCTTGAGCACGATGAGCTGGGCATGATGTCTCGGTAGATCATTTCCATGTGGTTGTACGAGGTAAGCTCGTAGCTGGGCGAGCCGGCCGGCGGGCTGCCACTCTCCGACCCATTGACGCCGTTACTGGAATTGCCAGTGTTACTAGAAGTATTGGAGCCATTGCTTGTGACATTAGAACCATTAGTGTTACTTGTGCCGGTGGAACTGGTATCATTCTTTGCTTGTAACAATCCTACGCCGGCTAGGAGAATGTAAATGTTTCCGTGAGTATCGGCCAACGCCAAATCAGTACTGAGGTTACTCCATCTAATCAATGCTATTTCCCCGGCACTTGAATCAAGCTTTGAGTTCAAGTTCTGGGGCGGAGAAAACTGCCAATTCCTGCCGTCGATGTTCTCCAAGTATGTTAAAAGAAGGTGGGAGCGCCTGTTGACATAGGCGATGAACCCGTTTTTGGACCACGAGATGAGTTGTGAGTGGTTGGAGTTGGGGTTCAAGGTGCGTGGAAGGTTCTTGTTGTCCTTGCGTTCAATGCCCCATTCTTTTGACATCTTGTACCGATTGAATAAACCAGATTTACTCTCGATTCAACGACGCGAGCGTAGGATCGTAGCGAGAGATCGGGAGGGAAATAGCGCGAAAATAGCCAGACAATAAATTAACATAGTCTTCAATGAATATAGGTGTGTATATAGAAACGTGTATCACTTAAGACAAACATTATGATATCTACATAAATTGATACTCACTATTAATAATCTATGTAATATAACTACCGTTGAGCCAGAGATTCTATTCATACCTTAATTTTTTTTGTGCGAGAGATTTAGCGAGAAATGCAGACTGACGACACAATTGTGGTGATAGTTATGAGGTGACTATCCTTTTTGATGATTACTCTGGTGAATGACTAAAAAGTTGTTGTGTATTTACTATCTCTTTATTTATGTAAATCTTTTGTAATTTACTGTAAATCTCCTGGAACCGGGAAAGTTTTAGCCCAGGCAGCAACTTCCTTACCCAAAGCCTTGACGTCGTCAGATTCATCGGCCAATTGCTTGAACGAAGCCAAGAGTTCCTTGGCAACCTTACCTTGTTCCTGGTCTCTCAACTTGGTGGCAATGTCAACGGCTCTTTGGAAGTACTCAGCCACTTGGTCGAATTCTTTTGGTCCAAATCCTCTGGTGGTCATGGCTGGGGTTCCGACTCTCAATCCCGATGGAAACAAAGCAGACTTGTCACCTGGAACGGTGTTTTTGTTGGCAGCAATGTTGGCTCTTTCCAAAACAGCTTCGACTCTGGCCCCGTCAATGCCCTTGGATCTTAAGTCTACCAAAATCAAATGGGTGTCTGTACCGCCCGAAACCAACTTGAAGTCTCTGGATTCCAAGGCCTTGGCAAATGAAGCAGCGTTATCTACAACTTCTTGTTGGTACTGCTTGTACTCAGGGTACGAGGTCTGCTTCAAAGCAACGGCCAATGCAGAGATGGTGTGGTTGTGGGGACCACCTTGATGGGCAGGGAACACCGAAAAGTTGATTTTTCTTTCCAAGTCATAAGGGATTTCCTTGCCCTTCTTGGTGACCTTTCTAATACCTTTTCTGAAGAAGATCATTGCACCTCTTGGGCCTCTCAACGACTTGTGGGTGGTGGTGGTGACAATATCCGAGTATGGGAAGGGACTTTCGGTAACACCAGCAGAAACCAATCCGGAAATGTGCGCCATGTCACTCAAAACATAGGCACCCACCTTGTCAGCAATTTCTCTGATTCTCTTGTAGTCAATCACACGAGAATAGGCCGAGGCACCGGCAACTATGATCTTGGGTCTGAACAACAAGGCGTTGGCTTCCAAGGTGTCGTAGTCAATAATACCAGTTTCTTCGTTCAATCTGTAAGGCATGGTCTGGAAGTACTTGGAAATGTACGAGATCTTGGTAGTAGGGGTCTGGTAACCATGCGATAAGTGGCCTCCGTGGGGCAAGTCAAGTCCCATGATACGGTCTCCTAACTCCAACACAGCAGAGTAGGCGTACAAGTTAGCTGGGGCTCCCGACAATGGCTGCACATTAACACCCCACTGCTCAGGGTCCAATTGAAAGGCTTCGAGTGCTCTTTTTTGGCACAACGATTCGGCCTTGTCGATGATCTCGTTACCACCGTAGTATCTCTCTCCTGGGTAACCTTCGGAGTACTTGTTTTGCATTTCGGATCCCAACAAGTCCATGACGGCCTTGGAGGTGAAGTTTTCTGAAGGAATCAATGTAATGGACTCCTTTTGTCTGTTCTTTTCCTGTTGCAAGATTTCGGCCATTTCGGGGTCGACTTCCAGAACAGGCTTGGAGATAAGGGATTGGGCTCTGGCGCTCAAGGCATAGTTTCTGGTGGAAGTGAAGGCCCTGATGCTTGGGGTTCTCACAGAACGTAACGTACGGCTAAGCATGGTGGTGTGGTGTGCTAGAGAATGGCGAACTAACCTCTATATATAAGACTCATCGTTTTTTTTTTTTTTTTTCGAACACCGCGCACGTGAAGCCAACAACCTAGCACTCGCATTAGTACACTGCGAACCAACTTGTATTCCGCCGGTGACTCTAGCCTAGTACCCCAAAGAGAACGTAGCTCGGTGATCTACTCCACACTGGGAGGTTTGGGTGCAAGATGCAATGGCCACAAACCAGGGGGCGGCTTCGAGGTGGTGTATGGTGACTCGCGCGGCCGGGTCGGGGGCCAAGGTCTGACTCGGGCCCGGGCCCTCCGCAGCCAAATCGTCCAACAAGCATTGTGCGGAGTCACAGTAGCGGGAGTAGTCAGGGTCATTGAGCTGGGCCGACTTCCATGGAAGAGCCCGGTGATGTAGATAGTACAAGATAAGACCTATGGACCAGATATCGGCCTTTTGGCCGTCGTACCTGATATTGGAAAAGGTCTCGGGCGCCGCGTACCCGTTGGTGCCCACTAGCCCGACCGCGATGTTGGAGTCATCGAGCTTGACTGCAGTGGCCCAGTCAATGATTTTGACATGGCCGGTGCGAGGATCCAACACCACGTTCTGCGGCTTGAGGTCTCGATGGCAGTAGCCCAAGTCGTGTATATATGCTATTCCGTCACATATTTGTTTCCATAGGCATAGTTTTTCGTGGGTCGACACTTTGGAGGCTGGAACTTGCTTCATGAGTGCCGCGAGATCTCGGCTGCCGGCTTCCAAGTAGATTTTGATGCGCGACAGTATGGACGACACCAGGCTTTTGAATGCTTTGATGATGTTGAGATGGTCAAACGTGCATATTACGTCGTATTCGTGAAGAACTCGGGTGCGGTACTCCAGCTTTGTCTCGAATTGTTCTCTATTGTGATAAGCTTTCACTACGTACAACTGTCCGCTGTGGGTGGAGTAGAGCTCTGCTTCTGCAGAACACCCTCGCCCTACCTTTTGGACTCGTTTGTCGGTTCTGGAGATTGCTATTTCATTGGTTTTCCCTCGAAATAGCCCCATAGTACTGAGCTCTCACCAGCCCCGCTTGTCTCTAGCGCGACTTCTTACTAGCGAGTCTGTCTCTTCGCGACAAACCATGGCTTACGTAATCGGACCCTATCGAGATAGCACCAGATGCGTGAGAAACGGCTAATATTAGCGACCAGCAATACTTCGTTGCGCGACGCAGAGTATTTGTATGTTCTTCGAGTCATCACACTCTGCCAAGTCTAGTTTGTCTTTGCTATGCGATGCAGCTCTGTACCAATCGCACCGAACGGGACCAAATGCCGATTACACCTTGAGGAAGCTCAAAGATGAGATACCGCGTGAGAAGTACTGTCGACATTTATACGTCTCTCTCTGGTACATTTGTCTACATTTATTTACTATCGGCTCTTTGCTCGCATGCCATCGCTCTCGTGTATACACCGGGCATTCTCCTGTATACATCCTGTACACCTTTCTTATCTCTGCGGCACCATAACCACTACGTCGCACGCCCTCTCCCGAAACGGCACGATTGCGAGAGTTTGGGGCCAGTCTGGGGCCAGTTTGGCGCAAAGCGGTCACGTGCCGGCCCCTGAAACAGTCATTCATGCCAGCTTGCTTTACAGTTTGTGGTCCTCCCCCATAAAGCGGCAAAAAATATAAAAGGCAGCAATTTGCCATCGGGGGTACCAGTCAATTTCGCAAACATAATGAAGTTATCTGCTACATCTCTCGTGGCGGTTGCCTCGTGTTTGGGTGCCATTGATGCACTCACCGTCCCTCACTCATTCGGCTCTCTTCAACAGAGCTTCAACCTCGATGGTCTTGCCAACGGCTACCACAAGTTCGCCCAATCGTTCAATGGAGGCAAATCTCAAGTCATTGAGGCCATTGCCAAGCACCTCAATGACCCATTGGAGCTGATTTCTCCAGAAACCAAGCAACTTTGGTCGGATATGATCATGCAGTTCCCAGAATCGGTGATGTCTTTAAACTTCAAGTCGTTGCCCAAAAAGTTCAAGTCCAAGTCAAAATCCACTTTTGACTTCCATGTCGAAGACGCCAAGGTTCCAGACCACAAGTTGAGAGTCAAGTCGACTCCAGAAACTTTGGGAATTGACAAGGTCAAGCAATATACTGGATATTTGGATGTCGAAGAAGACGACAAGCACTTTTTTTTCTGGGCCTTCGAATCCAGAAACGACCCTAAGAATGACCCTGTTATCTTGTGGTTGAACGGTGGCCCAGGTTGCTCTTCGTTAACCGGTCTCTTTTTCGAATTGGGCTCCTCTTCAATCGGCCCAGACTTGAAGCCAGTTTCCAATCCTTACAGCTGGAATAACAATGCTACTGTTATCTACTTGGACCAGCCAGTCAATGTTGGGTTCTCCTACTCGTCCCAGCCAGTTTCCAACACCGTCAATGCCGGTAAGGACGTCTACGCTTTCTTGGAATTGTTCTTCAAGCAGTTCCCTGAATACAGCAAGTTACCTTTCCACATTGCTGGTGAGTCATACGCCGGCCACTACATTCCAGTATTTGCTTCTGAAATTTTGAGCCACGAAGACCGCTCTTTCAACTTGACTTCGCTCTTGATCGGTAACGGTTTGACTGATCCTTTGACCCAATTCGAGTACTACGAACCAATGGCTTGTGGTAGAGGAGGATACCCATCCGTTCTTTCCGAAGACCAGTGCCAATCCATGGCTGATGCCATCCCTAGATGTACCAGCTTGATCAACTCGTGTTACGAAAGCGGTTCCGTCTGGTCTTGTGTCCCAGCCACCATCTACTGTCAAAACTCCCAATTTGGTCCTTACCAAAAAACCGGAAAGAACGTCTATGATATTCGTACCAACTGTGAAGGTAGCAGCTTGTGCTACGAAGGATTGGAATATATCGACAAGTACTTGAACCAGGACTTTGTCAAGGAAGCTTTGGGCGTAGAAGTCGATGACTACGAATCTTGTAACTTTGATATCAACAAGAATTTCTTGTTGGCAGGAGACTGGATGAAACCATACCACAAGGCTGTGACTGCCTTGTTGGAACAAGACCTCCCTATTTTGATCTACGCCGGTGACAAGGATTACATTTGTAACTGGTTAGGCAACAGAGCCTGGGCCAACAAATTGGAGTGGTCTGGCCACGATGATTTCGAAAGCGCACCAGTCAAGGACTGGAACGTAGGCAAGTACCATGCAGGTAAGGTTCAAAACTACAAGCACTTTACTTTCTTGCAAGTATTTGATGCTGGCCACATGGTTCCATATGACCAAGGCAAGAGCTCTCTTGACATGGTCAACAGATGGGTCAGTGGAGATTTCAAGTTTCAGTAAACAAAATTAGTATACCACATATATAGTGAGAAATAATACCTAAAATGAAAATTATACCGAACATAAAACCAGCTCATGTATATTATACCTGGAACATTAAAAATTACGCCCGGTGTATGAAGTATCACGAAACACATAAAAACTCGTACGATAATTGTACGAACTATTTTTTACCATTCGCCGATCGGCATTTCCATGTTTGTAGCGCATCGCGAGCATCGAAATAATACTAGCCTCGTCGGATCACATACAGTCAGGACGGGACTTTACATGAATTACGAAACCTTACAATAATATAATGAGCTTTAGGTTAACCGAATGAAATCTGAGGGTGATACAGTTGGCAAATTAAAGAATTCGAGCCAAAAAATGGCAATTTTTCTGAAAATCAATCAAAAAATAACGGAAAAATCAGTGACTTGCAAGTGCAACCAAACTTTTTAGCTCCCGCCTGCCAATAATACATCAACAACGCGTCTCTACCCTACAACACCGCCGAGCAACCAAGTAGAAAACCATAGTTGTAGCTAGCAACTTCCCACCTCAGCAACCAGTTGGCATCTCATTTTACGAATGCGGAAGATCGCAACCGGCCCAATGCGGCAATACAACAACACCGCCTTTTGCGGCATGTTTACATAAAAATTGAGCAGCCAAATGATAGAAGCGAAGAAACGTTGGCAGATCAGGCGGCTGTACCTCTCCCATATACTTTATATACGCTTGAGATCTGGAGGCTTGATCCAATTGCACGTTATCTACTACTGCAGCTCGACATTTTTTGGAGTTTTGCTAGGATGTTCGTCTAGTTTGCACAGCGTCATCTACTACCATCGTCAATCGGTTTATCACATAATTTGCCGACTCCGTCAAATATCACAAATATCATATCGAAAACTAAATCTATTTAACACATCGAAAAGCCAAGCAAAGTACTCGCTTGATCCTATCACTTCCAGCCACTTCAACACTTTCTTCCAATAATTCCATCTAATTATGTCAGGACGAATAGCGATTGCTTCGATGGATGTGGTGGTAGTGTCACTAAGTGCTATTTTGGGGGCGTTGGGACTAGTCGTATATGTCAATAACCAACATAAAAACCTAGTAATTTTCTCAGCGGGCTCATTAGCTCTCGTTGTTACAACTATACTCAAATTGATCTTCATTGCTCATGGAAAATACTTATTGATACCCATCGTCATCCACACCATAATAGCATTATTCCATATAGCCACCGGCACGTTGATTCTCAATGATCTTATTCATGTCAACAACCACCCACATCTCCTCGCTGCATCCCAATCTGCCCACCTTCCATCCAACTGGCAGACCAACATCCTTTCGATGTTTGTTATCAACATCATCTTTTTAGCATTGTCAAGCGTAATTACGTGCTTGCACTATATATACACCATAGAAACGTCTGTGGATTCCGAATCGGCTTCCATAACCGAAATGGACCAGATCTCAAGACAATCTCCTATACCCAAAACTCAATTTTTGAAGAACAACCATTCATTGATTCTGCTCAAAAACATGTCATCATTTCTGATCAACAAAAAGGTCTCAGATTTGACCCTTATTGAGTCGAAAGCACGAAACTCCCCACAACTTCTGAAGGACGATTTCAATCTTAATCTTGACCAGGAACCTTCGGAGCTTGCCTTCTACATCAAATCATCCATAGAAAACCCGGAAAACCACCATTACCTTAATTATGCCAACGAAAACTGGATGGAGTCCACGCCGCAACTTTCTGACCTCAACACCGACCTCAATTTTAGCTCGGGCGACTTGCCAAAGTCAAGAAAGAGTACTTTTAGACTACTTGCGTCCAAGTCTAGTCTTCAAAGGATGGAATCAGAAATACTCAAAGACTCCCGCTCCTACAGTAATCTTTTGAGAACCAACTCTCGTAGATGCTTTACCAACCGAGAATCAGAACTCAAGGCATTCCGAAGCGTGCCGAATTTTACAAGAACCCAAAGGGAGAATAACAACAATGTCTTTAGGTACAGCGAGAATTACCAAGACAGCAAGTATAATGATGTGATTGCCGAGCAGGAATCGATAGTTGCACCCGCTGAAACTAATTCTAAGCGTAAATTGGGCGAGTTGCTGTCTCCGGTCAAAAGATCCAAATCCACCAGTGCCATAGGAAGAAAGAGCCAGAAAAGAGAACAACGATGGAAGTCGATTAACGACGAAAAGGTATTTTTATCTGGTGTCAATGAGTCGTTGCTCCCACCAGTATTGAAGAAAAGCGAAAGCCCGATAATGAAGAGTAAGAGGAACCAGGAGCTTATGCAAGAAACCGAAGCCATCGAAAAGATTGAAAAGATCGAAAAGCCTAGTGTTGCTGAAATAAGGTACGCCAACCTTAGCCCTGTAGGAGAAATCGTGTCCTTTCAAGGTGAAGATATCAATAACCTGGATACCAAGTCTGATGCTGAGGATGACAACGATTTCTTGCCGAATATTGCTGAGTTTGGTGAGCCTGTAGAGTCCGTGACTTTCGAAGGGTTTGACCAGGATTGTACTATTGTAACTGGTAAGAAGAAAGGCAAGTACCAATTTAATGGAGTTGACTATTCTACCATTCATGTAGCGTCAGACACATTTGGAGATGATCCCCAAGACGCACTCAGCGGGCTTGAAAAGATCCCCATGCTGACGCCTATGAACCGAAATGTCAGTTTGTTTGAAGGAAACGGCGACGAAAACAGTATTGGTGGTTTGAACCAGATCAGTTTACAAGAATGGGATGATAACGAGCATCTCTACCATCAACATCGTACTAGGTCGGGCGCCAACTATAGCATTCCAGGTATTAACAGGCTAGTAAGCGACCACCAGCTCAAAGCCATGGCTTCAGATGTGGACCACGCATTTGGCGAAAACTACCTACTTCCACCGCTCGAGAACAGACAGGATAATATAGATAATATCAGCGATATCCACACGTCTCCCAGCGTCAGGTACGCCCGATCCAATGGCTCTTTTAGCGCCCCTTCGTTGCACACATTCAGAAATATCAGCGGAGAACCAGCCAAAGACTCAGAGGAATCTGTAGTGGATCGTACAGAGCTCCAGCAACTCGAAGCAGAAGATCTTCAACTAACTCTCTACCAAACTCCACCAGATACATCTCTTCATACCACCGGCAACTCCTCGCCTATCAAGAAGTTTTTGCAAGAAAGTCCCAAAAGAATTGGCAGTGTTTTCCGCCGTATATCAACCAGCCAGCGCCTCAGTGGAGATATGGACAGTAGGCACCATAAACACACGTCGTCGATGGTATCGAACCAGCTTTCGATATCGTCTGTGGTCTCTTCTCGATCGGGATCGCCCAAGAAATCATTGAAGTCATACTTGGCACCAAGATCTCACAAGCATTCGATGTCTATACCCAGCACCAAAGCCATGGTGATCAAGCCCGATCTCAAAGCAAAGTCGCTCCAGTCGAGTCCGGTGGGATTCCACCATACCAAAAGCTCGATATGTTTAGAAGAGGCAGTCGACATGTGGGATTTGGATACCAATCAAAGTTCGGACAGGTCTCGGATCAGTTCAGTTCCTAGTGTAGTAATTGGAGAGTATGACCGGGAGAAATGGCGGACCTTGAAGTTGTTGGAGAATGAATAAGTAAGCATAAATTAGAATAGCATCAATGAACAATAATGGAAGAGTATTGGCGAGAATTGGCATAAGTACTAGTTATGAAAATACTAGTAGCAATAGTTCAGTAGTACTAATGCAGTGATTATAATACTGTAATAGTAGTTGAAAATAGTATTGGTAGTGATAAGGGAAGTAGTTCCAATAATACTAATAATACTGTAGAATAAAGAAAAGTGCCTTGATTCATTCTATGACAATAGTAGAACCATCATCTTATAGTTAATTCTTTTCTATCTCTGCTCTCTAATATTTTGTCTTCTCCACCATCCATCTTTTTTCCTCATCTCAATTTCTCATTTCAAAAAAACTCATTCTTTTCAGGAAGAAGACCGAAGAGACGATGGACTCAGACGATCTATTTGATGTGTTCAACGAGGCACCTATCACGGCTCCACCTGTCGTGAAGGATGAGTCTGACAAACACGTAAAAGCTGCTCCAAAAGTGGAAGAGGTGAAACCTGAGGAGGAAAATACGAGAAAGCGTCCAGCGCTGCCAGAGCCTGCCGCAGAGACTGGTGTGAACAAAAAACAAGCCAAGCAAAAGGAAATAAAACCCGTGGTGTTTGACTCGGTAGAGATCGAGGCATCTAGAGAGGTGGCTGTGTCGAATGGACTTGTTTCTAGCACCCCAGAAGATGGCCAGGGCCAGCTTAAATTGAAGCATCAAGTCAGACACCAAGTGGCTGTTCCGCCCGACTACCCGTACCAACCAATTGGATCACACAAACGTGAGCAGGAAGCTAGAACGTATCCGTTCACATTGGACCCGTTCCAAGATACTGCCATTTCGTGTATCGACAGACTCGAATCGGTGTTGGTATCAGCACACACGTCTGCCGGTAAAACGGTGGTGGCCGAATACGCCATAGCACAGAGTTTGAGGGAAAAACAAAGAGTCATCTATACCTCACCGATCAAGGCACTTAGTAACCAAAAGTATCGTGAGTTGTTAGCTGAGTTTGGCGACGTGGGGTTGATGACCGGTGACGTTACTATCAATCCCGATGCCGGGTGTTTGGTGATGACCACCGAGATTTTGCGGTCGATGTTGTACCGAGGCTCGGAGGTGATGAGAGAAGTGGCGTGGGTCATTTTTGACGAGGTCCATTACATGAGAGACAAATCCAGAGGGGTTGTGTGGGAAGAAACCATCATTTTGTTGCCTGATAAGGTGCATTATGTGTTCCTTTCGGCCACCATTCCTAATGCTATGGAGTTTGCCGAATGGATAGTCAAGATCCACTCACAGCCATGTCACGTTGTGTACACTGACTTCCGTCCTACTCCATTACAGCACTACTTATTCCCGTCTGCTGGGGACGGAATCCACTTGGTGGTGGACGAAAAGGGAACTTTCAGAGAAGAAAACTTCCAAAAGGCCATGGCTTCCATTAGTGACGGTGCTGGTGATGACCCCTCCTCTGCCAATTCCAAGGGAAAGAAGGGACAAACGTTCAAAGGAGGTAATAAAGACGGCAAGTCCGACATCTACAAGATCGTCAAGATGATTTACATGAAACGGTACAATCCGGTGATTGTGTTCTCGTTCTCCAAGAGAGACTGTGAGTCGTTGGCATTAAAGATGTCTAAGTTGGACTTCAACAACGATGAAGAACGTGATGCCTTGACCAAAATCTACAATAATGCCATTGAATTATTGCCCGAACAAGACAAAGAATTGCCCCAAATCAAGAATATCTTGCCGTTATTAAGAAGAGGAATTGGTATTCATCACTCGGGACTTCTTCCTATCCTTAAAGAAATCATCGAGATCTTGTTCCAAGAAGGTTACTTGAAGGTATTGTTTGCTACCGAGACCTTTTCCATTGGATTAAATATGCCTGCAAAAACAGTAGTCTTCACTTCTGTACGTAAATGGGACGGTAAGGGATTCAGATGGGTCTCGGGAGGTGAGTATATCCAGATGTCAGGAAGAGCAGGACGTCGTGGGTTGGACGATAGAGGTATTGTTATAATGATGATTGACGAGAAGATGGAACCACAGGTGGCCAAAGGTATGGTCAAGGGCCAAGCTGACAGACTTGACTCGGCGTTCCATCTTGGATACAATATGATCTTGAACTTGATGAGAGTTGAGGGTATTTCGCCGGAGTTCATGTTGGAAAGCTCGTTTTTCCAGTTTCAAAACGCTTCTTCTGTTCCAAAAATGGAGGAGGAGTTAAACACTTTGGAAGCCGAAAAGAAAGGAATTGTCATTGATGAAGAAGACTTACCAACTATCAAAGAGTACTACGACTTGAAAAAACAGTTGGATATCTACAAAAACGATATTAAACAGGTGGTTACCCATCCTGGACATATCTTGCCGTACTTGCAAGAAGGAAGAGTGGTGAAGATCAAGGTCGGTGAAGACGATTACGGCTGGGGAATGGTCACTTCTTTTATCAAAAGAGTGAACAAAAGAGACCTCAATCACATTTATACCGATCACGAGTCGTTTGTAGTCACTGTCTTTGTCTACACCATGTTTGTCGACTCTCCCGTAAATCTCATCAAGCAATTTAACCCAGACATGCCTGAAGGAATCAGGCCTTCGAAACCAGGTGAAAAGTCAAGAGCAGAGTATATTCCCATCACATTGAACTCTATCCAAGCTATTAGCAGTGTACGCTTGAAGGTACCCAAGGACTTGAAGAGTTCTGGAGCCAAGAAAGTGTTGTTAAAGACCATGAAAGATTTGCCCAAAAAATTGCCAGATGGTATTCCATTAATGGACCCAGTCACTAGCATGAAGATTGAAGATGAAGATTTCAAGTTGTTGTTGCGTAAGGTCGATGTCTTACAAGCCAAGCTCGAGGCCAATGCGTTTCACAACACCGCCAAGCTCGACGACCTCTACACCACCTACTGTAGTAAAGTCGCCATCGAAGACAAGATGAAGGGACTCAGAGAAAAAATTTTGCAAGCCCAGGCGGTGATCCAGTTGGACGACTTGAGACACCGCAAGCGTGTGTTGAGAAGATTGGCGTTCACCACCTCCAACGACATCATAGAGTTGAAGGGAAGAGTGGCGTGTGAAATCAGTACCGGAGACGAACTCTTGCTTACAGAATTGATATTCAACGGTAACTTCAACGACTTGACCAGCGAGCAGTGCGCGGCGTTGTTGTCGTGCTTTGTGTTCCAAGAACGTGCCAAAGAAGTGCCCAGACTCAAGCCTGAGTTGTCTGAACCATTGAAGTCTATGCAAGAGATGGCCAGTAAAATCGCCAAGGTGTATAAAGAATCCAAGATCGAGATTGTCGAAAAGGAGTACGTGGAATCGTTCAGACCGGAGTTGATGGAAGTCACCTTTGCATGGTGTAAGGGAGCTACGTTTACTCAGATCTGTAAGATGACCGATGTGTACGAGGGTTCGTTAATCAGAATGTTCAAGAGATTGGAAGAGTTGATTAGACAATTGGTGACGGCTGCAAAGACTATAGGTAACACTGCATTGGAAGAAAAGATGGAGAAGGCGATGGAGTTGGTTCATAGAGATATTGTTTCTGCCGGATCATTATACCTTTAGAAAAAACACACCAAAAAACATTTAGCCTCTTTGATACTGCATTCATATAGACTAATGACTCTAGAAAGTGTATTAAATAGACTACCCCAAACTGTATATTTACTATCAAAATAAATTAAAATCAAATTAATTAGTGTCAATAGAATTGTAGTAGCGGAAATTCTTGGATCCATTTAAACAAGATCAAAGACAAAAGGTATAAAGAGCAGATGAATGTTGAGTCAGCCAACACTTTTGAATGTCAAGTTAGTAAAATAGATCAGTACAATTATCTTTTAATTTCATGAGAATGCTACAAAAAACCAAAAATATGCCCCTAGTATATACGCTACAGGGCCAACATTTTTACAATTCGATTTCTCTCTGTTCTTCTTTCATCTTCACGGCAATGGTATCTCTTTCTCCCCTCCTTTGAGCTAGACCAATAGATCTCTGGTCATCATGTCTAAATTCCATTTTTGGGTGCAAATCTCCTGTTTCTTCCATGCATTTGGGCGCGCACGCCTGATCTTATCATGATCTTTTGCCCTTGTGGCAAGACAATTGCTAGCTCTTCAATGTCGTCTGATACCCGCCGTGCCACAAGAGCACTTTTGCTGGACGAAGTAGAACTACTCTTTGTCAAGTCCAAAGTATACTTGCATCCAACAAGCTCCAAAAAAGACAACATAGCAGGCTTTCTTTCGTTGTCCCGGGGGCCCAATTCTACCAACAAGGATATCTTGCTAGCATTCACTCCAGAAACTCAATTATCCAGTACAGAACTTAAAAAGTACCAAGAAGTAGATGAGGCAGTGGATTCTAGCAATAAAAAGTCAGTAATAGTCAAAAAGCCCGTTGGGTCGACTCTTTCAAGCTACTCGTTTGTCAACCCATTACTGTTCATCTACTCCATCCAGGTGAGAAAACCTTCCAGTGGTTTCTGGTTTGGCTCAGTGATCATCAATAACAAAGATGGCCACAAACTGCCCATCGTGTTTTTCCATGATAACGAATCGCCATCTACCATCAAGAACCAAAAGATCATGAACCAGAAAATGGATCCGTTTGGAGAAGATGGCGAGGTTTACTGGGGAGGACAAGACTTTTTGAACGCATTCAAAGGCTTAATTAATGTCGAAAGATCTACCATCGAACCCTCAGTGTATTTGATCAACCCCGAATCGTCAGATTTGATCAACTTTGCTCCGTTCAAAAGTCCAGCAGACAAGCCCAAAAAGAACGAAGAGCCTTTCAAATTGCCAGATGTCAACAAGTTTTTGGCTTCTGCCAAATGGAAAATCTTGGAGACTGTAGCCACGTTTTCAGCCAAGACCAAGAACCAGGTTTTGGATATGGTCGACGAGCATGCTCCTTTGCCCATTAAACAAATAATCAACCAGCCTGAAGTACAAAGAATAGGCGAAGACTTTGATAGTGCTAGAGTGTACCTTGCCAAATGGGCACAGCAGGTGAAGGAAGAGGCAGAGGCCAGTCAAAAGACGTTTATGTTGAATGACGATATCTACAGCAAGATCAACCGAGAGTTGGGATCGGACGAGTTGTTGACCAACGAGGAGATCAGCAAAACTTCTCGAAGAAACGAGATTTCCAAGCAAGAATGGGACTCGTTTTTTGACTACAGTGGCCGCCTATCTGTTACAGTACAAGAGATCAAGAGTCGGATATTCCACGGCGGATTAGAGGATTCCATTCGTCCTAAAGCCTGGCTCTTTTTGCTCGAAGTGTATCCCTGGGAATCATCGCACGAAGAGCGAGAGGTTTTGGCTAAAAGCTACGAAAGTGCATACCAAGAACTCAAGCTCAAGTGGGTAAATGACGAAGAAAAGAGACAAACGGAGTACTGGCAAGACCAGAAACACCGCATTGAAAAGGACATACGCCGTACAGACCGGCAATTGCCTCTTTTTCAGGATCCCAAGACCAATGACAGCTCAGAAAGTGAGCCAGAAGACGACCAGTTTGACGTGTCGAACATCACAAATCCCCATTTGTACAAGATGAGGGAGATTCTCTTGACGTACAACGAGTACAATGTGAATTTGGGATACGTCCAGGGCATGACCGACTTGTTGTCGCCGCTCTACGTGCAGTTTGAGGACGAATCGCTCACATTCTGGGCATTTACCAAGTTCATGGACAGAATGGAACGCAATTTCTTGAGAGATCAGTCGGGCATGATGAAGCAGATGACTACATTGAACAAGCTACTTCAGTTTATGTTGCCTCAATTGTACAAACACTTGGAGAAGTGTGAATCGAACGATCTCTTTTTCTATTTCCGGATGCTTCTCGTGTGGTACAAGCGCGAGCTCGAATGGCCACAAGTATCAAGGTTATGGGAGATTTTCTGGACTGACTACTACACCAGTCAGCACCATTTGTTCTTTGCATTGGCTATTCTCAGCGACCATGAACGGATCATTATCCAGAATTTGACTCGGTTCGATGAGGTGTTAAAGTACATGAACGATTTATCGATGAAGTTGAAATTGGATCCGTTGTTGATAAGAAGTGAGTTGTTGTTCTTGAAATTTAAGCGGATGATCGATATAATTGACCGCGAAAATGGCTTGAAAAGTAACCAAAAGGGCCAAACTGAAGACACCATTGAAATCGGCCCGGACTTGCGCGAGTTGTTGTCCAAGAAAATAGTTATACAGAAGGAGGAGGAGAGACAGGAAGGTATGGGCGGGGGCTGAAAATAATTAGTCGATTATAATAAATTCAAATTAGGTAACTACTAAAGTTAAATAAGTGCGAGAGAGCAAAGAATCTTAATGTGTAAGGCTGCCCGACGGGTGAACTAGACCATATACTGTGCTGAAAAGCCACCACCATGGTTGCTTCCATTAGTGCAGCCATCAGGGTGTATCTATAGTACCTACAGTACCTACAGTACCCACAATACCCAGGTTGGTGGAGCGAATACAATTTGGTACAGCATTTGACATCAGAGGCATCGTCAAGGCGCACGTGCGCACTGGCTAAGCGAGAAGTGGTTATAAACATCACCGGGGATACCGATGAGCTAGGTGTAAGAAAGCGCAGGGAGTTGTATAAAGTAGCCGGTTTCTACTTTTTTGGACATCAACATTTCTGTGATGGCCGAATCCACTCCACTTCTACCATCGCACAACGAGTACTATGAGGAACCTTCCTTGAGCAAGCGTACCAAGATAGTCTTGGGAGCAGTCGCAACAGTCGTGGGAGCGTTTTTTCTATGGTTGTTGTGCATCTATCTTCCCAATCTGTTTATACCCGCTGCCACCAACCTTGAAGGAATCCCACGGTTGTCAGAATTGGCAGTAGCGCTTCGACCGTTGACTGCTGAGAGGGTGCACCAATTGGGTCTTGAGCCTTATCAAGTCAATTCTGAAGACAATGAAGAAGGGGTATATTTCGATCAAGAACTGGACTCTCATGGACAAAAAACCGTCGAAAGATTGATCATGATTGGTGACATCCATGGCCAGTATCGTGAGTTCAAGAGCTTGCTCAAGAAAATCCAATATTCTCCGTCCAAAGACCATATTTTGGTGTTGGGAGACTTTATCACCAAGGGCCCAGACTCATTCAAAGTTCTTGACTTTTTGATTGATAACGATATCGACTGTATTATGGGTAACCACGAGTACTACGTCTTGCAGTACTATGCTCAATATCACGGTAAAGAAGCGCCTTCTTTCGTGCAAGGAAACACCACGAGCATCCCTGGTGACTCTCTCATTCAAATTCAAGACGGGTTCAATAGCGATCCAGAGTTTTTGTTGGCCAAAAAGTTGGAGATAGACCACGTCAAGTATATCAACAAGTGTTCTATTATCAAGAAATTGGGCCAGGTACCGCTTCACAAGACCAAAAACCTGGGCACCACCAAGTCTGCCGCAGGTGTAGCTGTACATGCCGGATTGAGCTTGGATGTGAGTCTTGAAGATCAAGACCCTCTTGAAAATTTGGAAATGAGATCGTACATTGGGCCAGATTTCAACAGAAGCACTTCTGATCCATTCGAAGACAACGCCGTTTCCTGGTCCAAGGTGTTTAATGCACGCCAGAAGGAAAAAGACCCGCAAGATGCCTTGGTGGTGTACTATGGCCACGATGCCAGACGCAGTTTGAGCTTGAGAAAGTTTACCAAGGGTATTGATACCGGTTGTAATAGGGGCGACCAGTTGACTGCCGTGGTGTTATGGCAGGAACTGGTGCCTGGCAAGAAGGGACGCTTAGTCCATAGAGAGCAAGCCATATCCGTCGACTGTAACTAATAACTAATATCTTATATAATATAAGTTTGAAGAGAAGCTCAGTAGTAACAAAAAAACAACCATATAGAGTCGTAAGAGTGAACAGTATCAACTATGATTATATATTAGTGGGTGCAAAAAAAGATTCCGATACCGGGAGTCGAACCCGGGTCTGCTCGGTGAAAGCGAACCGTGCTAGCCGTTACACTATATCGGATTTTTCTTGAACAATCTGCGTTAAGAATAAATTCAACTGAGTAGTTAGCCGCACGTGTACCAGCTTATAGGAAGAAAGACATCCTGCACACTGCCGTGCCATATAGTAGTCCGATTCCCCAGATTACAACGTAAGGATGTCACGAATTGCGTTGATTGTGGTTGATTTGCAAGAAGATTTCTTGCCCGGTGGCCCTTTGGGGGTGGCTGAAGGCAGATCCATAATACCCATTATTAACAAGCTAGTAACTAACGAACTGTTTTCCGCCGTTGTAGCCACTCAGGATTGGCACCCATCGGATCATACTTCCTTCTCATCTCAGCACAAAGTAGCTCCATTCACAGAACTTGAGTTCAAATGCCCCGAGAATTATCAGAAGACCAAAATGCTCACCAGCTGGCCTGACCATTGTGTCCAAGACACCCCAGGTGCGTGCTTGGAGGCGCTGTTCACGGGATGTTTCAACCTGATAGCTCCTCATATCCCGCGCAAGGTTGTCAAGAAAGGGTATTTGGCAGACCGCGAGTACTATTCATGTTTCAAGGATGTGTGGGGCCTTTACCACACTGAGCTAGAGAGTTTTTTGAGAGAAAACAAGATAGAAACTGTTGTCTTGGTTGGAATAGCTTACGATTTCTGTGTGTTGAGCTCAGCTGTCGATGCTGCAGAATTGGGTTTCAACACAATCGTATTGCTGGACTGTACCAAAAGTGTTTACCCCGAGAAGTTTAGTGAAACAAGCGAACAGTACCAACAGGCTGGAGTGAAGTTGCTAAGTCTGGAGCAGTTACTCGGCGATATCAACAATTACACCACTTAACCTATAGTTAGAATGAACTTTACGCCAGGTTATATTTTTATATACTGATAGCTCTAATAAAACTACTGCTCTTGCCAGTACACCTCTATAGCGTCAAACTTCTTGGCTCTCTTATACGTAGTTCCCTTTAGCCCATCAACATCTTCCCATTTCACAAAAACTTTGTACATTTCTTGGCCTTCTACAGTAACCTTATGGCCAAAGTACAAGTTAAACCACAAGTAGCACCAATCCCAAGTTACTCTTATGTCTCGGACTGAAACCGGCACATGCACAGCGGGTTTGGTGATCAGTATGTCCTCACTACACTCTATATTGCAAAGCTCCTCTAGCAGACCATGCTGTGAGCACATCTGTACAGTGAAGCGGGGATAGGAACCCCCAATTGTTCGTATTCCGCACAATATGATGCTACGGTGTGGGGTATGGCCCAACCGATGAAACCGAAGGAAGTCTTGTCTAGAATCTGACAGCATTTGTAGAAATGTTTCCCAATAATCCAAGTACCGTCGTTGAGAACAGATTGACACGCCTTCACCTGCAAACAGTTTCATTCTCTTGTAGGTGAAAATTTCCATAGCTTTCACGGAACTCATATGTGATCCATATTGGAGACTTTCGAACATCATATAAGCACATGCAACTGTCCCCGACCTTCCTTTTCCCTCTTTGCAGTGTATTACCGCTACTCTCTCTGGGTTGCCGTCTAAATAGTTGAATAATTCCAGTACAATTGCCAATAGCTGGCTCATGGAAGGCACTTGATGATCTACAATGGGGACGTGCGAGACCTTCCAATCGAAGTCTTGATCGAGGTATTCGGACAGCTCAGACCTCAAGTTCCAAATATGCCACCGGGGATATTTCGTATCGAGCCACTGCTTCAAGTCGCTGGTCAGGTTTCGATACCATTGTTTCAAGTACTGGTTTGTGGGACCAGCACATACCACTATTTGGGGAGAAACGATCGCCAAGTCAAGTTTGAAAGGCTGAGTGTCATATTCACGTTTAGGTAGAGACGCTATATCACAAAGAATATGTTTAATTAAGGATCTCATTGTAGCCGCTCCACAAAAGTTTTTGCACCCAAATATTTTGAGAAAAGTAAATCTTGAGATCACCAAATACGATTGAAGAATATAATCAACACAATTTACTTTAGTAATAATACGTTATCTATAATACATACCCAACACAGCCTACTGTGAATGAAGAGTTCTATTCCATTCCGAGTTTGTTCATCAACTCCTCTCTCTTTTTCTGTACAAGCCACGCTTTCACATCTTCGTTCGTCGGCACAGCCAACTCAAAATCGTCAAAATCTATTTCCAAAGCTCCTTTGGGTTCACTCCTCATCTCATGAAGCAATTCCGCTCCGCGGGTCTTTTCGAACTCCAATAATGGATCTGAGTTGTGCTGAGTACCGGGCTCGATTTCAGCCGCTCCGAATTTGCGTGCTAAATCATTAATAGTCTCAATTTCACTGCTTGAAAGCAGACTTGTTTTGCTGGTTTTTTCGTCAAAATACCCATAATATCTCAAACTTCGTTCTTTGACTACACTGGGCTTACTGCTCTCAACACTGGTTTCTTTGGTGGATCTTGCCTGCAATATCACCTTGACGTCCGGTAGCTCTTTTGCTCTTCCAAAGTATCGGTATCCTTTAGATTGGGCGCCCGAAGGATCAATGTTGGCAAGAGCTCCAGAGCTGTTTAGGTTTCTGCCGAAATTTATATAGTCATTTCCTCCCAAAGCCTTGATGTGGTACTCCCATGCACGTTTCTCGTTGAATAGCTTGTTGAGCGAGTCATTGAGCGCACGTAAATCTGAGTCGCTTGTTTGTTCATCCTGAATTCGAGTGAGTTTGGTGGAGATCTCTCCCAACACGACACTTCTCCATTTTTCAGCCTGAGGCAATGACTCTACTGATTGCACATACTTGGGCCTGGCGTTCGGATTTGTTTCTAGGACCCCAGCTTCCTTGCTTTTGAGCGCATGGAACCGGTTCAACAGCGACTGTGCCTTCTCCTTGTTCCGTGACATACTGTAGGGTTCCCACAGAATGGGCCGTTGTGAATTTTGGCGATGCCTTTGAAGACCCGCACACGTGACCTACAATGCGCTTCGAAGTGGACTTTTGCCCAAATCTATAACTAGTGTACATTCGGATCTACATACCACGGAACTTGTTCTTGGACGCGGTTCTACGACCCTGGAACCGTTGTTTGGTTCTGCCGCTGTTTTTGGCCTTTTCTTCGTCTTCGTCCCCGCTATCGTGCCTGAACTTGACCTCCTTCTTCTTTTCTTTCTTTGGAATAAACGTCAACTCGGCTTCACCTCTGGCATGACGACGCAATCTGGAGTCGTCCGAACGCTTGCTCTTGGCTACCTTGTTCAATTTTTCAACTTGGCTACCGAAAGTTTGGGCTTTCTTCTCCTGCGGACCGTCATTCTCCTTTGCTACCTTCATTTCATTCATGAACCTCTGCTGCTCAAGAGCACGTTCTTGCTTCTTACGACGTAATCTCTCCATTTCCTTCTGCACCTTTTCGTTCTTGGCATTCTTGGTGTCTTCAGATTCGTATCCAGAGTCACTGTCTTCGTCTTCTTCTTGGTCCTTCTTGGGGTTCAATCTTTCTTCATCCGATTCTTCAGCTGCTGTCATGCCACGAGGCTTATCAATAGTGATGTCTCTAGATGATTGTACAGGGTTGAGCTGTTTATACTCGTGAGATTGCTCATCAATGGCGAAATCAGGATTGGAGAACAATTCACTGAAACGGTCATCATTAATGACGCTTTCTGCTTCGGCTTCTCCGGCCTTGTCTTGTAATTTGGTAGCCAACTCTTTATTGACCTTGATCTTGGTGTTGGTAACAGCACCAGTACTTCTGATTCTGGACTCTCTTTCCTTTTCAATTTGCTTACGAATGTCTCTTTCTCTTTGGTCTCTGTACGAGTTGGGGTTAGCAATTAAATTGACCTTGTCATAAAGTTCGGTATCAATAAAGAAACCGTGCATATAAGACCGCAACACCTTGGATCCAATCAAATGGCCCAAGTTTAACTTCGAAACTTCGTCTCTGGTGATGAATCTGTAGTTGGAATAAACGGTGTCGGATGGCTTTTCTTCCAATTCTTCGGTCACATTGTCCAAGAATGAACACCATTTTGGTGCTGGACCAAGATTAGGTATGTAATAAGTATGCATTGGAATACCTTCGTTGGCCATGAAGAACATACCGGAGTTAGGAATGTACTCGATGTCGTTGATATCGACACTGGGTTCCATGGAGGCAAAAGGCTTACCGTCGTTTCTGTCCCAAATCTTGGCAATTCTTTTATCGGAAGTAAGAATCTTGGACGAGTCGTTGGCGTTTTCGTCCAACCATATGATTTTCTTGATTTCAAACCCGTAGCCTTGATCTTTGACTAGCGAAGGGGTGGAGTTTCTCAAGTCGTAAATGAGTGATTTTCCAGAAGAAGTACCACATGCAAAGTTCAACCCGTCGTTTCTGAATGCCGTGACGGTGACCGAAGTAGGCCCTTCGTTTAGTTGGTCTTGTACGTGCAACTTGGCAGCCCTGTGTCTGCTTCTGGGGTCCCAAAACTCCACGGTACCGTCTTCCAAACCGGCAGAAATTAGTCCATGCACAGAATTAATATCTACGGAGTTGACTCCTTCTTCGGTGTCGAGAACGTAGGGGTTCAAAAACCTCCCCTGCTCAAGATTCAATCTGTATAGTTCGTTACCCGATGCCCCAATAAGCAAGTCACAGTTGGTAGGGTTATATGCAAGGCTTCTGCCGAATTTGGGAATACGCGATCTGTAATGTATACCTCCTTTGGTGTGGAATTCAATCGACCGGTCGTTTTGTAAGTGCACAGACTTGGTCCAGTCGTTCGAGAGAATGGTGAAATCTACGTTTTCACAATCGGTGTGCCTGTCGAACTTAAGAGACAAGTTGGCAAAGTCGTACACGTGGATTTGGGGCTTGTATGTTCCTGTGGCCATGGCAAACTGTCCATCGGGCGACACTTTGATCTTGTTGGAAGCCTCACTGAACTCAAAGTCTTGAATCAACTCGATTCTGTTTTGGTACTCAAGATCATGCTTCAAGGACTTTTTTCTCTTTTTGGCAATCCAGTCGGGCAAGGACCTCGACACATTTGTACCCGCCACCTGATACACAGAGACATTTCCTGCAGCCGTCGATTTTAGAACCATCGTACTGTTTAGTCTTTCATCTCATCTCTGGAAATTCTATCAACTAAATTTTTGTGATGCAATCACGTGGAAACGATGAGGTCGCGTGCCCACCAAACAACTACCCCGGATTTCGTTATCATTATATTCTGTTCTACTTACGAGTTGCTAAACTGGTCTACGTGGATACTTTGTTGTCGAGCGGAATTGGTAATGTACCTCAGACTCGTATGAGTGACGGTTTGAGTATCTGGGCACGCTATTGCGTTTGGGCTAGCATCAAATGACGAAGCCTCTTTCTGGTATAAACTCTTGAACTCTGTCAAAGTCAAAGGTACATAGTTCCGGTTTTTATCTGAAACCCTATGTGTATCTTGAACTGAGCTTGAGCCGTACTGGAATGTGGACTTGAAAAATTCTAGTCCGCTGAGAACAAAACCATCCTCTAAAATTCTCTCATTGGCCCCAATCAAGTAGTCGAATAGCTGTTCAAATGTTTGTAGCCAGCTGATATCGGAGTAGCAAATGTCGTTAGCTAGATTTATCAAGCATATCCATAAAAGTGAATTATTGATCGACTTGATTTGCAAGTTCAACAACTTGTTTGTAATCTTATATACCTGTTTCTCTATGGTTGCAGAAAGATAGTCCAAACTACCCAGTTGGACAAACATCAAAGTGTTTACAAGCGAAGATAACACCAAATCTACCAATCCAAATAAGATTTTGTTATCCAATGTTTCCGTAGAGCATCCACTCATAAATTGAATAGCTTTGAACTCGTCTCCGAGTATTTCATGCATAATATTCAATGTGACAAGTAAACTGTAGCGAAGATTGTAATAATTGGCGTTTCTAACCTGGTAAACTGTACTAATGTTGAATTCGTCTTTCAAAGGGCCATTGTCTTCAGTAAAGCACTCACTTTTGGATAATGGAGGCAATACGAACTGACGAAAGTTCTTGGAAATTGTGGGTGCAATATTCTGAATTTCTGATGAGCTCATCAAGTTGACTGTGATGAGATAGTTCAAATACGAGAAGCATGTCATAGCGGAATTCTTGGAGCTACACAAGTTAAAATTGTGATAAATGCCCCTGCGAGTGCACAAATGATGATGAATTGCATTGACTGACATCGCAAGGCTTTCAACTAATCTGGCCGAATGCAAATAGCAGACGTGTGTACCTTGGTCCAAAAGTTCTAGAAGAAAGCGGAATGCATTTTGCAACCCTTCATGTTTAAGGTCGCCATTTGTGCAGATATCCGGGGCGAAAAATTTCTTTAGGTCCTCGGAAACGATGCCCAGGAACAAATTCTGATTGTGTAAGTATAACCCCAAGTATTTTGGCATGAGACTTCCGCTCAATACCTTGAGAAGCTTGTTCACGCATTTGAAAAGAAATTCGGATCTGATTACCAGTTTACCGATCGTCACATCTTGGAGTCTGCGAAGATATGTAGGTTCTGAAATTAATGCAAGGGTGACGATCTCCCTCTCCACCGGGTCAACGGAAAGACGTAACAATTCCGCTAAACAGCTGCCAATTGATGTGCTCGATTGGTGTGAATTATCTAGTTGAGCAAAGAGTTTGCTAACATTCTTGATCGTGGCTATTGTTTGCAGCAAGAACTGAACTGAGTCCTCATACCTAACCGGATTATCAGATGACCCCCGATTTAATGTGTATGCTACATACAAATGGTCCATAATGTAATTCATCTGTCCGTGGTGGTTACCCCAGCTTAAGTCTGCATTAGCAATTCCGCTGACCCCCGAAGTATAAGACTGTATGGTCAGGTCAGTTAATGTACACCACATTATACGAGCTAAGAGTTGCACAAGCTGTTTTCTCTCGGCCTCCATATCATCGGCCAAAGGGAGTAAAGAGCGTAGTGGTGTGATAAAGTCGACTTTGGTGTCAACCAGGTTATTAGATCTTGTTCGAATTACACTATTAAACACATCGAAAGTGATAAGGAAAAGATCATGGAGCATGGCCCATTTCTGCCGAATTAGGGAGGGATCTGACTTACAATCGTTAACGAATGCGTTTAGTTTGCCTTCTGCGTCCTCTAAAGCGCAAAGTAGCTTGCTCTGCATCTTTTCGAGCAAACTTTCAAGTATATCAGGCGTGGCGGTAATGTGGGAAAACGAGTTGGTGAAACTGAAACAAAGGTGGCTGCAACTTTCCTGCATATGCAGCGGGCGTGCACAGACTAATTGTACCCTAACTTATCAACACAATTGTACCATCACAGGACCCTGCATAGACATACACCGGACTGTTCCGGGGGTTATCTTGCGGAAAACGGAGCCATCGTGGCTCCGTTTCCGAATTTACATAGCATTTTTGACTTGACACACTTTAGCTTTGGTGTGTGGCACGGGAAGAGCCGGATCCGCCCGAAAGCAATCATCCCAAGAGCTGCGATGGCTGCAAAAGTGTGCAGGTTGGTGTAAATTAAATCTAGACTTGTTTAGACGTTCTTCTAGAAACCAAATTGGGGGCCGATTCCGCGCGTTTTAGTATGGAGTGTGAGCGGATGAATGCATTGAGAAAGGCAAACAGAAACAGACATCCTGAGTTAGGACCCTCTTGGCCCTATTGGTAATTTCTTTTAGAGTGTCTAAAACCCAGACGCTCATGATGATACGATACAGAAATTGTCAATCTATAAATACGGAGAAGGGTCTCCCCCTAAAGCGCTCAAAACAAAATAACTAACAAGATGATTGGAAGCAAAAATGATGGTCAGATGAGTCGCGCCAGCAGCATGGATAGAAAGTTTAGAGCACGTCACAAAAGGTCGTATTCGGTAGATATCGTGCGCGAAGATTTGTCTACCGGCAAGGAACATCCATCGTCACCCTCACAATCTCCTGTTAACCTTAATGCCACAGTTCCGCAAAAGATTATTGATTTAGATAAGGTCACTGAGGAGTCTGAAAAGTTCCAGACGTATTTAGAAGCATCTTATGCGTACTCACAAGCGTCTTCGAAGGATGCCGGTGAATCTGAAGATGCTTATCCTAGATATTTTGATTTGACGGAGAAGATGTTGAACCCAGACTTTATACTGAGCCCATGTTCGTACATGGCTGAAAACCTGTCTGGGGGCAGGCTCGTACCAAAGGACCAGGACTCTTCGAAAGTCACAGAGGATGGTGATCCATGGGAATCGGAAGGATCTGATGATTTCTCCAACTCGTACTACATTTTTAGACACACTTCGTTGCCCAAGTCAGTTTTAGATGAAGTTGCCAGGCGCTTAGAGTTTGCTTTGAGCAAGAAAAGGCGCGGCAGCTGAACATGTCATCGACTGGGCACGTCGCAACCATTAGAGGACTATTCAATGGTTTGTTTTATTTATTTCAGGCATGAGGTTTTTATCGACTAGAAAATCTAGTATTTTTTTTTCTTATTTTATTCTTGGGACTTTACGATATTTTTTTTTTTTCTATTTCACGTTACTCGCTAATCTTGGCTTCTTTGTAGCAAGTCTCGTATTTGGCACGGTTTCATTTGGCCATGCGGACTATTTATATGACCATTAATATATTCGATTCTATGTAATGTTTGTATTGCAGACAAGGTTGAACCGTCTTGTCCTTTCTTTAGTCATTGCTTTTGCTAGTCCTTGCCTTCTCTTTGAACTCAACCTGATGTTTTCCTTTAGTCATATCATAGTTTATATTGCTTTCTTCCGGTTTCGTAAGAAAGACGAGTAAATCATCCACAACTTGCTTGATAGTACAATAATCCTCTTCAATTTTTCTCCAAAGATAATGTTTGACCCTTTTCTGACATATCTTGATGAGGAATCTAGGCAAGGATAAATCATTTCTATTGCGACATAATTAGGACTCGTACTGTAGTGCTGGTACAATTTCAGGTCATTCTTGGCAGTCTAAAAAGGTTAAAAACATTTCTTACGAAGTGATCATTGTTCATAGTTAGTTTTGGGATATTCGATCATCGAGTATGGCCTTCCGAATTTCAATACATTTTCCAAACCTTCGGTGCTCATACTGTAAATACCATAAAACGATTTCAGATTATATCTTGTGTTGGATTCTCTAAGGTATTGAATTTCTCACTTGCTGTGATATTACCATACAAGACATCTGAAAACTTGTGATGAATAGTTTTTCTTGCACCATAAGGTACAAAAGTCAATTCTTACTTGGGTAACTTTGTTTCGTCCTGATATTCACTTGTGTAGAAGTGCCCCAATCCCGGGTATGCTTGTAACAATTGTTGAAAATCTTGTGACCATTTTCACGGTAGGCGTATCATGAACGAATGGCTGTAACAATGTAAAATACTTGGCAGCATATCTACCCTGCTTTGTTCATAAATAAGGACTGCTCGAGCTCACGATCATTTTGAATTAATTCCATGAATCTCGGGAACGTTCCAACGAGTTGAGTCCCATGGACATAATCTTTCATCTCACCATTTGATTTTGTAGGAGATACGATATTCTCCTTAGCTACTGGAGAAAAAGACATATTAGTGCTTCGATGTTTTAGAGAATCAATCTCGATTGGTATTTTGGTAATAGCAAGTTAAGCTTTCAGCTAACCTGATCTTGGACAATCGTATTATATAATCAAGACAAGACGAAAACTATCCTATTAGCTCTTGTGGTACCACAGCTTATTGGAAAAGTATACCAGGGTTGGCTTATGTTTAAAGGTTTAAAGTATACCAGCTAGTCAGTCTATTGTCTATTTTATCGTATGGGCTTGTCTAGAGTAGGTGTAGGTGTATGTTGTAACAATTCGCTCAATGGAAACGCCTAATTATATCAGGCTCACTGAGATTGAAGTAGGCAAGTTACCTTGCCCCCATAGACTTGATGAACCAGACTATGAAAGAAATAACCAGCTTTCATAGCAAAACTGACTGTATGACACTTACCATTTTCAATGTGTATCCTTTCAAACAGCCTGACCAACAATTCATTTGAATAAGTGTGGGGCTTATCAATTAACTCATACATTATCTTCGTCACTATAGAGTATCATCATGTGACGTACCATGTGAGGAGGACTTCGACAACTCACTTGCAATAAGGTATCCAGAAAAAGGTATGAAAATTAGGAAATGGCTCGATACAAATACCGTTTAGTTCTGAACATCTCTTTCTACATTTCCAGTACCTCTACTTCTCTTGTTGGAGGAAAACTTTTGCAGCCATTTTGTCGCACATTAACTATTTATTTTGTATGTTCGCACAAAAACTATTTAAAGTTTGGTCGTAAAACAATTATTTCTTATACTTCAAAGCTTGTTCGATCGAGTCTTTGACAGTTTCATCCAAGGGACGGAACTTGAAGTCAATAATGGATTTGGTCCTGTCATTATTAAGAGGTGGAGCAATACTGTTCAAAGTTGCTTCGGTCTTCGATGGATCACCTTTGGTGACCTTGTCGGCGAGTTCAGGGAATTGCTTGTGTATAGAGTTGGCAATTGTTTGTGAGGAGAATGCCTCACTGGACAAAAGTAATCTTTCGTTGTTTGCGGATTTGTTCTCACCGGCAAACAAATGGCCTCTGGCGACGTCTCTCACATCAACATAATAGGCAGCGATTTCAGGCAAAGGTTCTCCTGGCTTGGTGTTGTACACCGAGTCGACAATACTAGCAGCAGTATTCAATGGCGCGTTGATGTCTTCGTCAAAAGCTTGTGGACCAAATACGTAGACAGGGTTGACGACTGCGAAATCAAATGCGGGCTTTTCTTGCTTGACATATTCCCACGCAGCTTTCTCACCATGAGTTTTGGAACCAATATAAGCATTACGGCCGTTTTCAAGCGATTGTTCCCAAGTAAGGCCGCTGAAGTCTTTTTCGGTCACTGGTATACTTTTGTCGGCGTCTGGGGAGTAGCCTATCGCGGCGTACGACGAGGTCAACACGAACTTGTGCACGTTCTTGCCGTGAACCTTGACTGCGCTCAATGCGTTTCTGGTACCTTCCACTGCGGGTCTCAACAAGTTGTTTTCCACATCATCGTTGTCGAAATGGAAAGGCGACGCCGTGTGGTAAAAGACTTCGATTTCAGGATGTTCTTCCAAGGCCTTGTCGAAAGCGCCTTTGGCAATTAAGTCAGGAACAATAACGTAGTCGAGCAAGTCTGACTTGAATTGTTTCTTCAAAGCTTCACCCTTGGCTTCCGATCTGACGGATCCAACAACCTTGTAGCCTTTGGCGATAGCTTGCTGGATAAGGTGCTTGGCAATGTAGCCTGTGGCTCCGGAAACGAAAATAGTAGTGGTCATTAGAAGAATTGTGGTTGGGGACTGCGCAATCGTAGAGCAATTCGACTCCTATTTATACTACAATGCGGGGGCGTTTGACTTGCTATTACTCTAGCAGCGCTTATTTATTATGTAATTCGCGCCACAAGCTTTTTGGATAAGCGCATTATCTAGCAAGAAGCTGCGAAAATGTATCGACCAAAGACTTTTCGAATGAAATCGCCTCGAAATTGAGGATCTTTTTCGTTCTAGAGTTGTCGATTACAGCGGGCGCCGCACTCTCAAGACTGGACTTTTCCGCGCTCGGGTCTCCCTTGGGAACATTGGTCAATTGGGGAAAGTGCTTGCGGAGAAGGTTGACTATATACTGTGGCGTGTAGGGACCGGTGCCCAAGTAGAGTCTTTGTCCCACTGCTTTCTGGTCGGTGGCGGCGGCCAAATGAGCCCTGGCGACATCCCGCACATCCACAAAGATCCCTTTGACAAAGGGCAACGGATCATGCGGTTTGAGTGCGAGGTACTGCTCTAGAACCAGGTTACTGGTGTTCAATGGGTCGTTTGCCGCAGGGTCAAACGCCTGGGGTCCGAAAATGATGGGGGGATTGACGGTGGAAAACTTGAATTGGGGGTTTTCGCGCTCGACATATTGCCATGCGGCCCTTTCGGCGTACGTTTTCGAAGCATCATAACCCTGGAACCCGTTTTCCAACGCTTGTTCTTTGGTTATCTCCGTCCATGTGTCCTCGTCAACGGTTCTTTCCCTGCTGGCACCCGGGGTGGCCTCGATCGCAGAATTGGACGAAGTCAACACAAACCTCTCGATATTTGTGCCGTGCTGTGTCGCAGCAATTAATGCATTCTTGGTGCCTTCCACCGCAGGAATAATAAGCTGTTTCTCAATGTCGTCCTGCGGAAAAAAGAGTGGCGAGGCCGTGTGGAAAAATATCGAGATTTGTGGGTGGTTTTTCAAGGCCTGGTCAAAGGCTCCAGGTGCGACAATATCGGGAACCACCTCGTACTTGAAAGCAGTCCCGAAACGATCCGCCAATAGTTTTCCTTTCTCTTCAGATCGAACTGATCCAACAACAGTGTAGCCTTCCGACAACAAGAGCTTGACAAGGTGTTGGGCAACAAATCCCGATGATCCAGATACAAATACAACAGTAGACATTGTAAGAGCCATGTAGAGGGAATCAATGGCGGAGGCTGTGGTACTTATGCCTGTCGTGGTTGATTGCGAAATACTGCGGCTCTTACTCGCCATAACAAAATATGCGCCGTCCGCATATGTCTCATGTGAGCTGCACAATGTTGATAATGCTCTTAAATATGGCTGCAAACTTTATTTTTGTATTACGTCATTATGTAGGCTACATTTTACTTGAGCTGACTAGCCAAGTTGTCCAATTGCGCCAAAACTGCACTCTTGGCGGTTCCTCCAATAGCAGTTCTTCTTTCAACACTGACTTCGAAGTTGAAGACATCCTTAACATCCTGGTCAAACCTGGCATCGATTTCCTTCAATTGGTCAAACGACAATTGGTCAATCCCAGACAACTTCAAGTCTTCGGCCACTCTAACACATTCTCCTGAGATGTGGTGAGTTTCTCTGAAAGGAACACCTTTTCTGACCAAGTAATCAGCCAAATCAGTAGCCAACATATCCATGGTCAAGGCACCTTCCATTTTCTCCTTGTTGATAGACAAAGTAGATATAACACCGGTGGCAATCAAAATGGAGTGTTCCACGGTGGTTAAAGCATCAAACAATGGTTCCTTGTCTTCTTGCATATCTTTGTTGTAGGTGGAAGGAATAGACTTCAAAGACATCAAGAATCCAGACAACGAGCCAAACACTCTTCCAGACTTACCTCTCAAGAGTTCCAACGAGTCTGGGTTTTTCTTTTGAGGCATCAACGAAGAGCCCGTTGAGTATGCATCGGCCAACTTCACAAAGCCAAACTCGGCAGTGGAGTAGATGATCAAATCTTCAGAGAATCTCGATATATGGTTCATGAACAAAGTAGACCAGAAAAGAGTCTCTACCACAAAATCACGATCACTTACCGCAGTCAATGAGTTGCCAATGACCGAATCAAAACCAAGACCGCTGGCCAAAAACTCTCTGTCGATTCCATAAGGGTGTCCGGCCAAAGCACCCAGTCCCAAAGGACTCTGGTTTACTCTTTCCAAGATCTGTTTCAAACGAAGATAATCTTGGGTAAAGTAAGTGGCATACGAGCTGAGCCAGTGAGACCATCTGATAGGCTGGGCTCTTTGCAAGTGAGTATATCCCGGCATCAATACGCCGATTTCCTCCTTGGCCCTCTTGATAATGGTGTTGATGAAGTTGGCCAAGATTTCAAGCATCTTGGTCAAGTTTTCACGCACGTATATACGCATATCTGTAGCTACCTGGTCATTTCTGGATCTTCCTGTGTGGACTTTGCCGGCAATATGCTTCCCGATAAGCTCGCCGAGTCTTCTTTCGTTGGCAGTATGTATATCTTCATCACCAGGCTTTTCTTCAAAAGTGTTGCTTTCCCACTCCTTTTCGATTTGTGCAAGGCCAGACTGGATAGCCGAGATTTCTTCGCTGGTGAGCAACCCTATTTTCTGTAACCCTTCAGTATATACCTTGGTACCAGTCAAATCGGCCTGGTACATTCTCTTGTCGTATGGCAATGAAGCGTTGTATAAGTCCATCAATGGGTCAGAGGCGCCCGTAAATCTACCTCCCCATAATCTGTTTTCTGTTGGTGCTGCTGACATGTTTTATTGTGGTGTATTCGTAAGATATGCAGATGGGGAACGGGGCCAATTTATAGTGAAATTTCGATTCGACACCGCGCTTAGCGAAAATTCTTCATCAATTGCCTAATTGGGACAGCATGTCGAATGAGTCAGATGGCCCCAGCGATAACCACAAAGCTGCCTGAATTGTACCAGATGCATTGTGAGAGCAGAGACAGTGTCAGTCAGCATTAAGAGAGAGTAGTCTGACGTAAAAAACTGAACAAGTACCACCGTTAAATGAGCACTTGTGAATTCCATAGTTAATATCGCTCAACGTAGGCTTGTTATATAGCTATTCTGCGCGGACTTTTAAATTCGCCTTTTGTGTGGACATTTAGACTCACCTTTTGTGTAATTGACGACGTACTTATATCCAATTTAGACAACCGTGTAGTCTGTGCATTACACCTGCGAAGCTAAAGAGACAACTCATTCGAGATGTTAATGGTTGATATAACATTGTACAAGACAAGATGATTGAACTGAATCTATAGAGAAGTTTTCATCAGAAGATATTGCCTAATCTTTTATAAGTGGTTTTTGTATATTACACCATCTATATCTATGGCTTACATCTGCCAGTAAATCTAGGATACAACGAACAGTCTCTGACGGTATATCTGTCACATAACCAGGCCAAGATTCTCTCGGTTCCCAAACCGTAACCACCGTGGGGACAGGTGCCGTACTTTCTCAAGTCAGTAAGCCAGTAGTAAGAGTCCAAGTCCAAGTTTTCATGCTTGAGAGCAGCAACCAATTCGTCGTAGTCGTAAATTCTCATGGAACCACCTGTGATTTCACCAACGTTAGGCATCAACACATCAACAGACTCGGTAACTCTACGATCGTCGCTACACCTTTGCATGTAGAAAGACTTGATTTCGGCTGGGAAACGAATCAACAAGATTGGGACTCCTATGGTGTCAGTCATCTTCCGCTCAGCAGCTTCGGCAATATCGTCACCGAACTTGAACTTTTCACCGTCTTCGTTAGGAATGCCGTGTTCGTTCAACCAGTCCAATGCATGAATATACTCCATTCTCTTGAAAGGAGTGGTAGGAGCTTTGAAGTTAGGGTTCAATTGCTTGACCAATGGGCCGGCAACCGGGTCTTCCAAAACGTACTGGATAACTTTGGTGAAAAGACGCTCCAAGTGGTCTAACAAGTCTTCAAATTCAATAAATGCCAATTCTGCTTCAACATGGGTAAATTCCGACAAGTGTCTTCTGGTGTGGGATTTTTCAGCTCTGAAAGATTCCTGAACACAGTAGACGTCACCCAAAGAAGGCAATAAGGTTTCCAAGTACAATTGAGACGATTGGGTCAAGAAAGCTTCTTCACCATAGTAGTCCAACTTGAACAAAGTAGAGCCACCTTCTACCTGGTTCTGCACCATACATGGAGGAGTCACTTCGGTCTGGCCCTCTTCCTTGAAGAAACGTCTTAAGGAGGCGAGCAACGAAGCTCTGACTTTCATGACAGCAGCAAGAGTTTCACCTCTCAAGGTCAAGTGACGTTGGTCCAACAATAGCGAAGGGTCGGCGTTTTCTTGCACTTTGTTGGAGAAAGAGTCTTCTCCGGATGGAGCCAAGCCCACTACAGTATAGTAGTCGGCCTTCAATTCCACACCTCCTGGTGCAGACTTGCCTTCTGGCAACTTGTTGATAACACCCTTGACAGTGACCGAAGTCTCCAAAGTTAATTCCTGGGTGACTCTGGCCTTGGCAAGATCGCCAGTGAGAACCGTCTGGATGAAACCGGTACCGTCTCTTAAAGTGAGGAAAACCAATCCCTTCTGTGCTCTCAATCTGTGGATCCATGCTTGAACAGATACTCTTTCGCCAATGTGCTCGCCCATAGCTCTCAACTTGATCTTCTGGGCTTTAGGCAACGACTGGTCTTCCTCGATTTTGATCAAGTCCAACTCAGCCAATTTGCTGGCATTGTCGGCGTCCCTTTGCTTCTGCAATTCTTCGGCCTTCGCTTGTTTCTCTACCTTCTTCTTGATACCTTCAGCACCCTTTTTGGCTTTCTTAAGGGCTGAGGCAGAAATTTCAACGTAGCTAAATTCTTTGGTTTCTTCGTCTTGTTTGTGGACCAAAATCTTGGCTTCTGGCTGAACAAACAATGCATATGCAGGGGTTTGGAACGGAGACTGCTCCGAACCGGTAGCTTCCTGGGTGTCAGCCCCGGTTTTCTCGTTGACGTATACTTGAGACATGATGATTAAAGTTGAATTTGGAGATCGAAACGATTTTGTTTTGTAAAAAATTCGAGGGTTTACGCATCGGGATTAGAATTACGCATTGTCAGGATAGTGAGTCAGAGATCTCAGGGATAATTAGTCAGAGATCGACATCTCGGGGATGTATAGAATGAGTCAGGGTGTACAGAAGTACGTACCAGCTGACGGCTGGCATAATTGTCTATTGCTACTTACACATTCTCAACATTGAAATATTACAGTACAGTCTGATCTAGTAGTATGAGATTTGACTCGCGAGACAACTCGGCATGCTAATGCCTCCAGCCATAGTGTCATTGCTTACACTACTCGAAGCGGCCAGTAGACAGTCTACTAGTGGAAACCAATCCAATAGGGAGTCTACCAGAGCCTACTAAATATAGGCCAACCAACAATCAGTGCTGTTTCCTTCTTATCTTCCAGTATCTTCTTTTTTATAGTATTCATTTTCTCCCGCGTCGACTAAAAAATTTCACTCTTCTTACTTTCATCATCAGACCAAATGGCCTTAGAACAATCGTTAGCAGCTTTATCCTTAGCTACTGTGACGGCAGAGGGTGCAGAGCCCACCAAGACTTTGGTCTTTAAACCAAAGACCGCCAAGTCTGCCACTCCCGTTCCGGTTGTGGTGTTTGCATTGAAGTCCACCCAGACTCCATCGTCGCACATTGCTGCCAGCTCGGGCGCCAAGGACCCAAGATTGGCCAAAGACGACTTGGTCCAAGAGTTCTTTGCCACCACTTCGAAGGAAGTCAGCGTTGCCAACTTAAGCAAGGATTTGGCCGGCAAGATCAAGTTGGTTCTTGATGAAAAGATCGCCAATGCTCCAGCCGATTTGGTCTTGGAACTTGCAACCGAGTCTGCCAAGGCTTCTATTGCTGCCACTACTATCGTGGAATACTTGAATTCCACTGGGATTGAGATTTTGGTCACCGATTTTTCAGCCGAAATTGCTCCTGCTGCTGCTCCTAGTGACAAGAAAGCGGCTGTGAAAAAAGATAAAGCGGCTGCTAAAATCGAAGACGCAAAGCTCATTGGTATCACTGTTGACAAATCCAAGGACTTCTCCACCTGGTACTCTCAGGTTGTCACCAAAGGTGAAATGTTGGACTACTACGATGTGTCTGGATGTTACATTTTGAGACCAAACTCGTACGCAGTGTGGGAAGAAATCCAGAACTGGTTCAACAAGCGTATAAAGCGAATGGGCGTGCAGAACTCGTACTTCCCTATGTTTGTTTCTTCTCGTGTTTTGGAGAAGGAAAAGGACCATATCGAAGGGTTTGCTCCTGAAGTCGCCTGGGTCACCCGTGCCGGTAACTCGGAGCTTGACGAACACATTGCCATCAGACCTACGTCGGAAACTGTCATGTACCCTTACTACTCCAAGTGGATCCGTTCCCACCGTGACTTACCATTGAAATTGAACCAATGGAATTCTGTGGTCAGATGGGAATTCAAGCATCCTCAGCCATTTTTGAGAACCCGTGAGTTCTTGTGGCAAGAAGGCCACACTGCGCACTTGACTAAAGAAGAAGCGGCTAAGGAAGTGGACCAGATCTTGGATCTTTACGCCGGTATCTACGAAGAGTTGTTGGCTGTTCCTGTTGTCAAGGGTGTCAAGACTGAAAACGAAAAATTTGCTGGTGGTGACTATACCACTACTGTGGAAGGTTTCATTGCTGCTACTGGTAGAGGTATCCAGGGTGCCACTTCTCACCACTTGGGCCAGAACTTCTCCAAGATGTTCAATATCTCCGTGGAAAACCCCGACGGAGCTGATAAACCTCGTGTTTTCGCCTACCAAAACTCGTGGGGTTTATCTACCCGTGTCATTGGTGTCATGGTCATGACTCATTCGGACAACAAGGGATTGGTGTTGCCACCCCGTGTGGCTCAAACCCAGGCTGTAGTTATCCCTGTGGGTTTGACCAGCAAGACCACTCCAGAAGCCAGAAAAGCTATTAATGATGGTGCTGCTGACATCGAGAAGAGATTGCTTGCTGCCGATGTCAGAGCCATTGGAGACTACAGAGATATCTACTCTCCAGGCTGGAAGTTCGCCGATAGCGAATTGAAAGGTATTCCAATCAGATTGGAGTTTGGTCCAAAGGACTTGAAGGAAGAACAAGTCACTGTCGTCAGACGTGACGACAACTCCAAATACACCGTCAAGTTGTCTGACTTGGAAACCAGGGTCCCACAGATTTTGGAAGAAATGCAAGCTGGTTTGTTGGCCAAGGCCCGTAAGGACTTTGACGAGCACCGTATTAAGGTTGAGGAATGGAAAGACTTTGTTCCAGCCTTGAATGCCAAGAATGTCATTGTATCTCCATGGTGTGGAGGCTCTGAGTGTGAGGACGATATCAAGGACTCCTCTGCCAAGAAGGACAACGGTGAAGATGAGGAAGAAGACGAAAAGTCGCCATCTATGGGGGCCAAGTCTTTGTGTATTCCTAAGGAGCAACCAGAATTGAAGCCAGGCCAAAAGTGTGTCAGATGCGACAAGCCCGCTGTTACCTGGTGTATGTTTGGTAGATCTTATTAATCGTGAGTGTAGACTATAATAATAATGATGCAAAAACAGCGAATGTGTAGAGAAGAGAAGAAAGAAGAGAAAGCTAAGAGATATATCTCTATTGTAAGATAGACTCAACTATTTTGCACCCAATTATGAGCAATCCACAAGTGCTCAAGATATTTTACTTGGCACCCAAACCTGAATTTTTCCCTTAGAGGGCAATAACTACTAAACTATGTTGATGATATAGAAAAACGTATCAACTTAGGTGAGACACCATTCATCTAATCTATAATAATCTACGGAAGAAGTTAAGGGAATTTATCCGCTGATGCGGTGAGGTTAGTTGATAGCGAACCACTTGTCTACTTCTTCCGCCGATTTGGTGCGTACCACAGTATTGGATCCGTCTAGATCAAGGTAGTTTATATGGTCAAGCTCAAGTACGTTTTTCGCGTAAGTCCAAGTGGGTGCAAAATTCAACCCAACTTGCTTCAACCCATGTGAATCGTCAGATAAACAGAACCTTGAGCCGCCAATGTCTTTTATTGCTCTACCAATATCTGGCTTGGGGTATGGGCTAGACCATCCTTTCCTTATAGCTGCCGAGTTGAGCTCAAAGAGTCCTCCGTATTTTTCAACCGAGCGAATAACATCAGTCACAAGACGCCATACTTCGGGCCAGTCTTGCTCAAGACATATTTCTCTCAACGGTTTCCCAGTGGTAGGATCCATTTCGTCTAGTGGCTCGAACAAACGTATGAGATCAATGTGACCTACTACCAGAGGCTTCAATTCTTGTACAACTTCTTGTAATTGAAGAAAGTAGTCTCGGTATAGCGCACGAGTGGTGTTTTCGGTGGTTCTTGCCCTGGCTTCAAGCCACTTTTCCGCAGAGAAATCAATAGGCACTTGGTGGACGTGATGCACCGATCCAACAGTCATATTGATGGCAGGATTATCCTCCAATATACGCCTGGAATATTGGATGTGCTCGGTGTCTACCCCTTCAACTTCAAACCCCACCAATATTTTGAGTTGCAGCTTGCCATTATATTGACTCTGAAGCCTTTTAGCATGATTCAAGTAGTTTGTGAAGTTGGCTTCAAGATTTCTACTGGTATACTCTTTTTCAATCTCTTCCGGATACAAGTAGTTATCGTTCAATCGAGGCATATGCTCCGTCAAGCACCATATTTGAAACCCCTTGGAAGCCGCCAATTCCACAATTGAATCTAACGAGTCCACCGCGTGTGATACGTAGTCGCCACTATGTGAATGGTGCGAATGCATTAGGTTTCGTAGTATGTCTCGTCTTGACTCATATAAGTGGTCTGCTTACGTAATGGCCTCACGTTGAGGCGATTCGAGATAGTCAAGTTACACCGACTTGGTGTACCCTTCAGAGCATACACCAATGTTTGCGCTGCAGAGGCTATTGCAGGCACAGCTCTCGGCTACAATCAAAAACGTTCTACAGAAACCACCCCCAACTGCCACAACTCTCAAGGCGCAGGGCCACATCAAGGCCATAAGACACTCAAAGAATGCAGGATTCATAGACTTATCAGACGGTTCGTGTCATAGCAACCTTAGTGTGGTGTTCAAAGAACCACTTAATGTTCTCAGCAAGCATCAGCTCAAAGTAGGGCAAAGTATAAGTGTGACGGGGGAATGGCTCGAGTCCAAAGGCTCACAAGACTATGAACTCTGTTACAATCCATCGCAGGTGGACCATGCGTTAGAGATCGTTGGAGACGTTCCAGACGATTACCCCATTCAGAAAAAGCAGCTCACATTCCAGCATTTGCGCAACCACCCCACCCTAAGACACAGGACATCTACATTGGCATCCTTGGCTCGTTTCCGCTCTGTAGTGGAATCAAAAATCGGCGAATATTTGACCCAAAATGACTTTGTCAAAGTCTCACCTCCACTTATTACCGGTTCTGACTGCGAAGGCGCAGGAGAGCAGTTTCAAATCGAGTCTTTGGCCAAGAAAGGTACAGGGAGTGATCCCGAAAACTACTTTTTCGGCCAGCCTTCGTACATGACCGTATCGACTCAGCTTCATCTTGAAGTACTTGCACAATCGTTGACCCGAGTGTGGACACTTTCGCCGTGTTTCAGGGCCGAGGTGTCGAACACCAATCGTCATTTGAGCGAGTTCTGGATGTTAGAAGCCGAAATATGCTACGTGGAAAGAGTTGAACAGCTCACTAGCTTTGCGCAAGACTTGATCAAGCACGTTACTAGGGAGCTCCGAGATGGCGCTGGTCATGATTTGATCGCATCTCGTTTTAGTAAGGATGAAACTGCGGTGATCAAAGGTCGCTGGGACAACATTCTCGACTCGGATTGGCCCCAAATAACCTATGCAGAAGCAATTGAGATTATCAACCGGGTGATGAACAAGGGCAGACTGAAAAACAGATTACGCTGGGGAGACAGTATCCTGACTCCGCATGAAAAATGGCTAGCCGGGGTACATTTCCAGTCACCCGTGTTTATCACGGACTACCCCTCGGAACAGAAGCCGTTTTACATGCCCAAATCAGCCAATTACGATCCCGAAAAGCCCACCGTAGCATGCTTCGATCTCATAGTGCCTGAAATTGGAGAATTGATTGGTGGCTCTATGAGAGAATATAACTACGATAATCTTGTGGCTGCAATGGAGGAAAGAAAAATGGACCCTGAATCCATGGAATGGTATTTATCGACCAGACTCAATGGTACAGTACCACATGGAGGGTTTGGACTTGGTTTTGATAGGTTGTTGGCGTATTTGGGAGCCATCGATAACATCAAAGATGTCGTGGCTTTTCCTCGTGCCCCACGTGAATGCAGCTGTTAGTATCATGTAAATAGAAAAGTATCAATGTAAATAGATTTGAAGAGCTAAATAAGGAGTTTTTTGCACCCTTCAAGAATAGACAAATAGTACAAATGGAGAGCTGATGCAACAGCCTGCCCGCTTGCGCGCGCATGGGAAAAACTAACGATCCGTTCAGTAGAACTCTTCCATCATTAGGTAGGAGCAACAGCCAACGCTTGAGCGATTGGCAAACGGCTGGAAATCGCCCATATTAGACAGAGCTACAGTTTTAAGGTGATTTCAGCTCGTAAAGCTCCCCGCTCAGTAGGCCGGTCAGCCCGCTACTAGTAGTGACACGAGGTGTAGAGCCTGGTGCTTGTTAGTGTCTGCCCCATGCCCTTACCTAATCACTTAGTCAGCCTGCGGTGTCGAACAAAAAATTTATCAAACGAAGAAGCAACGGCAAGAGAAGAACAGAATCTACAACTACGATGGATCAATTAAACGTCAAAGAACAGCAAGAGTTTCAACAAATTGTGGAGCAAAAGCAAATGAAGGACTTCATGAGCTTGTACTCCAACTTGGTCTCCAGATGTTTCGACGACTGTGTCAACGACTTCACCTCCGCCAACTTGACCAACAAGGAAACCTCATGTATTTCCAAGTGTTCCGAAAAGTTCTTGAAGCACAGTGAACGTGTTGGACAAAGATTCCAAGAGCAAAAGTAAGTACCACCCAAAACTGGGACTTTTTCAAGCTTTTCATTTTCGACTATATACTAACTATTAGTGCTTTGTTGATGCAAAACCAAAAGCGTTAAGCTGCCAGGAACACTAGTGTTTCGAAGTCTGCGAGTGAGGCTTACCAATCGAAGTCATTCTTGGGTAAATGCTCTGATCAACACTCTCCAGACATGCCCATGCCTATGTATATAAACGTATAACAATATAAATTAGATTGTAAGCTATACTGAAGGTAGATTGTGAGAGGTACGCGTCACGTGCACAAAATACATGTGACGTATCACGAGCCAACCGATGTTTATTCTGGTATTATACAACGCTACTCCGGTAATGACGGGTCTCAGCGTGCCCAAACGGGACTTGGGCATCGTAATCGTAGCGTCTGTGGTCAACAGGACGCTAAAGAACTTCAAAGGAGAACTTAATGACAACAAAGCCGTGATCAACATAGGCAACTTCTTGCGGGAATTGCAAGACACGGCCAATGGATTCTCGAGTCAGTTTCACAAGGTGGAAGGAGGTGAAGCTGTAATAACGAAAGAAGAACTTGTTTCCATAGTGAATGGTGCCGAGTTTAGCTCGTTTTTTGAGCTGGTAGATGACAAGGAGGTGACAATTCGAGCCAAGCCCAGGGAGTACGAAACAGCACTTAAAAAGTTGGTTCTCGATTCCACGATGAGATATTCAGAGGCTCTTATAAAACAAATAAATGCTATGGGACGAGAGTATCGAGAAGTAAAGGAGAACCAAAGAGAAACCCAGAAAAAGCAATCTGAAGATCTCAAGAATGAAAAGATCAGTGAAGAAGAGGAGAGTGGAGACGTAGAAGAGAATAAGGTGGACGATGATGAAAAGAGCAAAGATATTGAGGTGAATGGTGAAGAAAATGACGGGACTTCTATATCTGAAGCAGTTGTAGAGCTGAAAGACCAAGCGAAGGAGACTAAACAGCCAGAAGTTGCTGTTGAAGAACAAATGGATATCGATGAAGATGAGAAGAGTCATAACGAGAAAGCATCGGAAATTGGAAAACCCGAAAACGAAAAGACCGAAGAGAGTGAGCTAGATGACAAGAAAGAGGACGTCGAGAAGAAGGATATAGATGAGAAGAAGAATGATGTGGACGTGAAGGATGAGGACGAAAACGAGGAGAAAGATCACCGATCAGAGGAGGAAAACCAAGAGAATGAAAATGAAGAAGACAATACTAAAGAGGATGAAGATTCCAAACAAAGTTCGTTGGAGCCTTCGGTAGAATCTGAGTCTCCTGCTCCTAAATCCGAGCCTGACTTGACTAGACTCTTTACCCGTACCACTCGCTCGACTCCTGAGCCTCTGGGCAGAAAAAGATCCGGCTCTCCTTACACCACAACGTCGTCTCAGCACAAGCGTTTTCAAAATATAGCTGTGAATCTCATCAACAGCATACAGGCCCATCGCTACTCGTCTCCGTTCTTGCAAGCAGTCAACAAGAGAGACGCAGTGGACTACTATGACGTGATCTATCAGCCCAAGAATCTCAAGGGAATCCTCAAAGCTGTAAAACTGAAGGCTAAGCCGCCGGAGTATCAGCTGGTGAAACAGTTAGAAAGAGATATCATGTTGATGTTTGCCAACTGTATAATGTATAACAAGTCTGACGAGGACTTGGTTCAGTTGACCATAAGCATGAAGAATGACGTTAATAATATCTTTAAGATGTTTGAGGAGGCCGAGCTGGATATCAAGTAGACTATGTATAATAAAATAAGTTAAGGGTAAAATATCACTAAGACTCTGTATTGCAAATATCAATTCAAGCTATGAATATAATTCTGTATAATAGACTAGCCATAAGCTAAGAATACCTCTAATATTACCGAAATGATGTATACCTGATTATTGGGATCAATTATCTATTCGCTTCTATTATTATTCTACTTTCAACTAATCTATGTCTACTTCTATCCTGATACCAACATTAGCAGAAGAATGTTATCGAAGCTACTCCTTTAAGTATTCTTTAGAGTCACTCGTGTTTGTAAGGCGCTTCGTAAATAAATTGATTATTATAAATAAATAAGTTTATATAAATAAATATCAAACGTCTATTGCCAGAAGAAAACTACGTAATTGTATTCGACAATTTCCAATAACATTCTGAAGCTATAGCAGCTATGAAAAGTCAGTTATTTCATGGGGAAAACTCATTTTTAATAGTCTATTGGGATATTTATTAGTCAATTTATTTCTATTGTAGTACCCTATACTTGGTCTATCAAGTTGACTCGCCGCTATGAGTGCTACTTACCTGTACTTCGGTTGTGTTGACAGGACCGGATTTAGTCATCCCTACCGAGCTCTCTTCTTCGTAAAACAGCTCTTCGCCTCCCAACTTTTCTTCTCTGGATTCCAAAAACTTCATAACAGCTATCACAGCAATACTGGCGATGGCAGTAGCCAACATAGCGTAGCATCCCTTCCTGAACTTCGGTGCATCGGAAGCAGCGTAAAAGAGGATAGACCACCACGCATTAACCGCATTACTAAACATATTCATGGAGCCCAATATAATGGCTCTCTGCTGCAAGTCGTCATGGCAAACAATATTGGCCCATGCAAAAAATACCGTCTGGCCTGAATACGATATCCCGCTGATATACTGAGACACAAACACATTGGCTGTCTTGAACGGACCACTGAGGAACACGATAGCCGAAATAATCATGGCCACAGCTATAAAAATACCAACTTGCCAGTGTTTTCTGCCTCCGGTGCAGTTTAAATAGATGGCCAGTAGTAAGGTGGCTGCAATACCAACACCATACATTCCCATAGGATAGTGGTTTCTGTTGTCTACCGAGTAGTCGAAGTATGCCAACCACAAGGCAAAGATGGAGTTACTTCCATAAGATTCGTTTTCTCCTCCAAGCACCCAAAGAAACGAAAAGAGGTACCATTTCCAGTTTCCAAACACTCTTTTAAGAACCGAGAAATCAAACTTGCTATACTTGGGGGTATTGGAGGTTTTGAGCGAGATCTGGTGCTCTTCGTGAGTCATCCACCAGGGCTTGGAAATCTCGGGGAAATCGGGAAATACTACGAGACCATAGATAATCACCGGTATAGTGATGATGAAATCAATGATGAAGAGCCATCTCCACCCACTGATACCATTACGCCCATCCATATTATTATATATAGCAGCTTGGATGGTGGAGGAAAAGATCGAGCCCAAGAGCCCCGAGCTGGTGAAGATGGCGGTACGGAACGACAATAGACTTTCTTCGTAGAAGCTTCCCAAGATCAAGTGGGTGCCCGAAAAGGTCACTGCTTCAAACACAGCAACAAAAAATCTAATGGCACAAATCTGCTTGTACGAGGTGACCTTGTAGAGCGAAAGAGTCAAGACTCCCCATGCAAAAGCGCAGAAGGAAAGCCAGTATCTAGGTCTTACTTTCAACAAAATGAGATTATGGGGCACTAACGCCACTATATATCCAATGTTGAAGCAGGTGTTGATGAGGTTGAATTCGTTTTTCTCCATGTGGAGTTCTTCTTTCATCCCCGAAACATAGGCATTGCTCAAGTTGGACCGATCCAAGTAGTTGATCCAGTAGATAAGACACACATACGACAATATGAACCAGTCTTTTTTGAGAAGAAGCCTTGCCTCGACTGGATCCTCGGGGGTTTCACCCAATATCCGGTCCTTTATTTTCCTCACAAACATTTGGATAGTGAGTCCGACTTGATTTGCAGCTAAGCTCAAATGCAGCAAAAGACGGGTAGTGTAGGTTGCGGGGCACGAGCGGTGTGGCACAATTGCAATACCGAGAACAGCTTTGCGGTATAGGTACGAAGCAGCGAAACGTAGCACCAGCTGGATCGTTCAGTTATTCAGCTTTGATATTGGGTCGTGCGCGATCCGCTTGGATGTTTAGCTTTGGTGGTGGTGATGACCAGTTTGACGGCAGACACGGGGTTTATATAGTAGAGTGAGTCTAGTGGCTGGCAAGGAGGCCGTGGGACAAGGGATCTTGCTTTCCATGTATCTCGTAGAACCGGCGATGCGTTTCCCGATTCGAGAGGTGCGATGTGCGGCTTATCAGCGGAATTGGGGTGGAGCTATACGATTAGCGAGCCATTGTATGTAACGGTCGAACGTGTGATTGTGGTTATCGCGGGAATAAGCCGAGTATCTTTTAGGTTTACATAATCAAGTACCATTAGTGGAAGGGATCTGATACGATTGGAGGGTTAGCGGCCTAATATCTAAAACTCAGATGGGTTCTCGGGCGATGGTTATTCAAGTAGAATTGTATATTGTCTATGTATTAATGGGTGGAAGGAGGTCGGATACCACCCTCAACATCTTGAGCACCTTCTCTTCCTGGAGCCTTCTACCGATAAGTTGAAGGGCCACAGCACCACCGTGGCTCTCTTGTGGGTCGTAGTCTTGCCACACCAACTTGTCCACGTCGCTATACCCGGTGCAAGTCTGGTCAGCGGGATCGAGAGTCTTGTCTGCTCTGGTGACGGGGAGCACGCCTACAGAGTAGTCCATGAGATTGAAAGGAGAGGTGTACCCGACGTAGGTATGGAACTTGCCCACGGGGTTTCCAGCAAACGGAGTGGCGGGCATGATAATGGCGTCGATAGGCTTGCCGTTTTTGGTTCTCAGCGCGGTGTCGTTCCATCTGTCAAGATACTTTTTGACCAAGGCTAGTCGCTCTACCTGAAGCTTCCACAAATCAGCAGTGGGCAACTCGGGGGTCGTTCCATAGTTTTCCATGTACGGAAACAACTTTTCGCCGGTGGCGGTGGTCTCAGCAAGAACATGCTTTCCTCCATCACTGGTGAAAAAGCGGCCAATGATCTGAGAGAGGCGCAAATGGTCGATGGCCTCCCACTCAATCACATCGTGGCCGTCAGCCTCCAACGCATCCACTACCATTTGCACTCCTCTCCGTATAGGAGGCGTGGGCCGGACGTAGCCGTCGTCGCGGCACACCGCGATGTTCAATTTTTGCGGCAATTCAACGTCGCGCCACGGCATCTCGATGCAGTTGGGGTCCTTGAGCCATGGCTCCGACGACACCACGGTGCTGCACCAGTACTCTAGAGAGTCTAGACTGGTGGACAAGGGCCCTAAGATGCTACGCACCGACTCCAAGCCGGGCAACCCCGATCTGCACCCGTAGGTGGGAAATCTTCCAAAGCTTGGTTTGAGCGCGAACACGTTATTGAACGAGGTTGGGATCCGGATCGAGCCTCCGATGTCCGAACCAACCCCCACGGGCGACCCTTTGAGCTTGACCAACGCGGCCTCTCCGCCCGAGCTTCCACCCGCACTCAAGTTTCTATTCAAGGGGTTGAGGGTGTTACCGTAGATGTAGTTGTCGGTCTCGGGCATCATCATGGCTACCGGAACATTGGTCTTGACGTAAAGAACGGCGCCGGCGTGTCTCAACATCTCCACCAATACCGCGTCGGCGTCCATGGCTTCAGGTTTGAAGCAGAAGTTGACGATTCCCACCGTGGTGGCGTGGCCCTTGACGTTAAGGTTGTCCTTGACCGAGACCGGAAGCCCATGCATGGGGCCCACCAACTTGCCGTGGGTGTCTTGGTACTGGTCCAATTCGCGCGCGCGCTCGAGCGCTTCGTCAAAGAACACCTCCGAGAGACAGTTGACCAACTGATGCGCAATGGTAGCGCGGTGGCAGAACGCGGCGGTCACGTCGTAGGCGGTCCACTCTCTGGCCTTGATTTTGGCGGTGATTTCGGTAGCGTTGGCCTCGGTGATGGCAAGCTCGTGCTTGTCTAGGTACCCCGAGTCGCGGATCCAAGTGGTTACGTCGGTGACTTCTCTGCCAGGAAGGTTTTCGTCGGGAACCAACCATTGCGGGTTGAATTTTTGGTTTCTCAATTGGACTTTTTTGGCGGCGATGTCGATGTAAGCTGGTTTGTTGATAGTCATTATGGTGGTGCTTGACAGTGTGACTTGGACGAATTCCGGTTGGTATATATTGTCTGTATTGCGGGGGGAGTCTCGGAATCTTGAGGGACCCAGTACGGCGCGGAACCGTTGGCTTGCTTATCGGGGCCCGCCCCCTTCTTATCGGGAACTCGCTATATAAACCCCCAAAATTGTCCCAGGTCACAGGGACAAACCGTACCTAAATGTGGGTTGTGGTGCTCACAAAAAGTGGCGACGACCAACTGCGGAAACCCAACTCCTATGCTCTGTGCGAATACTGAGATAACAATTAATTAGATATGATAACAATATGTTGATTGAGACAATTGGCTTATCGGGTATCGGAGAGTTGGAATTCCGCTTAGCCAGTTGTGAGTATCAGCAGATACTCTATAGATAATCTATACTTGTCCGATTTTTTGGGTGCAAATCGAGTACTACGCTAATATAACGGATAGAAGTCCTGGCCTTGTCTAGTGGTGGCAAATTTACTAGCTGATATAATGCACAAGAAGTGTTCTCCAGTGGTTTTATTTTAAGTGGCCCTAAGTACTAGCTATTCTATATAGTATCTTCAACCTTTTTTATCAAGTCATAATATGGCTTGTAGTTCTTTTCCCAATCCTTGTCAGTAACAGGGTAGTTCATGGGCTTTCTTCCTGCGATCGACTCGCCCATTCCCAAGTGTTCACGAATGGCTCTTTTGATTCCCAAGAACCCACTCTTTCCAGCCATGACCTCGCCTTCCGATGCCACGTACTGTAGTTTTTTCGCAGTCGCGAAATCCCCTGCTTCTAATGCCCTGAATAATGCAACAAACACCTTGGGAAAGACTCCAGAAAGTGCATCAATCACCCCTATTCCGTTGATTGCGTGCACAGGAATGAGCAATTGGCCAAATCCCGAAAGTAATGCAAAATTGTTAGCAGCGATCTCTTCATCAAGTCCAATTCGAGAGTACTGGTGGACATCGTTGTGAGTACATTTGCACCCAATAATATTTTTGTGCGACGACAATTTTTTGACAGTCTCGGGACTGATTTCGAGGCCGTTACAAACCCCAGGGAATAGGTAGAGTAAAAGGGGCAATTCGGACGAGTCGGCCACTTCGGTGAGCCAGTCGTAGATTCCTTCTTGAGACGTGCCAGCACCGTAGTAACTTGAGGGAAGAATCATGGCAAATGTAGCGCCTGCCTCTTTGTATGCTGTTATCGAATCAATTGCGTCGTCAAGATTATTTTCGCCAACCCCTCCGATAATAGGATAGTCTGGAAGGGCAACGCGGAGATTGGAAATGAGCTCGATTCTTTCGGATTTGGAAAGCAAGGAAAACTCACCAGTACTTCCCAAGGCTACAAGTCCACTGATGCCATTTTCCTTCAAGAACTTGGCATGCTTGATTTGAGTATCGTAGTCGATGGTTTTGCCGTCACTTTTGTAGAAGGTGACGATAGGAGTATATATACCAGGAGAAACGGATTGAATTTGAGGTTGAGGGGCTTGTCTTGGAGCTGAAGGGGACATTTTACGGTTGGTGTACAGTACGACAGAAATAGAGAATCAGCTATTATATATAGAGATATAGAGAGTGGAGGTTGATAAGACGGTGTTGGCGGGGTGTGATAATATCGGTAGTGGGGGCAATTACAATAATTGTTTTTTTTTTCGGTGATTGTGGAACTGTTGAGGTGCGAAAGTGGTGGAGGGACTGGGTACTCTTCTCTAGTAGACAGTCCTCGAGGTAAATCACTGGAGAAAGTGAATCACAAAGGCCTTGTGTGTGGATATATCACGAGCTTTGCCCGGCTATGTTAGGAGAGTTTTTGACTCGTGCAGTTTATCCTAAGGCAATTTATTAATCCATTTTTACAGTCAAGAAATCGAAAGCATTCAACATCTTCTTCACTCCATATGACGTACCTTTAGATGTTTGGTAAAATCGTACAATAAGTCACAAGTAGACCCTAGTATGAGGTAGAACTAGAAGTGGTACTCGGGTTAGTAGCAATAGAAACATTTAGTCACGTGACAATCCCTCCACAGAGCGCGTCGTATAGTGGAGGCACCATCCACCACCCTTGATTGACGCAAATTTTGGTGCCATGTCAGAGTGAAAGTAGATCGGCATTCAGCGAGCCTGATACGGTATCGGGGTTTCGCGTTCGCGCGCTCCCCACCACAGTTCCAATAATCAAACATTCCCCCCGTACCTCCTCCACCGCAGAATTACCACTGATAAATAGCCACATTGCGCCACATTTCAACCTCAGTGGTTACCAGTAAATTTGTTCTCGCTACGCGACTTAAATCTTCATTCTCTGGCACTATTCCCCGCCCAAACCTCACTCATGTTCTTCAAGTCCGGATATTTTGTCGCTATTATTTGCCGCTGCTAGCACTATTCGCTCTTACGTCAGTTCTCTCGCACGCGGTGATTTCTATTTTCTCGCTATCTTCGCATCCCATCGCTGAAAAATCCATAACTTCTTCTCTTGAGACACCAGTGACCTTGATCATTTCTCCGCCGCTGTTGCATTTCCGTCAGTCGTACTCATAGTCCATCAACCATCGCTCACTCTCCTCGTGTTCTCACCAAAATTCGCCATTCGTTCTAATCGAAACTCCCTTAGATTTGCCTCAAATCTTGCAGTCAAATTAGCCGCCAACCAAACTAAGATCCAATTAAGGTCATCAAACACTCTGAAAGCCTACTCCAAAATGTCTAATTTTGAGAAAGTAACATCATTTGCTATTCAATATGTTCCTTCTCATATCACTAAGTGGAGATCTAAGCGCACCGGCCTTCAGATTACCTACATCAACCAACCGTCGCCAATTGTGGAAGGATATTTTGCAGTTGCCACCGAAATAGAAAACAACTCAGGATGTCCACACACTTTAGAACACTTGATTTTCACCGGATCCAAAAGTTACCCGTATAAAGGTCTTTTGGACACTCTCGGAAACCGTCTTTATTCGTCAACTAATGCCTGGACCGGAGTCGACCAAACGGTTTACACGCTTACCACCGCCGGCTGGGACGGATTCAAAACACTCTTGCCTATTTACTTGGACCATATCATCAACCCAACCCTTACTGACGAAGCATGCTTGACCGAGGTCTATCATATCGACAAAAAAGGTAAGGAAAAGGGTGTTGTTTTCAGTGAAATGCAAGGAATCGAGTTCGATAGCTGGTCCATCTTATACTTGCGAATGCAACAGCTTTTGTACAATTCAAAATCCGGTTATTCGTCGGAAACTGGCGGACTTATGGCCGAATTAAGAACTTTGACCAACGACCAAATTAGACAGTTCCACAAGGATTCGTACCGTCCTGACAACTTGTGTGTTATCATTACAGGTACAATTGACGAGACTGAATTGTTAGAAACCATGGACCATTTTGACCAGGAATTGGCTCCTCTAGGTTCGAATCCTCGTCACAGGCCGTTTGTCGATTCTGGGCCCCACATTATCCCATTGACATCTAACAAAACTGAAGTAGTAGAGTTTCCTGATAAAGAAGAGACTATGGGTAAGGTTCTTGTGTCGTGGATGGGTCCAGGCGCTCGTGATTCCATCAATAACGTAGCTGTGGATATGATTGGTTCGTATTTTACCGACAGTCCGATTTCGCTTTTCAACCGTCACTTGGTTGAAATTGAAAGCCCCCTTGCTACTGATATTGATTATAGCACCGATGACTACCTTACTACGTGTCTCAACTATACTTTTCACGATGTTCCAGTCGAGAAACTTGACAAAGTGGGCGAAATTGTCAAGAATTTGATTCAAGAACAACTTGATCCAGAAGTATTAGATTTGGACTATTTGAGACAAATCATTTCACAGCAGAGACTTAAGTTTATATCAACCACCGAAAAGTCACCTATGATGTTCTCCAATATTGCCATCTCTGAGTTCTTGTACGGTTCAGAAGACGGCTCGGACTTGGCCAAATGGACCAAGGACTTGTCTGAGTACGACGAGCTTCTTACCTGGTCCAAACAGCAATGGTGTGACCTTATCAAGCAATATTTTGTAGATAGTCACTCAATTACTATTTTGGGTAAACCGCTGGCCAAATTGAACGAGCAACAAAAGAGCCAAACCAAGCAGATCTCGAAGGATATTAAGGCCAAGTATGGCAAAGATGGCTTGGCAGAGTTGGGCAAGAAGTTGGATCATGCTCAACTGGTCAACGATAAGCCCATTCCTGAGGAATTGCTTACTAAGTTTGCCAAACCAGACCCTTCCAAAATCAGATTTATAAACACTAAATCTTACAATGTCAATGCCAACTCCCAACTTTATGATCCCAAATACGTGAACTACGTAGGTGACGATGCAGTGGCTCGGAAATTGGACCAGGACTTGGTAGAGTACAAACAAGCCACTGGCCACAACGACTTGCCCGTATTTGTGCATTTTGAAGACTTTAAATCTGAGTTTACCACCATCAATCTCATTACGTCGTCCACTACCGTCGATCCGCATTTATTGCGTTACATGAGTATTATTGAAGAAATCTTTACCATGTCAATAGAGCTTCCAAACGGCCAATATATCCCGTACGACAAAGTTATCTCCAATCTCGAAAATGACTTGCTTGAGTTCCAATTAGACAATGGTTATGAAAGCGAGTTTCTTGAATTGGTCAGCGTAAAGGTCAAATTCCAATCTGCAAAGTACCGAAAGGCCATCGAGTGGCTCCAAAACATTCTCAAACATACCAAGTTCGAAGAGTCCCGTATTTCGGTCATCATTGAGAAAATCATCAATTCTTTGCCTGACAAAAAGAGAATGGGTGAACTTATGATGTACTCGTTGCAATACAGAACTTTATTCAAAGAAACGTCTTTGAGAAAAGCCCAAGATTCGATGTACACCGAAGAATTTTATAAGGGCTTGTTGGAAAAAATTAATAATGGCGACTTTGAACTGATCAGAAAAGACTTGACCACATTAATGATTCAATTGTTTCAGTTGGAAAACATGAAGGTTTTTGTGGTAGGCAATGTTGCTAGCTTGCCAAATCCTGTAGTCGATTGGAAAGATTTTGTTGAGACGTTTGCATCCAAATCTCCTTCTCCTAGCGTTCCATTCTCAGAACTTCCTCGCTCTTTCCAGTTCAAATCAGAAATCGGAAACAATTGCAACAACGAAGCCTACCTTATCTTGTCCCCTTCTGAGGAAAGTACTCATCTCGTCTCCAATACCAAGATTCCTACAGCTTATCTTGACGAGGATATCTTCAAAATTGCTTTGACAACCGAATTTTTGGTCGCTGTGGAAGGTCCCTTCTGGAGAGGTGTAAGAGGAACTGGGTTGGCTTACGGTACGCAGATCAAGAGAAATATCGAAACAGGTATGCTTACATTCCAAATCTACCGTGGTTCGGATGCAGTGCAAGCTTGGAAAGTGTCTAAATCTATTGTGGAAGACTATTCCAATGGAAAATCCAAGATCGATACCTTGAGTATTGAAAACGCCATTGCTACCATAGTTAATGCCTTGGCTAACCAAGAGGACACAAACTACAGTGCTGCCACTTGTAAAATCAGTGATACGCTATTCAAGAGAAGAGGAGCGGACTACAACAATTATTTCCTTTCCAAACTCAACCAATTGACCATCGAGGACGTGATCTATACTTTGAAGAAGTATTTCCTTCCATTGTTTGATAGTAAAAAATCGATTGTGTTCACCAGTATTCCTCCTGCCAAGAGTGACGAGACTAGTCAATTCTTCAAATCGCAGGGCTACAATGTTCATATTGAAGAAATCACCGTTGGAGACGATGAAGGAAGCGAAACAAGCAGTGAAATGGAAACAGAGTCTGAAGGAGATTCTGAGGAGGAAACTGATTCTGAAGAGGAAACTGACTCTGAGGAATCCGAAGAGGAATCTGATGGGGAATCTGAAGAGGAATCTGACAAAGAGTGAAACACTAGACTTATAGAATAATTCATAGATATCAATTGCAAATTAGACTTTAGAAAAGTTATGTAGACCTAAAATTATCAGGATACTAATAGGTATTCTGCTTTACTCAAGACCAATTAGGCCGCATAGAGATTAAACGTTTATAAAATATATCTTGCGTGTCAATACCTTTTCGTCTTCTCATCAACTCTTGACTCTGCTCTTCCAGTCTGCTACAATTTATATAATATTACTTTGATTAATTCTGACTAATAATCTATGACTGATTCTATAATATTACTTTGCAAAATTCAATTTTGCAGCGTCCGGGTCCTTGGTGTCTTTCTTCAAGAATTCAACGTACTTCGAAACGGTATCACACACCTTTTTCTGCTCCACCTGAGCTACGTTTTTCCAGAAGGTTTCACTTGTAATACCGTCACATGCAATGTACTTTGCGATAGAATGCAACTGCAATTCCCAGTCGGTTGTACCGTAGTCCTCGTAAACTCCCTGTAATCCCAAGTTACGTCTTTCGTAAATTCCGAAACTACCAGTCTTGGTATTTTCAATAGGATTAATCTTTGGTTTGTGGATGTGAAGGAAGAAAACATCAGGGAACTTGAATTTACCAGTCACTTCTTTGGTAGTGACTTCACCGGTGGTAGGGTCTTTGACGTCTTTTAATGTGGTTGAAGTGTGACTCTTTTTAAACTCATCAAGTAAGTTGTGAGAGAAATGATTCGATTGATAAGGCCACAATCTAGGGTCCAATTTCTTTTCTTCTTTCAACCACTTTTCCCAAACTTCGAAGAACTCTATGGACTGGGTAGGATCGTACTGAACAATGGTGGTTTCCTGGAAGTCTCCGTCTTGAAACTCACCTTGTTTATAGCCTCCAAGCCAAGAATCATGCTGTACAACATGGTATGGTTCTTGTAACAAATGCAATGCAGGCACAACCGTTTCACGATCTCCGTCACCAGGCACACCTTGGAAGAACAACGGGTAATAGAATTGAGGTCCGTAGAGGTTGTAGTATACTGACAATAAGAATGCTTTGAAATGGGATCTCTTAGAGAAGACCATTTGGCCAGTTTCGATACTAATCATGCTTGGAAGTCCTTCTAAATCGTGGTAGTTTACATCCTTATCAACGTCTTTTGCAGCATAAGAATTCCAGTCCCAGTCATTGGCAATACCAAATCTGCGGACTGGAATATTTCCCACCTTGAACCTGGCAAGATCATAATATTGAGGCGATACGGCTTTGTGCCAAATGTCGGGCCACAAGACGAATTTGGTCGAAAGGAATGGTTCGGAAGTAATTAATTCGTCGACATTTTTGATTGGCATGTTATCAGCGTCCAAAGCAATGATGTTATTGAAGGAGGAAAAGAGCAAGCCAAAGATCTTGATCTGGAATTTCTTGATATTCAAAGAATCAAGCAACTCTGCTCCGATCTCTCTTTCAATAACAACACATCTGGCATTGAATTTATTGGGCAACAATTCTTCACAGATCTGCTCGTCATATTCACTCATAGTGTTCATGATAATCTCTATAGGCAATTTGGAACCGGTTTCACGGATTTGTCCGATAGCTACCAAAGCAGAACCAAAGTAAATCCCACCTCCAGAAATTACAATACCATCGCCGTTGACAAAATCAGTAGGAGGATCGTCGAGTCTTTTGATGGCTTCTACAAACGCGTCGTGTTTGTCTTGAAGCTTTTTGAACTTTTCCTTGCCGATATTGACGTGATCGGTAAGCAAATACTCCTTGGAAATGGCCGGTTCTTGAATGTCTCTGACATATTTACCAGCTATATCCTTGCCTTTTTCTGCGTCTGTTAAAGGCTCGATATCAGTAGGTCCGTGCTTGACGAGGAGATTGGTGATGATGCTTTTGTAGTAGACAGATTTGTCGAATTTCTGGTGCAACTTTTCTGTCACTTTCTTGGTGAAATCAGGAGGAGTGTTGTCGAGATCCAATGATTTCATGGCCTCCAAGATAGCAGCTTCTTGGATATTCTTGCCGTGCTTGTTGACATAATCGGATTTCAAGGTGTTGAATAATTCCAACGACAAGCTTTTTTCCTCAAAGTACTTGGTGGTGTACTGAGTTTGGATGTTGGTGAACAACTCCTGCTTGAACACATCGTAGAAATTCTCGATGATTTCCTTTCGCAAATTTTCTTTGAACGAATTTGTATTCTTCTCGGTGATATCTTTTTGGAGTAGTTCGAGAAGCTCGTGCTCTTTCGCAGCCCGCATTTCCGACATAAGAGTGTCAACATATTCAGGGTGGTCGACCAGATCAGCGTGGGACTGCACTCTGGCATGTGATTTTCCTGAGTCGTATAGACGATGGAAGAAGAATACGTTGAAGAATATGACACCCAGGAACAATATTAGGATGATATAGAATGGTGAAACCATCCGCCTTGGAGAAACGGAGATCATGGTATTATAAAGTTTGAGGGTTTGAGGAGCCCCAGCAGGCAAGGGAAAAGGGTGTCAAACAAGAAACAAAAGGCAAGTAAAAAGCAAAGCAAATAGCAAAGTAGCCTAGTGAACCGATGCTGCGATCTTTGTCCTAAATATGTTAAATATCTGGGTAAATAAAGAAGAGCTGAGAGAAATCGGATGGTTTAAATCGATGCAGAAATAAAAAACAGAGCTTTTGTCTCTGCACGACGATATTTTGTATTTGTTTGGATCGATAAGAATAGCGCGAACGCGATGCGGCGTGCCACTGTGGAACGTAAGCAGGAGAAAAATAAGCGCCCATTAGCGAGCAATAGGCCCGTATACAGAAGTAGTCGTGGTGGTGGTACTGGTCGTGGTCCTGGTACTAGTTGTAGTAGTAATAGGAGGCTACGCAACGGCAAACTCATGTTGGTAGCAACAGACCAAACTGTCGTGTGTTTTGGTTACTAGCAGAGCCTTTTTGAGGTGTTATTTTAGGCACTGCGGACGCCTCAGCATGCATGTGTCTAAGCCTATTACGCTGGCAGCCCTGGTGTGTCAACTCCGAACCACTCGGCGTAGGTCACCTCCCAGAGAGGCTGAATACGCCCGTATTTTTCAGGTCACAGATCGGCTTATTGTCCTGGGACGCTCCGAGGATATTGGCCTAGTCGAGACGTACTTTGTTAGTTAGGCCAACTTGGTAAGCGTAAGTGATAGATCTGATGGTCGCAAGTCAAGTTCGCGAGGGCTCGAGTGCGCGCAGCGACTTCCACTACCAGGGGATCAACGTTTTGAGTGCCACGTGGGTCAAGTGTGATCTACCGCTATAAACCGTCGACTGGTACTCGATACTTCTGTAGACTGCCCAGAACAACGTGGCACGAGTCCACAGCGCGGCTTGAGATTGAGATGCTGTTTGGCCCGAAAGACGCATCCCAAAGACGCACCCACTGCCCCTTTTGGGCCCTCAATGGACTCATGAGGGTTTTTTCAATTAATCACGCCCCACATGCAGTTGGTGGGGATTCGACTCGTACGTTGCCGATCTTCCAATGAGTAAGTATGTGATACGCTGTAGCACATTACTAGCTCAGGTGCTACGGGGTATACCAGGAGGTACGGTTGATGTGCCAAGGCACATACTATCTGATCATTCTATAACTCCACAAGTTACGGTATCAATCTATATTAAGCTTTCTCGAATCTTGGCAATGCGGTGGTGACGGTGGTAGTGCGATAAGCTACGTTTCACGCAAAACCCATCACATTTTGTCTCGTATTTCTTCTCTCGAAGTGGTATTCTGGATACCGATTAGGGCAATACGTATAGCATGCTTTAGTGTAATTTGACCATCTTTAGTTCCGAAGGGCGCATATCTAACTGGCTACTTTTGGGTGGGTGCATAGGCACGGTCTTGGGATAATCCCACCCGATCTACAGTCACCACGATCTGTTTGTGGCCGAGATCGAGACAAACTAGTTGATTGTCTCCTTGGATAAGCAAACGTCGCATTACACCTCGATAATATCCATTATTGTGGAAACTCTATTTTGGTGTTGTAGAAGTCTATAACTATTAATTAATCCGAAACGTTAACTAGATGGAGACCTGATATTCAACCAGAAGCCTAGATAACATTTCTGGAAGAGTATCGATATTTTACAAATAACTTCTCTGCGTATCAACTTGTATTGTCTGTGATAGCTCAAAGCATGTAATAAGAGTATCCAGTGAAAATGCGAGGAATAGTGAGAGATGTTAATTAGGGTGAGTGTTTTCTTTGCAACTAGCGGTAGTGAGAGTAAGTGAATCCGTTGGCAATTTCTGTGACGTATACCTATAGTCAATCACTTCTTTCCTTTCTTCTTTTTCTTGCCCTTTTTCTTTTTCTTTTTGGCCTGGCCCGGCTCCGGCGTAGCATCTTTGCTGCTTTGAGTGGCACTGGCACTGGCACTAGTTGTAGCACTAGTTGTAGCACTAGTTGTAGCACTAGCACTGCTTGCAGCTTTACTGCCTTCAAGCTCGCTACTTCCTTCTAGTGGTTCTTGGTCTTGGGTTCTTGAGCTTCCTTGGGTCTCTTGCTCATACCTCCTCTCTCTCTTGTCCATTTCTTCGTCAGTCTCGTTGGTGACTTTGCTATCTCCTCCCTTCTCAGTCTCTTTAGACGAGCCTACTCTAACCGATCTACCAAAGAAATCCAACTCGTCTACAGGATACTGAGGAGGCAAATCTTCGCCCTTGTCAAGCAACTTGTCAGTCTCGTCTTCTTTACTCATGGTGACTTTGGTGTACTCGGGCAAAGCAGCCAATCCTCTTTCACCACCAATTTTACGATAATCCGATCTGGACACAAAGCCATACTTTCTAACATTGGCTTCAACCCAGACGTACCCACCAAGCCCGATATTCACTTGGAACCTAGCGTTGGTCAGAAAACATCCTACCGCAGGATACAAGTCGACAAAACATCCTTTCATCACATCAAGCAATTTCTTGCCGTTTCTGGTAATGAAAATAGTGCCTGTGCTAACCACGTAGCCAAAACCTACAACGTCAGATTGCTGCAATGGAGGCAAAACCAACGCATTGTACTCGCTCTGTTCACCCTGGTGCTGCTGTAACGGCGTGGGGAACGGCTTGTTGATCTTGAGGTTTCCAGTAGACTCATATCCAATCGAAAAATGGTTATATCCCGGCAATCTGAACGATGTCGGGTAAGGTTTGGTTATCAATCCGATGGAGAAATGGCTGGTGTCGCTCTCATTTTTGACATACTCAAACACCTTTGTTTCAAAGTATACTATATCTGAGTACATTCTGTTTTTCACAGGTAAAGCATAGTTAAACGAGGCTGTGGCCACAGAATACGGCAAGTCGTTGTTGTTAAAATTGAGCTCCGTTTTATCTTCTACCACGTAGCGTGGGTCCATTGCAGTGTCGTTTTCAAACAGAAAAGCCATGATTCCATGGTCTCTGATCAACTCCTCGGTCTCGGGAGTATAAGATCTTCCCCGGTAGTGGTCCGGGTTTGGTCTGTTTTGCTTGCTAAACTCCTGGCCTTGGAGATAAGAGCTCTGTTCTTCTGGCGATAAATTGGTGAAGTCAAAAGTATTGGCCAAATTTATCAACGATTCTTCATCATTAACAAACTCTGGAGGCACTTGTGAATTCAGTTCTCCAAGTGCGGTGTAGTCGGAGTTTGAGTCCGTGTAGAACGAGACGATCTTGTAGCATGATATGACTATAAATGCGAGTAGCAAGGCTGAAATTAGGACAAACATAAGGGAGAACCCAAAACTATGCGTCCCTATCATTATATCCACTCCTTGAGTGGATACCATTATAATACAATAATACAATAATATCAATAAATGATATAAATGGTAAATGATTAATTGAATCTATGATAATCATCATTTTGGCCGTCTGATTTTCAGTTGCGACGCGGGGACAAATCAGCCGACACGCAAACACACAATGGGTTACCGTAGAGAACGCCGGAAAGAGAATGAGGGTCAATGAAAGGTCAAGCAGGTAAGTACCTGTAGACAAGAGACCGCCTGAGTAACTGCCCAAGAGTCTGCCTGAGAGTCTAAGAGTGTGTATCTGAGAAACTGACTCTTGAGCAATGCGATGGAGGCTAAGCAAAAAAACTAATAGCGCGGCCAGGTTTCGATCCTGGGATCTCAGGGTTATGAGCCCTGCGCGCTTCCACTACGCCACCGCGCTGATTATGGACAAGGCATTCGCCCGCAGCAAAGTCATTGTGTCGGGCGAAGTCCTGGTGCATACTCTCGCATCGCTACGACTCTTCTCGGTTTCATCACCACATCCGAAAATACCCGACCTGCTTGCTTACGCCGAACCACCGGGACTCGAAAACTGGTAACCTCTGCTTCATTTGGCGTCCTCGGTCACTTCCCCACCGTGCTGTTGCCCCATATTTTCTCTACCGCGTTCGTCGATACCGATGCTATCAAGCGGTTCTCGGCATGTGATTGCTCTCCCCTCACATAAACACATATATATACGTAGTCCCGTCCGCAAATGACTACAGCACTACGAAGCGCACATACACATATGTAAATCTTCAATTTTCACTATTGTTTCCCACTCCTGGTCAGGGCCTGACATGCTTTTTGTCATTACTCTCCCCACGGGGAAATTCCTGCCAGCACTGCATACCTCAAGTGTTTTTTCCGCATTCGTCCTAGCGCCAACTCCGAGATCACATAATGTCGTTCTTGCCGCGACACTTGCATGTCGTCTCAACCCAGAAAATTTGCGGTCCGTTTTGGGCACCAACCACTCTGGGTGAACACAATCTCGGTCTCAACAGGTGCCTTATACCAGCTCTCATCCTCATCAAACTACATCCAAAGGTGCCTACTTTCGACCTGCTGCGACTACAAACCAACTCCGAGCACTTTTACGACTCCACCTTCCCTGAATTCGCCTCATTTTCTTCGTTCCACGGAGTATTAAAACGTCACCCACGCATTTTGGTTGGCGGTAGAAACACCACCAAAGAACAACCACTAGTTTAACGCAGAAAAACCACCAAATTTAACCATGAGTGGACAATTCGATTCAAGTAGGTCTCCAGTCTCTTCTGGGTCTACTCCGTCTACTGCGAACCACACTTCCCACACGGCTTCCACCCCGGCCACCCAACCAATACCCAAAAAGTCCCAACAAATTAAGACAGACAAACCAAGACCTCACATGTGTACTGTTTGTACCAGAGCTTTTGCGAGACTCGAACACTTGAAGCGTCACGAAAGATCCCACACAAATGAAAAACCTTTCCAGTGTGCTGCTTGTGGCCGATGTTTTGCCCGTCGAGACTTGGTGTTGAGACACCAGCAAAAACTTCACACGTCCATACCCAATATCATGCGCCGAGGCTCGTCAAAAGACTTGGACGAACACATTATTGTTTTGCACAATAACACAGAGAATTCGGCGCCGTTGCCAAACGGAGTGATTCCCGAGCTTGGCGACGAGGCAAATGAAGACATTGAAAAGTCGGCAGATTCTGGTCCTACTCAACTTTATTCGCCTCCAAAAACAAACGAGTTCTCCTATAGTGGCAGTATAGCTCCACAGTTCAGAACTCAGTTGTTTGGCCAACAACATATGCTGCCAGAAAATAATATTCCTTCACCCATTCCTACCAACTCCAGCCAAAATACCCCTCCCAATTCATCTGCTTCGCATAATACACAGCCTGCCAATTCTAACGGCCCCAGCGCTCTTCCTGCGTACTTGCAACAAGAACAAGCGAATACTCAGCTCAATCATATTCTAGGCTCTCAAACTCGTCATGCCTCTTTCTCGGCGGTTTCTGGCTCGTCATATACCAATTTAAAGGGAGCTGTGGAAGACGGACACCCAGAAAATGGCTCCCAATTAACTGACGAACTCACCTCCAAAAACCTACTTCTATCTGGCCTTGACCTTACGTCTCTAGGAGTATTGGATTGGGCTAATCTTGATGGTCTAGACTTGAGTTCGGCCGCAGACAAAAACAAAGGAGCAGGTTCTCCTACCTTTTCTCAACTCACTGCTAAGCAAAGATCTTTGAAGAACCTCCAACAATTCTTTCAAATGAGTGGTAATTTGAAGACCCCTACGCCAGGCGCCCCTGCTGGCCATAGCCAAAGCCTAACTCCCAATCAAAATGCATTCGCTGCGTTTCAATTTAATAATCCAAATCACCCCCATCATCTCAAAGGAATGACTCCATTCGAATACGGTATGACTCCTAACTTTATGAATCTTCTGGCCCAGTCCATGATTCCTGAAGATACTGATCCCCTTGTACTTCAAGGCGATGTTGTAGAAGCGAAAAAGGCCAAAAACAAACGGAACAAAGAACTGAACGCCAACGAAGTTCCCTCCAAAAAGCTCAAGCTGGAATTATCACCCCAGAATGGCTCAACGCAAAATGTACATCCTATATCAATTACCATGACTCATGACGATGACTGGCTCAAAGAGATCATCAATACTCCTTATGAAACAAACTTTCCATTAGCATCCCATCAAATTGGATTTATTGATGCACCTTCCTTATTAAGCTCTCCAAAACTTATCTCGCAACAAGCACCAACACTTATGTCTAGCAATACCGATTATAGCTCTTTGGGAGAGATTTCGTCACTTTTCAGGTCAAGACAAATTGATTTGGTAAAAAAGATGAATCCTCATCTCGATGAAAACGATGTTCTTTCGTCAAATGAATTTGGACAGCAAGATGTATCCAGCTTTATTAGCGAAGAGTTTAGAACTAGGATTATTGGTATCAGTAACATTACCGATGGTCAGTTTCCTACTGTGAATGATTTAAATCATTACATGAAATTATATGAGTTGGAGTTCAACAAGTACTTTCCATTTATTCACTTGCCATCTTTGAACCCTCTGGTGAACAAGTATGAAGATATTCCCTTGATTTTGTCAATGGCTTCCATCGGTGCATTGTATGCGTACCATGATACAAATTCCTTACTACTTTTCAGCTTGTCGAAGTTCCACATTCAAAAGTTTTTTGAAAATGAAATCACTCTAGACAACTTTCAATTCAAAAAAGTACCTTTAATGACCCACCAGTGTTTGGTACTCCATATATTTATTACTATGTTCTTTGACGAACCCAACATGATTGAAATCACCCACAAGCAAATCAAATCCATGGTGGGATTGATGAAATCGACAAAGTTCAACGAGCCTTTGGAACGCTTGCTTATGCCGCCAGTGGATTATCTTGGCCCCAACTTAAATCCTACTCAAATCCAGAAAAGCTTTGACTATTTCATCATAGCTCAATCGAGAATAAGAACAGTTCATATCTTTTATCTCTTGCAAAACTTCAGGTCCAGCTTCATGGGACTTCCAGTGTACTTTGATTCGTCGCTCCTTAGTAACGGCTCTTATTGCTCAGATGAAAGCTTGTGGCACACTGCTAGCGCCAAAGACTGGTACAGCAAAGTCAGCAGCACCCCAAATATCTCACTAGCTAATTTGAGTAATGGAGCCCCATTCAATGATTTGGTGCAGAAGTTGCCCAATAACATGGTGAATCAGAACGCTTCGTTTTGTCACAACAATCTTTCTGGAATCTTGATGTATATCCATGAAAAGATCCAATCCAGTCTGGATACTCGCAATCCATTCAACTCACTTGGTTGGACCGTCAACATAAAACCTCAGCTTGATCATCTCATCAAGTCATGGGAGCTCAAGTTTTTAAGTAATGGAGGAATACTTCACATTGACTCTTCCAACTATGAACTTCTTACCATCCACAATGAATTCAAGCTCATGTTGCCGCTTTACTACTTGGTCAAAATCAAGGTTGTGATCAACTTGAATCCGATTTTATCGTCCATATTCCAAAAGAACTGGAATGAAATGAATGCCAAGTTGAATGTCTTGAGCCAACAAGAACTCAAGCAAGAAAAATTGAAACAAACCATGCCTTACTGTGCCGAGATCATTAAAATTTGGATCTTCAATATCAAGAACTTGGACGCCAAGGATGTCAAGCAGTACTCGTTGAGAAGCCCCATTTTCTTTGTATCGTGTATCTATGTTGCTATCTTGATCATGTCGTCATACTTGAATTACTTGGAGAAAAAGGTAGAGCGGGGCTTGAGTGAGTTTGAGTTGGTCCACTGGATTGAATGCGAGAGTGTTTTGGGGCAAGTAGAACAAGTATTGAGTCCTATTCTCAAGTCGTCGTACTCGGAGATTCTCACCAAACAAGGAAATACCTTCAAATACATTAAGCAAGACGATGGCTTAAAACGGGTTAAAAAGCTTATTGAAGAAAGAGATCGCCATGAGAACTTGACCGAAAAGGAACGTCTCCATTTTGATAACGATATCGGCAAAGAGATCTTGACTGATAAGTTGTCGATCAAGTCACTCTACTTGGGAATCCGGATCTTGGCTGATGCCCCGGTATGGCCCATTGCCATGGGATTGGCCGAATCGCTCAAAGACCGTGCCAACTATTTATGTGAACAATAATCTATACAGCATACGAATTCACGATCAGTCCAATATATATATTGAAGATAATAAATATATAAATCATCTAGGTTATGAACACTCCATAACTCCATTGCAGCCGATCCCCTTTGCTTGGTCAATCCTGGCTTGGAACCGACCCTGACAAGGTATCGGCTATTGAATCAGAGATTTAATCAGAGATTTAATATTACTAGACTATTGAAATAAAAACTTTATTAAATCGCTTAACCGAAAGAGTCTAGTTGAGGTAACTAATTTGGAAGATTGAGAGAATATCAAAACCTAACTGCTGATTGCAACAACGTTGGTATCAGTGGTGTACTTGACTGGGGCAAATCCAATAGTGTTGTCGTCAAGGTTATAGACAACGTAAAGATATCTCAAGATAATGTCACCAATAATGTTTGCACCGACGCTAGATTCTTGAGCAATGGCAAGTCCACACGTATTACCGGCAAAAACTTGGACCAAGAGATCCTGAAGTGGAACACTGATAGGTACACCGCCAAAAGTAAGCTTAAGGTCTCCCTCTAAAGTAGTACCACACGGAATTTGGATAACTCCGCTCACCACTGGATATCCAAGATCTTGAGCAAGTTGAGAGACCGCATCGTCCGCAAGATAAGCTATAGTAGTACCACTGTCGAAGGTAGCATCGACACCAACATTGATGACAGTACCATCGGGAAGGGTAAGACTATCGACGGGAAGATCCAAATTACCGGACGATGGATTCGCAACTGGAAGGGTATGTAAATCTCCTTCGTACTTGGCAGTATCGATACCGCCAAAAATAATATTACCCTCTCCTGCCAGTTTTGAGTTCAAGTAGAGCGAATAGGCATTCTTGGCAATGTAGCCAGCATTCTTCAAAGCTACAGGGAAGTTGGGGTAATCTGTTCCAAACAAGCCCACTGCTTCATTTGACTCGTAACCAATTCCCAAAATACCAGCTCCAATGGGATTTGGTTGCGAGACGTCACCAAATTGGAAATTGGAAAGAGAGGGACCGCCTGGAATAGCAACAGTGTCGGTAACGAACTCACCAGTAGCTGAGCCCAGGCCGTAGATGATGGAGAAAGGTAATCCTGTATCTTTGTAAGTGGAAGACTTCGTGTTGTCGAAACCCCCAGCGATGGAGTTTTCATCTGCTACCCACAAATCAGAACTTCCTGTATCAAGAATAACACTCACTGTTTGTGATTGAGAGCCAACATTAATATCAATTGTGTAAGCTGCACCATTGGCTTCCAACTTAAGCGGAGAAGTACTAGGACTGTCATCGAGAACGGTACCGTTTTGTCTGACAATAGTTTTCTTAATTGGAAGCTGAACGAAACCAGGACCCTTGTCGTCTCTGGCTGGAATAACTGCAGCCCGAATGGTCAAGGCGCAAGCGAGAACTGTGAAAGCTTTGGCGGTGAAGAGAGAAGTGCTAACCATGGTTGATTATTGTTGTTGTTTGATGTTTAGGAGAGAACTCAGTGGGTCTGGTCCCTCCTTTATATACTAGTGATTGAGCTTGTTTCAATCCCACATCGCTCCATGATAACGGTTCGGAATATTTATTCATTAACCACCCATGGAATTATTGCGAACCCCAACAATAATCCATACTTTGTTGGCCCATAGTTTAAATAGAGGACAGGGGTTCACGATTCCGTTCGACTCGTGGCTCGGTGTATTTCCGTATGCAATTATTGCGCATTCTCTGAACTCCGAATCCATTCGAAAAATGAAAAGTCGGCTGGACATATTTAGATAGCATTCTGTACACCCAATTGTTTCGATGTTACAACACAAATCAACGGATATGTTTGGAGGTAGTCGTCGGTGCACCTGTAATGCTCATAATCTTCGGTCAAGATTGTTTCGAGCGTGTCAATTGATCTGAAAAATGAGTTTCTTGCGTCAATTACGATTTGCCGCGAATTTCAGCCTTTCTCAGCGATAAGGGTGCATATGCATGCACCTTTGACACCTTGTATTTTTTAGCTGAAATATTGCGCTAGGAGGCAATTTGCATATGCCGTGTGACACCAAAAGCTCTACATAGTTGCCAGTCATTTCACATAAGCCGACTATTTTGTGAAACTTGATTCCAGGTGTACATTAATGATAAGATAGGGCTCATTTACGCCACATCCTACTAATCACAGAGTACCATGGATTGCATTTTTGTATCTGAAGCTCATTGGCATCGTATACACATCGTCAGCAAGACTGATACGTCAGATAATGTTGGATCAATAGCGATCACAATTAATGGCCCTGCAAGACGGCTTATTTTTAGTTTAGATCCCATGCGAAGATTTGCGAGAATTAATCTTTGCGAAAATCATTACTTCTTTCACACGCTAGATTGATAGAGCCACCACAACTACCCAATTAATCGGTCAACATTCCGTGGGTCGATCTTATGCTTTAACTCATAAATATATTATGAACAACGTGGGAGCAATCCATCTATATTAGCTACTCGTGGAAGAAGACCACTTTCGTTTGGTAATAAAATTATCGTAGCTAGTCTAGTACGGACACCTGTAGGTGTTCATTCATTTTAGGCCGTTTGTGTCAACTCCTACTACAAATTCCGTAGAGTCATAGATATTTTTTTTTCAATCATCATTTATTACCCATCCCCCTTGGGGGGGGGGGGGTATCATCTATATGTTAAGTTATTAGAATAGATGTTACTAATGGGAACATACTCTTACGGTGATTCCAAATAACTCGTGTCAAAAATATCAAAATGAATCAATAATATTGAAGTATATATGGCAAATTAGCATATGTTGGTTGGTTGTTTCTTGCACTTTAACTTCAGCTCGTAAGATTAAAACACTTCAACATTTGCAGCTTAAATTTAGGAATCAATTCAAGCTCCAAAAGACATTTCTATATTTCTTCATAATTCGATTTTAAGCTCATGTAGATAATTAATTGGTTGTTTAATCAATGATTTGTATTGTAATAATATAATACGTAATTAGTAGAAGCCTTGTTGATTCAAGTATTCGACAATTTGAGATACAACTACGTTGAGGTCTTCGACCAATTTGAATTCACCTTCGCCAAATTCACCAGAAGACTTCACCACAAGAGTGTTACCCTTACCGACAGCTCCAGCGATTTTGGAGGCATCGGCAGAATCAGTGGTAACAATAACTCCCGAGCCAGCAAGAACCAACTCGTTGATTATAAATGAGTCAGTGCCACTTGGCAACTTGGTGATTCTACGTTTTCCGTCAAACTGGTTCAAGCTGGCTTGTAAGGCAAAAGACAAGTATTGGCCCAATTTGTTGGTGTTGTCAATGATAATGACGAAACCCTGTGACTTTCTAGGTGGGTTTGTATCTCTCAAGATTTTGACTACTTCAGGGTATGAGAACCATGCAGGGATTTCGTCACCGGTCTTCAATTTGTTTCTCAACTCAGTACCTGAGATGTTGGCGGTTTTGACCTTGGAAGTGTCGATGGTATCGATAGGAGCGTATCTGTCTTCTTCCGGCAAGTAAGTGACCATTCTAAATGGAACAACCTTAATAGCAAGCTCGTCAGCATACTTGGCCAACAAGTCTTGGGCATCGTAAGGACCGTAAAAGTCAACTCCCTGGGAGTTCTTACCAGGACCAGCGTGATCTCTGCCAACAATAAAGTGATCCACACCGTAGTTGGTTCTGATCAAAGCGTGCCACAATGCTTCACGGTCACCACCCATTCTCATGGCCAATGGCAACAAAGACAAAGTAGCCAAGCCATCTGGGAATTTCTTCAAGATCTGCTTGTATACCTTGACTCTAGTGTGGTGGTCGATATCACCAGGTTTGGTCAAACCTACGACAGGATGGATAAGAATATGGCCCTTATCACCAATGTCGTTGGCAGCACGGATAGTCAACTCCCTGTGGGCTCTATGCATAGGGTTTCTAGTCTGGAAAGCCACCACGTTCTGGTCGTCCCAACCGAGTTTGGAGAACTCTTTTCTGAGTTCAGTAGGGGTTTTTCTTTCTTCAACATAATCGTAGTGCGTAGGATAGTTGATTCCCTGAATCGAACCTCCCAAGTAGTAGTCTCCTGCGGTTTCGTTCAAGTATCTTACAGCAGGATGTTCTGGGTCTCCTCTGAAAACCTTTTCAGCTTCGACCTTTTTGTCAGGCTTGTAGATACTTTCGATGGTCAAAATAGCCAAGGGGTTTTCATCTCTCAAGTCACGAAGCACCACTCTTTGTCCAACCGAAAATTTGTCGGCATTTGGCACGTCCAAAGTGATTGGAATGGGCCACAACAAGCCGTTGCCAGATTCATTCTTGACGGACGACAATCTCAAGTCATGGACCACGGAGTTGTAGTCGTCTTCATTGAGAAAACCAGTCAACGGAGAAAATCCACCATTCAAAATAAGTTCCAAGTCACACAACTGACGGGCAGTAAGCTCCAAGGACTCAAGCTTGGGCACTTCGTTCAACAACTGCTGCTTGTTATCAGCGTCACGAATGACGAGATCATTAAGCTGTCCTCCGTGTGGTTGTAAAATAGGCATGTTAGTGATGAGCAAGTTCCAAATAGGGGATTTGGTGCTTCTAATAAGCAGTGGCGCCCACACTAGCTGCAAATCCGCAACTCGATCTGACAGTATCATACCATCTCACGTGACGTGTTGGAATCGGGCCAGAACGAGCAGCAACACACTCGCCAAGGTTGGTCGTAGACACATGCATAGACAAATCACATAGACAAGCGTATAGTTAGGCTGGGCAGGTAGGAATGCCAAGTGGTTTTATAGTGGCGTCTACTATGGCGAGCACCACTAGCACGTAATCGCCAAATGTGAGAGCGTCCCCGAGCGCTCCTACGGTATTAATATTTGCCGCACACGCTCATAGCCAGACAGCAAGCCCGAAACCGATCTTATAAATAGCAAAGTTCCAGCTGGGTCTTCTGGGCTTGCTCACCTGACTGAAAAATGGTTCTGGATCACCAATGTATTGGTAACGCGGATCGGATATGCTGGCGCGCAACAAGCGGACTGGCGCCAACAAATACGGTCCCCGCCCCGCGTCCCCAATGCCCGCTCGCTTAACACTTTGCTGCAACTTCGCATCCTACTCTTCCTCCACGTTGAAATTCGATTTTTCGTGCCCCCACGCGTTCTAGGCGCCATGTGACTCAGCTCCTAATTAGTAAGATCCACTTTGGCCACCGCGACACACGACCTTGCTCTGACATTCTGATACTCCGTAATTCGGTGCCCCCCAGTCCGATGAAGATCGATGGCTAGAAAGCCAAGTCAAGTATTAGGATAAAGCATACCATTGGTATGAATGTTTTCTCTCCCCCTCACGTACCTCACTGGGGCTTGTTCGCCAAGCTGCATACCTCCCAATTCGCCGTCCGTTCTTTCACTTCTGGCAACAACTCCGATCTCTCCAACTCCCAATTTGTCCGGCACACACCCCTCGACGAGCCCAACATATATATATAAAGCCCGCTGCCAGCGGCGGCAACGTCTTAATTTTTCATTCTTCATTCTAGAATAATATAAACATGTCTGCTCCAACGTAAGTACACCAATAATCGATCCAGTGAGAGAGAAAGTACATGAGATGTGCATTATACTTTGATAGCAGATTTGACTTTGCCATCAGTCCGACGACACCCACATGGTTTTGAATAAGCAATTAAGGCAATCGACTTGATACGAATTTTGGCCAATTCCTACCACATCCTTCCATCCTTCCATAATTCCATTTATCCACATCAATATTGACCCAGTGTGTAGGTTGTGATAGGGTCCTTTTCCTCGTTTACAATGTTCGGGCACACGGCACCCGCGACATGCTCGGTTCGGTAAAACGCCCAATTGCTGCGAGCAGGAGCGGCTATGAAATTAAAGTTCATATCATTATAATAAGACCCCGCGCCCCCTTCCCCCTGCCAACTATTCAAAACCTTAACTATCTATCATGCCACCCATGGATCGTCTTACTCTCGTGCACAACCATCTAAATACTAACATTGCTAGTGGTGATATTGGTTTGATTGGTTTGGCCGTTATGGGTCAAAACTTGATCTTAAACGCTGCTGACCACGGATTTACTGTTGTCGCATACAACAGAACCGTCGACAAAGTCGACCACTTCCTTGCCAACGAAGCCAAGGGTAAGTCCATCATTGGTGCCCACTCCATCAAAGAATTGGTCGACAACTTGAAGAGACCAAGAAGAATCATTCTTTTGGTCAAGGCCGGTAACCCAGTCGACGCCTTCATCGACCAATTGTTGCCATACTTGGACAAAGGTGACATCATCATTGACGGTGGTAACTCCCACTTCCCAGACTCCAACCGTCGTTTCGAAGAATTGAAGAAGAAGGACATTCTTTTCGTCGGTTCCGGTGTTTCTGGTGGTGAAGAAGGTGCCCGTTACGGTCCTTCTTTGATGCCTGGAGGACACCCAGATGCTTGGCCACACATCAAGGATATCTTCCAATCCATTGCTGCCAAGTCCGACGGTGAACCATGCTGTGACTGGGTCGGTGATGCCGGTGCCGGTCATTACGTCAAGATGGTTCACAACGGTATCGAATACGGTGACATGCAATTGATTTGTGAAGCCTACGACTTGTTGAAGCGTGTTGGTAAGTTCTCCAACAAGGAAATAGGTGATGTTTTCGCCCAATGGAACAAGGGTGTTTTGGACTCTTTCCTTATCGAAATCACCAGAGATATCCTCTACTTCAACGACCCAACCGACGGTAAGCCATTGTTGGAGAAGATCTTGGACTCTGCCGGTCAAAAGGGTACTGGTAAGTGGACTGCCATCAACGCCCTTGACTTGGGTATGCCAGTCACTTTGATTGGTGAAGCCGTCTTTGCCAGATGTTTGTCTGCCTTGAAGGAAGAAAGAACCAGAGCCTCCACTTTGTTAGCCGGTCCAACCGAAACCTCCACCATCACCGACAAGAAGAAGTTTGTCGATGACTTGGAACAAGCCTTGTACGCATCCAAGATTATCTCGTACGCCCAAGGTTTCATGTTGATTAGAGAAGCTGCCAAGGAATACAAATGGAAGTTGAACAACCCAGCCATTGCCTTGATGTGGAGAGGTGGATGTATCATCAGATCCGTTTTCCTTGCTGAAATCACCTCTGCTTACAGAGAAAACCCAGACTTGGAAAACTTGTTGTTCCACCCATTCTTCAAAAACGCCATCACCAAGGCCCAACAAGGTTGGAGAGCTACTGTTGGTAAGGCTGTTGAATCTGGTATCCCAATTCCTGCTTTCTCTACTGCCTTGTCCTTCTACGATGGTTACAGATCCGAAACCTTGCCAGCCAACTTGTTGCAAGCTCAAAGAGATTACTTCGGTGCCCACACCTTCAAGGTATTACCAGGTCAAGAAAACGACTTCCTCAAGGGTGACTGGATCCACGTCAACTGGACCGGTAAGGGTGGTAACGTTTCCGCTTCTACTTATGACGCTTAGGTATGTAGTATAACTATAGTTATCTAAAATATGAATAATCATAACTACAAATATAATATAATTGTCAAAAATCATATCCAAGTGTATTCATGAAACCTAAAAGTATAATATCTTTCATTTGTATAATCAGAAGTCTACTCATAATATCACGAATAATCATAACTACAATATCCTATCTCAATCGCGGAAATCAAATTTTATAATATGAATAATTATGGCTTAGCTCCCGCTAATCCGAACTCTACAATCTACCGAGGTACGAGAATTCTCGAGGTAATTTAAAGTTCAAGTTTCGAGATTTTTATTAGATCAATGCTAATGACTAAAGAGGTACTTCATAGCCTAGTACCATACTTACTATCAAGTAAAGATTCAATGATGTGATGAAGCCCCAGACCAATACTGCTAAAAATGATGTTATTGGACCATTGCTGTAGTCCTTGTAGCCTTTGATTCTATAGCTTTCTTCATGCTGTTGTATAGTGTGAGAGGTCAGGGTAGATGAACTTGGGATTTCGTTGAGTACTGGTTGGTATTCTGGTCTTGAAGTAGATAAGCCTGTGATTTTGAGGGCAGTAGACACGTTGTTTTCCATGAGACGTTGGTGCTCGTCGTTTCCTTGGTTGAAATGATCCTCTTCGTCGTCTTCCCACCCAGCACAAGGATGGGACTTTCGCAAATCTTGTAGTCTGATAGCCGGTTCTGTGCTTTTGTATCTGTGATTCGGATTTGTAGATAATTCGGTGAGGTCTTGAGTGTCATTTATCAGTAAATCTTCATCATCAAGTAACTCATCTCCATCTCTGACGAATATAGGCACTCTCATGATTTCTTTGGAACAAGTAAACCAAATTAATGGAGCACTGACGACTGGCAACAATAAGCTTAGGGCCACCTGACTGGCATTAAGGATCTTGGCCAACCCTTCACGGCCCGCAAAACTCACGACCAATAAGCATGGAGTAATAGCCAAGCCTCTGGTGATGAGTCTTCTGGCTACTGGAGGCAACTTCCACGATAAAAAGCCTTCACTGACCATTTGACCGGCTAAAGTACACACCACCCCAGCACTTTGGCCCGAACAAAGTAATGCCAATGCAAAAACAAACCCGGCGGTGGGCGAAAGGTGTTTCAGTAGAAGATGGTATATGGTGAACAAGTCAGCGTTCTCGTAGTTGTCACCATCAGTGTCTGTATCTGAATCGGACTCATCGTCGTCTCTGACTGAATTGGATCCATGCAAAGTGGCACCGGCGACTATCAAGATGGCAGCATTGACAAATAAGGCTACAGTAAACAAGGAGATGACGAGTTCCACTATAGTATAGCTCATGGTATCGTTGATAGCATGGATCGAAGGACGATAGTTATCGTCAATATCATCTTCGTCTTCGGTGGAGTCTGTATCCTTTTCAAAGCGGCGACCTATGTTTTGGTTGTCGTACGGGGTTGCTATTGGTGTAAGGGTATTGTCAGCTGTATCCAGAGTGAGTTGTGGTTGCAAAGGCACGTCATCAACCGTTATGCTACTCCTCTCTGTGGTTCTTATAGGGTTATAATACCCATTCTTGATATCGAAATCCTTTAATCTGGACTGGACTAATCCACTTCCCAAGTACAATGAATGGGGCATGACGGTAGCTCCCAAAATAGCCAAACTGAGAAACAAACCACTTCCTCCTGGCCTCTCTTCCATGTCAATAACCTTTTCATTGGGCATAAACCCTTTCAAGACTTCCCAGGTGGAAAAGTTGATGGTTTTATCTTGACTGACTTGGTACAATTCTATGGCGAAACACACCACGGTTGCAGCCACAAGAACAGAAACAAAACCCTCAAAAATCCTGATAAAAAGTAAGGGGCCCTTAGGGCGGTATGCCATAAGTACGATTATCACGTCTACCACCGTTATTACGACACCCACAAACAATGGAACCCCCAACAAGATATTAAGGGATATGGCGGTGCCCACGACTTCGGCCAAGTCGGTGGCAATGATGGCGATTTCCGCCAAGGTGTAGATGAAGATGTTTGTCCGAAACGAAAAGTTGGCCTTGCAGTTGGCGGCTAGATCGAGGCCGGTGACGGCGCCCAATTTGGCGGCCAAGATCTGGAGAAAAATGGCAAGGCAATTCAGTAGAAGGATCAGAAACAACAAGTTGTATTTGTAGGCCAGACCCGCAGCCACTGCAGTGGAGTAGTTTCCGGGGTCCATGTACGCCACGCTGACCATAAGACCCGGGCCTATGAATCTGGAGTACGTTTTTAGCACCGATACAATCTTTTGGAACATAACAAGCAAAAACGTAGGCAAGAAACCTGTAGAGTAGGTATACTAGACGGTAGTACTAGGTTGTAGTGGTATAATTTGTATGAATAGTGGGTATATTATCAGTTGAGTGTTGTAACGCTGTTGGTATGGCTGCTACAGGCGATGCTAGCCGCGAGATATTTTAAAATGGTATAGGCACGGCAGGGGAACAGAGAAACACGAGAGAGGCAGTGACCAAAGAGACACGAGCACCGTCGGACGAACACGCAGAGCCAGGATTGGCGGTATTGATAAATAGCCAAGTAGCCAGATCTAGTATCGCCTACAATCTACGCTCCACAGTCCATCATATATGTCTGCCATGTTGTGTAGCCTGTTTTCTGTCTGGCAATCCCGAACGCGGTCGCGTGCTCGCCCCGGCACAAGTCTTCGTCGTCCGGTGCTCGCTGCGTCGCAGCACTGGCTGTGTCTCGTCGAGTGCTCGCACCCTCGTTTTTCCCGGGCCTAGTCCCGTGCACTCGCTCGTGCTCTTCCCCAGCGTCCCGTGACAGCGGAGTTGTCGCACCCGAACATACGAAGATTAAGTAGATGCCAAAAGCATCTTTACAAGACATTTACGGTATGTTTAGAGTCAGAGCCACTACAGTTGTTAGCAGAAGTATCAGAGGGCTCCACTCCACGGCTCGTTTGGCCGCTGGGTCTGTTTTCAAGATGCCCGCCATGTCGCCTACCATGACAGAAGGCGGTGTAGTGGCATGGAAGTATAAGCCCGGCGAGTCCTTCAACGCCGGAGATGTGTTGTTGGAGGTGGAAACCGATAAAGCCACCATTGACGTTGAGGCCAGCGACGATGGAGTCATGTGGGAGATCTTGGAGAACGACGGCGCGAGCGGTATTCCCGTAGGCAAGCCAATTGCCTTGCTTGCTGAACAAGGTGACGATTTAGCCACCTTGGAAAAACCATCATTAGAAGAGCCAACAAAAAAAGAACCAAAAGAGGAAAAGGAGACTAAAAAACCAGAGGAATCAAAACCAAAAGAGTCAAAAGAATCCAAACAACCTGCTTCCTCTGCCTCGCAGTCATCTCCAGGCACGTTTACTCCTGCCAACCCAAACCAAAAACTTTCTCCTGCAGTTGAATTGCTTCTCCATGCCAACCACATATCTGGTGAAGACGCCATTGCCAAAATTCCAGCTTCAGGACCTAAGGGACGTTTGTTGAAGGGTGACGTGCTTGCATACTTGGGCGAAATCAACAAGGATGCCGTATCCAAAATTGCCGAGTTCATCAAGTCTAGAGAACACCTCGATTTGAGCCTGATCCAATTGGCCACTCCTGAAGAAACTCACAAATTGGCCCAGCGTGAAGATGCTCCAGCTAAAGCCAAGGCCGAAGCACCACCACCAAAGCCATCCAACATCTTAAAGGCCACATTATCCAGTGTTTTGGGAGAAACCACCCGTGAATCCTTCCAAGCTTCATTTGAACATGCTGTCCGTACTGCAGTCAGATCAGTATACGCCCAAAAGTACCCGCAATATGCTTCATCGCCCATAGCCGGATTCTCCAGCAGTGACATTTTCGATGAATTGATCTCGCCTCCCGTGACTCAGGATAGATTTGAAATCTATGATATCAAGTACAAGTTCCCTGGCGCCAGTGTAAAGGCACCAGTTGATGCGTTTGACGATTTGCTTGGTTCGGTTCCATCTGGGGCTGGCGCACAAGGTTTGGGAGAGGTTGAGTTCAAGATCAAATTTGACCAAAAGGTCAGTGATTCCAAGACGTTGGTGGGATTGTTTGAAAAGAGCTTGGCTCAGCAGGTGAGTGGAGTGTTGACCGTTAGGGAATAAATAGAGTCCTAGATAAATAGGAAACAATGCAAGCCTAGAAAAGAATAATCAATGAGGTAAATACCACTTATCTAGGAAGGTAATGCACAGTAGCAAATGAAGAAACTTGGACGTTGTGCTGAGTAGGTCCCAGTAGAAATGGTAATTTTGAGGGATTTGGAGATTTTTCGCAAAAAATTACCGGATGACTGTCAAAAGCTTTGGCTTATTACAAAAAGCCCAAGACCCACTATACACTCTAACTACACAGGACCGGTCTATCACATCCAAATAGTTAGTGCAAGTTGGTTTCTCAAACTTATCAAACTAAACTTCGCATCACACTCTACGACACTTGTTTTCGCAGCCACAAAATTTTTGTGGATACTATTCAGAGCTCAGGCCTATCATCAAACACCACTGCATTAACAATACTACATACTACATATCATAGCAACATCCATGAATACGGTGCTATATAGCACCTTATAATGATGTGCTATGCTAATTCACCATACCAATACACTATAACTTACACTCGGTATTTTTGTCTCTGGATTTGAAATTGAGTTAGTTGGAAGCCAAAAACAATTGAAAGCAAAAGCAAAAAAAAACAAAAATACAATTCTATAAAAAATACAAAAAATACAAACTAAAAAAAAAAAAACAAAAAGAACAAATGCCAGACCAAGTGACATCGTAGCATCAGAGAGAAGATCTTCGTAGCTTCGCTATACTCTCTGCCCTCCACAACCCAGTCTCTCTTCACCGTTTCCGTTCTCTTCGCTGCCGATCTTATAGTTGCTGACGCCTCTGTCCATCTACTTCTTGCCAGTTTCCCACCTGCGAATGGGAAAAAAAAATAAAAAAAAACTACTTTTGCAACAGTAGAATCTACTGATCTAGTACACAACACGGCTAGCTAAGACAATCACTGCCAGTACCCTTTGAAACGACGTCTATTTAGCAACGCGTCCCAGATTGTTTGCCGCCTGCTCAACTTTGCTGCCAATCACCCCAATCCCGACCCCCAGCATCTGCTTTTGACACTCCCGTGTACTTCCATCTCGATAAACAAGTAATTACCGGCCCAACCCCACCAAACAGCATCTCGTTGCTCTAAATACTTACACCGACCACCCAGAAGTACTACAATTACTGCTATCTACCACTATTTGCTAATATTTGCTTCCACTACTGCTCTTCCCAGTTTTTCTAGTCATCCTTGTTGTAAACGGCTGATACTGAACAATGACCCACCAAATGTACTTTCCTTACCCGCCATACAACAACGGAGGTAACAGCGCATCCAACATGAACGGCTACACTCAGCAATCGCCACTGTCCGGGCAGCCCCTGCAACAACTCCTGAACCAATCCCAACAGTACCTGCAACAACAGCTCCAGCAGCTTCAACTTCAACAACAGCAGCTTCATCAACAACAACTCCAGCAACAACAGCTTCAACAAATGCAAAAGCAAAATTCCTCCTCCTCCACCTCCTCCAATGCCATGGCGGGCCACAACAAAGCCATCCCTCCGCCTCAACACCTCCACTCTGGAGCCTATTATGGAAGATCTTCCCAGAACCCAGTAGTTCCATTATCTGCCCAATCTCAAGGTCACCGTCACTTGCATTCTTCCGTCAATGTGGCTTCTCCAATGGGCATGGCTCTTCACCCCAATACGGCTCCTCCCCCAATACACCATCTACAAAACCTGCTGCAGCAACAGTACCATCAACAACAATACCACCATCCCCAGCAAGCACCACAGCAAGTAATCAACCAGTACCAGCCTTCTCCTACCCAGCTGCACCAAAACATGCACGGTACGCTTCAGTCTCAGCAGTCTTCTCCAAAACTCCAGGATCATCAAATGGACCAGCAGCAGTTTCAGATGCACCACCAGCAACAATTCCAGCTGTTCCAGCAAGCTCAGGCCCAGGCCCAGGCCCAGGCCCAAGCTCAAGCTCAGGCTCAGGCTCAGGCTCAGGCTCAGGCTCAGGCTCAGGCCCAAGCTCAAGCTCAGGCCCAAGCTCAGGCCCAGGCTCAAGCCCAAGCTCAAGCTCAAGCTCAGGTTCAAGCTCAAGCTCAGGCTCAAGCTCAAGCTCAAGCCCAGGCTCAAGCCAGAGTACAACAAGCCCAAGTGCAACAGAGTCAGCAGTCGCAGTCACAACATTTAAACCAAGTCCAACACTCTGTTCAATCTCATTCACATCTCCCATTAAAGACCAAGCAAAAACGTAGATTGAATAAAAAGACCGAAGATGTTACATTCAATGATAACTTAAAGCTTCAAGATTCCCACCACGTACATTCAGACCCCCAAGTACTTCCCAGCGTTCTCCCCAGCACCGAGCAAAAGAAAAAGAGAGGACGTCCTAAGAAGCTTATTCTTGATCCTACAACCAACGAATACATAGATTCCTCCCACCCTAACTTCAAGCACTTGAACAAGGTCCTCAAGGACTCGGTTTCTCCTTCCAACCTGATAATGCACAACAATGTGTTTAGTTCCTCAACTCACACCGCGAACGGCCAGCCGCTCGATGAAACTTTGAGTAAACTCTATGACCAGCCCACATACATGCGTACTTTGGAAGACAAAGCGGTCAAGGCCTTGCTTCAAAAGAAAGATAAAAGAGGCCGGCCCAGAAAGTTTCCCGTAGAACAAACGGGTATAACTATCAAAGGAATTAGAGTCAATGGTAGTATGAAGCACAAGGTACAGAAAAAATCGGCATCATAACCCAAAGTACAGAAAAATCGGTTTCTTGGGTCAACATCCAACAATCATGATCTAATAGTGTATTATATTCATTTGTAGAATAGTATAGAAAAAGAAAAAAATATCGACCTAATAAAAAATACCTGCATTAATAAAGTTAAACTTAAAAATGCAGTTGAAAATACAGTCAGTTTTGGCGAGGCGTATATGAAGATTCCGATGCGCTAATCGATAACGGCTACATGAATCTCTTACCTCACATTACACCCTAAATTTATGTACATAATCCCTCTTAGTCTACTAAATCCCCTAACATATTAGATGTTATTCCCAGTTTCTTATATACTACATAACCCTATTCATAAACCTTCCCATAGCTATCATCGGAGCACACACAGCCTTGACCATCATACAAAGCGCATCGATCAATAGACTCAATTCATACAACATCCACACAAATATCACTAGTTCAGCCACTATCACAACAGTTTGCAAGGTGGGAAACATCTCACCTATAACGTCTATGGGCCCAAAAAGAATTTTCATAATCTTTATGTTTTTGATAAGCGAATTGATATTGGAGATGATCGATACTGGTAGGTTTTTCGAATCTAGATTCCACCCTTTTTTGGGATTCGGGTCCACTTCAAGCGATCCCATAGAAGTTGGCGGAGAAGCTTCAAGCTGCTTTGTGATGGGATTATAGTATAGCTCCATATTGGCATCAGAACCATCGTCTTCGATTTCAATTACAAACTCCTGACTTTCATCATCATACACTTCATCAAGGTCTGACCGAGGAAGTGAGGAGTGGGGGCTCGATCTACTTTTGACCAACGAACCTGTAGATGGGTCTCTAAATAATGTTCCCACCGGTTCGTTCCATCTTGTCACCACAGTGGTGTATCCCTTTTTTATATTCTTTAGTTTCGAAGCCTTAGCAGCAGCAGAAGCTGCTACAGTTTTGGCGCTCTTCTTAGATTTGGCCGACTTGGTTTCTAGCTCTTCCACGGGCGCTTTTTTACCCTTACTATCGTAGACTAACCACGACAAGATATAATTCCATGCTGGATGAAAGTTGGGGTTGGGTCCAAAAGAACGCACACTGGAGGCATCGGACTTTTCCACTTCTTGTGGTACTTCCTCAACTTCCTTGACTTCTTCTACCTCTTCTTCCTCATCCACAGGTGGCTCAGGTGCTTCTTCAACCAAATCAGTGGTCTTTTCTACGGCTAATGGCTCATCCACATTAATACCTTTTTTCTTTTTCTTCTTCATCTCTCTTTCCTTCACAAGATCATAAATGGCCTGTTGTCTTTCAGCATTGGACATGAAATTACGGCCTAACTCTTTCTTTGCAAGCTTGGCTCTTTGTTTGAGCATCTTGCTAATTTTCTTCTTCTTTTTTTCGGACTCTACTACTCCGGGCTCGTCGTCGTCGCTGACTTCATTGACAAACACTTCTGTCTTGGGAGGACTGTTTTTGTGCTCGTAGTAGTCGTAGGCCGAATAATTGTCTTTGCCCATTTTTATCTGGAGATTTCGAAAAGCTCGTTTGAGGTTGGTTTCTTCAGGTGGCTCGTCAAATACAAACTCCATGGGGTTGTATTTATCTGTGTTCTCTTCTTTGTTGATGAATACGTCACGAAAAGTTTTGTGCGTGTAGAGCTTGGGCTTATAGTCGGCACCGTCATAATGTTCTTTTTGCTTGATATAGTAGTCGGCATAGCTCTTTTTCAGGTTCTCTTCAGGTTGTTTCGGCGATGGATTTTGTCTACGATACGGTCTGGCAGCGTTGTTTTGAAGGAAGTTAAGTTGTGCCGGAGTGATTTCTTGTTTCAAGTAGTCTGGATCTTTTAACGATTCCGAGTCCTTAGCCGATTTAATCAGTTCCGCTTTAATCTGATTCGATCTTATCAGATCAGCCTTGTGATGTGATCTTATCAGCTCGGCTTTGTGATTTGATCTGATAGTCTCTGATTGTTTTGACCTGACAGTTTCAGACTTTGGAATGGTTCTTACCGATTCAGGTAGTACAGTATCGGCATAAGAATATTTGGAAACAGGGGAGTTTTTGGTGGTAGTTATGGCAGAGCGAGGGGAATTGGTAGGTGAATGTTGGTTTGACGCCAAAGTTCCTCCGGATCTCTTGGACTTGAGACTTGGATGGTGCAGTGAAGGCTCGAATGCTTCGTCTAGTTCAGTGATACGTGATAAGTCTCCATGGGAACGATGTGCGTGCTGGTTATAGCCGTATGGTGGATAATTGGAGGCAGCATCCCACCCGAAATGGTCATGATCATCGTCATAATTTTGGTAGTCTAACGAGTCGTGGTCGTATCTACTTCTGTAGTGGCTTCGAGGAGAATTTTGCTTCTGTTTGTCCAAGAACTGGGTTGTAAAGTACCCCTTACTGGTGACGTTCATAGTCCTATAATAATAAATTTAATCACTGTAAAGTCAAACAGAACTAAGTGGGCAATTACAGAAGACCTGGTGTTTATCTAGTTCAGGTTTTTGCAGATGAGATATACTTTGAGTCATGCCAGCCGTCTCTATTTATTGCAGCAAAAAGAGGCTGGCTATGCCACGTGACACGATTAGGTTTTGGCGCAACTCCATTTACGCGTGTACGGCGATGGTAGCCAAGAAGAGATGTTGAGACTGGCGGCGACAGGCAGGCGTTTTCTTAGCAAGAACACTGGTAGTCCCGAGTACAACTTTCTTAGTACACTCAGCAAACAACAGATTGCCGACCACCTCAAAAACTTGGGCCCTTTCCCCACGTACTCCAACATTCTCAATGCGCAGCACTTCTATCAGAACGAAGTATTGGCCACGTACCTCGCCAAAGAGCCACATCCTGTATCGTTGAGACAGCTAGCGGGGTATGGCAAGACATTGACCAAGCAAAAGATCCTCGATAGTGCGAACTTTGTGCGGTTGGAGCTTCCCATCAGACTTGCCCGGCGAATCCGCGATCTCCAGACATTGCCGTTTGGCGTCGTCAACAATTTCCACCTAGCACAGATCTACGAAAGTTACTACCACCTGTTCAATGCGGCACGGAAGATTCCTCGCATCACCAACTTGGAACAAAACGACAAGTTTTGCCAACAACTAAGCTCGTTGCTTGACGAGCACGTCTTTAATCTATCGCACTTGATGATGGGCGCGCTCGAGGTATCGATACTCACCAACTTCCCCCGCAAAGAACTTGATGAATTCACTTCGTCTACCATCCGATCACGTATATCTCGTCGTGTCATTGCTGAAGAGCACTTGAGCATGTCAGAAAACTACCGGGCCAAACCCTACGACTCCAAACCGCCCGACTATATCGGTGAGATCTTTCATTCATGCAATGCAGCAGACCACTTTTTGCAGGTTTCAGAGGTGGTCAAAAACTCCATGGTCCAGATCTTCCCCAAGCGCGAAAACATGCCTGATCTCGAGATCGAAGGCGACCTCGACTGTACTTTTCCCTTCATCATCCCCCACTTGCATTACTTGCTCAACGAGATCTTGCGGAACTCGTACGAAGCCACCATCCGGACCCACGCCCACAGAACCGACGGCAAATTGCCTCCTATCAAGGTCACCATCATCAATGCTAGCAAACAAGTTATCTTTAGGATATCCGACCAGGGCGGAGGCATTCCTCATGACAAGTTGTCGCTGATCTGGTCATTTGCCAAGGAACAAGACCTTGCGCGCCAAAGTCTAGCCAACTTCCACCGCATCCCTGGTCTCCAGCTTTACTCCAACCTCAAGGTGACCAAAAGCGGGTCGTCGCTCATCGACTCTTTGAGCCAAACGTCTTTGGTAGACAATGAAAAGAACTCCATAAAACAAAAAAAGTCGACTTTGGAAGACTTGATTACCAGACCGTACGAGTTTAAGTTAGGGTTGGGGCTTCCTATGTGTAAAGTCTATGCTGATTACTGGAACGGAGACTTGCTGATGAACTCGTTGGAGGGTTATGGCAGCGATACATGTCTTACACTAAGCAAGTTGGGGTACCATTCAAACGTTACCCAGCTTGATCGTGCATAGTTGCCATTCCAACAGAATCTCCTTCATAATCACACTGATAGTCTAGTATAGTGTGGGGTATTAAGGTGAGGTAGAGTGGTAGAGTTTATGTAGGCGGAGTAGGGGGTTATTACCAGTTGCACTATCTTAGCCATGGCCATCACGTATAGGCAGACCGTATACGTACTATATACCCGGCTCGACTATCTTTCTGTCTCCTCACACTTCGTACTATCCCCAGTACAACTATCGGAAATACTGCGAGTGAAACGAACTACATATGATGCTAATAGTATAACATGGAGCCACATTTAAAATAGAATAATGCTATAGTACCAACTGGATATATATAGCTGTCACAACTAAAATGACGTTTTATTACTATTCACTCTCTATTTTGGCATCAGGTTGATGCTATAATATCCGGCGCATCACGTGCATTTGCAACTTCCGGTCGCCTGGGTCAGTACACATGGGCCCTCTGATACTGGCACAACATTCTTCTTCCTTAGACCGCGCTAGTGCCAGTCCAGTCGGGACACCACAACAGCTGCAGCAATGCCCAGAGTGGTACTCACCGCAGCCTTTACTGGCAATAATTTACCCTGCACATGCGCGCCCTCGTATCTCACCATGCCCCCACATTTACTCTCCTACCCACTCCACCTATCCTTGTCCCCTAGTCTTCATAAGCCATTTGTTTTTACCTACTATATCTGTTGTTCTTCTACCTACAATATCTTTCATGTTCTCTCTACATTTTTCAATTGTTCCGTACTAAGCACTGAAACCTGGTAAGGGAGTCGTTACAGTACCTTTCGAAAGATAGAAAATATCTACGATATCAATTGTGTATATTATCCCAGCTATTAACATGGACTATATATACTACATATGACTCACGTTCATGAGTGGCCCGGACTAAATCACTCTATCAGTATAATATCTACTATAGCCCGTGTGTCACGTGCACACATATGATACCTCTCAGAGCCAAGACGAGCTCAGCTCTGTAAAGACATTGGTATATATCGGCATGTCGAAGCGAAACGTTTCGATATCGTCGCTTCTCGGGACAAATTCCGATGACGCCAGTGCTCAATCGTCCACACAAGGAGACTCTTCTGTACTGAATCTACTATCGAAATATCGTGCTTCCATCGATGTATCACCCTCCCCGGCAACCAACCGTTCAGAATCAGGAGAAAAGGTTCTTATTGTTGAAGAAAACGACGAAGCCAATTCAAAACAACCTAGCCGCAAGCCTGTGGCCATAAGACCATCACCGCTTCCAACACTTATTCCTAAACCCAATTCTTCAACGACTCCTGTGCCCACAGAAACTTCACCCCAGCCACTTACCATCCCCAGTGTGATCAAAAAGTTCCAGACCAGTTTCCAGTTGAACGGAGCCCTGCCGTTTCCCAGCAGCAAAGCATCTATCAATTCTATTATAAATATCGAAGACGAGCCCGAAGTAATCAATATTGAAGCCACGCCCACGCCAGCACCTTCGGCAGCGCCAACACCAGCTACAAAAACCACCACAGCACCCAAAAAGAAAAGAGCGCCAGCCAAAAAGAAGAACCCCGATGATCCTCCAGCCAAAAAGAGAAAGACCCAGACCCAGAATCAGGACGACAATGATAAGAAACAAGCAAAGGCTGGCGAAAAGAGCGAGCCAAAAGGCACTAATAAAGGCAAGAAAAAGACCCCTGAAGTGGTGACTGTACCAGATCCAGAAAAACCTCCTATACATCCTGGTATGACCACCGATAAAGCGACTACCAAGGGAACCCCCAACTTGCCTGCTCCAACAGTAATAGACTTGCTCAATCCCATGAAAGAAGACGAGCCAAAGAAGAGAGACGAAAAGAAGGACGAAAAGAAGGACGAAAAGAAGGAAGAAAAATTTGAACCTCCTATAATTGCACTTGAAATACCGCTTATAGATCCCAAAGACCCCAAACCGGGCCAATCCGAGGTGGTTATCAATGTGTTACGGCTCTCAGAAGAAAAGTACGGGTGGTCGGCCATTCATCCCAAATCCAAATCAGCCATAGATATCATGGACGATATAATCGATGACGATGACGATGCAATGGACGAAGACGAAGAAGAAGAGCCCGTGGAAGAAGATGAAAAACCGGTACTAAGAAAGAAGAAAGACGACGAGTTGACGGAAGAACAATTGATGAGACAGCATGAGGTCAAGATGAATAGGAAGGTGGGGAAATACGACTACGAAGATCCATTCATAGACGATGAAGAGTTGCAGATGGAAGAGGAGATCACTTCCACCAAAGAAGGGTTCTTTGTATATTGGGGACCTTTGGTGGACGACAGAAACTTGACTGCAGGAGGCACCGCCAAAAAAGGCTCGTCCAAAGCCAAAAAGTAAGAGGAATCTGATTCTTCATAATGGTTTAGTTTTATGTACATTAGTATATCAGTATCACATACATATATCCCATATTGAGCCTGTGTTGATATCAACTTATCCGATCAAGAGCGATCTGCAATATACCGGCTGCGTTATATTCAAGCAGTTTCTCGTTGTCGGAGTATTTGGCCTTGACAATGGCGATATTGTCTTTGACTTTCTGGAGCACGGTGTCCAAAGTCGGTTTGTTCTTGACTAGTACTGGGTGGTCCTTGAGTATTACGAGCAAATTCAAGTAGGCTGTTAAAGAGGATAACTTGGTAGAGTCAATAGTGATGGTCTTTTCTACTTCAACAAACACCTCGTGGTTGGAAATGGTAAGAAGCTCTTCGATATCTTCCCATTTGCTCTGGTCCAAAGTGTAGTAGGTGGTGCTTGAAATTACATCACGAGAAGGCAATGGTGGGGCATTTAGAGATACCTTTGATAATTTACTAGTGATATCTTCCTCCCCCTTCTCATCTTCTTTGCCCTTTTCAAGTGCCTTTTTCTCTTCTTTTTCCTGCACCTTCTTTTTTGTCAACAACTCCTTCAAGATCCTCACCACACGAGCCTTGATAGAATCGTATGGTCCATTGTGCAAGGTATCGATAACAAAAGAATATCCAATTTCTTCTGGAGATACCGACAAGACCTTTGTTAAGGTAGTCAAAGCTTCGTTGTGAATATAGTCATCGAAACTTATAAACAAAAGCACTTGGTAAAAGATGGTCATTAATGGGGTTGGCACCGAACTCACCTCCAACTCTACCTTGTTGTCTGAGCTATTCCGCTGGTAGAAAGCGTACCATATCCAGTAGAGAGCCAAGTCTCTCAAGGATCTCTTGGAGAAGTGCTGGCTGACCATACCTGGAATAATTAGTCTCAATGTGAACACCACCGCGTCCTTGAATGAGAACGGAACATCATACTTCTTGCGCTGGACAGTCGAGTAGGTAAAAAATAACAAGATTCCTTGCACAGAGTCATGAACCGATTTGCTATCGCTGTCTACAATTGAGCCGGCCAAGTTCTTCTGGTAGTCAATGACCACCTTTTCGAATATTTCTCCAGTTAATTCAACTTCGTCATTCGAAAAGTCAAACGAATCAAAGAGCGCATGGGAATCGGCCACAAACGTCTTGAAGGTTGGTAAAAGCGAGATATCAAGCGATATAGCCAATTCAACTACTCTGCTTGTTACAGGCGCAGGAACAGAAACGTAGTTGGCGTTTTCAAGATACTTCAAGTGATCGGCAGTGTAGCCCAACGAGTAGTGTTCGGTGGCAAGAAAGTACACTTGAGACAAAAACGCCGTCAACAATTTACGCTGTAAATACTCTTCGTCCTCTTTAATCTTTGCAAGTTCTTCATCAGAAAATGAGGTTTCTTCAGGAAGTTTGGGGGCCGAGTAGTTTCTGATGAAACTATAAGCTCTTTTGATAATAAACTCTTCTCTAGAGAGACCACGATTGACGTACACGCAATTGATGAAAGAAGTGACGGCCATTGACAAGAAGCGTGATGGATAAATCGTTTCAAGTCTGTGAAGACAACATTCTATTAGTTCAAAAATACACCATAATTTGATATCAAACTGTTTTTCCAACCTCTCCCATCTCTCTTCGCTACGAACAAGTATTGGGCTTTTTGGTTGATCATTCTCTGTCTTCTCGTCTTCTTTGGCATCCTCCTCGTCATACGCATCGTCTCCTATTTTTAAACTGCTCAACAACTCACAGCTTTTCAATAACAACTCCTTGGGGTTTCCTGCAAACGCCAAAAGCTGACATATCTTCATCACTTTATGCACGCATGGAGCATCCCGTATGGGGCCATTGAAGTCGAAGTTGGATGCAACGTAAGGAATTATCAATGCTGGCAAATCCCAGCCTATCTCATACGTCAAATAGGGGTGCCTTTTCATAATTGCAAGCAAATGCCCCAAAATGTCTTCACGTTCTTGCAGGCTGTAGCGTTTAGAGTTGCTCAAGTGGATGTCAAGTAAGGTGGAGTAGGTCAAGTAATCCTTGGATTCTTCCGCCTCCACTGCGCCACGGTCAAGCGCATCGAAGATCTCTTCCAAGTACACGGGCTCAATAGTGGAATCGCTAACGTCGGACTCAGACATGGTTGGTGGGTTTGCTGGTGTTGGCGAAGTCCGACGATCTTCTGCGATAAAAGATGTGCTTACGTAAGCGGCACCCCACCCTTCGAGTAATAGGAGAACTCTGCTCGAGCAGAAAGATCAATGGAGAGTAAGACTATACGATCGGAAGCAGACGACAACGTCAGCTCATATACCGGTGGTGCTGGCACCACAGGCAATACACCGCGGCATCAAAAGACCGGTGCCGAAGTGGAAGCAGCGAGTGCACCAGCTGAACCCAGACCTGAGGCACTGGATATAGTGACGAAAGGACCAAAGGTTTCTGTTAGACTCGTACCTATAGGTTCTACGCCTGCCATCGAGCCTCGAGTGTACCAAATATCCGGCTCCCTGAAAGTGGCTACGGTAGGACAGTTCATCAAGAAGAAGCTCCGCTATAAAGGCTCGGTGCATTTATACATACAAAACTCGTTTCTGCCTAGTCCTGATGAAACTATGCTTGATTTACAGCTTTTTAAAACTAACAACGAGCTTATCATTTCGTATTGTTATAACGTAGCGTTTGGATAAAAATCAATCATGATACGATACCAATACATATCACCAACCATAGAGACTTGCTAAGCAAGTGAAACTGAATATATTCAACTCGATTCAATTGAATACGTCGATGGATAATGGACACTCCTGTCTACAGATTACGAGCTCTACGTCCCACCGTAAAAATCCTTGCTATCCTTGCGAAACTATAGAACTCGCGTCAATTACTTCACTTGACGTCTTATATTTCATGTAAACTGGTAATTTTCAATATACGATGTTATCAATGTTCACTTCCCCTTGTTGATTACAGTTGCACTTCTATTCTACGTTTTGGACCGAAAATTATATTAGTAAAACAATTCTAAGAAGAAAAAACCCAAATCCCACAGGACACCGTCAGGCGTACAACAGTATACGAATGGTGATATATTCGAACAAAGACTAAGTAGAAGATATTGGCATGGTTATTGGTATAAAAAAGAGGGTATACACACCAACTAAAAAGAAATAGCCTAGTTAAAGACAGCTCTAGACTATTATTTAGTAAAAGACAAAGTTGGCAGAACCAGAGGTAACAGTCACAGTACAACCGTCGGAGCCTGCACCGTTGTATTTACCGTCTTCGTACTTACAGTCACCCACAACATTGGAACCGCTGGTACCAACAATCTTGATGTTGTAGTTTGGTTGATCTTTGTTGTTAGGGTTTGGAATCAACGACAAGTAGGTGTTACCGTTGGTGACACCAGCACCCAACACAACTGGGGCCCAGTTTCCGACACCGGATCCTTGGGTACCCCAGATACAACCATCTTCGACAGAAACACCGGCGTTGTTAACGTAGTATTGGGTAGAAGTCTTACCTCCCTTCCAGGTGTAGTAATTGGAGGAGTCGACAACGGAAGCAGGAGCACTGCCACCGGCCTTCAACAAGGTTGGGACGTTCATGTTTTCGGAACCTGGGTAGTCGGTTCTACAGATGGCAACATCCTTGGAGATTTGGGACTTGAAGCTGGCGGTTTGGGAACCCCATTCACACAAGTACTTGCTGTCGCTGTTGGACTTGTACAACTTACCGTTCTTACAGTACAAACCACCAACAGAGATACCGTTGGATGGTTGTTCAGAAGGCCATTGGGTCTTGGACATACCAGCTTGACAAGCGTAAGAACAGTAGTAACCGTCCTTACAGGTGGAGGAAGTGTCACCGTTTTGGTTCATGACGGAAGCCCAGCCGCCCTCAGTGCTGGAGATCCAGTCGATGGCAATAACACCTTGGCCAGTTGGCAAGGTACCACAGTCGTGGACACCGTCTTCAAACTCTTCAGTAGGGTTGGAAAAAGCAGAAAGGTCACCCGAAACGCCACTAGAACCACTAGAAGAGCTGCTGGAGCTGCTGGCGCTCGAGGAGGCAGAGCTCGAGGTGGAAGAGCTCGAGGAGGCAGGGCTGGCGGCGCTTGAGCTTGGCGAGGAAGAAACTGCGGCAGTGGTGGCAGCTTCGGACGAGTAGGTGGTAACAGGCGAGGCAGTGGAGGTTTCGGATCCACTAGGAGTGATGGTGGCACCATCACCGTTGACGTAAACAATCTTGGTCACAACATCTCTCTTGTCGTGTTGGTGGTGCTTGTGACCTTGTAAAGGAACGGCGGAAGCGAGGGTTGCTAGAGCAACGAAGTTGAGGATAGAAGACTTCATACTAATGAGTGTAGGGGGTCGGAATAAAAGGAATGAAAGACTATAGTTAATACACTTGGTGGAAAAATGGCAGCAAAAAAAAAAGCGAGCTTCTGTTTGGAATATATAGAAATCGGCAAATAGTTAATGGCGATTTGGCGGTTGGTCAGGTACACGACCCCGAAAAAAGGCACTGTTATTTTCAAAACAAAGAATCTGGACATCAGTGCTCGTGAAAAAAGCAATATGTTTATTATCTGGACTAACTCGGCAGGGACAATTTACCTGATTAGGAGCCACATGCAGCGACTGTTTGTGTCACGATCGGTCTAGGCCTTGCCAGTGGTAAGGGGTGACACAGAGGTATATGGCTAGGTGTACTGCAGTGACGTGGAAAACAGAGCGTCTACCTGTTCCCACCGTCAAGCTGGTTCTAGACGGTACCAGCACTTGTCTAATTTCATACAGCCCATTTATTGTTGACGCTACACGGTACGTTGCGGTCTTCGTTCATAATTGGGCCCAATCGGGACAAAACCTTGGTTGGGAGACAGGTCACGTGGCCGTCTGTTGTCTGTGCCGAATCAGCCTCTCAACCAGTATCAGTGGCTGAATGGCACTGGCCCGAGTACCCATCGCGTGGTGGTCAGGTGACGGCCCTCTAGTTGCGACGTCCACCACCGCTCCCTTGCGGTACGGGGACAACAGCTCCCTTGCAGTATGGGGACGACCCCTGCCCCTTCAGGCCACAGGCACAGGACAAAAGGCACGAGCAATACTTCGCGATCAATTACGTAGATGAATATAATCCCCTCCTTCCCCCTCACCCTCGAGTTTCGCCTAATCCCAAACGGCATCACCACTCATTTGATACTTCGCTGAAAAATTCACACACCGAAAAAATATTTTTTCTCTCTGGTATGGCTGTAAATAAGGTTAAATTAAGGCGATAGTAAATGCACGTAATTTATGTATGCACTGAAGAAAATTGGGCCTAGACCAACTTAAATTTTCACCTCATCATCTAGGTTGAGGTGGTGCTTAAATTTCTTGGATCCCGTAAGCGAGCGATTATCCCGTATATTGGAGGTATTATTACGAATCGGGCATTTCTCGAGGGCCGGGGCCCAAAAAGAAATGGCCAACGTTACTAGGTATGATGTGCCCAACACTTCGCCCGAGTATTTTTTGCTCGACGCAGCATATATTGCCTAACGTAGATCTAGCCGTTCGCGCCTAACTATGACTCGCCCAGGGAGAAAATGTTCATCACCTTTCATCTTGACCGTAATTCTATCACGAACTAATACACTGTGCGAGTTAACTTGGGTGGGGTATTAATTTGTAGTATTAAAAGGGTATTTCACACATTGATATATATATCATAATAACAAGTAGGCGATATATAGAGAATTGAAAATTGAGATGGTTTGCGGCAACCATATACTAATAACAAGCAAGAACAAAACACTACCATTGTAAATAAAAGGAGAATAAGAAAAGTAATAAAAGTAATGATCAAATCCCCGTCAATTACCATTGCCAATCGGACATTTTAAAGTGTCGTGAACTGAACGCAACCAACCGCTTTGCACGGCAAAGTTTGCAACTATGTGGGTCCAGAACTGATTATTTTCGCATTCTAGACTTACAAAGTCCCTTCGTCTTCTATGCCTAGATTGAACCAAGGATGGCTCATGGCATCAATCGCTGTGATTCTGTCTTGGGGATTAATCACAAATAGTTTTTTTAGTAAATCAATAAGAAACCACCAGAATGTGAAATTACCAAAATTGATCAAGTGCTTATTATTTTGGTAATTGTAAGAGAGGGATTTATCGAAGTTAATATCGAGCCCGATCCTGGAACTTATGAACAAATCGATACGCGAGAGCTCTTTGACACTTTCGATGAACTTGGGGTTGGTATCACGAGAAGGGAACTTTAGGGTGAGCGAGTGACGTATGGTGGACTCATCATCAATAATCACATCGTCATCATCGTCGCTATCTTCGTCAAAGTCTTCATCTACATCCTCTTCTTTGTCACCGTCCGCAATGTATTCGTCGGTAAAGTAATCCAAACCGCATTCATTGGAGTTTGCTTTCAGAGTTTTCACCAATGCCTTGTCAATTTTGTAGCCACAGATCTTTTCGATCATGGCCAAATGTTCCAAATTGTCGTGGGTTTTGAACAATGGCTCTCCTATAATAAGCTCTACCAAGATACACCCAATCGACCACATATCACAAGGATAGGACCAGCCTGTTCCAAGGACTATTTCGGGTGCTCGATAGTGTCTGGTGGAAACTATGGCCGAGTGGTACTCATCATTAAAAATAGCGCTTCCAAAGTCAATGATCTGAATTAACGGGTTCTTTAATATCTTCAGCACTTTGGGGGACTTTTTGGTGCTTGGCGACGAGCTTCGTGATTTTTTCGACAGACTCGACTCCTTGTCTGACAAATGGGAGTAAGCAGAGAGAATTGTCGAACTGTACAAGTTTTTCTTTGCAAAAGAATCGTCATGAAGGAGAATATTTTCTGGCTTGAGGTCAGTATGGATTAAGTTCAAGTCATGGAGAAACGTGACTGACCTAATCAACTGTTTCGCAAAGGCTTGGACGTGTGATCCGGGAAACGAAATGAACTTGTTGTTTTCCAAAAAATCATACAACGAAATCTTCAACAAGTCTGTTACAATACAGATATGACCTCTAAAGTCAAAACATTCACGTAAATGGATACAATGATTGATATTTTCATTGTCAAACTTTTTTAACGTCGATAGCACTCTCAACTCTATTCTGGCGGCATCACGATACTTCTTGATATTACGTATAATCTTGATAGCCACATGCTCTCGATTCACCTTGTCAAAACACTCCACCACCTTTCCAAACGTTCCCTGGCCCAAAAGTTTGATGATGATGAACCTATTGGCAAACAGCTCGTTGACTTTAATAATATAGTGGCCATTTTCGTCGTCACATGGTGGAAGGTTGAGTTGGTGAGGAATCACGTTCGTCTTGATTTCACCCAACTTTCGGGTCTGTAGAATGTAATTGTTGGGCAATTTGTTGTAAAAACACTTTGCCTGGGGTAACTGAGGTAAAGAATTGGTCCGTTGTTTCTTGGGCTTGGTGGAGTCGTACGGATGGAGCTCAATCATGTTATCGGAGTTTACGGCTTCGCTGGCATTATTAACATTGAACATGTTGTAGGCAGCAAACGACTCGTGGTCTAGCATCAACACAGGATCAGAATTGTGTCTTGGTTTGGGCACCACGTTGCGTTCTTCCAATATAATCACTTCGTCATCGTCAGATATGTCTTGGTCCAAATGTTGGTCATATTCGCTTTCGTCTTCTTCTAGCAATATGTCGGCACCCACACTGTGTAGACGGCCTCTGGAAACCGTACTGGAAGACACCATATCCATTTCTTCATCCTCGTCTCCCACAAGGTACAAGTCCTTGTTGAATGTGGGTTTGGCCCCGTTATTTTTGAGGTATTTCGAGTTGAAACTGGGCATTTCATAATGGTTCAACTTGTCAAAATTAGATCCCGGAGATATTCTAGAGGCCAGTGAGGACGGTCCGGTGGACTCAATGAGGTCACTTTCAAAGTCAAGATGGATGCTCTTAGTACTTGAATTTGATGAAGACGACACAATGGCGTTTTTGTTTGTTACAGACTGGTTTGTTTCTTCGTTTGAATCTTTCACTTTGGCAGAATCGAATGTTTCACTGAACCCTCTGGGTCTCTTTCGATTGGAGATCATAGTGGGCATAAATAGATGGAATACCAATAGAGTGAGTATCTAGACAGACTAGAGCAACAAACACCCCGTTCTGGTACCTTATGAATCACTGGAAGGCTAGTAATGGCGAAATATATCAACTAATCTGGGACAACAACAAGGCGTCGTTGGTATTTCGTTAGGGGGTAGATTTAGGTTTGGGTCGTGCGCGGACCGCCCGACAAGGAGTAGGCACGAACACACCGTGCAAAGCGTAAGTAAGCGGTGGCAGAGTAGAGCAAGTAAGGGAAAGCAGAGATGAGCACGTTTCTACAGAGTGTACACTGTATACGTGGCGCATGGTATACTTTGTACCCCAAGTGATGGTGTTTATCCATGTCGACGTCGGGGAGAGCGTGTGTACACCGTTCTGCGATAGTTGCCCGAGAGATGTTAATAGCGTGCAGCAACGTCTGTGCTGACTTGGAGAGTGGAGCTGGGATATCTGGTAAAAACGGGTCAAAATCCTGCAGTAGGGCGGCTCGAATTTCTCAAATGGAGCGTGGCGCTGCGACGAAGCTTATTGGCCAGTGGCGCCCCTCGGGCGGGGTACCACGGGAAGCTTGCCGAGAGTAGACCGTGGGGTGAACGTGACCAAGCACGAGAAACGATTAGTGAGCTCCCGGAGCTAGAACACAGGTCACGTGGTCTGCGAACCTGGCACACTGGGACAAACTCCAGCGTGCTCGGAGTTGATCGGTGATGTAACCTTACCAGGTCCCCTGATGTGCACTCGTCTATACTTTCGCCACGCGTGGCGGGCAAAACCAGACATTTGAATCCATGCATTTCATAAATTTCAGTATACACCTGAAGTATTTGTCAGAGTCTTAACTCCGGCAATTTCTTCGCTTCACAACTCTGGATCTCGTCCCGATGACCAACTCTAGAATCCACTCCGAACAACCGGACTTCAACGGACTCCGCTACTGGAGTCAGCCTTTCGCTCGCTAACCTATATCGGGATTCCACATCACGTGCCCAGTTCGCGATTCCCGGGTAGCTGCTTACGTAACACCAGACCAATTAAAACGGGCCACAAAAACCAATTCTTGCTGTCGTCCGTTTCTTTTGTTTACTACCCAGAGCTAGTTTGCCTGACGGCTACCCTGCGTTCTAGCTTTGGGATGACCCATCTGTTCCTCTCAAGTTCTTTTAACACCCTGATGCATGTCAACGTTCCTAACGGCCTACCCTCGACCAATAGGCGATTGTGACAAGACCAATTCTTTTGTTTAGGCAATTGTGTCAGACCAATTCTTTTTTCTTCTCTCGTGCTCTCACCTGTTTATTTTGGCTTCCCACTAAGCCTATTCTGATCGCACACTCACTGGTATTGTGCATGCTTTTTCAGGACACGGACCAATTTTCCCAGGCAATTCTAATCTTTGATTATATCATTCCTTTTTATTGATATATACCACGATCCCCAGAATTGAATCAATTAGAACTGGAGAATCTAGTTTTTTTTTTACAATCATAATACAAGCACCATCAACCAGGGGAGTGACGTACCATTCCCTACCAATAGACCTCCACACAACACATTGCACAACTAAACATACTACTTGAATTACACAACTAAACATACCTACTTGAATTACACCACTAATCACCAACTAATATCATCAAATAACACAGCATTATGGATATTTCTAGTATGAACCTGCCTAGTGAAAATACGAATCTGCCAGACAACAACCCAGGTGCAAAACACGATCCTCCTGAATCATCCACCTCCAGTAATCCCACCTCCAGTAATCCCACCTCCAGTGTGCTACCTAAAAACATATCGTTGAATCCACATCCTCCGCCCGATCTTAGCAAACTGAAGAAGCACAATGTCAATCTGCTCTTGCCACTCAATCAGGCTAACTTGGCATCGCGTATACCAATAGGCAACACTATCATTAGTTCGCTAGGAAACTCGCGCTCATCTTCAGCCCAATCAGTTCCTGAAACCATCCCTAGCTTCAACTCAAACTTGTTGGGTCCAAATAGCTCTGTAGGTTCTGCCGCACCCAATAATCATCATGCCACTTCTGAAATTTCCACCACTAATACACCCAAGAACTGGGCAATAAACACTTCCAATCCGTCCGAGAATGAATACCCAGGTGCTATGGTAAACCAGACCGATAATTCAAAGACCCGTCCGTCGACTCTAGATACAGATGAGACCAAGTTGTTGAAGAAGTCAAGAAAAGAAAACAAACTCGAAGAACCACACAAGGAAAACACAGAACATGCTCAAAACGCAGAAAATGCCAACAAAGAGAAACCGTCTGAAGATTCGGGCGGCCTGACGAAATCCCGAAAGTCTCAGCTTACAAAGAAATACTTCTGTAAAGTGTGTAACCAAGGATTCACCAGGAAACACAACATGGTTTCACACGAACTTATCCACTCCTCACTTAAACCGCATGTCTGTACGGTCTGTAACCTTAAGTTTCGTCGTATTCACGATTTAAAACGCCACGAAAAGCTCCATACCGGAGAAAAACCTTATGAATGTGAAAGGTGTCTTCGTAAATTTGCCAGGCCCGATGCATTGACGAGGCACCACCAGCTTCCTCATGCTTGCACAGCAATAAATGTCGGCTCGCCCAGTGACGAAAACCAAGATTCTAATCCCGCCAGTACCTCCAATACCGAGTTCAATACCAACGAGAAAAACTCTCAGAACAGTGAATCATTTAATACCACTCCTGAATCTGGTTCTGCAAACTTTCAAGGTCACAAAGCGCCAGTGTCAAAGTCGGAGGATAACAAAAATAAGTTCAATCTCATTCCGACTAATGCTCCGTCCCTTAAATCTCCATCGAATTCCCCATCGCCAGGTGGATCTCCTCCAATATCTTTTGGCAAAGCCAATTACGATCTAAATCGCTGGAAAGCGTTCCAGCGACAAAGTGATTATAGCTCGCTGAAAAACTCCCAAGCTGATCAAAATCGCCCTCCCTTTGATACCACTACCACTACAACAACCACAACCACCACTACTACCAAAAAGAATAAGATGCAGAATTTTGGACACGATGCACCTGAAAACACCCAGGATAGTATAATGAATTATGAGTATGGAAACAATCAAGGAAAATTGATGTTGAACCATGGTGGTCGTCGTCTTAGTAACAGTAGCAGTGGATCTTCTGCATTAACTAAATCAGATGATTTATATCGCAGGAATAATATGTTGCCTCCATCACAAGGCAAGTTCGTGACAGAACAGTCTAAATTCCAACTTCCACCTCCTCCAGGTTCGCCCAGAGTTGCTCCTACCCAAATGTCCACCCCATCAAGTAATGAACAACCATTGTATCCAGGTACTTATCGAACCCCACGCTTTGGTTCTGGCTCCCCAAGTAACCTCAACTATAGAGATCAAAACTCCGGCGAGCAGCAGCAATATCAGCAGCAATATCAGCAGCAATATCAGCAGCAATATCAGCAGCAATATCAGCAGCAACAGTATCAACAGCAACAGTATCAACAGCAACAGCATCAACAGCAACAGCATCAACAGCAACAGCATCAACAGCATCAACAGCATCAACATCAACAGCAACAGCACCAACAATTACAGCCACAGAACTCTGGTCAACCTCCCTTTTTCATCCATCAACAAGGACGTCAATATTCTCAGCAAGGCGGTTTTGCTACGCCGGGAAGCCTTAGAGAACCAAGATTGGAAGGAATTGTGGGTGCAAATGGAAATAACGTTCCAATGGCTAGCTATCAAGATCTCGTCAGCTACATCAAATCATTACAGGACAGTTTGGCAAATATGAACGACAGGATTCAATTTTTTGTGGATGACGTGACTGGCGCCAGAACAGCCCAGCAACCCGAAAACAGAGATTACTTGCAAGAGATGGAGGACTTGAGGAGAGGAAGAGAGTTCAGAGAACAGCAGGATAACTACGACCGAGAAAGAGGCAAGTTGATGAGAATGCAGGACGAGAGGAGAAGATTATTAGGACATATGAATACCCAGTCGGAGTACGAAGGGTCTCAGTACGGAGGTAGTCCGTACAATCCAAAGAGAAGAAGGGAAGATGAAGAAGGAAGATGAACAATCCAAGAGGAGAAGAAATGAATAGTGTAATGATTCATTACATTTGGCTAGCATTGCCATTATTTATTGCTTATTACTTGCTTTTAGTTAGATGTCGAGTGTATAGTATAGGATGATCGGTGAAATAATAATTAGACAAGGTGACTAATCGTAGGACATAGTAGGCTATCGTAAATACAAGAGTGACTACACAGTTTATTAGAGCACTTGCAAAAATATCAGCTAATAGCAGAGTAAGCTCGAAACTAGCCATAAAAGTGTAATCTTGAAGCTATCAGAGTGTGTCGAGGCCCTTTCAGAATATGTGTCGAGCATCTCGGAGTAATTTCAGCGTCAATATATCTGTGTGAGTGACACACTTTGTGCTATAAAATAATCAGACTATTTGAGTTAGTGAATAGCTAAAGTAGTTAGTATCGAGTACTATTGTAGTAATTATCAAAGAGGCTATCAGAGAGATCAGTGAGATCAATGAGATCAGTGAGATCTATTTAGCTGTTAGGTCACGTGCACGGGCCCCCGCCAGGGATAGCACCACAATGGGCTTTGAACTGTATTCTGCACTGCAGTCCGACTGATACCGAGTCAGCAGTCAAGGAGAACGTACATCTGGCTGTAGCTTGAAGCACTCCTCGGTGCCTCGCAGTCCGGGATCAAACGAATAGTCGGCAGCACCCGGAACAAGCTCCCCAGGCGCCTCACGTGCGCGACCAGATCCCCCTGGAACTGCCCTGCTAGAGGTGGCAGCCTTGCAAAGCCGAAGCAGCCCCCGTAGAGAGTGCTACGACCTTACTCCCCGTGCGCGTTCACCATAGCGCGTTTCAATCGGGTCAGTTTCAACGCCCTTGGCCCCCACCCGACGCCTCCTCGTGCCTCTTTTGTTCCCCCGTAAATTAACTACGCACAAATAATACCCCTTATCTTATCGAGCCATAAGGAGTGACTCTACGAAATAAGAAACACCTGCAACAGTTGACTTCATTGACTTTGACTTCATTGACTTTGACTCATTGAATTGACCAGTGTCTAGCTATCTGAGCTGTGTTATAAGCGACGATACTTGATTCCACGCCTAGCCCCTGTTCCAGTGATTTGCCGCCATTTGCCTTTTCGTACCACATTAGTTATCTTTCTTTGCCATGTCGCCCCCGGAAGAAGACTGGTCGATTATTTCGTCGGCCTCGGACATTGACGACGAGTCTACTGCCAGTTCCAGAGAGCAAGAAGACAGTCCTACGTCTGCTATTGACTTTATTTTACCGGAAATCCACTTGGACACTTCCAAAGAGATCACCGATCTTGATGATACCATATCGCTTGATCCCGCAGAAAAAGCTTCCGGTGCCAAGGTGCCTACCACCGCCGATACCGCCGAGGCCACCAGCGTGCCCACCGTACCAGAAACAGTAGAGGGTACTACTTCTGGCGTCGACTTCAAAATCAGATTCTACGAGAACTTATCGCACATCAACGAGTCCATCAAACAGAAATCATCCGACTTCTACTCCAACTTCGCGCGTGTCAGACTTGAACAGCTCAATGACTACATTTCGCACCAGGAAGATACCTCTTTGGTGGCCACAAGCTCACCAGACGTACATGCGAAGGATAGTAGCCCCGACATGCCCCTTGAAACAAAAGACCCAACGGTCGTGGCCAGAACCCTCCACTCCTTGCAGCAGTTCTTAGACAACCACTCCGATTACTTGTACTATTACTGTAGTGGGGTGGTGTTGAGCGTGTTGTTGGTTTACTATTCCGTAGACTATGTGTCCGCCGCCGTTTACTCCGAGCCACAGCCACAACCAGCACACCCCGGTGTTTGGAGCCGCGTGTTCAAGTCGTACGATAGTTTGGTATCTTTATGGGATAACTACATCTACGAAGACGAAACGGTGCTGAAGTACTACTTCTTTTCTAAGAAACGAAGAATCAACAAGCTACTCAGATTGGGCCACAAGTATGCGTCGGCCGCTGTGTTGGGTGCCCAGACTTTCACCACCAAGTACATCAAGACCCCAGTTACCTACAGTGTCTCTGTAATACCACAGCGTATCCCTGTAATGTGTGACACCACCCGGCGCCTTTCGCGGCAATCCTGGCACACGTTTGCAGAGTATGCGAATTTGGGTGCAAATCGCGCCTCGCGGGATATGCTCCACGCTTACTCCCTCGGTAAAGTGTATGGTGACTTGGCGTGGGTCCAAGCCAAGAAATACGGTGGATTGAGTTGGAGTAGCTTGAACAGATATTCAGCATCCACCTGGCAGTTTGTCGCCAACAAAGATACTCGCCACTCGGTGCTTGTTGCTTTGAATCGTGCTCATGATGCCGTCAACACCGCTAGCCTCAAGTGTGCCAGTCACGTGTCGAGCCTTTACCATGAGGCTAAACCTCTTTTTGAGGAGGCTACAACCGGCAGTCGTGTTTATTTACAGGCCATGGTGGATAACATCCAGATCAGCTCCAAGTACATCAGCTCGATGTGGGATGGGCTTGTTTCTATTGACAGGCACCCGCACGATGTGCAGTGTCTGGCCAAGAAGGCGGTTGTCAGTGCTTTTACGACGGTAGGTATGTTCTAGGTTGGTTAGTTCGGTAGGTAGTTAATATATGTTTTTCTTACTCTGTATACCTATTGTTCTTTCACTTACTACTCTTACTATCACTCTTTCCACCAAATCTGTTAGTCTGTTCCACGTGAGGTCGTGTCCGCGCATATCTATGGACGTTTTTCGCTAAAACCGCCTTCAAAAGCCAACACCACTACAACTTGAATTGTACCATTGCAGACTCAGCTAAAGCTAACACTGCTCAAATACTACCACGATGGGTATTCCCAAATTCTTTAGATTCATCTCTGAGAGATGGCCCATGATTTCACAGTTGATTGATGAGAACCAAATACCTGAATATGACAACCTTTATCTCGATATGAACTCGATCTTGCATACGTGTACTCATTCCAATGACGACGACACGTTACATAGAATGACAGAGGACGAGATGTACACGGCCATTTTCAACTATATCGAGCATCTTTTTGACATCATCAAGCCCACCAAATTATTCTACATGGCGATTGATGGGGTCGCGCCCAGAGCCAAAATGAACCAGCAACGTGCCAGAAGATTCAGAACAGCTTATGAAGCTGAAGTCAACCTTAAGAAAGCCATTGCTAATGGCGAGGAAATACCATCTGAGGATCCTTTTGACACCAACAGTATCACGCCCGGAACGGAATTCATGGCCAAATTGACGGCCAATTTAAAGTACTTTATCCATAGAAAAATCTCCACCGACTCCTCTTGGGCAAACGTCAAAATCATCTTGAGTGGCCATGAAGTTCCTGGTGAAGGTGAACACAAAATCATGGAGTACATTAGAATAATGAAGTCTCAAGATGAGTATGATCCAAACGTAAGACAGTGTATATATGGATTGGACGCTGACTTGATCATGTTGGGGTTGGTAAGTCACGACCCGCACTTTTCGTTATTGAGAGAAGAGGTCAAGTTTGGCCCGCAACGAGGCAAAAAATCCGACAACTTGAACGACCAGAAATTTTATCTCCTTCATTTATCATTATTAAGAGAGTACCTTGAGTTGGAATTTGATGATTTGAGTGTGAATTTGTCTTTTGATTATGACTTTGAACGAGTTCTTGATGACTTTATCTTGATCATGTACGTGATAGGTAACGATTTCTTGCCCAATTTACCAGATTTACACATCAATCATGGGGCTTTCCCTCTTTTGATTGAAACTTTCAAACAAGCTTTAAAACAATCTGACGGGTACATAAATGAGGGTGGTAAGATCGACTTGAAGAGATTGAATATCTGGTTACACTTCTTGTCTGAGTTTGAATTGGAAAACTTTGAAAAGGCAGAAGTTGATATCGAATGGTTCAACAAAAGGTTAGATGATATTTCCATTACTGGTGAGAAGAAGAGAAAAAGAATCGGAAAGTTGATGATCTTGAAGGATGAAAAGAAACTCGTTGGCTTTGTCAAGCAATGGTTGATGGAAGTTGCTACCAAACCCATCTCCGAATTGATCGCTTTGGAACAAAACGGAGAGTTGTCAACCTTGAAAATCAGTCAGGACGATATCGATGCAAACTTCGAGTTTTTGAAGGATTTTGCCTTGGAAACAGGTCTTGTTATAGTCCATTCCAAGTCTACTGACCAATGGGATTTGAAGCTAGATATTGATGGAATTTCTCCGTACGAATCCGAAGAAGAGTTTGAGGAAAGAGTTAACCAATTACGTAAAACCATCAAGAAGTACCAATCAGCCAATATAGTTGAGACGGAAGAAATCTTGAACGAGACCAAGAACGTTTATGACCAAAAGTTCGTCAGCTGGAAAGATAAGTACTATAAGGAGAAATTGAAGTTTTCGATTCACGACAGAGACGAGATGGTTAAGCTTACGAAACATTATATTGAAGGTTTGCAATGGGTATTGTATTATTATTATAAAGGATGTCAATCATGGAATTGGTACTACAAATACCACTATGCCCCCAGAATTTCGGATATCAGTTTGGGGTTGGAAGAAATGATCAAACTCGGAGAAGAAATCAAGTTCGAAATGTCGGAACCATTTAAACCGTTTGAGCAATTAATGGCAGTTTTACCAGCTAGATCAAGAAACTTGATGCCTCTAAGCTATAGACATTTGATGGTAGACGAAAAGTCCCCAATCCATGAATTTTATCCTGATGAAGTTGATATTGATTTAAACGGTAAGCTGGCTTCATGGGAAGCTGTTGTATTATTAGATTTTGTTGATGAAACCAAATTACTTAGTGTATTAAAACCAATGGAAGCTAAGCTCACCAAGGAGGAGTTTGCCAGAAATTCGTTGAGCAAATCGATATTATTTGTTCACAATCCACAGATAAACTATGTTTACCCATCGCCAATGCCAGGTTTCTTCAAGGACTTGGAAAACGACAAGTGTTACGAAACCCACGCCGATTTGCCTGAGTTGAAGAATATCAGAATCGGATTGCTTGGTGGTGCCAAGACCGGTAAGGAAATGTTGGCAGGGTTCCCCAGCTTGACTTCAGTTGACTTCAAGTTCAGATTGGTCAAGAATGAAGTCAAGATCTTCAATTTCCCATCCAAATCCGAATCGATGATCTTGACCATTGAAAACTCTTGGAAAGATTATGATGCTCAGAAGTTTAGTGAGACTTATCTCAACAAAATCATCTTTAGCAAGTGGCCTTTCCTCAGAGAGAGTAAGGTGGTTAAAGTGTTGACGGCTCAAGAAAAATTTGAATCGGTTAAGACTCCAAAGGGAGGAAGAAAATTGGTTCATTCTCCTGTCAGAGAAGACGAGTACAAGGACTTCAAGTACAATGTGCTGTCCATTACTTCTACACTTGATAAAACGAAGGGTGTCAAGATTGGAAAGATTGATATCTTGGTATATGTCCAACCCGTCAATGGACTTATTAGAAACGCCAAGGGTGCTTATGTCAAGACCTTTTCCAAAGAATTGGAAGTCTATCCAATTCAGTTGTTAGTCAAGGATATTGTCAATAAAGATGCAAGGTACCAGACCAGACAACCATTGCCTATTGAAGAAGAGTATCCTGTGGACTCCAGGGTCATCTTTTTGGGTGATATGGGTTATGGTTCGTCTGCTAAAGTCGTTGGGTACAACGATGACAAATTAAGTATCAAGATCTCCAACATCCAGACCTTGAATGAACCAATTATCGGTAAACAAAGACTTAGCATTGAAAGCCGTGACTTCAAGTACTTGCCATCGTTTGAAGTTGGTAAGCAGTTGAGATTAAATGGGTTATTGTTGCTGAAGTTGACCAGTTCTTTTTTCATTGACAACAACGGCCAAAAGCTCAATATCGGGTTGGAACTCAAGCTTGATGGAAAGAGGCAGAAAGTATTGGGATACACCAGAAAAGTCAATGATAAGTTCTGGGAATATTCTCCTTTGGCTGTCAACTTGCTCCATCAGTATAAGCTCAAGTTCCCGCAATTGTTTGTCAACTTGAACAAATTTGATCCTAAAGCCAATCCAAGAGCGAGAGACTTGTTCAAATCGCCAGAGGAAGTCAAAGCAGTCCGTAGTTGGTTGAAAGAAGTCAAACAGGATTTCAACTTTGTTTCATTGGAATCTGAAGGTTTCACCAAGTTCAGTTACCAGGCCATTGAGCAGTACATGGATACCTATATTCAACAGGATATTCCATTGATTGACAAGGATATCAAGGGAGTACCTCGAGAGGCGGTATTGAAGCCCGAGGAATCCTACCAATTGCTTAGTGACCAAAGGTTTACTTTGGGTGACAGAGTCAGCTACATTCAAGACTTTGGTAAGGCACCCACCTTGTCAAAGGGTACTGTTGTAGGAATCACCACCAACGGCAGCAAGACCGACTTGTCGATCATCTTTGATTATCCATTATTGAATGGTAACAAGATGAATGGAAAGTTGAGTAGTACCAGAGGTTTGAACGTTGATTCGTCTTTGGTTTTGAACTTGACCAACAGACATTTTGTCTATCATAGCAAGGCTTCCAAAGGTAGAAAGAAGTTGAGCGAAGAAGAAAGAATTGAAAGAGCCAAAGCTATCAACCAAAAGAAGCAAGAAGCAGAAAAGTCAAAGAAACAACAGGAAAAGTCCAATCAAGAACAACGTTCTAACTACATGTTGAATCTTTTGAAGAAGGGACAAGAGGGCAAGGACGATACTAAGCCAAAGGAAGAGTCTCCTGCGCCTAACGATGATGCTCCGGTCAATTCCCAATATATCAAGCAGATTTATGGCATGATTTACTCGGATGTGATGAACGACGGACAACCTAGAGTACCACAGGCACCACAAGCACCACAAGCACCACCAGTTGCAGTAGGAGTAACGGGCCCATTTGTATCAGGAATGCCGATTCCGCACGTCCCAGGCATTCCACTTCCTCCCCAATACTACGCTCCTCCGGCCTATTATGGAAATGGACCACCAGGACCGCCAAATGGGCCAACTGCACCAAATGGACCGCCAAATGGGCCAACTGCACCAAATGGACCACCAAATGGACCACCAAATGGACCACCAAATGGACCACCAAATGAAGCCAATGGTGCTGATGCAAACGGATCCAATGCGAATGGTAGATCTCAAAGATCTGACAGAGGCAGAGGTGGTAGAGGCGGCAGAGGCGGCAGGGGCCGTGGACGAGGCAGAGGCCGTGGAAACTCGGCTCCAAAAGATAGCTAGTAGTTTGTATTGATCTATATACAGGTGACCATTGGTCATGTAGTCAGGTACTACCGTAGTAGTTGTAAAGATTCTGGCGTTTCAGCTTTTAGTTTTCTGGTTTGGGCTCTGATTTCTCTGGCTTTTTGGGCTCCTTTTCTTTAATCAAGGTGGTGGTTTTGTCACCCGGCAAATTGACTAGCCCCAAAGAATCCCAATCTGATCTGTCCATCAACTGATGGTCCATTCTGCACCCAAGGTAGTTTTTGGCTAAAATCCGGCAGTTGGGCGCGTTTTTGTTCTCGGTATACTTCATACACTGAAGGTATTTGTTCATGTACTCTGTGCATTCTCCCTCATGATCAAGGGGAAAAGATCCTCTTTCGGGAGGTGTGGGTGTCCACGCTCTGAAATTACCACCTGCGACGTTAGAATGGCCTGGAATAAACGCTGGAATCTACATACCTGGTGCTCCGGTAGCCATCGCTGTGGTGACAGAGATGAAAGGTGAAAAACTGATACGGGGAGTGGAGGTCACATGCGCCTGTGCACGTGAGACGGGTGTGCTGAGGATCATGTGTTTTTCGCCCGGGCGGATCCCCCACACCGTGCCCCACACCATGACTGGTGAGTCAACTTTGCGCAGCCGGAAACGGCCCAGCCCTCGACGTATGGACAAGGTCTACTAAAGTCCGCGGGACGTTGGCTATTGCATCTGTGCGGCCCAAGGGAAGTCGCCAGACACGAAAAATTTATCGCCGGGCGGAAAATTTACATATGATCTATAAGACGAATACGGAACGCTGTCTGAACGACCGGACCAAAACCTAAATACTACCAGGGTGATACTAGACGATCGCCCATAAACACCCTAGTCACTTAGAGTGCTTGCTAGCGGTGGTGGACTCTAGCGGTGGCAGCGGTGTAATGGACCATTCTTCTCTTGTTGTATTTCTGTTGTCGCACTCTCCCCTCCTTCGCGTCCATTATCTTCGGTTTCGGCCGTTGGTCTGTACGCAATAATTGGGTCGTCGCGATTTGTGGAGAAAGTCATTTCTCGATGTTGGTCGCATTCAAAATATATTATATTAGTGCTGATTTTTCAACCAGCGTCTAAAATCGCCCTACCTTCTTTTTTGATACAACCTTGATTCAATTCCTCTTGCTAGTTGGTGCCGATTCACCTGTGGTATATTGTTAGATTACATCGGTTATACATCAGTCAACCTAGTCGTCTTCCTTCCGCCCAATCAATACACCCTGTTTGGAAATCCTTGGTGTCCCACTCCCAGTCCCCCAATTGTGCATAGAAACACCTACATTCTACCAGTTCGGTATTTCCCAAACTTCCAACCCACAAGCTTCCCACCCGCTCGCCTGGTTGTCCACCTCGAAATTTTTCTTTTCGTGATTTTTCTATCTAATTTCTCGTTGATTCGCTCTGCTTAATTACCACCCACCATGTCTGCCACAGCCTCGGAGCTTTTTGATCAGTTTGCATCAGTAAATAAAGGCACTGAGCCTTCACTCTCGCTAACCGAGTTCATCAACATCTTGGCTCCGTTCCAGTCGGATATTTCAAAGGAAACCTACTCCCTTTTATACTTGATCGCAGATGAGGGAAAGAAAGGTTATGTCAGCAAAAGTGACTGGACCAAGTTCATCGACACCTTGACTTCCCAGGATGGTGAGTTCAAGCTCTTATACAACTTTATTTCTTCCAAATCAGACATATCATCGCCCATCACCTCCGACCAATGTGTCTCGATTCTCAACAAACTTAACACGTCTATCGACCCCACCTACCAACAAAACTTGGTAAAGTTGAACTGGACGTACTTTTCAAGGTTTTTCTCGCCTGATAAGACCATGAAGTTCAACGAGTTCATTACTTTGATCAACTTTTTGCCAATCACAAAGTCCATTGGCAACTTCGAATTGATCGCCGGGGACAAGAAAACCATCAACAGTGAACAGCTCATTGAGCTCGTATCGACCACTTTGAGCCATAAGTTGTCTCAAAAGTTGAAAGGCAATTTGGCCAACATCACTGATTTCTGGCCCGACACCCACGAATATTCGTTGTCGAACTTCTTGTTCATCTACAGTACTTTGAACAAAGTCGACTTGATCAATGAAGTCATTGCCAACACTCCTCCCACGTCAAAGGATAAGGATGACATCATCATAAATAAGCAGGATTTGTACAACCACTTGAACGACCATTTGCTCAAGTCCTCCAACTTCAAGCCTATTTCGAGTTACGAAATCGACTTGTTATTCCACTTGATCAACAAAAAAGAAAATGACAATATTAGCAGAAAGGAAATGATCAGTTATCTTAATCCTAACTACAACAAAAACTTGAACACCATTTACTCTATGTTCGACCACCCCAACACTGCCCATCCTTCCACTCACCCCAACACGGACAACTTCTCTTTGTGGCCCATCTACGACTCTCTCTACTCCTTCTTCCTCGGTTCCATTGCCGGGTGTATTGGTGCTACTGTGGTATATCCTATTGACTTGGTCAAAACACGTATGCAGGCCCAGAAACATAAGGCATTGTACGATAACTCGCTCGATTGTTTCAAGAAAATCGTCAAAAACGAAGGTTTGAAAGGTTTGTACAGTGGTTTGGGTGCTCAGTTGGTTGGTGTGGCTCCTGAAAAGGCCATCAAGCTTACGGTAAATGATTTAGTTAGAAAAATCGGTACCGATGACGACGGCAAGATCTCCATGGGCTGGGAAATCTTGGCTGGTATGTCTGCTGGTGGATGTCAGGTTATTTTTACCAATCCTTTGGAAATTGTCAAAATTAGATTGCAAATGCAAGGTGGCTCCAAGTCCAACAATCCTGGTGAGATTCCGAAGAAGCACTTGGGAGCTGGGCAAATCATAAAGCAATTGGGTCTCAAGGGTTTGTACAAAGGTGCCAGTGCTTGTTTGTTGAGAGACGTACCTTTCTCAGCCATTTACTTCCCAACCTATGCCAATTTAAAGAAGTACATGTTTGGATTCGATCCTAACGATACCAACAAGAACCACAGATTGAGCACCTGGCAATTGTTGATCTCGGGTGCCTTGGCCGGTGCCCCTGCTGCATTCTTCACCACTCCTGCTGACGTCATAAAAACTAGATTACAGATGGAAGCCAAGTCTCACGAAGTCAAATACTCTGGTATTGCCCATGCTGGTGCCGTTATCTTGAAGGAAGAAGGTATTAGTGCTTTCTTCAAAGGCTCTATTGCCAGAGTGTTTAGATCTTCGCCTCAATTTGGCTTTACTTTGGCTTCTTATGAGTTCTTGCAGAACCTTTTCCCATTGAGTCCTCCTTTGACCAGAGAATCCAACTTCAGAACCATCGCTGGCTACCCCGGTGTGTACAACTTGACAAACGACCAAGTGTATAACTCTCAAGGTGAAGGAAAAAGAATTGTGTACTTGAACAAGAGTGATTTGGACTCAAGGTACAAGGTCAACGATGCCTTGGTCAAGTTGCCTGCTGAATACATCTACAAGTCTCAAGATGCCATCAAGTTGTTGTTGGATATCGACTACAAATTCGGTCGCTTCAATGAAAACGCCTACAAGAGTTTCATCTCCAAGTGAGCACATAGTCAAAATTGTTTTTAGCCATTCTTTTTATTGAATAGATTATATATGTTGAACTTTCAAAATCCTACTCTCCCATCACACTACTGCTGTCACTTCTGCTCTGCTTTTCGCAGCCAAATTGAGTTGATTTTTAATGGCTGCGAAAAAAAAAGAAAAAAAATCTGCTGCAGAGCAGAGGTATGATTGAATAAAAGAGCATGTTTCCCCATAATTTGAAACCAGTAATCATGTCCATTGCTAGTTTCATTCACCGCATGTTCAGCCCTGTGCTGCCTCAAGTGTTTCCCGAATTGCTGGAATGGAAACCCGAATTAAGTTCGTCCGTAATCAACGATGAGACCTACAAGCTCTATTTGGAGAGCATATCAAGAAAGTTGCTCGTATCAAAAGCCCACAAGAGTATTGAGCTGGATGAAAGGCGTATGCTTTTTCCCATGAAACGTCACCTGCTTGATAGTTTGCTCAGTTTCCGATCAGTGGTGCCGCTTGACATCAATATCACTCAAGACATGGTCAGGCTAGTTGAACACAACTTGCGAGACTTGAGCAGTCTCGATGGCAACTACATGTACGACGGCCAGTCGTTGGTAAGAAAGTATGGTGTGCCAGTGCGGATATTGGGGGATGGTTCGTTTGGGTGTGCGTATCTATTTGAAAGTCCCTTGGGGGAGAAAAAGGTGATCAAGTCCATGAAGATGAGTCTGCCATTAATATTGAAGTTGGCAGTGGGCGAGTTTATGAGCACCCAGAGACTACTGTCACAGTACGTGTGCAAATCGTGCGATTTGCTAGCATCGACCAACAACCCCGACGAGTTGTTGTTGGTCCAAGAATACTTTGAGGGAACCGACTTGTTCGAGATGCTAAGCGAATGCGTCAGACTCGATAAGGAGCTACAAAACAAAGCCGACATTTTCAAAGGCTTGTTTGACGCCGTTCGCCATTGTCACGAAATGGAGATCTGCCACAACGACTTGAAGCCTGAAAATATCATGGTCAACCCCACCACTTTCCAGGTAAAGCTAATTGACTTTGGCTTGTCTCTCCACAAGCACACCCCCATGAGTTCACAGCTGCTATACGAGTGTCTTGTCTGGGGAACCGATGGGTACACTGCACCATGTTTCAAGGTGGGAACTGTGTTGAAGAGTGGGTTCGAAAATGATCCAGACTTGACGAGAATTACCGAAGCCAAGGATATTTGGTCGCTTGCGTGTGTGATGTTCAACATATTCTCGAGTGGCTACAATTTATGGGAGTCGTGCAATAAAAAGGATCCATTCTTCAGCCACTACTTTATGTACGGCAAGCTAGTGTCGATCGATTTGGTCAGGGCCAGGTTCAAAGGCTACGAAAACTACGATAACATGGTGGACGTGTTGTCGGTGATGCTTGCAAAACGAGACCATCAGAGAATGACCTTTGATGAGTTTATGCACAGTAATTGGTACCAGAAAGAGTATGGCCCTCCCAGTAGTTCTACAAAGGAGTCCGACTACGTCCTGATTCCCACTAGTTCTACAATTTGTGAGTCGCTTTGATCGCCAGAGTCTCCATAATACAATACGAAAGGCCCATCTGCCCCAATATGAATCAAGTTCTTGGGCAAAGTGGACGGCTGGCCGGGCTGCTTGCTTGTCAAGAGCAAGTTGGCTTTGTTGCAGCGATTATCAAAGCACCGGTTCAAGTTGAAAAGCTTGAATTCGCCTTCTCTTTCATGCACCAAAAGATGGTTCAGGTGCATAAAGCATAGCTGGTTGGTCACATTTTCCATAAAGTAATTGCCGAGAGTCTGGTACAAGTTTCTGTGGACCATTGCTCCGTGGACATTCTCCTCGATGGTGACCTTGACGATATTGCCTCGGTTCAAAATCAATAGCTTTGAAGGCAGGAGCAAAAACGCCCCGATAAGCGAAGGAGTCTTGGAGATCACCGAGCAGAACCGGTTCAGCAGTTGGTCCACCTCTTTGTCTATGGCTTTTCGCTTGAGCGTTATTAGTTGTCCGTACGTAGTCAAATGTATGTAGTCTTGTTCCACCACCATGTTTTTGAACCTGTAGTTTGCATTTTCCAAAGGATACGAGAACTCGGCAAACCAGAACCCAACGAAGTGGATGTGCGTAGGCGACACCACCTCGAATTTAAGCTTGACTACTTCCAAACTACTGGTCACCAAGAGTATTTCGTTCTCTTTGCTGACCCAAACTTTCAGTATCACTTGTCGTACGCTTCCGCCGAGAAGAGGACGGAAGTTGTACTCGTAAGTGGGCTGATTATTATTGTACAGATCATAACGGTCGAGAAACGCTTCAATGAGCGGATCCTTTGACCCAAGAGGAGTCTTGGCAAGCGACTGGTTGATCTGGTCTATATCAGTCTCGAGCTGTCTTCGAGACTCTACCTTTTCGTGGTCCCGTCTGTTGATGCTGACAAAACCAAGACCAAATATCTGGTCGATTACAGCCTGAACACGCAGGTTGTACTTGGGTCTGGCTCTCAAAACGGCCATCAAAAGGCTACCTGTGAAGTCAAGAACGTGTGGGGCCTGCCCTTTCTTGAGTTCTACGTGCTTGAACTTGATAAAGTCATGCTTCTGGCCAGGCACTCTGATCAGAGCGTCTTGTACGAACGAGTAAATGCAGAAACCGGCGGTTTCGGTGGCACTGGACTCACTGCACGAATCAAACACAATGGGCGAGGTGACGTCGAAGTCCACTACAAACCCCCTGGTGTTGAAATCGATCATCTCTTCGCCCAAAAAGTGCCACTGCGAGTGGTGTGGATCCCATATTTTTAGCCTAAAGTCTTGTATCGGGTCATTGGAACTCAACTGAGTCACGAGGTATGGTCCAAACTGGCCCACCACTAGGCCGGGTGTTCTGGGAGTGGTTTGTTTGACCCGTATAGTACTGGTATCGACCATGTCATTGTGATTAGGGTGGGCTAGCGGGCGGTATTTTCCGGTTTTAAGCTGTAAAGTGCCCTGGAAATTGGACAGGAACCGGCTTCGGTCCATGTCTAGTCTATTGTATGCTGAAATCTGCTTGGAAACCTTGGTTTGTCCATTGCGCCTGAATCCTTTCGGATCTCGTTCTTGCTCTCGGTACACTTTTCTTCTCTTCTCGGCTTGCACCGAGTTGTTGTGGTACTTGTTGACGGTGGAGGATGCCGTCTGGGCTCCGTTGATCACCTTGAAGTACTTTTTGCGGGCTTCATCGTAATAGAACCCCGGTATATCTGGGGGCATCTTTAAACTGGTGTGTTCCTAACGAGAAAATTAATGAGAATGATAACGCGCTTATTTACAAGGACATACATCGCTAGGGATGGCTACTCAGTTGGTAGGGATTCATTACTATTGATACTTATGTTACAGATTACGCTGCTGGAGACACCAGCCCAATAGCGTGAAACAGAGCGAGGCATTTAGCAAGATCTTGCAAGAGTCTAGCGAGTTCTCACCAAGTCTCGAAACCCTAGTGTGAGTTTGGCAGTCTCTTGATTGTTTATTTTGTTAATCGAAATCTAGGTCGTAACTCTCATTGATCTTCTCGTCTATCTTGGTAAACTTCTTCTCGTTAACTTTACGCATATAGAGCTCCTCGAACCCGTTGGACCGATCTATACCGTCCCACAAACACCCAGCCTTGATGTCAAACCGGTTGACAGGATTGACTCCCTTGGAGTATGTGAGGTGATCGAGGCTTCTGGAGATGACATGGGGGTCGAAAACAGTCATGGGGTCGTCAAACGCCTCGACTTTGGCACCAGGGCCCCGGAACGTCTGCTTGGACTGTCGTGTTTGTTCCTCTTCCGAGAGCCGTATCTCGCGTACTTCCTTTGACTGTTGTTGCTTCTGTTTCTCGGCTTCGTGCTGGGCTCTGCGTGCCTCTATGTCTATGATCCTACCCTCCGAATCTCTGTAAACTGTCTGGTTTTGCGGTGGTGCTCCTTCATCTTTGTTAGTGGCATCGCGGTCTTCTGGTATGGCTCGGGAAACGGCGCTGGGGTCCACTGTTTGGCCGTTATCTATACGTTTGAACCCTTTAAACTGCTTGGTCGGTGCAGCTTGTACCTTGACGGGTCTTGTTTCGTCGGCCAACCCAAACATATCGGTGTTTTCGCCGTCCTCATCGGCAACCTCGTCATCGCTGGGAACCGTCGTATCGAGCTCAAACTCGGGTTTCTGGACCACCACCACCGCTTTCTTCCTCTTTTTCTTCTTGTGGTCTCCACCTGAGCCTCCGCTCATGTACTTGCTCAAGTATTCAGCTCGAGAAGACATAATGTGTGAAGGTTGCTGAGAAACACTATGGTTATGGCGGGGCAGATGATTTTGCAGTGCGATGAGAGGTCTAAAAGTGCAACCACAATAAGCAGGACCATATGTCGATAACACAGTCGTTGAATGTTACTAATGATACGTTGATATACTTTTACATTACATTTAGACTAGTCGAGTATGACTATGCAACTAATCAATATGGTACGACTAGCCAGTCCTATTTAACCCGCACAATCTGTGGTGTTCTATTCTAGTCGGTACCTGTTCGTGTTTTCTATTAGGTGTGGTTTTTTCTTGTTCTATAACTTTACTTGAGCACCTTATTGACTTCATTATGCAACTGAGCCATGGTTTCACACAACTCCATGAACAAACTGTACTGGGATTTGATCACCTGGACAATACTAAACAAATTGCCAAACCCGTCTCTGCACAGTCTTTCTAATCCGTTCATTACAAGATCAAGTTCAGTGACCAAACTTTCGTATTGGTTCAATATATCGTGATACTTCTTGATTTTCTTCACAAAAAACTCGTTCAACTGGTACAGAGACGATAATCGCGTTCCGGGCGTGCTCAACTGTAAAATAAGCTGGAGAATCTTGTTTATATCTTCTGTAAGCTCGGTGTTTAATAGCTTCAAGTTGGCGAGCTGGCTGGTGTCGAACCGGAGTGCTTGTCTGGTGGACAAAAGCTTGTTGTGGAGATAAGAGATATCTTTCGGTATGGTATCGATAAGCGCATCGTGCTTGGAAACGTCTGCTTGGAGAGTGGTGGCTATCAAGTGTTGGGTGTTTATGTACTTGTCAAACTGCTCCAATTCTTGTTTTATGGCTGGAGGAAGGTCTCCTACACGAGTCATGGCCGTAAGTTGTTGTTGCTGTTGTTGCTGAGGCTGCTGTTGTTGTTGCTGCTGTCCCAAACCTCCTCCAAAGAGTCCTCCGGTACTGCTTGAATTATTTGTGTTGCTACCTCCAAAAAGGCCTCCGCCGGAAGTTGTGGTGCTTTTATTACTGCCAAAAAGTCCTCCTCCGGTACTTTGGTTGTTATTGGTGTTGTTGGCACCAAAGAGTCCTCCACCATTGGTGGTATTGGTAGTATTATTAGTTGTGTTGTTGCTGCCAAAAAGACCTCCCGAAGCATTGTTGGAAGAAGCATTGTTGTTGCCGAAAAGACCCCCTCCACTATTGGTGGTATTATTTTGGGTGTTATTTGTGTTGTTTCCAAAAAGTCCACCTCCAGTGCTATTGGTGGTGTTTGAAGTATTTCCTCCAAAAAGTCCGCCTGAAGGCTTGTTTCCAAACAATCCACCAGAAGCTCCAGTATTGGAATTGGCTGAATTGTTATTACCAAAAAGTCCTCCTCCAGAAGAGTTGTTGTTGGTGTTTGATCCTAAAAGTCCGCCACTACTGGCTGTATTGGAGGTATTTCCACCAAACAAACCGCCACTAGGGGCGGCTGTTTGTGAAGGAGCCAATCCTGCTGGTTTACTCCCAAATAATCCCCCTGATTGTGCGTTGTTGGATCCAAACATTGCGTCTTGTTGTTACCAGTATGAAGGCCAGAAAAGTTTGTACAGCATCAATGTCATGTGATGGTAGCGCGTGTTATTGCACGTGATGGTTTGGGGTGTGGCTACTGATGCCCATCACAACAACAGGACCACGAGAGGGAATGGCATGGACCAAGACGAAGAGGACGGTAGGCGGTTTGCAGAGCGGATACGCAAAGTATGCATTGAAGAGATAGCTCGAGCACGACAACAAGAACGCGAACGGGGGGCGGAATTGGTAGCTGAGCTCCGCCGTGAGAATGCACTGCTTCGCCAGCAGCTCGCTCGGCTTCAACCCGCGAATCACCAGAAATCGTCGCCAGAGAAAATACGGGGATCAGGTGGAGCGCCAAATAAGATGAACACCTTCTCCGGGGTTGCGAGTCTTGGGGAGATACCGGCCCTACGAAGCCACTCTATTAGCGAATTGCCTTTTGACAAATTGCCTACGCAATACTCGGATGACGAAAGCGTGCAGCGATCATCACCGGTTAAAATGGTGCTGTCGCCAAGGCGAACCTTGGGTGGCGACTCAATGGGTGCAACCACTGATTATACAGACTCGTCGCCCGGTAAGCGCGAGGAACCCCGCGAATCGATTGGTGGCGCGGCCCCCGATTTAGCGAGACCTGATGATGTCAAACCGAAGCGCGCCCACGACGAAGTCGCGCCGCTAACCACACCAACAAAGAAGAAGGCTAGAACAATTCACACAGTAGTGCCGCCAATAGTAGGACCGCACACCATACTTCAAAGAAGAGAGTTTGTGCACAAGTATTATCGGGAGAGATATTCAGACACCAACGACATGGTGAATCTATCGATAAACCCCATAACCGAGCAGATGTGGATCATCTCCGATTTTCGACCCAATCCGTCGTACGTAAAACCAGCCGGTGTAGATGTAGGAGGGGTTACACGACGAATGGGGCTCACTCGCAACGAGGAGGACAAACGGAGAACGTTTTATGCCTTGGCAGGCGAACACAAAAAAACCGCAAACCAACAATCGGATGGTGACTCCGAAGACTCGTCCGACGAAGTACCAGATTCATATGACGACAAGGTAAGCCAGATGTTTGACAAGTTTGCCCTGCCGCCTGGGTTCATGGTGAGTGAGTTTCCTGGAACCCAAGAAGACGCACGGCGGAGGAAAATAATACAGCGCCGGCAGGTGCGACGGATCGAGCGAAGAGTGAGTGCGTGCGTGGCTGTAAAACAGGGCAAACAAGTAGGAGAGTATATATTTCGCCACGACGTGCTTAATTGGTACGTGGTAGCTGATAGATGGTACATTGAATAAACACTCGAGTTCGTCAAGATGCAACCGGTTGCAAAAGGAACTTCCGAACCCGAAGGGCGTAGCCCCGGTCTGTATGGAAGCTAGGATGTACGTAGTGAGTGTGTGCGATAACGTAGGGAGTGCCCTTTTGAGTCCGGTCCGTTGTAGAGCAGTACTAGAAATATATGTAATAAGCCTGTGAATAACGTTTCACACACCCAGTTAGGTGGAAGGGGCTCGCTATGTAATTTTGGCGCCGATCGGTGATAGCTGCTATTGATAGCACAGGTCTCTATTGAGCTTTTTTTTTTTGCAAAAAGAAACGAAACACAAGGCCCCTCCTATTTGGTAGGGGACAATCTGCAACAATGCCGGATCTTCCACTACTGTCGCAGTAACCTACAGCACACTGTATCCCCTCCTTCCGAGACTGTACTTGGCGGACTGAAGTATTCAGAATCTTATGCTTCGATACTTTGGAGTTGTCTCACGAATACCTATCATACCTACCCTATGGCTTGTCCTGATATTTGTTTCCAAATTTGGCGTCAAGTTACGCACCCCTCCCTGATATCCGTGGGGAGAGAGGTGCCACGATTCTCATGCTCATTTCTACTTTGTGTGTGTGTTTGAAAATTGATTCGGCTAACGCTGGGTTTGGAAAAAATATCTGGACTTCTCACTAAAAAATTACCTAGATTACCAATACTTTTGTCTGTGACTGATATATATAGCCGATCCCACTAATGGTCAGCACATACTGGATACTAAATAATATTTTAAATTGCCTTTTGCTTCCAGTTAGTCTCTGAGTTATTCAATAGGGCATGATGTGTACTGATGTCTCAGTATGTCAGACGATGTCGCGGTGTCTGTCTGGCTCGTTTTCCTTGTATGCTCGCTCGTGTTAGTGGGCTTTGAAGCTCCACAAATCCATATTCTGAACTGCCTCCTTCGGGGTTGCCTTTGCACCGAGCCGATACCAGACGTTTGTTTTTTTTTCCCAGACGTCCCACCACCATTCCTCACTAAGCTCTCCCTAATATCCCGCTGCGATTCTCTCCACACTCTCACTATTTTTTTTTTTTTACCAGGACTACCATTATTAGCAAAGTACACAAAACAGTAACTGTATAATCAGGATTGATCGTTTATCGTGATTTCCATCACAGGGGGTTTATATATATGAGGATTGGAATGTATTTTGTAACAGATTATTAAGAAAAGTTTGACGCCAACAATTTAAAAGACGATATAATCCTTTTTTTCCTACCAGAAAATTTGTTTGCTTGTTGTCTATACCATATTTGAGAAACATCTGATACAAATCTGACTATACTGACTTGGTCAAATTCTCGAATATACCATCCGTCAAAAACTTTTTGGTAGCCAACTTCAACAAAAATAATCACTTTACCAATTCACAAATCTATAACATTTTTCATCCACCAGCACTCCTATTATAACCCCCCACCCTCCTTTCACCTCTTTCGCCACCTTAGCATTCGCTAGATCATCATACTCATCCTCCTGCTCGCTTTCCTAACTGCGGCGGTAATTTTGTTAGCAATTTTTTTTGGGTCCCATGGTACACTCTCACAATCTTTCGGTCAACCTGATCAATTCTATCATTGAACCAACCACCCCTCCCAAAGTGGGCGAGATAAATGATCACCCCACGTCCCATGTTCATCCATTTCACGCCCACTCTCACTCAAAGTCCGCATTGTGGGATTCCAGCAGCCGTTTAGATCACCACTTGAATCTTCCTAGTTTCGAATTGGGTGCGACTCTCGCATCCGAAAATGCGCCCATTGTGGAGGCCACCAAATCCAAACCATTACACGCCAACACGTCGTTAAACCAAGCTCCAAATGCCAAGGCCTTGTCCAAGAACAATACACTAATTTCGTCGCCGTCGCTTGTGTCTCAATCCCAATCCAAGCTTACCGCCGATACCAAATATACCGACACCCCCAACCCCTCTAAGACTAAAATCGATAAAGAATATCTTGCTTCAATCAACAAACTATCTCTTGTTCAGCTCAAGTCGGAGATTCTTAGACTATCAAAAGACCAGTACGGATGCCGGTTTCTTCAAAAGAAGATTGACGAGAACTTGGTCTCAAGCTACCAGGCTCGTCTTGCCAACTTTGAAATCATCTTTAAGCAAATACACCCTTACCTCTACGAACTCATCATAGATCCTTTTGGCAATTACCTCATTCAGAAACTCATCAATTACTGTGACGAAGAAAACCTTACGCTAATATTGGAAATTCTCCAGTCCAACTTGTTCCAGATTTCCATAAACCAGCATGGTACTAGGGCCTTGCAGAAAATCATCGACAACCTTAATAACCAACACCAGTTGAATCTTCTCATCAAAGGTTTGAAACCCTACATCATCGAATTGATCAAAGATCTCAACGGTAATCATGTCATTCAAAAAATTCTTAACAAGTACCAGCCTGCGGACTGTCAGTTTATTTACGACTCCATCATTGAAGATCTTTACGTAGTTGCTACCCATAAACACGGTTGCTGTGTGCTTCAAAAATGCTTGAATCATGTCACTTTATCGCAGCTTACCGAGTTTAGCCAGTGTATCCTCAACTTCAAGAACTTCCAGCTACTCATCAACGATCAGTTCGGTAACTATGTGTTGCAGTACCTTATTTCTATCAATTCTTTGAAGATCAACTACAAGATCTTCGAGAACTTTGTTCAGTACGGTATCAACAATCTTTGTAACTTGAAGTTTTCCAGTAATGTCATCGAGAAGTTCCTCAAAAATTGCTACAACAATGAAGTTTGCAATATTGAATTTTCAAACTTGAAGTTTGAGTTGATCTACAACATCTTGATCAGTGAATTGAATAAGTTGATCAACGATCCATATGGTAATTACGTCATCCAGACATTGGTAGACATCTTGGTACATCCTCAAGTCAAGTACTTGGAAGAACCCAAAGATATTAATGTTCCAAGACGTTCATCTTCCCCCTCCTCCCCAGTAGCGCCTACCCTACTTGCTTCCAAGTTGAGTCTTTTATTACCTTCGGATTATGCTCACATGTTTTACTCTGAAAGTCTTCAAATTGTCATTATCAAGTACTGGTTCCAAAATTGCAAAATTGTATCTTCTTTTGGCAAGAGAATCCAGTCAAAAATCAACCTTATTCTTAACAATGGAGTGAACTCTCAAATTCAGCAGAGTTTTGGCAAGATCAAGTCGAGATCTGTCTCTATTGACTCGAAAGTCGGTGAATCTAATGGCTCCACCCCTCAGAACTCGGCCGGTCAGCTCCCACAAAGTATGAACTCAAATGGTGAATTCACTGTCTTGAACAATAACGGCCACTCCAGTTATCGGTCACTCAGTGTTCCTAATTCTAACCAAGAGGCCAATTCCAAAGTAAACCAACATGGATATCATGTTCAGAACTCCAGAAATTTGTCATTGCCTTCTAACTACCTTAATTCGGGAACCAATTCCATGATCAAAAATTATGTATTCGGATCTGATTCGATCTCTAATTCAACAAACAATTTGCCAGCTCATCCTCAGCACCCACAACACCAGCCTCATATGTTTGTGAACAATAACGATTTTATGGTGAATGAGTACCCATTTGGATATCCAACTCATACTGGTCCATCAGGATTGGGACCAAATGGTATGGGTGAAAGTAATGGACCCATTTTCAACAGATCGACCCCGATTAACCACCGTTATTCCTTTAGCAATGGAAGTAATGATGTAAATGGCGGGGTTTTTAAACACCAGCACCAGTTGTCGTTTTCTGGATCATCTAGTTCCAATGAACTCAATGCTAATGGCAATAATTCGGTTCTGATGACTCCTGTTCATAAACAGCACAGCAGCGTGTCTTCTTTATCTCAGCTCAATTCGTCTCAGCCCTTGGGACAAAATACTGCGTCCAATCAGTACAACTTGGGCATGTATGCTTCGCCACCAATGGGCTATAATCCGTCTTTAATGAATAATTATGGACCATCACAACCACCGCCAATCAACCAACTGCCATATACCCAAAACGGTATGCAGCAAGCTTTCCATTCAAATCAGCACCCCCAGAATTTCCAACAAGGGGCACCACCATATGTACAATATCCTCCAGGTCAAGGTCAGAGTCAGGGCCCTGCGGGAAACAACTTTCGTGGCGGATTAGGTTTCGGTTCGAATCACAGTCACAATCCTTCCGTTTCTTCAACTTCATCTTTGCATAATGGTGGTCCAAATGCCAGTGGTATCAATTTCAGTGCCTCTACTAACAGTAATGGAAATTCACTAGTTGCCCCCAATTACTATCAAGGCTAATTATCATTGATACCATAAAGTTTCCCACCTATGTTTTTTTCAAACCACTTGCATTTCAAAAACATTTATTTTCCACCAATGTATTTTTTCCACGTTTATTTACAAATTTATGAGAGTCCTTATTTATGTATAGTTATGTTATGCTGTTTTCGTTTGATTTAATTAAATGGTCCAAGAACTAAAAATCAGAAAAAAAAAAAATCACCAGTTAGTCAAACTCAAAACTCAGCACAAGCCGCAAAAAATGTCCACCAATGAGAGATATTTATGATTATTATATTGCGCCAGTCGCAATCCCTGTGATAAACCCGAGCACCGCGAACCCACTCTGAGATCCCATCAAAGTATTTTAATACAGTTTTAGCCAATGCGGGCAAAAAATATATAGAGCGTATAAGGCAACTACGATTGCTTCAAATGTGTCAAAAACAAATACTCCTATCAAATTATGTAGACAACGCCATAAAACAAAATACATTACATCGAGAAGCTGCTAGCAATTGAGGCTGATTGGCTTATAACACTATAAGAATAGTAAGTAAGTCAATTGTTAAGTATCTCTTCAGCTAGCCAATTCTTAATTACTGCAAGAAACTAAGGCGTGTGCGACCAAAAGGTCGCAACTTTTTTGCACCCAAATTTGCAAAAAAAGAATGATCTAGCCGAGGATCGAACTCGGGGCCTTTTCGGTACTTACTGTGATAACACCTGTAAACGAAACGTGATAGCCGCTACACCACTAAACCAGATTCTTGAGTTGGCTGGCCAATTTGTGGGTGTTATTGTTGAAATTGGTTGAACACATTCTTTTATAATAGGCATGAGCTAAGCACTTAACCTGGGTAGTTGAACCAACAACATGATTTTCGACACTCATAAGTACTGCTAGAGCTACCTTACAAAAAAGTTCAACAGCGTAGCATACAAGCCGTAAATTGTTACTTTTATTTCCCAGTTTCAGCAATTATTCTAAAAAATTGTGAATTTGAAAAAAAAAATTACAATAACCGTGATCGGTAGTCAAGAGTGAAAAACTACAGATTCGACAAAGTTGCGTTATCTTTCTACTATAGTCTGCTGTAGACTGTAGACATACCCACGGAAACGAGCTAACTGAAATACCTTGTCTGTTAATTTATGTCTTCTTGCTGTCAACGCGCTTCCCCACCGCGCCTCTCCGACATAAACCGGCCACTCTGATCTATAGTAGTTAACTATTGCCCATTTACACGACTTACTCCGGGTCCGGGGTAGTCCCCGCCGAAATCGACCTGTCTACGTCAATATACACGGATCCGAAACGGTACTACGACAACTCGGACTTGACACGTACCAACGGTTGACCCATCATCTCTCCTCGGATTATTGTGCCCCACCTCGAGTCTTGCCAATCACATTCCTCTCGTCCATACCCTGGCATACCTCTCGCCCATAACCTCTGTCATCTCACCAATCATCTTTCACAAAACACTTAACCATAATATTGTTTGTAGACTAGTGCAGACTATTTGGGCTTTTCCATCACTTCCATGTGCCCGGTCCACGGATTCGTTACGCCCGAAGAATCGCGGGCACACAAAATTTTCGGCAGCACGGGTGGTGAGGGTGGTGAAGAAACATCCTAGCCGCAGTACTGGTGTACTGCCACGCACGCCAACTATAGCGTCCAAAATGTTTATCGTGAAAACAATTTACAACTCTACCTACACTATAGATCAGTTATAATGATGAACAGACAATTCATTCGTGGTTTTTCTGCTGCCACCCCAGCCAGAAACTATGCTTCTACTATCAAAAACTTGAAGGTTACCGCCGACACCAAGCTTATCTACCAAGGTTTCACCGGTAGACAAGCTACTTTCCACGCCGAACAAGCCATCGCTTACGGAACCCAAGTTGTTGGAGGTACCAACCCAAAGAAGGCCGGCACCACCCACTTGGACAGACCAGTTTTCGCCAACGTGAAGGACGCCATCAAGGAAACCGGCGCCTCAGCCACCGGTATTTTCGTTCCTCCATCGATTGCAGCTGCTGCCATTGAAGAGGCAATTGAGGCTGAAATTTCGCTTGCTGTTGCCATCACCGAAGGTATTCCTCAACACGACATGGTTAGAATCGCTCAGATTTTGAAGACTCAAGACAAAACCAGATTGGTGGGTCCTAACTGTCCTGGTTTGATTGCTCCAGAACAATGTAAAATCGGTATCATGCCATCTCACATCCATAAAAGAGGTAAGGTGGGTATCATTTCCAAGTCCGGTACCTTGACTTACGAAGCCGTTGCCCAAACCACCCAAGTTGGTCTTGGTCAATCTTTGGTTATTGGTATGGGTGGTGATCCATTCCCAGGTACCAACTTCATCGATGCCTTGACTTTGTTCTTGAACGACAAGGAAACCGAAGGTATCATTTTGATTGGTGAAATCGGTGGTACTGCTGAAGAAGAAGCTGCTGAGTTCTTAAAACAATACAACTTGACCAGACCTGAAGGTCCTAAGCCGGTTGTTTCCTTCATTGCCGGTGTTTCTGCTCCTCCAGGAAGAAGAATGGGTCACGCTGGTGCCATTATTTCCGGTGGTAAGGGTGACGCCAAGTCCAAGATCGCTGCCTTGCAATCTGCCGGTGTCATTGTCGAACCTTCTCCAGCTAGATTGGGTAACTCTTTATTGGCCGAGTTCAAGAACAAGGGTTTACTTTAAGTAAATAAATAGCGAAAATACAGCTGTCTAGAGCAGTATTAGACTCATGTATACGAAATATGCACAGTAGCTAAAAAAGAGAATAAGAGGCTTGCCCGATTGTCTGGACTCAATCATTATCGACGTAGGAAATAGCCCAGCGAGATCATTGCTAGCGAGAACAGGAAAACACATCACGTGACACGACATCCGGTCAGACAGGGCTCTCTGTTCCTCTTCTCTCAGCACAGAAAGGTTCGGCTACACCAGACCGCACCTAGCGCTGAGAACTGACCCGCTCTACTCCTCTGTACTCTCAAATCTTGTTTTCCGATTTTTTACAACTCATATTCTGCGGCCCTATCTGCTGACCCTAGAAGGTCGGAAGTGTCGCTTCACGTGACACACGTAATCTGTATTCTCGCTGGTTTTCATGGTGATCACCCCAATCTTCCTGGCTGCACTAATCACCGTTCACTAAACTCTCATTCTCGCTCGATATTGCTCGCTATCATCACTTCTTACTTTTTAATCACCAGAGTGTGCCAACATCAGTGGAACCGCCACAGTCGGTTCCAATTATACGTAAAAACGAGTAGTCGTGATTCATTGTTCCTTAGTGACCTCCGAACGATTTGACGTAGTTTATAGTGTTGGTTTGGCTGTGATTCGTTATAGTGCGACAGCAGCAAATGGTGCTCAGAAAATGTTACAGAAATGGTGCGTACAATCGAACCGACTTCTTTCCAACCCACCCAATATTCATACATTCCTACATTTCTATTATTCATATCTTCGTGCCTGTGTATACTCATAGCTTTGTACAGTTATTCTTACAAGCCGGCTCCATTTGTACATAGGCCTATAGAGTCACTGTAGGAGCTTCCTTCTGCTCTCCGTACTGTCTTGGAGCTTTTCCCGCGCACGACCGCTAGTACATTTTTCATTTTTTTCACTACATTTATTCAACACCACCAAGCATGATGAGAGGTATAGTGAACAGTACTTTTCGCCCATTGGCATTCACAGGTGCCAGGGTGCTGGTTGCCAGAGTACCCATTGCTTTCATACTGAGACAGTTTTCCACATCGCCAGCTGTCTTCAAAACCAACACATCCACCAGAACCAAAGAGAACGTACACGATTTGGAAACGTTCTTCAGCTTGATTGGCCGTGATACTTTGGAACATCTCGATGCATTCGACAAGGACCTAAACAAATTTCTCAAAACCTCGTCCAAAGAAATGAAAAATATGGGGATCGATGTGTCCACCAGACGTTACATGTTGAGATGGATCCACAAGTTTGAAAACAACTTGGAGCCTTTGAGAGAACACAAGAAGGGTAAGAAGAAGAACGGAGGAGAAAGAAACGCCAGGACCGTTTTGGCCAAGAGAAAGGCCTTGGCCAATTTGGAGGAGAAGGAGCAGTTCAAGAAGGACGAGCTTGCTGCGGAAAACAGAGGAGAAAGAGCTTTTTAATGTACATAGAAACAAAACGCACAATAACACGCACCATAGATAAGACAACAGGTCACCTAGACATTCACGTAGATCTCCATCTCTACTTGGAGATGGCATAGTCACATGACCCACATCACGCGCCTACATATTGTATATCTATTTGTGAGTGTTTGTTTACAATCAACATCACCATGAAAGATAGAATAGATCACAGCCTAGCGGGGTTTCTACAGGCTCACGAGGGCCAGCCGCTCGGTTTCTCCAAGAAACACAACCTAGCACCTCAAAATCACAAGCACATCGAGTCGGTGGCCACCAGCTGTCTCCAGCATAGTCTAAGCCAAAAGCCATTGCAGGACATCGAGAACACCTCCGATAGTTTCAAATGTTTATACTTAATACCCCGTACATTTGAAGAGTCAGTTAACCTTGTCAGAAAACACCATGTCTTCACAATCCAGCTCCTTGAGTCCAAGAATATCGGCCATGCCATCAAAGAACTCAGTTCCATATACCAAGTACTAGACAAAATCATACACAACCGTAGCATTAATAACACCAGCATACCCATATCAGCTCTACTAGGGTTACCGCATCAGGAATTGCCCGAAAACCCTCAATTGACTACTTTGGTGGTGGCCTTCGACTTCTTGGTGCTCCAAGCATTACTCCAATATTTGTCACTAAACTTGAGTAATGTGATTAAAGGAAGAGACGAGTTGGTTGACTGGACCATATTCAAGTCTGTGAGTGCCATATTTCTCAATAATAGCGAATTTTCACAATGGATTCGCCTGTCTTATCATATATCTCCCGATAACATAAAGAGGTATACCAACAACAGAGTCAAGATGTTAAAGGGGTTTATGAAGGTTCTTGACGTCGTAATAAAGAACAGTAGCCATAAAATGCTCAATAAGTATCATGCTTGCATGCTGTTGAAGCTCGGAGAACTCACGGGCGAGGAAGAATACTTCAAGAACTTGTCCAATTGCGCCGAACTCACACCATTCATTGAGGATTTGAGACTGTTGCCGCAGTTTGAACTGACTGTACTTGCGCTTCTTAACCCACAGATGCAGATCGAGCAGATTAAGGACGCACAGTCTGACACTGGGTCTGGAACCACTTCCAACGATATACTCAGTACTATAAAGGCTCTTTCTGCAGAGCCATCGCTGCTGGACCTTTTGACCCAGCTAAAGCTCCAGTTCCTACATTCAGATCCCCAGATTTTGCGCAATAAATCTGTGTTTGATGCCATATATGTATTTCCCTTAACCAACACTCCAGCATCATTTACGTTCATGCAAATTGTCATATCGTATGCGTCGAGCTCTTCCAAGACGCTCAGACGCCTCTCGTCCCCAAACTTATTGGTAATGGACCGTTTCACTATTCACATCAAGTCAATTATCGATCAGCATAATAGCCACGAGCTGCAGATGGACACATTAAGCCAGTTGTACGCTATATTCAAAGCATTTAACCAAAAAAAACGTATTAGAAACTTGTCCAATCTCTACTACCAACTTGGCCACCGGTCCAAAAACATCCGTGCATGGCTGATATCAGTGGAGTACGAACTACACATACATTCACTAGATTCCAGCCTTGAAAACTTTGATTTTTTAAAATTAAAAGTCCACAAGGTGCTTGATATAATGTGCCAGGAAAATGCTCCAGAGATAGCACCGATTTTTATCAAGTTTTTGGAAATTAGCCGAGCGTACGAGACAGACGAGTCCATTATTCACCTTGTAGCCAGATGTATTCTTCACAATGTTACCGTGGCTGAGACTCTCTTTAATAGTACACTTGGTGATGAACTAAAGGCTGATTTGGCTACCAAATTATTCATTGTCCTAGGAAAGAGTTCCAGTACTGAACTGACCAATGCCATCAATACTATTGTAAAGTCACTTGACGTCACCAAAAGTGCATTCAGCTTGGTTTTATACCATTACTACGACATTGATCTTGGGGAATACCTCAAGATTGAACCTCTCAATACTTCCAGCCCTATTATTTCTGCTGGCTTGCTTCTTCAGCACCTCATTCACTTTGAGTGGAGCGACGAAAAACTCATGCATATGATTCAGTACTGCAATCAATGGATCGAACAAGGACCGAATTATAGTCTTGAGTATGAGATGAATATTTTTCAATTACTATTGGGATTTTTGAGATTTAACGGCTTGACTGGCTATATCATATATTTGACCAAGCAGTATAAGAAAACAAGCACCGAGAACCTATTCAGTATTGTTGTGGAGTCTGAATTGTGTTTGGCTTTGGACAGACTTTCACTTGAAAAAGAAGTATCGGAGTCGTTGGCACAGTGGAATTATCTCCTCAAAAAACTAAAAGTCAATTCGATCCGTGAAGTGATCAACTTCAACTTGGTACAATTGAAACACAATATAGAAACTGGCCGGCTAGATGCTGCCACAGAAAAGTTTTCCAAAATACTTGAAGTGATGAATTCAAAGGCTGATTTTGACCTAAACTCCAACGTAAAATTGCCATTACTCGACAAACTAAACAACTTAGTGTTGATTGCTAAGTTCCAGATCTTGGCTTCCCGATTAAACAATGCCTCAGGAAACCATCACGAAGCTTTTAATAATGCCAAGGTCAGTATCAAGCTCTTATACTCGGTGATCAGAACTCGTGGCACCAAAAACCTCAAACTGATGTATCTGCAGATCAAATGGGAAACCACCAGTCTATTGTTTTCATCATACACCACCATTATGAAGGTCTTGAAGAGATTGGGTATAACCAGAGATTACTTGTACTACTTGTCTGAATTCACTAAGATAAATGAATCGACTAATGCTCCATTGATAAATTGCATGAATAACTTTGAGTTGATTATTCAAAATATGTTTCTCGAGAATGTCGAAGCTGCCAACAGATTGTACTTAAAAGTTGTTGAATTAATGAAGTATCCAACAGTAGGTAATAATATCACGGTCATCGATAAAATGAGCCGTGTGACTCAAATATTAAACAGGAGCAATGAAGAACTCCCCATACCTCTACAGTACCATTCCTTAGATGATATTCCTCACTCCAAACTCATCAGCATTTATACCTTGGACGGAATCTTTGATATCGATAGCTATGCGTTGAGGTCAATGAATAAAGTGGAACAGACAGAAAGGAAGTTAGCTTCATTCGATGACCAAATCGAGGAATTGGAAAGTGTCGTAAAGTCCAGAACTAATCGACTAAGCAGCGAAAACAATGTCACAGCCCAGCTTCTTCTACTTAAAATTCGACTTGGCAAGTCCATCAACTTATTATCTAATGACCCCAATACAACAGCTTTGGACGATGCAGTCAAGTCACTTCCGAGCATAAATTCTGACGGCATCACAGACTTGTCTATGCTAAGCACGGACATAATTAATCAGCTTGTTCAGTACAAAAACATCATGATGGACTACATCAATACTGGAATACTTAGCAACATTACCGTGTGCCAGCTCAAAGTATTCAACAAAATGTTGAATCAATGCTTATCATTGGTATCATCATTAACAATATTTAAGCAAAACACCAACTTGTTGATTGACTTGTATTATCTCCAAGACTTTGCAAGCACGTTGCCATTTACGAACGATAGGCTTTTAAATCATAGTTCAAATGGACCAACCGATTTACTTCCAAGCCCAGCAAAAGCAGAAGAAAAAAGTTTGGCTTTCAGCAAACTATCGATGTCGTTCAATCTAGATCTTAATATCCATGTTCCACCCAACTGGTCGATAGTTTCGATTGATATTTGTTTATCAACCGGGGACTTTTTATTATCTAAATTTGTTAAAGGCAACCAACCTTTCTTTTTGAGATTACCATTGAGAAAACCATTGCAGACGGATGGACTTGAAATTGAATCGTTTGACCAGATCAATCGGGAATTCAAAGAGATCATTAGACAAAGTGATATCTCCACCAAATCGGCAACTACATCAAGAATTACATGCAAAGAAGACAGGAAGAACTGGTGGAAATTGAGATTCAGCCTTGACTTGAGAATGAAACAACTCTTGGACCATGTTGAAACTCATTGGTTTGGGTGTTTCAAGGGCATATTTTCCTACTATAAACAAGATATCACGTTTGAAAAGTTCAAGATTGATTTCCTTAGGCTTCTTAAATCGGTATTGCCTAGCAGAAGATCTTACGGAGATGACACCAAGTTTATGGAATTCGATGACAATTTGATCATGATCTTTTACAGTCTAGAAAAGTACGACAAGTCACAAGTCCAGGACTTGTTGGACTTTGTTGTTAGCACTTTAAGGTTTCATGGTGAGACCAATAAACCCAATGAGATCAATTCAGGCAAGTTCCACAGATCGTTTGAGATGTTGTTTGTTAAGTATTCCAACTTGAGAACCAAGCTCGAAAATGAGCACTTGGTGTTGATACCCAGCTCGAAATGCTCATATTTTCCTTGGGAATCGCTAAAGTGTATGAAAGATAAATCCATATCAAGGATGCCATCCGTCAAGCTTTTGGTACAGCTTCTCAAAACGAGAGCCAACTTCTCGGTCAACAAAGAAACGGACGTTTACTATGTCATCAATCCTGCTGGTGATTTGGTCAGAACTGAAGAAAAACTCAAACCAAAGTTCTCAGCACATTTGAACTGGACAGGATTAGTTGGTGAAAAGCCAAAAGAGGAGGCTTTCTTATCAAAGCTATTGGCATCGAACTTGTTTGTATATCTGGGTCATGGGGGATGTGACCAGTATTTTAGAACGTCTGCATTGTTGAAAAAATGCATACCAGAAGGTGCCAGCTTACCACCAAGTTTGTTGATAGGGTGCTCCTCAGGTGCACTTAAACTCAACGGAATGTTGGAGCCAACAGGCAACATATACAATTGGCTAGTCTGCGGAGCTCCCATGGTTCTAGTCAATTTATGGGACGTTACAGATAAAGATATTGATCTGTTTAGTTTGTCAGTTTTCGAGAAATGGGGTCTCTTTGATAACAACTATCGAAGCCAGAAAAGGAGCATTTGCGAAGCAGTTTGTCAAAGCAGAGACGTTTGTAATTTGGTCTACTTGAATGGTGCTGCACCAATAGTCTATGGACTACCTCTTTATTTAGAGTAAACCAGCATAATACAAAAAGCCATCCACTACGAATTATAATAGCCATGTATAGATAAAGCATCTAGCACTCGTATACCGCTCATTCAATATTGATATCGTTTAAGCTATCAAGTCGTGTATTTCTTTACATATACCAATCTAAAGAAATTTTTCTGCCATTTCCAATTCTGACAATTCTTTTCGCAGCCATTTCTCTAGCTTTACCACTGAAAGTGCATAAGCGCAACGTCGTATGAACCCAACTCTTATGTTCTACTTGTGAAGCGTGCTATGAGTGATATGTTCACGATAAGATCAGTATATTTCGAATAGTGAATATTACTTGATTTTTCAAGGATGTTAAAATCATTGCTCAACGTATGCCGGGGATGGAAACCTGATATTTTAACGATGACAGTCTTCTATTCTTTAATTTTATTGTATATTGGTTTAGCTGATACAAAACAACATTTATAATCTTGAATGCAATGATAAATGCTCTCTATGGAGTTGAAGAATAGCATGGAGAATATTAGATTCTTGCTTGCATGATGTAAATTAATAAGATTATTTTTTCGCACCGAACTAGAAAAAAGGCAACTTGTCCGAGCGGTTAAGGAGAAAGACTTGAAATCTTTTGGGCTATGCCCGCGCAGGTTCGAGTCCTGCAGTTGTCGTTATTTTTCTTTTTTGCACCCAAAAACAGCTGATTTTGAAATTGACTCCTACATTAATGGTATAACTTCATGATTACTTCTTTTTTATGTATTCTTGCTCTATATCTAATTATTTAGTCATATGATCAATCAAATCATCCAAACAAGCTACTGTTTCGGCAGGACTGGCGATCCAAACAGTACAAGCACTTAATCTAGCTTTGAAGTCATTGGCACCCAAAGAGGCGAACTGATCACCGATATGCAAGCTTTCACTTTTCTGAATAGGACATATATGGTCATAGGTTTCGTCACTGCATAAATACTTTTGCAATGACTCGACTCCCAAACTTTTATCACCTATGTCGACCCAGACATCCGAGCCTCCGTTGAATGCACAGACCTTGATGTCTTCTTCGTCTGTAGCAATCACCTTCTCGCTAGTGCGCGACACATCAGGATCATTGACATCCATGAATTCCGTGGTCATTTTGTCGTCAGAAGTGTGAGTTAAGATCTCAGAGAGTTTTAAGGAGCATGACAAGACCATTTCTTCCAAATGTTCCCTCAATATTTTAAATCCAGGATTAGGAATAATACCCGTTGATCTCTCTTTGAGAATAATGGTGGTGTTGTCTTCCAAATCAAACTTCTTTTGCAAATGAACAAAGTGTTTGTGGATGGTTTTCATGATATAGTCGACCTTTTTGCCGTTCCACTTCTTCACCATTGGCAAGTACCACTCACTACCTTCAATGAACCTGAACTGGCCAAGCTCAGCGCTGAATCTAAAGAGATAGTTCGATTCGGCACCCATAATGAGCAAGTTTTCCTTTTGTCTAGCGGTCATTTCTGGGTCTTTGTTGATGGCGTCGATAAGCCCCTTTAGTCTTTCATAGTACTTTTCGGCACCCAGCTGTCCAGGGTATCCGGCGGCGGTAACCACAGCTACAAACAAGTCTAATTTTAACAACTTGACCAATCTCTTGACAATATCGTCGTCTTCCTCCAAACACTTTCCGTCTTCATAGATCGTGACATCACCATCGAAGGTCACCAATTTGAGTTTGGAGGCATTTTTGCTTTCGTTGTACAATTTGGTCAAGGCAAGGATCTGCGCAGTGTTCAAGATCATTCTCACATCGTTGAATGAGGGGCTGACCAATCTTCTTTTGGAAATCGATCTGCGTCCATCTTCAATTAAGAACGCCTCGGTAAGTGGCAACGACGTAAAAAACCTACCAATTGAAGGCACCAATCTTCTTAATCTGCTGTGGACCATAGGTCTATTATTACCTTCATTGGAGTTGTCGATCGATATTGTGTGCTCGATCAACCTTTGCACATCTTCGAATATTTCCGTGTATCTCTTCTGGCATTCTTGAGCTATGACTGAGTCTTGTTTCTGGAGATATTCTTCGTATTGCTCGATCGTCGAGTAGTGGTTGGACATTCCATGTGAGTAGTTTTGGACATCGGCGTGGAGAACAAATGGAACAGCTAGTAAAGACTTGATCCATTCAATGAACTCATCACGGCGGTGTGATTTAAGCGCGTATTCAACTCTATATCTGGATGTCATTTTGCAATTGTTGCCTTGACTGGAATGAAATTTCAAACTTGGTGGTAAATGACCGCTTTATCTATACTTGGTGACAGCATGTGCCACGTGATTGATAAGACACGAGGGCGATGATTCCGGGTGCTCCTCGGCCGTTCCGCCAATCCACCCACACATCCACCCAAACATCCACCCAAACTACGAGTGGATGGATCCAGTTGCATATCTACGGCACTGGCATCACTGTCGATATCACTGTAGATATCCGCTCATTCCGGAGACTCTAGACACTGACTTCCAACCGTCAGTTACACCTCGACATTGTTGATTATATAAGCGATCTAAATTTTTCAGTATTCAGTTGCAACAATCAATATGACTCTGCAAGGTTAGAGAACAACTATGATCAATTGTACGAATAATAACCGTTCTCTAATAAATTTAAGTTACTCCTTCTATTATTTATTATTCTATACTACAATTACAAACCGGATTGGGCTCTTCTTCTGTCTCTTTCTTCAGAGATGGATAACTTGATACCCTTACCCTTTGGCAAAGAAACGTATGGCTTACCAGCTTCGGTACCAATAACGAAAACGTTGGATAATCTGGTAACAAAGGTGTTTTCCAAAGCATCCTTGATGTGGACCAAGTCGAAACCACCCTCGTGCTTTTCTCTGTGGGTGATAACACCAACTCTACCCATGTTACGACCACCAGTAGCCATAACTAATTTACCAGTGTCAAACTTGATGAAGTCGGTGACCTTACCGGTAGCCAAGTCGATCTTGACTGAATCATTGACCTTGATCAATGGGTCTGGGTATCTGATAGTTCTACCATCATGGGTAACAATGTATGGAATACCTCTCTTACCCAATTGAACCTTCTTGACCTTGGCCAACTTGTACGAAGCTTCTTCAGCAGTGATTCTGTGGACAGCGAATCTACCCTTGACGTCGTAAACCAATCTGAAGTTCTCGTTGGTGGCTTCCAAGGTGATGACATCCATGAAACCAGCTGGGAAAGTAGAGTCGGTTCTGACCTTACCGTCAACCTTGACGTGTTCTTGCATCAAGATAGCCTTGACTTCTCTACCGTTCAAGGCATACTTGAGTCTGTTTCTCAAGAAAATCACCAATGGCAACGATTCTCTCAACTTGTGTGGACCGGCAGATGGTCTTGGAGCGTAAGTTCCGGACAATTTGTCCAACATCCAGTGGGATGGAGCTGCTAATCTCTTCAAGTGCTTCTTTCTATAATGATGTTAGTTTCTACTAGTTACGATCTACGCTCAGAGAGTAAACACAACACAAAGTCGAGGCTTGAAATATGGGAGTTCCGCACGGATGCAGACATATCTGGTACAGAAAGTCAACGAGACAGATCAAAAGAATCCGTTTCTGACTTTGAGTATTTTACCTGCGTAATTCGAAAATTGAATTTATCATTGCTTAGGTCAGATATACCCATATTATCAAGACAAGGCTCCCAATCCAAGCCAACCGCAAGCGGAAGGCTGGTGACTGTATAGAAGATAAATCTTCACAGTAGGTTCGTTTCAACGTTCTGCCGAAGCAGGGTTTACTCCGATGTGTGCGTCAACTCTTACGAGCATCTGTTCGTGCGAACTAGATTAGACATACGGGCCTCTTGCCATTTTGATAATATATTGGATAACGAAAAAATGGGTATTTTCTGGCAGCAGCCGCGCTTTATATGTGAAAGTTTTTTGAGAGGGCGTGCAAAACACATGTTTGATTTTCCACCACGTGACTAAAACTTACTTTTCAGGGCTGGGGCCCTACCCCTATAAGGAGGGGAACCGAATTGTGGGGTACATCGCCTTACTGATAACGGTATCAGCAGGATTACCAGATTGGGATCACGAAGATCTTGCAAGTGGGGACCGTGATGCTAGGCGTTTGCGCCGCGGGGATGGTCATGTCCAGTCTACAATTGCTATGAAGTGGTTTGGATAAACCTATATTTAGTAGAGTCCAATTCATATCCAGTATGTACTTGATGGGGAAATTCCAGCCTTCCAACAACAAGAGTTTTCATCAATTGAATCTCAAAAAGAACCTGAACATTTATACGATGGGCTCGTAAGAATTGACAGAGCATTGTAGACGCGAAAATTGAGTCAAGTCTGAACTTCTGAAGCACGCCAGGGCGGAGAATTGAAGAGTATAATCAGCCTTTTAACGGCCTCTTCAGTTTTTTCAGTTTCTACTTCGCGCGCTAATGCAATGTATGGACTCTGGGTGTTACTTGTAGTGATTAAAAGACGGTGTTCTTTGGATCGTCGTGGTTCGAGTTGGGCATGGCGGAGCCGGCAAAGGGACTATCCTCAATTGGCTCTACACCACCGTTTTGAGAGTCTGGTGGTGGACTACTGATGGACAATCTTTCAGTTCTTGCCTTGCGAGTCTCTCTTTCAACCTCTGTTCCCGTCATTACCTTAACCCAGTCAATTTTCAACGAAAATGGACCGTACTGTTTATCCAACAAACCAACGCCAATGGTTTTGATTTCTTGCTTATTGATTTCACTGCCATCCTGAATGACTCCCCAGTTGGTCATGACAAAGTCGTTGAGAGGAATCACCACAGTTTCCCATTCACCAGGATTGTTAAGAAAGAGACGATGCTGAAATAAATCGGTTACCAAGGGCGTGTTGGCTTGGATATTGACCAAATACTTTCTACGATCTCCTTTGACTCTCAACACTACCGCACTCAAGTGCGACCAGTCCCAATAGCTGTTGCCGGAAAGCCATGACTCTTTTTGGTCCTTAGTACGGAACATAGCATAGCCTGAGCGAGTGATGGCGGGATTGTCTTTGGGCAAGTCCAAGTTCAAGTAGCCATGGAAGTGTCCTACTGTAGCCTTGGTGGTTGGGTCCGTTTCAACTTCGAATTTGGCCTTCGAAAACCCACCCAATTCCGCATCGGTTCTGACCATGATTGTCAGTGCTGACTCCTGGGGTTGGTTGGAAAAATCCAAAACCGTTTGGATGGTCTTGCCCAACTCGGGCGCCTTGTTGAAGAGCCCTCTGAACGTTGAATTCAATCCTAAAGTTCTAAGTGACATGCTAACGATATTACTCAATTGACGCCTTTTGCAGGATAGTGCTCATCTATTTATACAGCGTGGGTCAGATCAGAGGAGGGTCGTGCGCGCACCGTTCTGGCTTGCTCCTCAACTGCTAAATAATTAAAGTTTCGGAGTACAAGGAGGTGGGTCGATTTACGATAGGGGGAATGCATCACAATAGACACAACATTCTCATCCCGAACCCCACTTCTAGAAAAAAAAGGGGAGTAGTCTGTGTATGTGACACACTTTAGAGCAAGGATTGGCGTAGGTGGTGTGAGCCTAGATGCTACTGCCCGAACCATCGGACTTCGATTGCGGCTGATCCCCGCGCGAGCCATGATAAGCCTCCCCGTAATCTGGATACAAATTTCTAGATCATTCAGTTGATTTTTCACTTGCTTATCTTACGACATGGCAGATTCTTCTGGAACCACTTTATTCTACAGGCCAAAAAAAGTAATTCCGATACCGGGAGTCGAACCCGGGTCTGCTCGGTGAAAGCGAACCGTGCTAGCCGTTACACTATATCGGAAGGGTATGGAAAGATCGGAGCGGAGCCCGATGCGACCACGAGTGAGGCACGTGACGGACCAAACCCCCTTTCCCCCCCGGCCTGAGTTGATAATGTTGTGAACCATCAGGTCGAAGTGAAAGTATAAGCGATAAAGAAGGTCTAAGTTAGTCGTCTTATCAACAAGACTTTGTAGCAAAAATAGAAGCTGATTTAGACAGTGCCATCGAACATGACCATGTGAGCCAACCTTGTTTGAGGCAATAATATATGGGTTCTAGCCAGAACGCAATAATTCGTACATGCGTAGTCAGGAAATGTGGCGTGGAATTGAAAACTCTACATATCCCCACTTTTGACTAAAAGAGTATTCTCGCATAAACTTGATAATCTGCATTTAAGCTTTCTCGTGCATCTGTCGTGTGTCTGACACAGGCTCAACCAAAGGTGTGAGACCGCAGCCAAACGATTTACTGAGCCTGGAGCGCGAAAAAATCACATTCACTCAGTGGCGATAAGTGTGCCAGGATAAAAGTAAGCTATATCTCGAGCAATTAAAATAGCTTTACCACAATTAAGTAGAGTAATTGTTTTTAGGTAGACTTATATCATGGTCAGCAAGTTTTATGATCCGTCGAGTGCGGAATATTTGGATCCCAAAGTCAACCGTAAGGTGGTGGTGATTACTGGGGCCAACTCAGGAATCGGATGGTTCACGGCGCTACATTTATATATCCATGGGTATGTTATCTATATTATTGGTAGAACCGAAAGCAAAGTGACCAGTGCGATCGAAGAAATCAAAAAGGAAGCACAAGTGAGAATCAAAGAGATTGAGCACCCAGTCACGCTTGGGGAACTTCACTTCGTGTACGGAGACCTTGTTGACCTCTCGACCATTGTGAAGGCAGCAGACGAGTTGGCGCAGAAAGAACCCAAGTTGGATATATTGATCAACAACGCCGGTCTCATGGCGGTGCCCCATGAAATCACCAAGGACGGTTACGAAATCCAGTACCAAGTGAATTACGTGGGGCACTTTTTGTTGGCGGAAAAATTGTTGCCAAATTTGGAGGCAGTGGCCCGCGAGGGCGGAGAGCCCAAAGTGATCAACCTCAGTTCGGTGGGACACAACTTTGCGTACAAGCAATTTGACCCGCAGAACACCCTCGACTGCTTCCCCAATGCGATTTATTCGTGGGTGAGATACGCCAGAGCCAAGGCGTCGCAGATCCAGTTCGCCCGCGAGTTCGCCAAGAAGCATCCGGAGATTCTCAGCGTCTCGGTGCATCCCGGGGTGATTTTGGGCACCGAGTTGTACAACCACTGGAAGAACAGAAGGTACATTGGGGTATTTGCGAAGTTGGGGTTCAAGGCGGTCGACACAGTGATGGGTATTAGTGTAGAGGAGGGCTCCTTGGCTACCCTCAGAACAGCATTGGACCCTAGTATCACTGCCAAAAAGGACAATGGTAAGTACTATGAGACCGGAGGACTCGAGGCCAAACCGTCGTCGGTTGCGTCCAGTGATGCTAATGCGAAGTTAGTCTGGAACGCGACTTGGGACTCGTTACACAGCAAGAACTTTCTCTAGGACTATAAATAATGGCAGTAAATAACACAATAAATACGACAAGAAACATGACAAATAAATGGTGAATGCATAATAACTTCTCTCCGTTCAATGTCCAATCCCATACCACAACCTCTAGGCTTACGACGTAGACAATACGTATTGTAAATGCCGTGCGCACTGTTCTACGGGGATACCGGTATTAGGGTAATACGAGTGTCAAGGCCAACCACGAGACCTATAGAATGCACGAATGGCACAGGAACGGCCCCGCGTTCAGGTTCTGTTTAGGTTCTCGCGAGACTCTTACCAGACTAAGTGCTCCACGGTTACTGCTGCTTCAGGCCGCGCACTGGTTGCTACCCCCTAGACTCTATCCTATGGGATACTGGCATATTACAAATATAATAAATACATCTTCCCACCCAATAATAGTACCTCTCACATCTCTTGGTAAAATTTCCCCTAACCTCTGTATCCGTCGCATTGTCGCTACACCTCCCCGTGTCCCATGACCAAAAGCCCCTTAGTGGCGATTCGCACCTCGCCGCCCCTCATTTTCTGATCATCTCTTATCGCGGTACAAATAAAACCACCACTCTTCTTCTTTACACACTACACATCCATCATAATATGGCGTTTCTTGGCTTGTTAAAGTGAGTACCTATAGACTATAGACTTTGGAATTGACGATCAATTCCCCAGTTTTGCAGTCGTCTATGTTTCTGCCATCGTTATTTACTAACATAGCAGCTCAGTAATCTCTACAGTATTCCCGGTGGTGGCTTCGTACCGTGCGTTTGAAGACTACAGCAGAACCGCCAACCGTATCGCAGCCAGCCAATTCAAGATTGGCGGCGTCACCGTGCCATTGAACTTGGTCTTCAAGCAGCAGGCCGATGTCCCCGCGAACGACGAACACGAGCTTCAAACCCACTTGATTTCGATCCAAAAGTGGTTCATCTACTGGGTGGTGCTTGCCACTGTTCAACTAGCCGAGTCAGTGTTGTTCATTCGCCACATCGTCCCGTTGTACTCCTTCATCCGTCTCGCCTTTTCCATATGGCTTCTTCTGCCCATGATCTCTTTCAAAGAGACAGAAGTCGACACTTCAAAGCTGTTTGATAATACACAAGATTGGACCAAATTCACCCAAAACGGGTGTGGTTTGGTTTATTTCTCTTTTATCAAGCCCTGGATAGATACAAAATTCGATGAATATGCCATTAGTCCTCAGAGAATTTTGGCCGAAATCAAGTCTTTGGCCTCGTTTTTGGGCTCAGAAACAGGTCATCAAGCGGTTGCCGAGCAAAATGCGCCGGTTGCTTCTGTCCCAGATAGTGGTGTTTTGGACAGTTCTTACGTGATGGTCAAAGACTTTACATCCAAACTTGGCTACACCGCAGAAGAACCAAGTGAATTGCCTGACGAATCAGCAGAAAACGACTCTACTGTGACCCATAGGGTAAAACGCGGCTGGCTCTGGTAAAATACGGCTCTGGCAGACGTAACCAAGACCCATCTAGCTCATACAGAATGAGGTTTTTATTTTCCAGGCTCAGGTAGTGTGGATTTTTCTGTCTCTGTTAGAATATGTCTATTCATTAGTTGTATACAGGATGAATAATTATTAGGCTACTTCCAAAGTGTTCAAAGTCCTAAGAATTGGCTGACCAACTTCTTGTCTGATTCTGCTTCGACTTGTTGGTTGTGTTTGGTAACGTTTTGACTGCCCTGTTGTCTCAATTTTTTGGGAACAAACGAGTCTGGCAACACTACTTTTTCGTACATGCCTTCGAAGCCTTCAATAGGCTTCAATTGGTCGGATCCCTTGCCGTTCTTAGACTCAATCACCTTGACCTCGTTACGGTAGTCGTACTCGCTCTGCTCTATGAGTTCTGGCGATATCTCGGGCCATATGAACGGCTCGGCCATGTCTATGGTCATTTTCTTGTACTGGGGCTGCCTGTATCTGGCATACGCAAAGGCATCTCTGGTGAATCTTCCATGCAATAATTGAACAGTTACATTCAAAGCTCTTAACCCGTAGACGTGCCACAAATAGTCTCTTAAATCCATCTTGTTCATACTTTTGGGCACCAAGAACTTGGCCTGGTACGGCGAATGCTTGGCGTTTGGTCTGAGCAAACAGATTCTACCGCTCGTGAACCACACTTTCTTCTCTCCTACTCTGAAATGCGGCTTGCCGGTGGCTATTTCATCTTGGTATCTTTCGAAATTTCTTCTGGCAATGATGTCACTGTTGGATCTGTACTTGATAGGCACCGGTTTGCCTGCTTCGACGTATCTTTTTTTGATTTCGGTGTTGGGGAAAAGGGTGTCTTTGACACCTTGCGAAATGAGCGGAGGTCTTTCTTTCCTGAACCCAACACGGGTCTTTTCCAACTCGACCTCACTGATGTTTACTTTTGGGTAGTTCTTGCCCACCAGCTTGTGGTGGAGCGACCTAATAGTGTTCCAGAATCTCACTCCAAACATCTCCAACGCTGTTCTCCAACACTTTTGTTCAATTCGATCGTTATAGGTGGTTTTGAAAAATTCTCAAATTCTCTTTGTGTCACGTGAGCGTGCGTCCACCATTTCCAAAAAACTTCTCACGTAAGACAAAGGCAAAATTCAACTCAACAACAGTAGTGGGTCAACAGGCAACAGGGTATCAGAAACATGTCAGAACAAGCAGACGATCCGTACTTTTATGAGGACGACTCTAACAGCATAACCCCTGAAGATTGCTGGACGGTGATATCGTCTTTCTTCCAGGAGAAAGGGTTGGTGTCGCAACAGTTGGACTCGTTTGACGAATTTATCGAGACCACCATTCAGGAATTAGTTTGGGAGGACAGTCACTTGATCTTGGACCAGCCTGCTCAACACACATCTGATCATGATCACGAGAATCGTAGATACGAAATCACCTTCGGTAAGATCTATATCTCCAAGCCCACGCAGACCGAAGGCGACGGTACGACGCATCCAATGTTCCCACAAGAAGCCAGGTTGAGAAACTTGACTTATTCGTCTCCTTTGTACGTAGATATGACCAAAAAGGTGTTCAAGTCCGACGACAACAACAGAAGAGACAATGAGTTGGACTGGATAGAAGAAAAGGTCCTGGACGAGGAGCCCGTCACCAAAGTTTACTTGGGAAAAGTGCCCATTATGTTGAGATCCAAGTTCTGTATGTTGCGTGATTTGGGTGAACACGAGTTTTACGAACTTAAAGAGTGTCCGTACGATATGGGTGGGTACTTTGTGATCAACGGGTCTGAAAAAGTGTTAATTGCCCAGGAAAGAAGTGCCGCTAACATCGTGCAGGTGTTCAAGAAGGCGGCGCCATCGCCTATTTCGCACATTGCCGAAATTAGATCGGCCTTGGAGAAGGGTTCCAGACTCATTTCGTCAATGCAAATCAAGTTATACGGAAGAGACGAAAAGGGAACCACCGGAAGAACTATCAAAGCCACCTTGCCGTACATCAAAGAAGACATTCCTATTGTTATTGTGTTCAGAGCCCTTGGTATTGTGCCCGATGGTGATATTTTGGAGCATATATGTTACGATGCCAACGATTGGCAGATGTTGGAGATGTTGAAGCCATGTGTGGAGGAAGGTTTCGTGATCCAAGAACGTGAAGTGGCGCTCGATTTCATCGGTAGAAGAGGGGTCTTGGGAATCAGAAGAGAAAAGCGTATTCAATACGCCAAGGATATCTTACAAAAGGAATTATTGCCTAACATCACACAGGAAGAAGGTTTCGAAACCAGAAAGGCATACTTCTTGGGTTACATGGTCAACAGATTGCTTTTATGTGCATTGGAAAGAAAAGAACCGGACGATAGAGATCATTTCGGTAAGAAGAGATTGGACTTGGCTGGGCCTCTTTTGGCCAATTTGTTCAGAATCTTATTCAGAAAATTGACCAAGGATATTTACAACTACATGCAAAGATGTGTTGAAAACGACAAGGAGTTCAACTTGACGTTGGCGGTAAAATCCCAGACCATTACTGATGGTTTGAGATACTCGTTGGCCACCGGTAACTGGGGAGAACAAAAGAAAGCCATGAGTTCCAGAGCTGGTGTCTCCCAGGTCTTGAACCGTTATACCTATTCTTCCACCTTGTCACACTTAAGAAGAACCAACACTCCTATTGGTAGAGACGGTAAGATCGCCAAACCAAGACAGTTGCACAACACCCACTGGGGTTTGGTGTGTCCCGCCGAGACCCCAGAAGGCCAAGCGTGTGGTTTGGTCAAGAACTTGTCTCTTATGACGTGTATATCTGTGGGTACACCTTCAGAGCCCATTTTGTACTTCTTGGAAGAATGGGGTATGGAGCCTTTGGAAGATTATGTGCCTTCCAACTCGCCTGATTCCACCAGAGTCTTTGTTAACGGTGTCTGGGTAGGAACCCATAGAGAACCTATTCATTTGGTAGATACCATGAGAAACTTGAGAAGAAGAGGTGATATTTCTCCTGAAGTGTCTATCATTAGAGACATCAGAGAAAAGGAATTCAAGATCTTCACTGATGCCGGTAGAGTTTACCGTCCATTGTTCATTGTAGATGACGACACTGAATCGCCTACTCACGGTGAATTGAAATTACAAAAGGAACATATACACAAGCTCTTGAATTCCGAGTACGATGAGTACGACGAAGACAACCAAGGTGGTTCTTATGGATGGTCCTCTTTGGTAAATGACGGTGTGGTTGAGTACGTCGATGCAGAAGAAGAAGAGACCATCATGATTGCCATGACGCCTGAAGATTTGGAGGCTTCCAAGACTGATTTGAGTGAAACCCAACAGAAAAACTTACAAATGGAAGAACAAGAAATCGACCCGGCCAAGAGAATCAAGCCTACTTTCAGTAGCTCGACTCATACGTTCACGCATTGTGAGATCCATCCTTCGATGATTTTGGGGGTGGCTGCTTCCATTATTCCGTTCCCAGACCATAACCAGTCGCCTCGTAACACATATCAATCTGCTATGGGTAAGCAAGCTATGGGTGTCTTTTTGACAAACTACGCTGTCAGAATGGACACCATGGCCAACATTCTTTATTATCCACAAAAACCCTTGGCCACCACCAGAGCCATGGAACACTTGAAGTTTAGAGAGTTGCCCGCCGGTCAGAATGCAGTTGTAGCCATTGCTTGTTATTCGGGATATAACCAAGAAGATTCTATGATTATGAACCAATCGTCTATTGACAGAGGGTTATTCAGATCATTGTTCTTTAGATCGTACATGGATTTGGAAAAGAGACAGGGTATGAAGGCCTTGGAAACCTTTGAAAAACCTTCGAGATCAGACACCCTAAGATTGAAGCACGGTACGTACGAGAAGTTGGACGACGATGGGTTAATTGCTCCTGGTGTTAGAGTCAGTGGTGAGGATATCATTATTGGTAAAACCACACCTATTCCTCCAGACACCGAAGAATTGGGTCAAAGAACCCAGTACCACACCAAGAGAGACGCCTCGACTCCTTTGAGAAGTACGGAATCCGGTATTGTAGACCAGGTCTTGTTGACCACCAATGGTGATGGAGCCAAGTTTGTCAAGGTTAGAATGAGAACCACCAAGATTCCTCAGATCGGTGATAAATTCGCCTCCAGACACGGTCAAAAGGGTACTATTGGTGTTACTTATAGACACGAAGACATGCCTTTCTCGGCCCAAGGTATTGTTCCCGACTTGATCATCAATCCCCACGCCATTCCATCTCGTATGACGGTCGCCCATTTGATTGAGTGTTTGTTATCGAAAGTGTCTTCTTTGTCTGGTTTGGAAGGTGATGCCTCGCCATTTACCGATGTCACTGCCGAAGCCGTTTCCAAGTTGCTTAGAGAACACGGGTACCAATCCAGAGGGTTCGAAGTCATGTACAATGGTCATACTGGTAAGAAGTTGATGGCCCAGGTTTTCTTTGGCCCAACATACTACCAAAGATTAAGACACATGGTGGATGACAAGATACATGCCAGAGCCAGAGGTCCCGTCCAGGTCTTGACCAGACAGCCTGTAGAGGGTAGATCGAGAGACGGTGGATTGCGTTTCGGAGAAATGGAAAGAGATTGTATGATTGCCCATGGAGCTGCGGGATTCTTGAAGGAAAGATTGATGGAAGCCTCGGACGCTTTTAGAGTCCATGTATGTGGTATGTGTGGGTTAATGAGTGTGATTGCCAACTTGAAGAAGAACCAATTCGAGTGCCGTTCGTGTAAGAACAAAACCAACATTTACCAAATCCACATTCCATACGCCGCCAAACTTTTATTCCAAGAGTTGATGGCCATGAACATTGCTCCTAGATTGTACACTGAGAGATCTGGTGTAACTATGAGAGTATAATTATCATAATAGCCCTGAAAAAATAGAAAATACCCTGGGGGTATAAATAGGTATAAATTGTATTTTATAATAAAAATAAGAATATAGTGATTGGGTGTAGCTGGTCCCAAAGCAGTTATTGTTTCAGGGAATCCAAATGGCCAAGCATTAACTTATTCTAGTAGATACGTACTATCTAGGAATTTCACCTATATAGTGATAGAAAATCACGATTAATTTGAATAATACGAATGTATGCCCGAAGAGATAGATGTGATAAAACATTTAAGAGAAAATGCAGAGATATCTCTGGCAAATCTTGATGTCCTAATTCAATTAGTCTTCTGATTTTTCATTTCCTTTTCATTTCCTTTTCATTTCCTTTTCGTTTCCTTTTGGTCTACTGTCTTTCTGACTTTCATTTTCGCTACGCTTTCTTCGACTTTGTTCTATATTTACAGGCTATGTACTAATGCTTTAAAAACTTCTCACGAAGTTGAACCAAGTTGGCTTCTTTTCTTTCCAACTCAGCACTTTTGGCTTTCATTTCTTCCACTTCATCGGCAAACGCAATGAGGTTTTGTTTGTATGGATGCTCGTCACCATCAAAAACCTTCAAACGGTCCAATCTGGCTAATCTTAACTTGTTCTTGGGAATCATACCTTTGACGGCCTTTCTTAATATTTCGCTGTATCCTTTGTTGGCGATCATTGTTTCCATAGGAATCAACTTCAAGGAGCCGGGACGAGATGTGTGGGTCCAATAGTGCTTTTCTTGCATTTTGTTACCGGTAACTTTCAAGTGTGCAGCGTTGGTAACCACCACGTAGTCTCCATGGTCGTTATTAGGTGAATAAGTGGGCTTGTGCTTTCCTTGTAAAGTTATGGCTATGCTTGCGGCCAAACGACCCAAGGTTCTGGGATCGGATCCCATGTCCACATGGTGCCACACTCTGGTCAAAGCGGCTGCTGAATGTCCTATTCTTTGAGACATAGTGCTTCGTTTATCAACCTGTGCTTGGTGTGAACTGAATGAAGTTTTAGACCGAAATTTTTCATCACGAAATGTCGCATAGTTACCCGGCGCAGAGTCTAGACTGCCACCACCAATGGCCCAGAGCAGTCACTCTTACATCCCAAGAGACACCAGTGACTCGGCAAGGGATTCTCAAGTCTATATCTGCCTCGTTTGAACCATTGCTGGAGCCGTGGTCCACCTTCAATACTACACCTGGTTTCCCCAGACCAATGTCGCGTGTCGCGCTCAAATCTTCAACAACAAACGACTGATAAATCTGCCTAGCCTAAAACGATACGTTTGGGAGCCAGAAGTAGCGGTTAGTGGGATCGGATATAAAGCTAGCACATACACCGAGGTAGACGTCACAAAACCTTGAACAACCACATTAATAAAAAGACTACACAAGAAAGACCTACAAACGGCACCATCTTTATACAAGTGAAAAGTCGAAGAATATCAAAGTGTTGTATCATATACCATGTTTTTCTTGAAAGACCTTTCGTTAAACTTAACGTTACATCCATCGTATTTTGGACCCCAGATGGACCAATACCTAAGAGATAAACTATTGAGTGATGTGGAAGGAACATGTACGGGGCAGTTTGGATATATTGTGTGTGTGTTGGACTGTATGAATATTGACGTGGGAAAAGGACGAATTGTGCCGGGCTTGGGAGTAGCTGAGTTTGAAGTGAAGTACCGTGCGGTGGTGTGGAAGCCGTTCAAGGGAGAGGTGGTTGATGCCGTGGTGACCACCGTAAATAAAATGGGGTTCTTTGCTGACGTAGGGCCATTGTCGGTGTTTGTAAGCACCCATTTGATTCCTTCCGACATGAAGTTCAATCCCTCCGCCAACCCTCCAGCATATGTGAGTCCGGACGAAAATATCGAAAAGGGTTCGAGAGTAAGATTGAAGATTGTGGGTACCAGAACGGACGTAAATGAAATCTATGCGATTGGCAGTATAAAGGAAGATTATCTTGGACCAAGTCCTATGTAATGTATTATAATAAACGAAGTACAGAAAATAATAGCTACTCAAGAATTACTCTACCCTACGATTTGTCAATAGATAAGCTCTGAAGTGCTATATCTCCTGTCAATAAATAGAGAAGTACACTAAATTATAGATACCGTTATAGTATATATATGGTTTCTGACTCTACACGTGCTTGCTTCTTCCATAGTTATCCATTTCTTCAACTTCTCTTCCAACTTCTGGGGCATTTCTTCCATTTTCCTTTCCATTTGTAGGCGATTCTTGGTAGTCGTAGATCTTTCTGCTCAACGGTGTTTCGAGTCTCATGCTGTTAACGCGCCCGTTCAATGGCGACATCGGACTGTTTTCGTCGTTTCGTATATCGTCATTGAGCTCGATGCCTAGAATCCCCGCCACCTTTTGTTTCTTTTGGGCGGGCGTTTTTTCTCTTGCTTCGTTTAGTAGATCAAAGGCGGAACGGGAATATCTCATTGCGGGATGTTCAAGAGGTCTTTCATCTTCTCGTGACAGCTCTTCACGAGGTCTTCCATCCTGTTCACCAGGTTGTGGCCGATCTTCCTCAAGAGCTCTTGAGTTGGCTTCAGAGGTGATTGTCCCGGCAGACACTTGAGGCAAGTTGGTACCAGCACTATGATCATTATAACCACTATTCTCAGTACTATTCTCAGTACTATTGTGGACTCTGTTCAGAAACGAATGCTGGTAGTGTTTGTTCTTGAGACTTCGCTGTCTGTCTTGGGCTTCAAGAGAAGAGCGAAAGCGTTCGGGATAATGGTCGTTGTAATCAGTAGGAGGGCCAGGAGGGGGTCCAGGAGGAGGAGGCAAAGGAGGCAAGCTTGCTGGATTTGGTGGTGGACTCAGGGGAGGAGGTAATGGGGGAAGTGATTGAGCAGGTGGAGGAGGAGGAGGAGGAGGTGGTGGTAAAGAATTGGATGGCGGTGGTGAAGATGTGATTTGGGCTGGCGTTGGCTGTATTTGGGAAAGGGCAGCTTTTTGAGTAGCAGGTGCGATATTTGCCGGAGAAACATTTGAAGAAACAGAGCCGGGAAGATTAGCTGCACTCATGGGAGCAAAGGTGCTGCTGGCCTGGGCAATATGAACATCAACCGGGCGAGATTGACCAACAGGACGAGTTTGGGGCTGGTTCTGGGGCTGGTTCTGGGGCTGGTTGGAAATAGCAGGTGGTGGGTTTCTCAATGGATCACGTCTGATTTGAGCAATGGGAATGTTCTCATCTATGGGATCTCTACGAAGCCTTGATAGAGGAACTTCATCACGACCGGATGAGATACCAGATGTAGGTGCCAGTGGACTATTTGGGGTGGAAGAAAGCGGCGAATGCACTCTGGGCGGTTTTCTGGGCCTGATGAATAGTTTCAGGTATTCAGAGGACTTTGACCTTTTGCGATCAGAAGACTCAACAAACTGCAGCGAATGGTTTTGAGGGGGCCTCTCATTCGCAATAGAGGCACCTAGTCTCTCGATATTATTAGTGGTTGGCTGGTTTTGGTTGATTAATTCTGGCTCTGTCTCGGCCATGCTAGTATCAGCCGCTGGGACTGTTGAAGTGAGTGTTTGGGAAAGGTTTGGCTCCGGAGCTTGAGTCTGTGCTCGAGTCTGTGCTTGGGGGGTCTGTGTTTGGGCTCTGGAGTCCAGTAATGAGCCTCTGGGGCGCGAAACTAGTGGTGGAAGCTGGGAGGCGAATTCCTGGTAGTTCTGGACTGCAAATTGAGGGTAGTTGACGGGGTAGAGCTGTGGCCGGTTCAGTGGACTAAAATTAGGTTGGTGCAAAGGTGGAAGCGATAGTCTGGGAGACGGCTGTGATGTTTCGGTTGCACTAGGCTGGTTATTATTTTGGTTATTAGGCTGAATAGACTCAGAAATGGTAGGTGGGTTATTAATAGGATGGTTATCAGTATTTGACGGGGGAGCTGGTCTAGTTTGGAAGTTTCCATACAACCGGTTTAGTAAGTCGACTTGATCAGGGTTGGTTTCTCTGTGGATGGTATCGTTCCTTACGTTGGAAACAGCATTTGTTTCTTGGGGCACCGAAACTGATCGTGGGGGAGGTGGCTCTTCGTCACTATCACTATCAAGTGAAATGATTTCAATTTCGGGGTTTGGCGGCGCAGAAGCGGCAGTAACAACTCGTGGTGTGTTCGTGCTTGTTCTTTCTTCTGTCCTTTCTGGTCTTTCTGCAGTTCTATCATCGTAGTCGTCTTCATCATCTAATGAGATGGGTGTGGGGCTTTTTGGAGCTTCTTTTTTAGGCTCTGGATGTGCTTCTAACTCCCAAGAACCATCGGAATTGATTTGGACAGTGTCAGTATCTTGAGGAACCTTGTCTAATATTTCTGTAAAGTACTCCGAAACCGCCAAATCTTCTACTTTGATGGGATTCAGACAGATGGGACAGCTCCACGTAGGGAGCTGGTGCTGTGACTGGAGATAGACCAAGCAATCAAAACACTGGGCGTGGTTACAAAAAATTGACTGCACTGGAACAGTCATTCGAGTGTACAGCAATGGGTCTCTAAGAGTGACCGACAGCGACGAAATGGCAATGTCATCGTCATCTGAGCTCTGCAGAACTATCTTGGAAATAGTGGCTCGCTTGTGAAGCTTTGGTTTTTTTGCTATATCGGCCACTAGCAGCTCACACGAGATTTCGTCCACTATATAGAGATATATCAAGTACGTTTCGGTGGTTTGTGTGTAAATGAGCTGGAGTTTATTGAGACCGGGCCGTTGCTTTATGTGCTGAGTCAAGTCTGCTGGTTTTGCAGTGCCTGGTTTGCCCTTGATACCCCTGAAGTTCTTTACGATTTGCGAGCCATTGATGTGAAGCTCGACTGGTAATGGAAATTGCAAGAGAACGTCCATCAGACAAGTACCGGAATTTTCCTGCTTGCCACATAATAAGTAGATCTTACAGTTTGAATTGTTAAGGAGATCTTGTTCCTCTTGTGATAGCACGAAATTGAACGGGCAAACTCCTTTTCCCTTCAGCGGAAGACACACCTGGGGCGAGCCGTGGACGAGTCTGCGGAGCGAATAGAAAGGGCATTCTTTGAAGTAGAGCGAGTGGGCCGTATGTGGTTGTGAGTCTAATGCATGGGTAGTATCAGTACGACTTCCAGGTCCCAGTTTAACTGAGCTTTTCTTGTCTTTTGCTAGCTGGTTTGGGGTGATAACGAACTTGCCCGATCGTATGGCATTGTACAAATCGGCGGCATTTGGAAGCTCTTCGCCATTACACCGCTTGATAATGAGTATCCGCACAGTAAGCATTCTGCCGGGGTCAAACTTGACCACATTGGCGTACTCTTCGAGCCGCTCCACCAAGTCTTGTTTCTTGCCGGTGAGCTTGAGCCCGAGCGAGCGGCAGAGGTCTTTGAGTTCCGCCACCTTGAGCCGGTAGAGCCGGTGCATGGTATCCTTGTATTCCTCTGGCGTGAGTCCAGCGACGGCGGCTTCACTCATGTTGCATGTCTTCACTACTTTAATCTCACTAGCATCAAAAATGTTAGTGAGAAGAAATAGAAGTAGACGAGAATAGCGAGAATGAGAATAGCGAGGAGAGAATAGCGAGGAGAGAATAGCGAGAATGAAAATAGCGAGAATGAAAATAGCGAGAATGAAAATAGCGAGAATGAAAATAGCGAGAATGAAAATAGCGGAATGAAAATAGCGAGCGGAGAATTGATGGTACAAGGGACACGGAGTAGACAAAGCTGGTAAATGTGTAAAGCTGTAATAACGACTAGACCGTAGTGATTGGTAGAATGGTATCAAGTAGAGCTGGTAAGTGATGAGTCTCGGACAGCCAGTAGGCTCACCGCCGCCACGAAAGTGTAGCGGAAATAGTGGGGGACACCGCTCGCGCAGTGGGAGCAATGACGTATCACGTGAAACAAGTTCCGACCTTCGAACGATATGGCCTCGGAAAGATCAACTGTGAAAGTGTTCAAATGAAGAGACAGGCTTTCAGGTGGGTAGGGCGGGTTAAGGCTATAGCTCAGCAGGACTTGTTGCTCGTTGGGAATCCTGGAGCAGAATGCCTGGTTTAACCCGAAACCAGGAAGTCACGTGGACGTCTCTTGCTGGCCCGCTATTTTCCAACGGTGTTTCGGTGCAGTGCCGCTACTCTGAAAAATGGGTTATGGTTCATAAAGATACAATAATAGTCTCCACACATGACGGTAACTCATTGTATGCTGCTACTGTGGTACGTAGTGAAACCTTTGTGTTAGTAAGACCAGCTGCTGCTCACTCTTTACGCTTGTATTCTCGTTGTCCTCTCTCTTTACACTTGTATTCTCGCTGTCCTCTCTCTTTCCATTGGGTGCAAAGCTCATCACTATTCTCTCATTATGCAGATAATGTATAGTATTGACCATAGATAAATACTGATTATGATGCTCCTTCTATCAGATGAATTAAGCACATGACAGACTTATAAGGAAAGTTAAAAAAGATAAAGGTTATCTCTAAGTAAGTGCTGATTCAGTGAGAAGAAGTATTGGCAATATACGGCGATCTGACTAGTTTTCATTTAACTTTTGACGTACTTTTAGAGCTCGAATTCATCACCACATAAGTTGATTTTGACTTGAGTGTTCTGTTAATTTTTATTGGTTTCTATTTATTCAGTAGTCAATACTGTTGCGTAGCTACTAGTGGGCTAGTGGCCTTTTGTAAATACTGATGAGAGTCAATAGACCGAGGTTTCAAAAAGTAGCTGCTCCCAATAAACTGGCGGCATTTTTGGCATCCACAGCACTGGAAAGATCTCTCTCCTCTCCATTACTCTTCCCTATCTCCATGTCTTCCCCTTGCGCTTTTTCTTTCTCTTCTTGCTCTCGTTTCAACGACATGAATGTTCTCAGCGACCATGCATCTCCATTGGAAGTCTGTGACTGCATCAAATTGTGCTTCAAATTCGTGAGATTATCACGATTTAGTCTCGATAATCCTCCTTTCTGGTCTACTATACGAATATCGAGCCTGATGTTCTCCAAGTGCTTGAGAATTTTACGATGATGGTCTACTTTGTGAAGCGTCAAGTTCTTGACGAGCCGCTGGAGTTTGTTCTCGGTAAAGTGCACCACCTCCTGGCGCTCAATCAACATTTCTTCCGAGATTCGCTTGACTTGTAATCTGAGCGATTCTTCGACTTTTTTGCTGTATTCCAACGACCGAATGGCTTCGTCCACTTTAAGCGGATCAAGTGAAGACTTGTTTTTGATCTTGGTGGCATGCAAATGTTTGGTTTTGGTCTGCGATTCCGCCTGGATCAACTCTCTCATGATCAAATGACGGTTGGTAAGAGCTTCTTTGATTTGATAGTAATCCTCGGCAAAATTGGCCATTGCGTCTCCCAAAATGCCCATTTCGTTCACCGATTCTACCAATAATAAATCCGATTGAAGCGCATTGATTTTACTCATTTTCTCCCACATATTCTTCATTCCAGGATGTGTTGTTTCAAACTGCGAGAGAGTAAGAAGCTGGTTCGACATTTCGAATGTTTGGATACTAAGTTGTTTCTGGGTCTTGGCGTTTCTTTCCTCGAGCTTGTGGAGTCGCTGAAATAGCAAGTATGCTGCCTTGATTATAGGCCTGAAATTGGCCAAATCTTCGTATTCGTCGTACGGAACCAGAAATTGTTTAAGTGTTTTACGAATAAGACCGCTGGCTACTGAAGATTTACGGTTATTGTTGATAACAGAATAGCCGAAGTCGTTTTCAATAAAGTAGACAAACTCGTCGTCTCGAATTAGGATGGGATTACGAGTGATTCTCTGAAACCATTCTTTCCACACCGCAAAAAGCTGCTTGGTTTCGTCTTCTCCACCATTGGGATACGAAGTCACTGCATTGGGAATCACAGGCACAAATACCTCGAGATTTGATATAGTCAAGTACTTGTTGAACTTGACCACTTCATTGTAGGTTCGACGTACGTCTTTGTACTTTGTCTGTGTAAATTTGGGCAATCCTTTGACAGTACAGTCAAAACGGAGTATAGGATTTCCAGGTTTGTTCTTTTCAACGGCAGTAAGCTTGATTATAAGGGTGCTTTTGGTGAATCTTTCGGGTAAAAGTTTACGTAGCGGAACGTCCTCTTCTTCATTGGTGTTCTCGGTGTTGTTAGTATTGTTCACGTTGTTTTGAGAGTTAGGATCGATGCTTGGGGAATTAGGGTCTTCGTTATGTGGGGTTTGTTGGTTTTCGGTGGGATGTTGGACTATATCGTGTTCGCCAGACTCAGCGAATGGCAGCGACTTGGGTAAAGATTCATCTACACCGGCAGTATAGTTGTGTTCGGGTTGTTCTACTGGCTCGGCAAACGGATTGTTGTTCTCGAACTCGTCGTCTGGCATGTACGAAACCGACATGTTGGTTGGTGGTTGAATATACTGGTCGATTTGAGATCAAATATGGAGGCGTCACGTGCGATAAGAGAACAGGTAGATTGTTGGGGCTACCACAACCAGACTGCTACAAACAGGCTGCTACGCTCTGGTGCGCTGTAGGAAGATGAAATTTAAAGTGGCATGGCCACAATACGGAACAGTCATATGGAACTTCCTAGGCAATTGGAAGAGGACTGGTGCGAGGGCTGATATAGTGAGAGCCTGGTGCGACAGATAGCGAGAAGCTCGTAAAGATTAGTGAGGAGAGAAAGTAACAGTCAACGCTGAGAAGTACGTCGGTCATATTGGTGACTACTTGTAACTGCATGAGTGCTTTTAACACTTTGTGGAATAGCTGTTCTGTATTACTCGATGTGTACTTGAATCAATTGCACACTACATCTATTCTCTTGGCTAACGCCTCGCTATACTGCGCCAGCTGCTTAGTATTCGGCAGCTGGTATTTTCTATTTCCTGCTAGAGTAGCAAGGGAGACTATAGAGAACATGTTCATCAGTTTCCTCATTATTGCAGCTTGGTTTAGCCACCGGTCCCACAAACCTTAACTGGATCTCGATATGACATCTTGGGATATTTAGTGTAATACCATTCCACCATTGGATTGTACTTGCACTATACTAAATGACTGTTCAATGATGAAAACTTCTTCTAAGCAGGCTATGCAAGATGCACGTCTCGCGAATTGATAATTATCATTCATAAATAATGAATAAAACAGTTCAACGAAAGCAAAGATACCTCGCATACCTCCATGGCTCATAGCATCACGATATATGCCTCTATAGTTAATAATTGTAAGCATATCAAGCACTTGCTACTAAACTCCACAAATAGCCTCATTATCATATGTTTTAGTATAATGCAATTCGAGGCCCTAGTCTATGGAGTCATTAGCCAGCTTGTCGTCTGTGGTATAATTCTTTCATTGACTTTTGTTCATCAATTCTTATTATTCTATAGATCCACTAAACTCTTTGGCTCATTTTCCTCTTCCCCGTTCATTTCTTCATCCATTCCATTCTCCCGATCGCTATCGCTCGAGTCGTAACTGCTCCTTATCAACTCACTCAAATCAGCATTGTCCTTCTCATAAAACTCGATCAATCCTGGGGGTATACTGATATCGAGATACTCATCAAATGACTCTACACTAGCATACATTAGTACTAGTCCGGGAGCAGAAGTGGCCGTGAGCTCGGCAATAAATGTCTTTACAGCATTAAATTCCATTGTTTCCAACGAATAGTCCAATACCTTCTTCCTTGAATCGCAGTCGGCTTTGAAATGTACCCAAGGCTCATCTTCTTTGGTATAGTTTTTGCTGCGGTAAAAGTACTCGATATCACTAATAATCACTCCTATAAGCGTATATGGAGAAGGAGACTCCGAATTTTCAAAGCTGATTTTATTTAATATATTTTGATGGTTGGTAATATCATTTTTGAGCTGGTTATTTCTGGCTTTGGTCAACTTATTGCTTATTTCTTCTGATTGAGCTTGCATTTGTTCAGATACTCTGGCAAGATCATTAGCAGTGTCAGCATCTATACCTTTGAAGTAGTCAGTGGTATTTTTAACAATAGTTTTGATCTTCTTTCCTTCAAACGAGCTAAGGTTCATAAGGCTTCTTGTTTGGCTGGCGATATACGAGCTCTCCTGGGTATATTGGTCGTGAATACCCTCGACTACGTGGGCATATTTTGAGCTGTATAATTCAGGGTAAAAGGTCTCGTCAAGATCAAATACCCCAGGGTCATATGGAGCATCGTCAGCACATAATTGAATAGTAAGAACAGGTGCTACTTTGGTGAGTCTGATATTTCCAGGAGTAGATTGGTCTGACCAGAACATCGAGTTGAGACAGGCATAGATATTAGAGCCCCGAGATTCGGCATCGATGGGTAAGATGTAGATGGAATCGGCTGCTCCATCAGTGACACTTTCGACGGCCGATTCAAAAAGTGATTTGATCTTGTTCTCTGATGCAAATACAGTATCGAGATTGAAGTTTAAACACCAGTACAATTTTCTTACGAAGTCCTCGATGTCGTCCACACGATTGATTAAGTCACTACGGAAGTCTGGTGGGAGGTTTCGTACGAGATTGGACGAGCTGGCAAAGGCCCGACCAGAAATGGAGGGACTTAAAAACGCTATGATTCTCTGCAATTCCACTACAAATCTGTACGCCAGAACGGCTTGGTCCAGCGAATAGCGCTCTGGGACGGTTTTCGGCTCAGTTTCGAACTTGGAGTCGGGATTATACCAGTTTTTATCGTACCCATAGTCGAAATCGTGTGACTCGGAGAGAATCGTTTGCCTGAACTGGTCAATTTGGGACGAAACCACCAAAAAAGGAATGATGTAGTTTTCCATATGCGAAGCATAGATTGGAAGGATTGTTGGTGGCGACAATTCCGTACGCTCAAAGCTGTCGATCTGCATCCATACCGAATGATGATCTTCGGCAATTTCAGAATTATCGACAGGATCAAGGTCTGAATATGGAGGCGCTTTGTCGTACTCATAGTGTTCCAAGGTGGGCAGATTTCTACTCAGATTTCTGCTCGTATCTCTGTTCAGGGATTGGTTTAAGGCGGAGAAGTTGGGGATATCGTGGGCGTTCTGGATGGCTACTGTATCTTCGTAGGCATATGGGGGATTTGCTTGTTCTTGTTTTGGCTCGTCAGGCACCTCTATGGGATCTTGGAACAAGTATCCTAGCGCCTGTTCGACGTTGTTGTTGGAGGACTTGAGAGCGTGGGCGGATTGTTCGTACGAGAAGCCCATCTCCATGAGCTGCGAGATGTTTTTGTCGTCCATCTAGATCAACTGACAAAAGGTAGTTAGGCTAGGATGTGGTGAAGAGGGTGGTATGTGGAGTGCAAGATTGATCGATTATCGTATTGGGTGTAGATTTGTGTGCAGGAACGAGTATACAGACAAGACAGAGGAGAGGTTACGCAGAGATCGTGGAGCGGGGTGAAGTAAAACAGAGATACAGAAGAAATGACATGGTCAAGAAGGTTTTCTCCGTAGTAGGTCAGCCGTGCTTGTACTTCTCACTTGGTTCGAATTGCAGCATACCTGATACGGATAAGCAGTTGCATTTATTATGCCTTAAGCATTCCTGTTTACGTGAAGCTGTCACTTTATGATCAGTTTCATGCAGCTCTCGAGGTGGGTTGACGCGTGAGTGCCTAAGCCTAATTGGCATCTCGCATTTTGGTATTCTGAACACTTTTGTTAGTTTCAGTATTTTCGTGAGATCTAGTGAGAGATTTTCGATCTAGTGAGATTTCTCGCTAGACGTTCGGATCGCATTTCGCATTGCCCAACGGCCAGCCGTTTCCCACTATACTCAGAGGACTATACTATGCGTTCTGACTTGAATTATGTAAAAGTCCACTACACACCCGGCGGCAACTCGCGTTTATCCAGATTGCCTCCCGATGTCTCGCTAGCGATCTTTCCCTAGTTCGCAGTAATCTTTCGCACAACGCTCGCAGGGCGCTGCGAACGGCTCCCAGCTCAGTAGGCAACTACGTCTACGTCTCCCTTAAGTCGAATCGGGAAAACATTCTAGTAAATCTAGCCGTTCTATTCTATGTGCATTGCCTCTGTCTTTGTCTGTCTCTGTCTGTCTGCCTCGCCCGCTATCGCGGCCTCGCCAGTTATCGCCTATCGCGATGCGAGGTCGTGCAAAAATTTTTCATCCCATAATTCACCCTAATGATCCTTCGGTTCTTCCAGCCTTGCATACGTCGGACTTTATCTAGTATTCCACGAGTCAAACAATTCAAAATGTCAATCGTACCAGACGTCAAATACATCAGCCAAGGCTTGGCCGACCTCGGGTTGTCACAGCCTGCCCAATCCAACCCTGAGTCATCCCCTGACTACAACGTCGTAGACGTCATGAGAAACTACATTACCGACGAATTGCATAGACTCTCGTCCGTCAGCAAAGACATCATTTTCCAAGCTTTGGACACTCCTTCTACCTTGGACAAGGGTGACTTGCTTGTGCCAGTTCCTAGATTGAGATTAAAAGGCGTCAACCCCAAGGAAAAGGCCGCCGAATGGAGCGCCCAGTTTGACAAAGGGGCATACTTGTCTGCTGTAGTAGCCGAGGGCCCATTTCTCCAGTTTTTCTTCAACAAAAAGGTGTTGTTCAACCTCGTGATAAACGATACTTTGAAGAGAACTACCTCCTACGGATACTTGCCTTTGGGTGTGGGCAAGACGGTGGTCATAGAATTCTCGTCGCCTAATATTGCCAAACCTTTCCACGCAGGACACTTAAGATCCACCATTATTGGAGGCTTCTTGTCCAATTTGTACGAAGTGGCAGGCTGGAACGTCAAAAGATTCAACTACTTGGGAGACTGGGGAAAGCAGTTTGGGATTTTGGCTGTGGGTTTTGACAAGTATGGTAGCAACGAGGCTTTGGACAAAGACCCTATCAACCACTTGTTTGAAGTGTACGTCAAGATTAATGCTGACATTAGAAAGGAACAGGAAGAAAACGACGGCAAAAGTGCCATTGATGACCAAGCCAGAGACCATTTCAGACGCATGGAAGCGGGAGACGAAGATGCCTTGGCTGTCTGGAAGAAGTTCAGAGAGTTGAGTATTGAAAAGTACATCGACACGTACGCCAGACTCAACATTGCTTTTGAGGTTTATTCGGGCGAATCCCAAGTCAGCAAGAAAACCATGAAGGACGCCATGCAAATGTTTGCAGACAAGGGCTTGATTCACGAGGACAGAGGCGCCAAGTTGATCGACTTGTCGAAGTTCGACAAAAAATTGGGCAAGTGTTTGGTGGAAAAGTCCGACGGAACGTCCATCTACTTGACCAGAGATGTCGGCGAAGCCATCAAGCGTTACGACACCTACAAGTTCGACAAAATGATCTACGTCATTGCCAACCAACAAGACTTGCACGTCAAGCAATTCTTTGAAATCTTGAAGCAGATGGGCTTCCCATGGGCCAAGACTTTGGAGCACGTCAACTTCGGGATGGTCCAAGGTATGTCGACCAGAAAGGGGACTGTGGTGTTCTTGGACCATATCTTGGAAGAAACCAAGGAAAAAATGCACGATGTGATGAAGCAGAACCCTGCCAAGTACGCGTTGATCGAAAACCCCGAACACATTGCCGACTTGGTGGGTATTTCGGCGGTGATGATCCAGGACATGCAGTCGAAGAGAATCAACAACTACGAGTTCAAGTGGGAAAGAATGTTGTCTTTTGAAGGTGACACTGGTCCTTACTTGCAGTACGCACACTCCAGATTGAGATCAGTGGAGAGAAAGAGCGACATCACCAAGGAAGAGTTGTTCAACGCCAACTACGATCTTTTGGTCGAGCCATGTGCCGAGAACTTGGTTAGGACATTGGCCCAGTACCCAGACGTCATCAAAAGAGCCGTCAAGACCCACGAACCCTCTACCGTGGTGACCTACTTGTTCAACTTGACCCACATTGTGTCTCAATGTTACGACATCTTGTGGGTTGCGGGCCAGGAAAGGGAGTTGGCTGCGGCCAGATTGGCCTTGTACGCTTCGGCCAGACAAGTGTTGTACAACGGTATGACCTTGTTGGGATTGACTGCTGTAGATAGAATGTAGAGATAATAAGTACAAGAACTAACAAAGGTACACAGAGAATCATCGTCGCAGACATAACGTATCATGAAGACGAACATATCCATGAAGATCAAAACGGCGTCTTTTTACGGTATAATTTTTCGCACTCTCGCTACCCGCAGGGCACTTCTCTAGGGAGTATCTTCGGTTCTCTCGCTAACCACGCTGATAACACTAGTGACTATCACTACCACTACTACATTCCACCCCGCTTTGTCTCCAGCACTGACTTTGATAGATTCACCAACGATTGCAGCAATGGCACGTGGCGACGGGCCGGAAACCCCCTACTGTCGACGATTCCGGGTAACTACTCTACCCAGAGGTAGCTACAGATGGTTGCTCTCCTCCAAACATCGCAGCTTCTGGCATTCTAGATCGTCGCCACAGCGAACTGTCTGCGGCCCCGAGTTCGCGAATGTGCGCACCAATTTGCGGCACGTTCACGGATCTCGCCCTAGTTAGTCGCACCAATCTCTACAGACAAGGGTCCGATGGTCCAGATGAGCCAGAGCTAGATGCGCAAGATGCCATATGAGTCTACACGAGTGCTACGATGTGCTTTCTGCTCCTCTGAGTCTTGCGACACTTGTGCTTTCATATCATACCAACGACTCGTGCTAGGGTGACCCTCGCAGTGCTCGCTCGTGACTGGTCTTGAACATTCGCCAGCAACCAATTAGAATATTATTAATAAGAGCACTTTCGTCTTTTTGAAAAATCCTCTCCCAGGCAAAATGCTTTCCAACACCATCAGAACTACACGCAATTGTTTCAATGCCAAAAGATTATCTTCTATTGGTGCCGTCAGAACCAAGGTCTCGCTTCCTGACTTGGACTGGGACTTTGGCGCCTTAGAGCCTCACATCTCAGGCCAAATCAACGAGTTGCACTACACCAAGCACCACCAAACCTACGTCAATGGGTTCAACACCGCCATTGAGCAACATGCAGAAGCCAAGGCTAAGGGCGAAGTCAAGAAAGTCATTGAATTGCAAAAGGCCATCAACTTCCACGGCGGCGGTTACACCAACCACTGCTTGTTCTGGAAGAATTTGGCCCCTGAAAAGCAAGGCGGTGGGGAGCCTCCTGCACAAGACTCCGACTTGGCCAAGAAAATCGCTGAGCAGTACGGTTCTCTCGATAACTTGAAGTCCATCACCAACGCCAAGTTGGCCGGCATCCAGGGTTCCGGGTGGGCCTTCATTGTCAAGAACAAGGAAAACGGTGGCGAGCTCGATGTGGTCACCACCTACAACCAAGACACCGTGACTGGCCCATTGGTGCCATTGGTTGCCATCGATGCGTGGGAACACGCCTACTACTTGCAGTACCAAAACGTCAAGGCCGACTACTTCAAGGCCATTTGGAACGTAATCAACTGGAAGGAAGCCGAAAAGAGATTTTTGGTCAACTAGATGTTTTGATTAAATAAACACCAAGAAATACCCCATTGTAGTGCGTTGTAAACTATTTAGGCATTTGGGTAGAGTATCGAGTACCTGGGTGTTTATCTAGCAACCTAGCGGAAGAGAAATCCACGCGCAAAAGTAGGAGGCGGCGATACCCCGGGGCGGCTCGGCCCCCCGGGCGGCCCATGATTCGAGACTAAACAAAGGCACAGCGGTGACAAGTGGTGGTATAAGCGCTCGAACAGCAACATCAGTCGGGTATACTGGTAGGACGACGACAGGGGGCTGACGTGCCGGCGCTAGTTGTGGTATTGTGGTTGCGGGCCACCCGGCGCAATTTGTCTCGTGAAATTCCGAGAAGCGCTATTAATGCACACAAGTGCGAATGATGAGGAAACCTTAAGCGACAAGGCAAATATAGACCACATGATTGGTCTAGACAGCGCCCGGCGCAATGCCACCAGGCACGAGCAATCTAGGCTCTCGTACTTTAAGCTCTCGTAATTCAGGCTCACGCACTGTAGATGGTAGGGTCCACAAGACGAGCAGAGTTGCAGATGTAGCGAGGTAGGTGTCGCGAGGTGTGGTGGTTTTCCTTGGATGCTTCGACATCGCCTCATTTTTTTTTGTGGACGCTAATTAGAAAGGATCTCTTTTGAATTTCTTTACTGAGATTTGGCAGATCGCACGGTGTACTCGTGTGGTTAAACTTTTCAAGCCTCGAAATGCATCCCGATGCCCACACTTGTCGTCCTGTAAATAGCTTATTTCTACTTCTTCACCTATAACCGACACATCGCCGGCGTCATTGTAGGGACATGTTGCTAGATTAATTATTGTCAATTGCTACCTATTCTATTTAATAGAGATGTTGGTCTGACCTTGGAATCTCAGCATAGTAACATTGCAATGCACGCTTCAAGGCTGGAACCAACTTGTCCCACCTCAAAATCCGCACCTCCTTATCAAACCCACGGGGCTTGCGGATCTCGTATCCCATTATTCTCTTGGCCAATTCTACTCTGAAGTCTTGGTTGGTAGTGCCCGAAGGTGCATTAAGTCCGCTGTACGAAAACTGTTGCGAATTTGCAACCACATTTTCACTGGTGGTGCTGTCGCTCATACGCGAAGAAATAGGCTTGCGCGACCAAAATGGCACCAAGTTAGATCTCACACGCCCGCGTTCACGTCTCCTTTCGGCGGGGTCCACCACCTGGGTGCCAATAAGAAGCTCCACGATTTCAACCACTTCCACAGAAGTGATGTAGTATTGGTATGCTTCGCCCTCGACGTCACTGCTCACAAGGGGCTTGGATGCTTGCCGAGGGGACCTGCTCGATTTGCCTTCGTCATCACTACTTTGAGAATCGTAGTCGTGGTTGACCTTGATGCTGCACTCCAAACAACTAACCTCCACAACGTCAACGTTGCGCGAAGCTGGTAACGTCACGGGGTTCTCGTTAGCCGCACCAATGATGCTGAAGTTGGCGATCAACTTGGGCCCGTTTTGTATACGTTCGATGCGGATGATTCTACGACGATCTTCCTTCTCTAGCGGGCTCCATTGTGGATAGCAGATATCCTCAACGGTGGCTCCATTCAAGCTAAGTTCCACTGGCAAAAACTTGGCATCGCTATCACTGGATTGCTTGGGTGGCCTGGTGGTACACCCTCCTGCGGAGACTCCCCTCATCACTCTGTAACGCCTCCTTACATTTTTGTCGTTCGCAGCTGCAGCTGCAAGTTCCAATGCGGATGTGGGCGCGCCATCGAAAATGGTGTTTCCAAAGTCCTCTCTCTTCACCATGCCCTTTTGGGGCGAGTACTTGTTGCCAACTTCGATTGGGTGTTGGTGGTACCCGATGTTGTTGTTTTGTCTGTTGGATGTGTAGTTGTAGTTGGATGATGAGAATGGTTGTTGGTTGGATTCGAAATTGGTTGAGCTCAACGACACCATAGAGTTGCACGACGAATTAGAGTTAAGTTGCTGAGGTACCTGGGGCGATAAATGGTAGTTACCAGCACTACCTTCGTTGGTATTACAGTTAGAATTATTGGTGTTGTACGCACCTGACTGGTTATCAAAGAACGTAAGCATGTTCGCCATGTCTGCCGCATGAGGACGCACGTAGTTGGAAGGGGTGGTCTCGGCCGTAAAAATATCGTACTCATTTATGCTATTATTTAACCCGCGGTGGCTTGCAGATCCCAGTGACGTAGGTTCTGCGGAGAAAGAGTACATCGAAGAAACTGATGATGGCTGCGTGGCGAGCTGGTTGAGTTGTTGAAGCTGCTGGAACTGTAATGGATGATGCTGAGGTTGTTGCTGTTGCACCGACGCTGGTGAAGAGAGTGAGTTGGTTCCGTAGTATGCCTGGCCTGCATTCATACTATTTTGGTAGATGGTGGCATTAACCACACCATTGCTTGCCATGCTGGTGGAGTTAGTGATTGCTTGGTTTGGATCAACGTTATTGTTCGATTGGCTTAAAAACGATTCATCAAAACTAGTTTCGTCTAAAAAGTAGTTGGCACTGCCTGATGGTGCAATGTTACTATGAGTGGAGCCGTCAGCAGCAGGATTGAATCCATAGTCGTTGATTTGGCTGGAGTCTCCAGCAGGGTCATACATATCAAAGTGACTATTGTGGTGTGCAGAAGTAAAAATATTCGACGATGATGAGAACATATGGCTGACTGAAGGTTTTGGATATGTAGTTAATATAAAGGTATATTATGATCTGGTGCAGACTACTAAGTATTTGTCACCAAAAGTCAATTTTGCTTCTATTAAGTTGTTAAGAAATCGTGTAGTGAAGTGGTTGGTGGTATTGCTGAATATATCCGTTGTCGCAACTGGACATCATCGGTTATATATATTCTGATGAACCGCCGTTGAGAGAATTATAATTTTGACATGGCCAAATGCAATCAAAAAGGGTTTTTAGTTGTGGGAATAGAAATTAAGTATAAGAAGAAACTTTCGTAGAAAATAATTGACCCGCATGCATACGCATGTAAAAATAAGGATTGAAATAAAACAAATAATAAAATAAAAGAATAAAGCGCACACATTTGCAAGGCACTTCCGATTAGAAAGAAATGACACCCAGCGATGTCACCTGCACGGCAGTGAACAAAAAAAAAAAGAAAAGAGGGATATGGAAGAAAATCTAAAAAGAAGGCTTTGTTCTTACGTATATTGCGTATTTGCCTAAACGCGCATATGCATCGTAGCTATGCTCTCACGTATATTGCGTATTTGCCTACACGCGCATATGCATCCGGGATTAAAGAATTCGCTTTGTTAGACAACAAAACACACCATAGCCAAGTAAAAGAATGTTAACAATCCCCTGGTTCCTAAGTAAAGACAATCAAAATCTTTTAGCCTAAGCTTGCCTAGCACGCAATCGGTATGGATTGTAATCTCTTCCGGTTCCTAACAATAACCAAACAGGTCATTCTCTGATTGAATAAGTCTTGCTTTGGGATAAAAAAAAAACTGTGACTAGTCTACCTTCTTCTTCGATGCATTTTCCAGATTTCCGCATCAAAAAAAAAATAACTGTAGCTGCACAGTTCGGATAATTGACAATCATCATGTTGCCGTGGCGAGCGTTCGAGAAACGTCAATTGCGAGCGATTACTTCATCATACGGTGTGACCATGGTCCGTTCATGTCGTTCCTGGTTCTTGTCTGTACTGGGCTGAGTCTGGAAGTACGTGATCATTACATGGTACTACATTAACTCCGGATCAAATGCCTTTCCCTTCTTCGTATATCAACATTCGATCAACGCATCTCGGCCCATCATGGTCGATTGTACCGAAGGTGAATCACCTCGCGGCGGAACGGAAAAAAAAGTGTAGTATATTTTAGCGCGCAATAAGACAGTTGCGGAAAATGTGATCAGAGCACTGATTTTTATTCGATTTGTGTACTGTTTCTCGTCGATAGTACCAATCAGGCTCTACAAATAAGGTTATAAGCCGAGAATAGTCAAGACTACCTCGTAAGTTTGAATCCCGGGCCGGATAACTATGTATAATTGTCATACCTAGGATTTAAAATTTCCTCAAACTTCGCCAGGAGCAGGTTAACTCGCGGCTTAGCTTAAAAACGCATCGAAACAATGTATGTGGCTATTAATCCTCAAGGGTCCGACAATCAATCGGGCGGATAATAAGAAGCTACCCGAACTCCCACGCACAACAATCACCGCCCACAATAAAGAAAGAAGAGCAACCTCTACAACAAAAGAAAAAGAAGAAAACACGAGGCACAATAGTGGACATCTAATCAGGTTACTGTTAGACATTTAACTTTCGCGCTAATCTCCATAGCACCTTATCATGAGTGCATGCGTAGATACAAGACAGATAATTTTATTCTTTGCTTGGATGGATTTTCGGAGCAAAACCTTATTTGCGATCATTCACAAGAACTGATTCAAAGCGGTCAAAAAATAATGTTAAACCTTTTTTAATGAACATACATGTGTTATTTTTAGGGCTCATGAGCACTGGGCTGCGGCAGACCGTCCGTTCCCCGTAGGTGCATCTTAGTAAGCTGACAAATATGGAAGAAAACGTTACTAAGCCCTACAACGGCTGAGTTATCGGGTGGGTGTTTTGACGCTTTTGCGAGATAAAATTAATGTATGGTTAGTAGGGAGAAGTAGGGGTAAGGGGCGATAACCATGAGAATGGCCATGGCGATTTTGTTTACCATCTCATGAGCGAGCGCATTTTATTTTTAGGTCGACCGGTCCGTAGAATACAAGTAGCAGGGGTCTGCTGTATCAGTGCATAATTACTAATCGTAGTGAAATTATTAGAGTGTCATCGCTGGCACGTTAGATCTTAGGCTGCCTCAATGCGCTTTGGTTAAAGTGAAGCGCAAATACCCGTCTTGTAGGCGATCCATCATCATCTTTGATCAGATTGGGTATTTCGTATCAGAAATAGGATCTAACTCTAGCCGGAGACGTTCGCGGCCCGTCGCAAAAGAAACATATCAGTAAGAGCTATTTTCTTAGCTCTTAGCAGCCATAGTACATATAGAGTTCGATACAGAAAAATGGCTTAGAACGTGGGCTAAATTGCCAGAAAGCATATCTCCAGGGAGTGCGTCATCCAAATCAGGGACCAAATGCAGGTGAATTGTGCCAGAACTCTACATTCATGCTGTTTCTTAATTCTACCTAGCCAAAAAAAATGTTTATGGTTCTGGATAAACATAATGTTCTGTAGGCTTTGGCCGGATCAATTCCGAGATTGCGGGTGATGAGACAAATATTGGCGTATTTTTGCGCGCGTTCATAATTGATTGGCGCTGGGAAGCTTCTTTTGGATTCAAGGGCTCGTTTGCTGGCATCGGTCTTGCCACCACTTTCACGGCAAAATAGATAGTAATGTAAGAAAATACGTGACTGTTGGGGCGCTCAGCGAAAGTTGCTGAGAAGGCTTTTGCGCATCCATATGTGAGTGAAGGTTTATGAGATGATATAACCATGGAGCGCATCTTCGGCAGCGCTCTCTTATAAGTCGTAAACGCATCTACCAGATATGGCAAAGAGTCAACACGGTTTGATAAATGAACCTGACAAATCATACCAAGCTGATAAGACAAATCAAACCTAGCTCGTAAGTCGAGCTACTACAGCTTATCTCTTTGGGTGAAACTACGTTCACTAGAACACCATAGTGCTAGGAAGATTCCTGTGAAATCTGAAGTAAACGCATATACCGCAGCAGAAAGCAAAACGTGATAGTACCACCTACTGGGTCACCATAAACCTAAACACTATTTGAAGACATCAAATCGCGTGGGAAATCACATGCATCAGGGCACTGCTAGCACAAAATCCATTGCGTCTTCGTGCATGTGGTTTTCGAGCACTGAACGAAAGTGTCAATAAAATATTTTTTTCTCACTACTACTTTTTTAACGCACCATGTGAGGCTTGGCGGTACCGAGAAAAGCGCATCAAAAAAGATGATTGTTTGGCAGTTTGAGCCTAATAATCTAGCCACTGGCTCCAACGCCCGACACCACATATGTTCGATTGTCGAAAAAAATCGCTCGCGATTGACGATGCACTCGAATTGTGTGACCATACTCCACGCCATAGCTATTTCTCAGCATGAAACATATCAAGGCACAAAGTGACATGGGGTGCGAGGATGTGGTTTTTAAGTATGGATCGCCGTAACCTTAATCCTTCTCTATAGTTTAAGAAGCCCTTCCGATTTAGGTTCTAACTCATAAATGAGCCTATCAGCTAAGTTGGCGATACGTACAGTTTTTGTTACCCGCAAACAGTGTAGCATGTATTAGTTAATGCAATGCATACTTTTATTTATTCTATTATTTTATTCTCTAATGTAATATTCGGCTCTGTTTTCGCAAAACAATAGTCGTTCGTTTCGTTCACTTGCCTCTCGAGAATTAATGATAACCATAAGCTAACCTCGGTAAAAGGGGACGTCGAATAATTTGGGTCAATCACACGTTTGGTCTATCAATTGACCGATTCATCCGATCATGCGAATAAATGCCATCCTCACCAGTGGATTAAAATATGTACTCTGCATGTTGGCTTGGGATAACCGGACGGTGTAGCCTCTTCATGGCGTTAAACAAGAACCGTGTCAGTTGATTATTCATTGCCGAATGATAAGTCTTCCCGAATGACGAGCTTGTTTTGAAAATACTGTCCTCGGCTGTCGTGTAGTTATTTATGGCGCTGGTATTTACCGCACCCATGTCGCACTTATCAGTAACTGGCTTCTTCGGGCAAGGTTTTGCAATTATAAATCGAAACCTTAAACACTATACAATAGATAACTGGTCTCAATCTATAAAAATAACACCACTTAGTAGAAATCGTCAGGGGTTTATCAACCAACGTACTTAAATTACGCAGTAACTTAGGCAGTTGAGCATAACTTCCCGGTTTCTTCAGATTATGCATTTAGATCCAAGAGGTGTCATTTATTTTTTACTATATCCCTGAGTGCATTAAAATATATAATTAGAAACTCTTTTTCTTGTCGTATTTAGGATAGTACTTGTTGAATAATAAACCGTCGACAAAAACCAAACCCGCGATAACCGACGCATGAACACCTAAGACCAATTTGCTGTCAGTGTTGATTCTCTTTCTTTCCAAGTAAGCAACGTATCCTGTCACTATACCGGTTATACCGACCAATGCTTGGGCAACCACCACAGGGTTTTGCAATTCAACGGAAGTTCTGCTCAAAGCCTTAGATGCCTGGGTTTGAGCACACGAGCTTTTTTCGCTGAAGAATGACGACACCTGCGAGGCAGTTTTTTGGAGGTGTGCCACGGCTTTATGGAAGAGAGTTCTGCCCTCCTTCTCCAATTCCTCTAATTCTTTTTTGATTTCCTTTGCCTTCTTGTCGCTGTCTGCTTTAACTTCCTTAGCTCCGTCTTTGGCTTCTTTCTTCAAATGCTCGAATTCGTCAGAATCGACGACTTCGACCGAGCCAGATGGATCGCTAGTTTGCTTCACTTGCTTAGGGGCAGGTATTTTTTTGGCACCAGTTGGGCCGGAGGAGGCAGCAGCTTCAGCGTAGGACATGATGGTTGGTGGTGGTGAGTATTGATTAAATAGGTGGCGAAATTGACTAATTAATTTAGAGAGTTATAAGAGTAATAAATATTAGGGGATAGAGCGACATTTATATCTTCAATGGCGGGTCTATCTTGAATGACGTAGAATACAATATATTATTTGGGGGTGAGCTCACGCTATAATCTAAGGGGTGTCTAAGATTGCTAAGTTGCTACCTGCATGTAAACAGCAACATGACACACGAGGAATAATGGTCCATCAACAAAGATAAAACCAACCACTACAGGACCTATATATGTCGTACGACTCATATGACGTGAATCCAGTAAGGTTAGCCGTAAAAGGATCCACTCCTTGATATAGTCCAACCTCACATGCACGCGATGGAAATGATGTGGGCCTTCGCACTCTGTCCGTTGGATGTCGCGCCCTGCGGACGACACCAGCCATCCACAGGTCACTTGACATACCCGGCGTGATGCAGGGCGCGCCTGAATTTGCGCTGCGATAATTTGCCAGCAGCCCCAATTTTTTGCGCGTCCCGTGGACATCGAGATGTTGAGGGCTCGAGCCCTCTCGAAAATTTTCATCACCAACTTTTAATTTTCACCAAAAAAATTCACCAGGTTTAAAGAAGTCTTTTCTTCACATTTGTCGATCGAAACCAACACCCCGGCTTTCCACGTAACATTCCGACAAACTACAAACAAGATGTCTGCCCCAGCTGCCCCAACCGATAACAAGAGATCTTTCGGAGGAAAGAGAGGAGGTCCAAGAAGAGGAGGAAGAAGAGATGAAGAAAAAGGATGGACCCCAGTCACCAAGTTAGGTAGATTGGTGAAGGCCGGTAAGATCACTTCCATGGAAGAAATCTACTTGCACTCTTTGCCAGTCAAGGAATACCAAATCATCGATTTGTTATTACCAGAATTGAAGGACGAAGTCATGAAGATCAGATCTGTCCAAAAGCAAACCAGAGCCGGTCAAAGAACCAGAATGAAGGCTGTTGTTGTTATTGGTGACTCCAACGGTCACGTTGGTTTGGGTATCAAGACCGCCAAGGAAGTTGCTTCTGCTATCAAGGCTGCCATTGTCATTGCCAAGTTGTCCATCATTCCTATCAGAAGAGGTTACTGGGGAACCAACTTGGGTGCTCCTCACTCTTTGCCAACCAAGGTCACCGGTAAGTGTGGTTCCGTTGCTGTTAGACTTATCCCAGCCCCAAGAGGTAAGGGTATTGTTGCTTCTCCAGCCGTCAAGAAGTTGATGCAATTGGCTGGTGTTGAAGACGTTTATACCACCTCTTCCGGTTCCACCAGAACCACCGAAAACACCTTAAAGGCTGCTTTCGTTGCTATTGGTAACACCTACGGATTCTTGACCCCTAACTTGTGGGCTGAATCCAAGTTGGCTCCTTCTCCATTGGATGTCTATGCTGAAGAAGCTGCTGCCGGTAAGAAGAGATACTAAATAACCAGTTTCTAATATATTACCATAAGTACCAAAGACCAAAGTGTAGAGAATGAAATCGCCCAAAACAAGTCACTGCAAACAACTCTAATAAACCGAGAGATGTGGCAAGGAATTGCATAATTAATCCATCTACGTAGTGCTTATCAGTCTGTCTAAAACTTTTCAAGAATCCGGTTCGATAATTGACCAACAAGAGGTGTGCATTTCTAGGCTATACGTAGCTTGATTGAATCTTGAAGTCGAAAATGACCACATGTAGATCTAAATAAGCCCAAGTTGTATTGCTATTGTCATTGAGACTGTGTTAATTGTAGATAGATTCGTGCTTTTTGCACCCAAAGCTTCTTATAGACAATTGTATCAAGGTTGTGATCAGGTAACCGATGGTATACAGGCTGTAAACGTGATTTTCTCGGACTGGCAAAGAGTACAAGAGTGAATATCTGCACAATTAAAAGGTAATTCATGATGATTCATTCGTTTAGTATTTTTCATCGATGATAATTAATGTACACAGAGAGTGGTATTGACCATCTAAGGCAAAGTAGTCATCATTTGTACTATCACTCGATGAGGGCTACGTTAATTCATGGCAAAGTGAATTATGAGTCTTATACCTAGTTTAACAAACCAAAAGTAGTATACAAAGTAAGACTCGCTACATATTCAGCGCTCATTGACATCTATTGCTCCTGATTTTTCATATTAATTACATATTTAAAACAATATAAATATTAAAGATGAGTATATGAATGTGGATAAAACTACCTAGCTTGACCCTCTCTGAGCGGATCATAAATATACTGTCGACCTTAGTCTACTTGTAGATGGTTTATTCATACACTGATAAACAACGCGGAGCTATAGATTACAATCTAGTCCCCTCTTCTTTATTCTCTTCTAGTATACACTATTAATCTTGTACATTAATCTTGCACGGCCTGCTCCATAACCTGATCCTGGGGAACCGCAAAAGCCCTATTGGAGGTATCAGCCGAGTCCTTAGACCACGTATTGGATTGGATTTCACGACCGCTAGGATGCTGGTACAAACAGTTTTTATTCTGGCAGTTTGTTCCAAACCTACAGTCTTCCTTTATGGGATGAGCAAATGTGCAATCGAGTCTCTTACACAGCGGCCCGGCTCTGCACGGCACAAGCGACGTGGCGTGTCTTCTAGGACACTTGTAGTTGGTACACTGGGGCCCGAACTTACACTGTTCCAAAGCAATATCGCTCAGTATAGGAGTCACAGGTTTGGCTGTTGGAGGTGGTGGGTGTGCTTTGGAACACTCGGAATCGATACATCCTTTACCAGCAGGACACCAATCCAAGGTAGCGATCTTGGCCAGGCCATTGGCAGGTGTGGGATGGGCAAACGGACAAGTATCTTTGGTGCAGCCACTGCCAAATTTACAAGACGCCTGCGTTACAAGAGCCTCGTTTTTCTTACGCTCGCGATACTCCTGTTTCAGCTTCTCCAACTTGGCTATTAATTCTTGGTCCTGGTCGGGATGCAAGTAGTTACAAGTGCCTGGAGGATTTGGACAGTTGGGGTACGAGAAGCAGTTTTTGGTGGGGTGGGCAAACTCACACTCTTTATTGTTACAGTACGGGAACTCTTTGCATCTTCCCTTGGTTGGTTTTGGTGTAAATTGGGTGATGTTGGTGTTGCCGGCGTTGATATTTCCCAACACCTTGTTCATGATCTGGGCGTTATGGGGTCCTTTTTTAAACTTATCTTGACCATTTCTTGCATTACCCTTGGAGATCCCGCCTCTGGCCTGTTTTCCTGCTCTGGAGTCGTAATTGCGGCTATTTTGCAACGACTTGGGGCCCGTTGGGATCTGAGGCATTGGGGGCATCTGGCTCATTTCCATGCCTGGAAACGGTCCACCTGGAAAGAATGGTGGCGCATTACCGGGAAATGCCAGAACAGGCGCATTTTGTGGTGCTGGGGGTGCTTGTTGGGCCATGACGGGCTGTGGTGGCAAGGACTCATTCTGGTCGGTAGGGGCCTGTGGCGGCTGGGACTGCTGGCTAGGTTGGTTGTACAGGGCCTGTATTCTCTCGATTTCTCTCAATATGCTTTCGATAAACGAAATATCAATGGGAATCTCCGAAATTTCTTTGACCTCTTGTAAGATCTCGGCCGGGCTCTTGTGGGAGACGATCAAAATCACGATGAATTCGGCTATATCTTGGGCATCGTCAACGCAGTTGAAGCGGTTCTTGAGTTCTTGGATCAAGTTGTTCTTTAACTCCGTGCCAACACGGTCTTCGGGGGTGAATTCTAGCATAGTTGTTGGTTGGCAATGTGGATTCGAACTTGATGAGCAGAAAAAGTGACGCTGCGCTCACGTGTGGATGTTCGCACGTGATACTTTCGTCCACCGTGTGCACGTGATGCGTCCGGTGGGTGCAAAATAAGATTGTACAAACTATACTAGTCGGAAGATATCCTCGGAGATGTCGCCCAAAAGGTCCCTTATGACTGCAAGGAGGATGTCCAACTCATCGGCTATGGTCGATGACACAAGGATATACGAGTAGAGCAACACAAAGTCCTCGTTGGTGGGCCGGGACTCGTCGGTGCTCCCCATTCTGATCTGGCTCAACTTGTACAAGAGTCTATCCTTGGCATGTTCGGTGGACGCAGGCTTGGAAGGAAGAGGAAACTTGAGACGCATGGCACTGGCAATCATGTAGAAGATCAAAAAGATGCGGTGTTCCAACTCTGCGCGTTCTGACTCGATGTACTTGAGCACGTAGCTTTCGTTGGGACTCAACTGGGGATCGACCTTGATCATGGAGTTCATGTTCTGGAACGAGTCGATGATCTTGGATGTACTTTTGACTAGCTTGGTATACGCCTCCAACGGAAAACTGCCCTTCAACCGAAACTCCTTCGGCGCCTGCTTCAACAACAACTCGCACTCTGCCAACAACCGGTTGGTTCCCTCCTCGTCCCTTAACCCAATGATTTTCATGTCGGTAGGGTCATAGTCAAAAGGCCCACTGCTCCAAATCACGCCCAACCTGAGCCAAAGCACAGTGAGCCCGTTTTTCAACCGGATTCTGGCACTATTCGGCAAGAAGCACAGCGCCATGGCGAGGGCCCAAGTTATACCAATAGACACCGCCACGAAGCGATGGAACGCAATCTCGCCCACTATCGGCGAGTCTCCACCTTCTCCGCCATCTTCTGAGTCCTTCTGCGTCATACTGTACGAGTATAGCGCACTCAAGTTGTACGTAAGAAGAATGAAACGGCCAAACGCATTGTTGCGTTTCCAAAAGAGGATTATATAGAACGACGGGATGGCGATCAAGGCCCCGGTGGCGCACAACACATATACGTTCCCGTCGGTGGTGATCCACATGACGTACGCTGTGAATGCTCCGATAAACGTGCCTATGAACCTCCACTTGACGGTCATGGTGGTTCCTCCCAAAGACTTGTTCATCATGATACAATACACTGTGAGGGCCCATTCAATACGCCAGCTACTAAAAGTGTCCTTGGTCTGGGGCAAAAACGCACATGACGAAAGCACCAATGCCCCCAATGCCACTCTGATTCCAAACTGGATATCGGTTCTGCGAAAAACCTGAAGCATCGACCATAGCTGGAACGAAAGTCTTTCCACAGCGGTGCCATTCTCTTTAAACTTCCTCTGAGGCCCATACTGCGACTGGAAATCTTCCAACGCTGCATTCAAGGTGGTTTCACGGCTGCTCAGCCTATGAGGCACGATGGAAGGTCTCCAGAACCGAAGCCATGACCACGAGCGTGGTTTGGCCTTCTCGTCCTCAAAAGTCTCGGCCAACTTCAAAAACTCCATCAATTCCACCGCATATAGACCAAGCACAGATGCAAAATTCCCGCAGCACGCAGCCACTTCTTCCAGATCCGTTTTGAATAGAAAGTCGGCCGAAGACTTGAACGCATCGGTGCTATAGAGTTTGGCCAAAGACTCGGACTGTTTTACTTCAAACAACTCTGTGGCAGTTTTGAGAGATTTCTGAAGAGTGGTGGTTCTGGAAAACCGGCGTTCTTCAATGAGCTTTTCAAACGGAATCTCGGCCAACACTCCTTTTATGGTGAATATAAACGATGTCATGGGTGGGGCAAGATACGAAACAAAGAGCTCAAAAAGATGGCCATGGCTCTCCAAATCCAAAACTGGAGTGCGCTCGTGGTGGGAGCCCGAGTCCAAAGTGGCGGTGTCGTTGCTGGCATGATCGCCCGACTTAAGAAGTTTCCACTGGATTTCCGCCGAGCTTCGAAGGGCCTGTAGATGACGAGAGAGCGAGATCGTGGACGACACCAACTCGTTATAAATAAGCCATTCACGCTCACGGCCCATGGCCCGAAGCTCGTACATCGCCTCCTCGTTGTTGGCCAAAAGCTCGGCGATATTGCTCTTCAAATCGCCTATAATTTTGAGGTCTTGCTCGGTTAGTTTCTCGCCGGCAAGAAATCGGTGGGCCACGATGGAAAGCACCGACGACATGATATTATACGAATCGTTGAGTGAGTTTCGAAGCTCGTTCACGGCACTAATTGGAAACACAAAGTAGCAGATCGAAATGCATATAAGGCATCCTACAACCACCACGTCGAAGGTGGCCAGAATCCTTTCGAGAGGAACATTCGACGCGTTGATGCTGCCCTCCTTGACAATACATGAGACGATTGTAATAGAAGCTAGTGAGAACGCCGAGTTGACTTTGCTGTTGCTCTGCTTCACAAAGGCAATTATTGCAAGCGCAATCGAGCTCACCACCACGTCGATAATATGCGATATTTCGTCCTCCCCTGTATTGAAAAAGATTGTGGATACGTAGCGACATCCAATGGACACAGAGAAGCTGAATGTAAGACTCGCTATCACAAACAAAAGCGTTTGGTGCATCAGGCCCTTGGATCTGGCTGGATGAAAGTACACTGCTACGGTGGCCACCACATGTTTCGAGTCAGTCAGTCCAAGAAAGTTGTCAAAGGCCGTCCAGTACACTCCCAAAGACGCTAAAAAGTACGCTAGTACGCATTTGAAGATCTCACGAACCTTGTCGTTGTAGTAAAGCTTCTTGGAAGCTCGGTATGCTCGATGTAATTTGCTCTGGAATGGCTGGAGTGTGTCGAAAGTGCCGCTTCGACTGGTCAAAAGAGGCAGGTTCTCCGTCGTGGAACCTGCAATAGTAAGAGACACTGCTCTTCGTACTCGTTCTCCAGTATTGGCCAAGATGACCGAACTCTGGCGGGTCACATGCCGTGGTGTTTTGCCTCGTGTGAGGCTTGTGTTTGGTTCAATTCGTTCAGCGTCGCTTTCGGCAGTGTCGTCCAGTCTGCCTTCCTGATGCAGTCCGTAGTCTGCCATCGTCGACGATTTCAATCTGTTACAACCTGCTCCACTACAATCTGTGTTGGTTAGGCGATGCTCTGGCACGTGATGGCGTTATCGTGATGAAGCCGTTGGCTGAATGCAGCCCTGACCGTTGAGATCGTACGGGAAGTTCATTGCCGGTTTGAGACCCCGGTGACTGCAAAAGTGAACTTGGCACTTCGGTGCTGCATGGATCGATACCAGATGAGCTCAACGTTTTATTCATTATCATTTTATTCATCTAAGTCTATATACGGTACGTGAATCATTAAGTATTAGTATCATAAGTTTTATGAATGGTGGCATTATAATCATTTGTCCTCATAACCAATTATTTCTCTGAACAAATCTTCACAAGGAACAGTGGCTCCCAATTTGGCACAGAGCAAAAAGACTCCACTCAACTTTCTGTGCAATGAGTAGGTCTCTTCTGGGGGTGGTGACAAACGTTCACTCAACATGATTCCGACGTTTTCGCGGACTCTGTCGGTGATAGTTTGATTGCTGAAGTCGAAAGCCTTACCCTGGTTGTCAACAGGGGAAAAGGCTTCGCCCAACACCATGACGGAGTCGACATGAGCTTGGGTCATTTGTGGTGATTCCAAGCCTGTAAGGTAGCCCAACTTCTTGGAGTAAAGCTCTACAGCATCACGGTCTTTGAGGGCGGCAGCACGAAGAACTTGGACGTAATCTTTGATGAAATCGTCGTTGAAGTCACGGGCAGCACCGAAATCCAATAACTCGATCTTGCCGGTGTCTTCGTTGTAGAGGAAATTGGCCCAGTTTGGATCGGTTTGCATGAACTTGAAGTGCCTGATTTCCATAAGACACAATCTCATGATGTTGGAAGCGATCCAGTTCTTGGTTTGTTGGTCCCAATTGCCTTTCACGATTTCTGTTCCTCTCATGCGTTCCATAGTCAAAACGTGTTCTCCACACAAGTTGTGGAAAACCTTGGGCACCGCAAAGGCATCGTCGGCAGCAACAAGATCCTTGAATCTGATCAAGTTCTGGGCTTCTCTAATGTAGTCACACTCCCATTTGAGCTCGGTTCTGGCATTGGCAATGGTTTTGTCAAGGAAAAGACCGGCTGGAAGAATGGAAGATGCGGTAAGAAGCATCAACAAGTTGTTCAAATCCGAATCGATCGACTCAACCACTCCTGGATATTGGACCTTTACCACTACAGGAGTGACCTCACCGGTTACTTCGTCGTGAGCCACAGCGGTATGCACTTGGCCAATGGAGGCCGCAGCAATAGGCACGTCGTCAAACGAAGCAAACAAACGCTCGCGCCAGTTCTGGCCCAAATCTCTCACAAGAACTCTTTCCAACTGGCCCGGGGGCATGTAATGAGCCGAATTCTGCACCCTCATCAAAATCTGCTGGATTTCTGCAGGCAAGATCGACGAGTCTTGGAAAGACATCATCTGGCCGATTTTGAGTGCTGCACCTCTCATTTTGGAGAACTTCTTCGCCATACGCTCGATGTTTGCAGGTGACAAAATAAGCGATTTCATGGTGAGCGGAGTGGAATTGTTACCGGAAGCGTAATGCTTGATCCCTTGTCTGGCAGCACCGATTCCCATGCCGGCCGCAAGCGAGCCGTAGTGGAAAATTCTGGCGAGACGGGTGGAAGGAACCTCACTGGAAGACATCTCGAACTTCTGGTTCTCTTTTGGTGATTGGGCGGGGGCTTCTCCGATGATCTTGGGGTGGCCAATGTGGGGTGCGGAGGTAGTGGAGTAAGCTCTTGTTTGGGAAGTTTTGGGTTTGTTTCTGGTGGTACGAGCAGAGTTCAAGCCAGCGGCTTTGGCAAGAGCCATGGCACGGGCTTGTTCTGAAGTGGACCTCATGTCCAGCCAGATGGCGGCGTCGGAATCACACGCTCTCAACGGGTAGCCCACCCATGAGTATTTGTACAAGTAGTTGAGGTCTCTTTGGAAAGCCGTCGACGCACTGGATGCTACTTTTGAGACCGAGCCGGCGACGGCCGAAAGTTCAAACAAGTTCTTACTTATCGACATGAATAATTATGATACAGTCACTGGAATAGTGATGGATGGAATGCAACGTGCAAGACGAGATTAAAAATTGAGCTAGATTGAAGATTGAGCACGATTGAGCACGATCAAACACGATTAAACTAGATTTCCTCTTGATATACAATATTCACAATAACACAACACTGGGTGGTTTGTAAAAGTTTGCAATCGGGATTCTTAAATATCAGCTCTGCTGGGCCAACGGAATGCCCGCCTCAGTGGTTTTGTGTCACCGCTAAAAATTTTCTGCGAACAACGGCCACGGGAAATGGCTGAAAACGAGTAGAGGTGGGGTACACGGGAAGAAGGGAAGGTGGTGAGAGGTGGTGAGAGGTGGGGGAGGTGAGTGTCGCGGTATGGAGTGGTGGTGGTTGTATGGGCAGGTAAAGGACGGTGATGGAGCAATGGCAAAAGGTGGGGAAGCGTGATACGCCAGGCCGTCTTCTGGGGCAGCGACGGGCTCAAGGCCGCGGCAGCTTGTGGTGCGGATGTGGTTGCACGTGTAAGGGTGGCTTGATTGGCACAGTCGCGTGCTCGGAGCGCGCTTCGCCTCAGGAGAATAGTTGCTGGCAGATTAGCGAGACTGGAGGCGGGCGTGGATTAACGGAAGGCATGTGAGAGCATAGACGTGAAGCAGGTGCAGAGATACAATAGAAGTAAATCAGTGGTGTATGTAGGGTGTAGAGTACTGGCGCTGGTGGTGTTGTGGGTGGTGGAAATAGCTGACTGGTATTACGATGCCTAGAGATGTATTTTGAGTGCTCCGATGTTGACTGGACCCTGTTGCAGTCAATAAGGGTGTTGTCCATCTGGCCGAGCCACTCGATTGCCAGAATTTGCTGCTTGCTTCTTGTTGCTCTTGGCCCGCGCTTTCTTTTTGAGGTTCTTATCTAGATTTGCTGCCAAATATCGGAAAAAGTGCCGTCTAAAGCGGGTCGCCTCATTGCGTCCTACATCAATATTCTTTAATCCATCACACAGCGTGGCACTCGGGAATGTCTCTTCGATAGCACCTATACCCTAAGCCTCTGTCTGACTCGCCACACCCCATATCGCCTTGGCTGGCTGATCTAACCATCGGACTGCATGCAGTACCGCTGTTTGTTGTTAAAAAAAGATCTCCCGAGACTACTGATAATACCCATTTGGTGAACCCATAGTCATTGTAGTAGACGCTACCACACTCGCTATGTCTAGACAGTCTTATGGCTATGCCACTCCCCCAATGAAAAACGAAGACACATTCAATCCGTACGAAGCGGCCAAGCGCCAGTCCGCCCTCGACCAGCAGCGCCGGGAAATGTTCCAGAGGTACAACTCGCCCAAAATCATCATAAACGACGACCCAGTCATTCCTTCGTATCCGATCCAAGACACCTTTAAAAAGAATGCCAACTATAACCTCAAAATAGTGGTGGTGGGCGATGGTGGCTGTGGGAAAACATGTTTGCTTGTAAGTTATGCACAGAACAAGTTTCCCGAAGTATATGTTCCAACCATCTTTGAAAACTATGTCACCAACGTGATGACTCCTAATAACAAATACATAGAATTGGCCTTGTGGGACACGGCTGGGCAAGAAGAATACGACCGGTTGAGGCCATTGTCGTACCCCGATGCCGACATACTCCTTATTTGTTTCTCGTTGGATAGCTTGGTTTCTCTTCAGAACATCAAAGATACCTGGTTTCCCGAGGTGTCGCATTTCTGTCCTGGTGTGCCTATAGTTTTGGTGGGGACCAAAGCCGATTTGAAGTCCACTATCGACCCTGACTTGCCCATCCAGCTAGCCACTGAAATCAATGCCGTGGGATATATACAGTGTTCCGCCAAGACGATGTTCAACATTAAAACGGTGTTCAACTTTGCCCTCAACCATTTCCAAAAGCAGGTGGAGATGCAAGAACAGCTAGAGAAATCGGCGTCATCCAGGAAAAGGATTTCGCGTGCGTTCGGAAGCTCGGTGGGCGGAGGATCGTCGTTTGGTTCATATGGACTCGGCCACTCTAGAAATGTGTCGTCGGCTTCCAAGAGAGGACATATCAAGACAGACTCGGCAGCGTTGTTGGATTCTCCATTGGTGGAAGATACGTATACTGCCAATCCATATGGAAATTTCCAGGGAGAATCCAAGTACAGGGAGGACGAGTTTGCATTTACGCGGAACGACAAGAGAAAGAGGAAGCGCAGGTGTACCATTTTGTAGTTATAGAAATATAAGAGCGAAGAGAATTGACTGAAAAATACGTCAAAAGCCAAATTTGGTACACTTTGTAACCAAAAGAGTAACGACACTGGCGGGTCGTGTCTAAACTGTAGCTATTTATATGTTTAGAGTCAAGTGACACACCCAAAAGCAATAAGGTGGCTGATACATGCACATCAAGTGGGGATTGCTTGCGTTGTTTACACCGCGGTCTCGCGGGGTCTCGCAGTGGGGCGCGCGCTGCGGCGCGCTCCCGCTGGAAATTACCGCGAATCCCACCACGCCCCGGCCAAGCACGTTTACGCTGCCACCACGCCCCGAAAGAGCTGCTTGCCCTTCTCTACACTCTAGCCTGAATTCCAGGCCACCGTCATACCAACACCCACTCCCTGAACATCTGCTACATACCCCAATACATTATCCTATTCCTTTTTCTGTTTCGTTCTCACTGTCTAGCTTTACTTCTTCCTAGTTCTCCCCGCCGACGCGAAAAATTCATTTACAACCAAACCAACCACCACACAGCTTCACTTAACAGACTCCAGCAGCTACACGGCTAGATTGTACTTGCACCTTCAAACCAACCGTGTTTACATTATACCCCTAGTCCCTCAGTCATCCCAAAACGCCCCGGTGTTTATACCCCTTTCACCATGTCGGCTTCCAAGGAAAACAGCGCCTGCTCCACGCCGTCCACAACCACCACCGTCTCCAAATTAGAGCAAGAACTACTCAAAAAACCGTCTGACGGCATCAACGACAAGGACATCGAGATTCTTTTGTCGCCAAACCACCTAGGAGACGCTGGTAACAAATCGAACGACCACTACAAGGTACGATTATCTCCCTTCAGATACAAGCTTAGATCGGTGTTGTTGCCGTATGTGCGTCAGGAAACAGCGTGGCTTGAGAAGCTTCAGCACACTATAAGAACTCCGTTCCTCGACTTCTATTTTGCATGGACAGCCAACTTGGCCTCTCACACTTTTTATGTCCTCATGCTTCCGATCCCCATATGGTTTGGCGCCAGCACCCTTTGCCGGGACTTGATTTTTGTGCTTGGCTTTGGGATCTATTTTACCGGTTTTCTCAAAGACTACTTCTGCTTGCCCCGGCCCCGCTCGCCTCCTGTAAGCAGAATCACCATGCTGGGCTATACCACCATGGAATACGGGTTTCCGTCCAGCCACAGTGCCAATGCCACTGCTGTGACTCTCGTGCTACTTTCGCACGTCATGAAAAATAGGCAGAACTTCTCTAACACCACCTATCACGGCATTTTGGTCACCATTTGCATCTATTATGTCTCGCTCTTTTTCGGCCGTCTTTACTGCGGAATGCATGGATTTTTAGACTTGATAGTGGGCGGTACTGTTGGCGCCCTTCTCTTCTTATTCCGGTATTTTTTCGGCTTGGTTTGGGACGAGTTGCTCTTTAAAAATGAGTTCACCGTGACCACCATTGTGTGCATTGTCATGGGTTATGTGGGGCTTATTCATATACACGCTGAGCCGGTAGACGATTGTCCGTGCTTCGATGACTCGGTGGCGTTTATTGGGGTGTTGATAGGCTTGGACTTGTCGCATCTAGCCGCGGTGAAGACCCAATACTTGGCCGCCAGAAACCCATATAACGACCCGTTTTTGATTCAATACGACTTTTCCAAGTTTGGAATAGCCATAACTATTGCCAGAGTGGCCATGGGAATAGTCTTGGTGGTCATATGGAAAGCAGTCTCCAAACCAATTGTGTTTACTATTCTTCCGCCTATTTACAAGATCATTGGAGTTTACTTACCCAGAAGAAACTTTATTGCCACGGCATTTTCCAACAAATCCAACAGACAAATCAGAAGCACCTCCATCACCAATTTGAGCAAAAACGATTTGGGTGCAAATACCATTGGAGACTTCAACAAGTTTATCAAGGGGGTGACCGAGCACGACCAAGTTACAGAAATGGGCCCTGAAACAGAAATAGACTACTATGAGATGTTGGCGTATGCCAACGAGGCACCCAATAAATCTGTGGAGGAGTTTCCATCGCTTGAAAAGCCCGAAGCCGTGCCCAAAGTGCCGCCTCCAGTGGCCGGCGTGTTCAAGCCCAGGTACGATGTCGAGACTATAGGACGTTTGATAGTGTATGCTGGAGTGTCGGCCACTGCGATCTGGGGATTCCAGCTTGCAACAGACCTATTGCATTTGAATTAGCCACCTTAGCCCAAGAAATACACGACGAATGACACTATGAAATGAAGTTTAAAGAAACAGAACCTCACAGTCTGTAAGATTGCCCTATCAATAGTGTAACCAATAGAATCTGTGATTCTTTTCTGGATATTGAGTCAGCTGAAACTCTGCTTTTCCAAGTAATTGACAGAAAATATTTAAAATCGTAGAATGACAAAAAAGCTAACGATCAACACCCTCGGAAGATCTCTTGCAGTAGTCGGTCAATTGTCTTGTATTCTAATTTCTGAGTAAGACAATAATAACTATAGTAAGAAATGCCTAGAGATCCAAGACTTTTCGAACCGAGTGTCTGGTGTATTTAATGCTAGTTTTCTAGATATTTGACGAAATATACAAGATATGAGAAAAAATTCTATGGTTTGTTTTGGAGTTCTTAGTGGTAATAGGTTATATATCAGTCTACTATCTTATTGCTCGCCTTATAGTGGGCTCTAGAAAGTAAACTACTAGTGCGAGAATATGTGAGATAGAGAGGTGCAATACAAGATTAAATTAACGGGTCATTAGTCGATACAATTGTTTCAGTGCTTATTTCAGCATGCACCGGTACCAATATACTAACCATGAAACCGCACGCAGTGGAACGAGTCTACGAGGGGCAGCCCGCCCAGCGCCCGCGCTCGCTTCCCCAGAAGTGCATTATTCTGGCTTTATTCGCGCCTTCTCCCGCGATCGTTCTGCCGCGATCTCCCTCCGCCCCGTTAGCCTCGCCGTTTCGAGCACGCAAAAACACCAAACCAACTAATCTAACTCTGATAGCCAACGAAAACGGGTTCTTGACACTGCACTGACAGCACCTGACAGGTACCGCTGCAACAAACGACCACAGAAAATACCAGATACATCTGTCCAGTGTAATCTCAAGAGAGCAATTGCAGCGATTGTTATCATCAAGAACTGATCTGTAAACAGATACCATAGTCAATCCAGAACATTGATATCAATCAGTACAACATCTAGTCAAGTATTAGTTGTTTAGAGTGCTCCACACATACTGAGTACTTACTGATCTCAACTAGTAGATTCACCAGTCACTACTTGTGACTACCGGCCTAGAGCATGCAAATCTGATAAACTTTTGTATTATACTTGTACTATATTATGAACGACTCATACAATGGCTCCCAGTCGGGCCAGTCCATTTTCTACAGTGCCGATTCCACCAACACCAACACTGCCAACACAGCCAACTCTTCCAGCACCGCCAAACCGTCCCAATCTCCGCGACTTTCTACCTCCTCCAACACCAATACGGCGCAGACTTCCACCCAATCATCCTCATCCAAGAACAGCCTCATTAATGATATGTTTGCCCAGCTCAATCTGCTCAACAACCACTTTATCAACTACCAAAATTCCAATAACGACAAAATCAACGAGCTCAACTTGAAGCTCAATTATATGAACGATTCTATCGAAAGTCTCAAACTGAACCTTAATAATGTTAATCTGCAAATTCTACTATTGATGCAGAACTCCTCGCTAGCTTCTAATGGAACTCAAGCATCCTCAATTTACTCTACACAAAACAAAATGTTGGACTTGTTCAGCAAACATATTGCTAATTTGGGCAAAGAGATCGAAGATCTTGCCATGCACTCGAGCCTTCCGGGCCATTTGCAACACCCTCAGTTACAATCACAACATCTACTTCGTAACTCCCCAACGGCTCCAAGACCGCCTGGTCCAGAGGGTGCAAACCAACCGGCCACTGCTGGCTCCGGATATACAGAAGAAGACGTGGATGAGCTTAACAGGGCTCCTTTCAAAGCTATACCCACCTCTGTATCCAACCCAACTTCTCCCTTCATCCCCAACCGATTCAATTTCGATATAAACTCGTTCCGTCACCCAAACAATTTCCAGCTCCAGCAGCCACATTCACAGCCGTTTTCTCTTCCAGAAACCATTATGGAGTCAGAAAACCCCGACAAATCAAATGGAAAGAGCCAAAAACGACGCAAAACAAAGTCGAAACTTCAGGATATCAATCCTTCAAACTCGTATATACTACCATTGCCTGGTGCATTAATATCGAACGACGACGACAACTCGGCCCAAAAATCAGGCATGAAATACTTGTCAACACCATCATTACCGTCCAACCAATATATACGATCTAACGAAAATGAGTTGCTTGCTCCTGGCTTGAGACAACGTCCCTTCTTTTCCGGAGACATAGAAAACTCCATGGAATTGAATGAGAATAGCCAGAATAGCCAGAATACTTCTTCTTCTAACCAGCCCAATGAACTAGAAGGGGAGTCGGAGAATGGAGCTAAAAAAACCAGCCCTAAAAAGAGAAAAAAGACGGCTCCTTCCAAAGAAATTAAGTCGGCTACTTCTGGAGCTAGTGAAAATTCAGGAGTTACTTCTTCAACGGGTGCTACTAGTGAGCCAGGAGATGGCAATTCCATCAGTCTAGCAGATCTACCACTGTATAAACTCGAAAGAAGCTTGAAAACCATCTCGGATATCTGGAAAGAATACGAGTATGGACTTAATGACAAGCCTCCATTGAGGCTATTGGAGATCAAGTACGGAACAAAGTGGAGAAACGAAACGGAATCACGTACTTTCTTGCGGAGAAAGAAAATATATGAAGCGATAGAGGCTGGTAAGAGTAAGGGGTTTACGGAGGATCAAATCATCAACGATTTGGAGGAGTATAGAAGCTATGATAATAACGGAACCACCAAAAAGAAGCCTCTTCTGTGGCTCTGCTCAAATGTCCCAGAAAAGTTTACCACCTAATCAAAATACCTGGATTCTCAATAATCTTGAACTTGTTGTAATGCTATGAATATTTACGAATAATAGAATAGAATGAATTTTATACTGACTAATTGGCTACCGTGTATTATAAGAAATTTCTAGAGGATATTTTTAGTATAGTTCTCTGGGCTAATCTGTAATACTGGGTTTTTGAGGGCACTTGGCAATTAATTTCACCGATATGAGTACTAAGTGTGTCACGAGGCTCCTTAATGTCTATGCGAAACAGTCTATTTGCTCAAACCTTTATGAAAGTTAGTATTAGCTAGTAGAATATGGAGCTCCATTATCGTATACTACCTCAATGTTCAATATCTTTTGCAGCCAATGGGAACGGCGGGGGAGCGGGTGACCGCGTCTCACGTGACCGCATCTCAAATATTTCATTAACGAGATGGCTCACCAACGATCATTGGAGGGTAACTATAATGACGCCTGCCGTAGTACCAGAAGACCGTAAAAGGCCAGCAGACAGCGAGAATGAGGGGACAGGTACCCCGGTTGAAAACACCAAAACTCCTCAACAGCCACAGACCAAGAAGACCAAGGTGATTAGAAGAAAGTACAAGATCAAAACCCCCGAATCCACGTCTCCAATGGGGGTTTTGGTGTTTGAAACCGACGAGTTGTTGGAGGAGTTCGGGTTGACCAAGGCGCAGATTTCCAACGACATGAACAGTATTTTGAACAACAAAGAAATCGAAGACCAGTTCCACCGTACAGTCAGCGATGTTAAGGTATTAAGGCTTCTCTCCAACGGAGACGGAGTGGCAGTCATTCCACATCCGCAGGACGAATCCAAGAGGCAAATCTGTATTATTCCGTTTGGTTTGCCAGGGGATATCGTCTCCGTCAGAGTATTCAAGACCCATCCCCTCTATGTCGAGTCGGACTTGCTTGACGTCCACCAGGGCTCAAATCACCGTAACGATAGTCTTATAAAGTGCCGCTACTTTGGAAAGTGTTCAGGATGCCAGTATCAGAACGTTGACTATTCGCAGCAATTAGTTTTCAAAAGACAAACCATCGAAAACGCATACAAGTTTTTTGCACCCAACCTTACCGAGACCCAGAAGTTGCCGCAAATTGGCGAAACCCAAGGTTCCCCATTGCAGTATGGCTACAGAACCAAACTAACGCCTCACTTCAACCTCCCTTACAGACGCGGAGGACACACTCTTGAGTACAAGCCCAATTTGGGTTTCGGGGCCAAGGGCAGACCTACGTGGAGAAAAGACGTCGACTCCAGCAGCAGTGGGTCTATAATAGACATTGAAGAATGTACTATTGGGACTGAAATTATCAACGTCGGCATGAAAAATGAAAGGGCCAGGTTTGATACAGACTTCAAAAAGTACCGTAAGGGAGCCACCATTTTGCTCAGAGAAGACACACATGTGCCTGGCGTGAGCAATGCCGGCTCGACAGACCCCAGTGGTGAGATCAGCAAGATTGAGGTCGAGTTGGGCGACCACAAACTCGTCAAAACCTGTGTGACCGACCCCAGACAGATTGTAAGTGAATATGTAAATGGCTACAGCTTTGAGTTTCTGGCCGGTGAATTCTTCCAAAACAACAATTCCATATTGCCTGCCGTCACCGACTACGTAAAAACCAACCTTAGCATTCGTGGGGCCCAGGATAAGCCCCAGTACTTGGTCGATGCCTACTGCGGCTCGGGCCTCTTCAGCATCACCTGTTCCAAAAACGTGTCGAAAGTCATTGGTGTAGAAGTCTCTGCCGATTCCGTCAAGTTTGCCGAAAGAAACGCCAAGGCCAATAACATCGAAAACGCTCAGTTCATCGTGGGCAAGGCGGAGAAGATCTTTGGCAATATCGACACTCCAGCCGAACTCACTTCGGTAATATTGGACCCTCCTAGAAAGGGTTGTGACGACGTGTTCTTGAACCAGCTATCCGAATACAACCCAGCCAAGATCGTGTACGTCAGCTGCAACGTGCATTCTCAGGCCAGAGACGTGGAGTGGTTCATCAATAATACTGCCAATGGCCACAAGTACTATGTAGAAAGCATCAAGGGATTCGATTTCTTCCCACAGACCCACCACGTTGAGAGCGTTGCTGTTCTTGGTCTCAAGCCTACCGAACCTGCCAACTAACCATCAGTAGCCCAATACACACCGTCGTAACTTTTTGCACCCATTATCACCGTCCTGCACCGAACACACTCACGTGACAACCGAGTTTCTAGGGCACAAACCCTGGTCGCACCACCACACCGCGTCCTCTGCAGGAACACCCCAGCTGCAGTACATCGCAGCGAGACTTACTCAAAAAAAATTTGTCGAAAGTTCCACTTCATACTCTTTAACCACAATAAACCAGTCAAGATGGAAAACGATAAAGGTCAATTAGTAAGTAAACCACGGACCTGGCACATATGAGAGAATGAACAGAGAGATCAGTCCACCAAAGAACCACCCCAGACACCGGAGAACCACTTGTCTCAACCACGAGAAAGTATGCCAAAAACCAAGCTTATCCAACTACCCAATAAATCGCCAAAAGACCAGTATCATGTCAAGTAGTATTATTAGAACATTCAACTACTCAACTTGAAGGGAAGGTCCGAACAACTAGGTTATCTCAAATTTGATCATGTCATGCCATCTATGCAAATTCACAGTACTAACGATTTAGGTCGAATTATACGTCCCAAGAAAGTGTTCTGCTACCAACAGAATCATCAAGGCCAAGGATCACGCCTCTGTCCAAATCAACATCGCTAACGTCGATGCTGAAGGTAGAGCCATTGCTGGTGACAACACCACCTACGCTCTTTCTGGTTACATCAGAGGTAGAGGTGAAGCCGACGACTCCCTTAACAGATTAGCCCAACAAGACGGTTTATTGAAGAACGTCTGGTCTTACTCCCGTTAAGTTAGCCTGTATATCTAATTTAATAATAATAGCAAGTACATTAGAATAACCGTAGATTTGTGGTCAACACCTTGGAAGCACAATCAGCAATTAATTTGACACACGAAAAACGATCTCGGAAAAAATAAATATGTGTAGCGTATATCAATCTGATTCAAGTTGATTGTTGTTAATGAGACAGTTCGATCAAGCGAGGTTCACGTAACTACAAACTACACAGTAGTCAGAGGTAAAGCCATCGTGGCTCAGGATAAGCGAAACCACCGTACACGTGACTTCCCCACACCTGCATATATCGAGATTCCGTATCCGGCCCAGCACCAAGTCATCTAAACAGGTATAAGTGCTACAAGTAGCATACAAGTAGCATACCACCTACTGCATACTTTAACCGTACAATTAACTGCATATTATTATGTACGCAGTGTTCACTTTGTTGTACGACCCCAGCTACCTTCCGGGAGCACTTGTATTGGGCGTGAGCTTACGGCGACTACTCCAAAAGACACCAGCCAACATCACTCTCGGGGTATTGATTGACTTGGATGTGTTCAGCGACTCTCAGGTCCGCGAATTGTCGACGATTTACGACGAATTGGTGGATGTGAAGCCCGTGGAGTCCACCCTTGGCCACAAGTTGGTCGATGAATTGAAGCGCCCCGAGTTGAACAAGACATTCACCAAGATTGAGCTTTGGAATTTGGATTATCAAAAGGTTTTGTATCTCGATTGCGACACGCTAGCGACCGCCGAGAGCCGCGGCTCCGTTCTCGACCTATTTGCCTTGGAGTTCCCTGAAAACAGGGTGTTGGCTGCGCCCGATAGCGGATTCCCCGATATCTTCAATTCGGGCGTGATGCTCTTGAGCCCCAACCAAACCGACTATCATGCCCTTTCCGATTTAGTGCACCAGTCTGCGCACAACCACAACATCTCCTTTGACGGCGCCGACCAAGGGCTCCTCAATCAGTACTTCAACCATAGTCCCGACTGGGTGCAGCAAACAGTGAAGGATGGCCACATCAGTAACAATTGGATTCCGTTGCCGTTTCTCTACAATGTGACCCCCACGGCGCAGTACCAGTACTTGCCAGCATTCAACCATTTTACTGAAGATTCGGTGTCGCGGTCTACGGCAGAGACTTTGGAAGCGTACGCACAAACCGCGAGGACACACGTCGGCCGGTCCCAGATCAAATTGGTACATTTCATTGGTCCAGTCAAGCCGTGGAACCTGACGTCCGAAGCACACGATGAGTGGTGGCAGGTGTGGACTAGTCATTATGGCAACCGTTCGATTGCCGAAGTCACTAGCGTAGTGAAGCTGGTTGCGAAAAACTTGAGTGCGCCTGACAGAACGAGACACTTGGAGTCCTTTAGTGCGCCGGATAGAGAGAGACAGTTGGAGTTGCTTGACCCGGCCAACTACCAGCAATTCGAGTCTGTGGTACCATCAACGGACTCACTGTGGAACCCAGCAATCGAAGCGCCCCCCAAAGGAGTGTCGAAGCCATCACGAACCATCCAGGTGGTGAACCTTGCCAACGCTTGGGACGAGGGGGCGCTCCCTAGTCGCGGTGCAGATGTGGGAGGCGCCGCTAGCGCCCCGCGCGAAACGGCGGTGCCACCCCAGGAACCGCCCCACGACGCAACGGGCTCCCATCTCTACGAGTACGTTGCCCCCGAACGGGTCTTTGGCGATTCTGATTACTTCCCTCAACACAAACTCCGCCCTACTGAACCTGAACCCTCGCCCAGCACTCCTACCCAATCTGTGCTCGACGAGGTGGCCGGTAAGTTGAACGATTTGGTGGTTGCAGACACTACCGCGCCAGAGCGCCCTGCGCCCGCAGCGGCCCACGAGTCTTCAAAAAGCACCGGTCCACTGGACGACACCCAAAGCACTCCCCAACCACCCCGTCTCTTTCCATGGGAGTTCAGACCCGCCGCTGGCCCCGAACGTGTATTTGAATAGACAGTACCTCCCGCCGTAGCGCTAGCGGTTGGGGGCCCAGTCCACGTGACCCGCCATCGCATTACCCGGACATCCGTCCCAGCAAAATTTTTTCTTCAAATCCATAAAACGAAAACTTCTTCACAAATCTCCGTTAGTTTTATTATCACAATAAACCAACATGGCTTCTGAAGGTATCACCGAAATCGACTCCGGTTTAATCGAGACCAACTACGACAACGTCGTCTACAAGTTCGATGACTTAAACTTAAAACCTAACATTGTTAGAGGTATCTTCGGTTACGGTTACGAAAGTCCATCTGCCATTCAACAAAGAGCCATCTTGCCAATCACCGAAGGACGTGATGTTTTGGCCCAGGCCCAGTCCGGTACCGGTAAGACTGCTACTTTCACCATTTCTGCCTTACAAAGAATCGATGAAAACTCCAAGACCACCCAAGCCTTGATTCTTGCTCCTACCAGAGAATTGGCCTTACAAATCAAAAACGTTATCACAAGTATCGGTTTATACTTAAAAGTGACTGTCCACGCTTCCATCGGTGGTACTTCCATGTCCGACGACATTGAAGCTTTCAAGTCTGGTGTTCAGATCGTTGTTGGTACTCCAGGTAGAGTGTACGACATGATTGAAAGAAGATACTTCAAAACCGAAAACGTCAAGATGTTCATCTTGGATGAAGCCGATGAAATGTTGTCGTCTGGATTCAAGGAACAAATCTACAACATCTTCCGTTTGTTGCCAGAAACCACCCAAGTTGTGTTGTTATCTGCCACCATGCCACAAGACGTCTTGGAAGTCACCACTAAATTCATGAACAACCCAGTCAGAATCTTGGTCAAGAAGGACGAATTGACTTTGGAAGGTATCAAGCAATTCTTCATCAACGTTGAATTGGAAGAATACAAGTTCGACTGTTTGTGTGACTTGTACGACTCCATCTCTGTTACCCAAGCCGTTATCTTCTGTAACACCAGATCCAAGGTTGAATTCTTGACCACCAAGTTAAAGAGTCAAAACTTCACTGTCTCTGCTATCCACGCCGACTTGCCTCAAGCCGACAGAGACACCATCATGAAGGAATTCAGATCCGGTTCGTCCAGAATCTTGATCTCCACCGATTTGTTGGCCAGAGGTATCGATGTTCAACAAGTCTCTTTGGTTATCAACTACGACTTGCCAGCCAACAAAGAAAACTATATCCACAGAATTGGTAGAGGTGGTCGTTTCGGTAGAAAGGGTGTTGCCATCAACTTTGTCACCGACAGAGACGTTTCTATGATGAGAGAAATCGAAATGTTCTACTCCACTCAAATCAAGGAAATGCCTGCTGACATTGGTGCTTTGTTCAACTAGGTAGTTTAATTCATGCGAAAATCTGTATTCAAACTGTACTTCTATCCTGTAGACTCTAAACCCTCGCGATGTGTTTCTCGTAAATTCTCCCCTGGTTTTTCGTATCAAATGTATTTTTGGTCACAGTCGCACCTTTGGTGATACGGGGGCGATTATAGGAAGTAGTATAGGAGTTGGTACACGTTTGGTACGGCAGTAGGGAATATGAGTGTACGAATGCCTGGAGCATTTCCGGGACCGCTGGCCGATGGCCCCACCAGCATCAAGCCGCAAACGTTTGTGCTTCTTGACCAGCAGCTTATGGAGCGATTTGAACAGAAGCAGAAGCTCGGATACATGACTAAACATCAGCACAACTTCGTGTCCCAAAGCGAGAGCTTGGTCTACATCATATTGGGATATCAATTTGTCAAGTTCTGCCATTCGGCATGTTTGATTCCGCCCATCATACAGATAGTGATGCAGAAACTTGTCAACACCAAATTCATCAACAATAGCGGCTTGGGGATTGGGTTGTTGACGGCAGGCGCGAGCGAGTCGAACGAATTATCGCCGGCTGAACGCGCACACACCATAGAGAGGTCCAAGAAAACAGCGTGCTTTGCGTTGTTCTGCACCACTGCCATAGTGTTGGCATACCATACGTTGTTTGTATGTTCGTGGTTGACTGGTTTGGCCAGCCAAAACAAGCTTCCACAGCTTGAGTACGGTACGTGGTGGTTTATTCTGTTTATAGGCGAAGCGCCGCCAGTAGATGTCTCGGGGCTGCTTCTACAACGGGTGATAGCCTTGGGGTTGCCCCAGATATTGGCCAGCGACCTTTTGATCTTATTTATACAGTTGATGCTCTTCCAGTGTATCTTTCACCAGTCGTCTGCAATGCAGACCGACCACCGGTTGGATGGCAACGAGGTGGAGACGATTCGCGGGGTCAACGATGGGACCGGAACCACCGCGGGTCCCGAGTTGGACCAGCCGGTCCCATGTGTGTTGAGAATACGGCTCTACGAGTTGTTTAGCAACGAAGCGTTTATGTAAAAAAAAGAGTACACAATAGAAAGTAACGAATTATGTAGGATTGGCAACCAAAGTGTATATTTTGCAAATGAGATGTTGCAGAAAAAACCAAGTGCACCAAGTTGTCTCCATGATGAACAGGACATTTGTGCGACACCTGTCGCATTATTTGAGCACGAAATGGACCAAGGAACCGTTCTCTATCGGGTACTTTCCCGGCGAGGTAGCGCGGGTGAAAGACGACAGGAAGAGGTACTGGGATGAGGTGTTTGGCAAACGGGCCTCGGCGCATCACCAAGTGCCGCCACCGGTGCCAGCACAAGGCATCGATCTTTTCAAAACGGTGTCTGGGCTATCGTACCAGCCCAGCGTGAAGCGCAATTGGGATATGCTACTGCCCGAACAGAGACGTCTGCTTGAGAACCCGCCGGCGTGGGTGTACGAGCATCAGGTGCGGGTATGGCGAGGCTACGAGGTGGTCGAGCACCTCAAGCGCTACCTGGCCAAGTACCGGTGGAATCCGTACGTGTTGGTGGATTTGTATCCATGGGAGATCGTCAAGGACAAGCTCCGGCGCACCACCGAGGTATATGAGTTTGAACGCGACTACTACGATGTGCTTATACGCGAGGCATTTGGCCGCAATTCTGCCCGTAAGGCTGCTCATATATTCTACACCGATCTCTACCATCAGCATCCTGACACCAGGTTCACCTGGAAACAGGTCCAGGAACAGTTCCAGAAATTGGAGCCTGATACGTGGCAATACTACACCGAGAAGCAGCACCGCCGACGTGAACAGGCGCTTGTCTCTCGCACCCCGTACAACACGCTTGCATTCCACGATTTTCTAGCGTCTTTCGACGCCGGCACAGAAAAACGACCTCTTCTCGCTGCCGCTCGCCAGTGGAACGAAATGGACCCACGCACACGGCCCTCGCGCACTGACAGAAAATATACCACAACGCGCCAGTACAAGGACCGGCTACTCGACGTCAAGGTGGCTATCGTCATGGACTACATCTTCTACACGGGAGGTGCTGTTGGTATGCCTAAAGATTACAATTGGATCCATGACATGGAGCTGATGTCGGGGGTCTACCTTGATAAGATCTACTGGGACGAGGTGTTGTAGCAGGCACGCACGCGTAATAAACGTCGCGCTAGTGGCCACGCGGGCCGCGCGCTTCAAGTATTGCCACGACCTCGGACTTCTGTTTGTTGACACCATTCATTTTTAGACTCGTGCACCTTTTCTTCGGGCTAGTTTCTCCCACACACCTTTTCTTCTACTGAAATGTCCAAATTATTCAGAATCGACTGCGGCTACCAGAACTACGACTGGGGCAAAATCGGATCCTCGTCTGCTGTGGCCCAGTTTGCCGCCAACTCCAACCCCTCCACCAAAATTGACGAGTCCAAGCCATACGCTGAGTTGTGGATGGGAACCCACCCCTCGGTACCGTCAGTCGACGCCGAGGGCAACACATTACGCGACTTAGTCAGTGCCCATCCTCAGGAATTATTACATCCTAACATCATCAGCAAGTTTGGCTCCGACAAGGAGTTGCCTTTCTTGTTCAAGGTGTTGTCCATCTCCAAGGTTTTGTCGATTCAGGCCCACCCAGATAAGGCCCTAGGCGCACAGTTGCATGCCGCTGACCCAAAAAATTACCCCGACGACAACCACAAACCAGAAATGGCCATTGCCGTCACCGACTTCGAAGGGTTCTGTGGGTTCAAGCCATTAGACCAGCTTGCTCACACTTTAAAGACCATTCCAGAATTATACCTGGTCATTGGAAAAGAGCTTGTAGAGAAGTTTGTAGATGGAATCAAGCCACAAGCCGAAATTGGTTCTGCCGATGACAAAGCCAACAGAAAGTTGTTGCAAGAAGTGTTTGGAAAGTTAATGAACACTGACGATGCTACAATCAGCACTCAAGCCGCTTCGTTGGTTAAGAGATCAGAAGAAGAACCGCAACTTTTCACTGCGATTGACAGTCGTTTGCCAGATTTAATTCAACGTTTGAACAAACAGTTCCCCAACGACATCGGCTTGTTCTGTGGATGCTTATTGTTAAACCACGTATACCTTCAATCCGGAGAAGCCATGTTTCTTCAAGCCAAAGACCCTCATGCCTACATATCCGGTGACATAATCGAGTGTATGGCTGCTTCAGACAACGTCGTAAGAGCTGGTTTCACTCCTAAGTTCAAGGACGTCAAGAACTTGGTGGAGATGTTGACGTATTCTTACGATTCGGTCGAAAAGCAGAAGATGCCACTTCTTCCATTTGCCAAGTCCCACGGCCAAGCAGCCAAGTCGGTGTTGTACGATCCACCTATTGCCGAGTTTTCGGTTTTGCAGACTATATTCGACAAATCCGAGGCGGTGCAATCGTACGACGCATTTGATGGTCCTTCTATCATCATCGCCACCAAAGGAAGCGGTTCTATTGGTATTAAGGGAGAAAAACCAGTGGATATCGATACCGGATACGTCTTCTTTGTAGCCCCAGGAACAGAAGTCGAAATCACCTCCAAATCCAACGACTTGACCACCTACAGAGCATTCGTTGAGGCCAACTAATAGCTCATATATCAATATCAATATAAAACTAATCAAACTTTATTGTTTAGACATAAACACTCAATTCTATAAACGACTATTTTGTGTAAGCCTTTTTTGTGGGGACCAACACGGGTAAGACAAACGAGAAAGCCGAATATCTCAATTGAACAACTGGTGCGAGACGAGATTGGCGAAAGGAGAAAAAGAAGAATCAGAAGAAAGAGAGGAAAAAAGATGAGTGGTGAGAATTTGAATGAAACAGACCGTTTGGAAACAGAAGTAACGGCGGAACCATCGATCGTGAAAGATGACGAGTTGGAGCAGCAGAGAGAAATTGACAGCAGATCGGTGTATGTTGGTAATGTCGACTACCAATCGACGCCTGAGCAATTGGAAGAGTTTTTCCATGTGACAGGAGTAATTGAGCGGGTGACGATTTTGTTTGACAGATTGACTGGTTTGCCTAAAGGGTACGCCTATGTTGAATACGAAAAGGCAGACAGTGTTGACAGGGCTATTGAAGAGCTACATGGGAAGGAGTTTCGGGGTCGTGAGTTGAGAGTTACTCCGAAAAGGACCAATTTGCCGGGCTTTAGGGGAAGAGGTAGGGGTAGAGGTAGAGGTGGTAGGGGCAGAGGTAGAGGAAGAGGAAGAGGTAGGGGTAGAGGAGGTAGAGGAGGTGACGGCTTAGGCTCGTCTAACCCTGTCAATGAATCATAAGGAGAGTATAGTCTAATATAGTACAATATTTGGGGGACATTTTTCTCGCTACAGTAATCAGAGTAAGCTATCCTCTAGTCTCACGTTGCACCTGAACCCATATGTATCGGTATATTACAGCTTTTCCTTGGGATCAGACCCCTAGTTAGGCTATTGGTTTGATGAAGCTGTTTGGACCTTGTAGGTAGATATGGGGAGTTCCGGGCGAGAAGTCCTGTGCACGTGCAAAGGCTACTTCCAGCCGAATAAAGCACGAACAACGCCAGAGGAAGCGAGAGCGCACAATTGAGTAGGGCGCTAGTCGGCCCAAATCATAGCAATTCGGGGACCGAAGGAGTGTCTAGCGACGCACACTTTGAGATCCGGCCTACATCACGTGACCAATACACTAAAGTGGTGGGGTTCACGTGAGACTTTCACGCGCCCGAAATTTTCAACTCATCGGCTCATCTCAAGATGAGATGAGAAGAGTAGCACAGCATAGTCCCTAGATAGCAATGACGTCGGTAAGAAAGAGAAAGATGGCCAGGTCGCTGGTCAAGAAGAATACCAGAAGACTTAAAGACAAACAAAGAAACATCAATGTAGCAGCCAACCCCATCATAATGGCCAACTGGGACAAATCGTTAACATTACAACAAAATTACAAGAGGCTTGGATTGAGAGCCAAGTTGGGGACTTTTGCAGGAGGAGTAGAACAGAAGGTAGAGACCCTCAGTGATTACAGAGCCAGGAAGGCCGCCGAGCACGAGCAAGAAGTCACTGTGGCCGATATCGAGAACACCGAAGACCCAGCGCAGATTCCAGAGGGAGAAGCCAGGTTGATCAGAGACCCAGAAACCAACGAAGTAATAAAAGTTATATACGGTACCATGAAAGTCGTACCACGCACAGCAGAAACCGAGCAGGAGCCCGAAAACCCCAGCGTCATCAAGCAGTTGGAGGAGTACTCGAAGATGCGTGCTGCAACCAAGAGAGAAAGAACCATTTCTGAAAGAGAGGCCGACTGGTGCAAAGCCCTCTATGAAAAGTACGGTGATAACTACGACAAAATGGTGTGGGACAAGAAACTCAACCAAAACCAACAGACCATGTCGGATATCAGAAGAAGGGTATTGAAATGGAAAAAGGTCAATAATATCAATTAAATAACTTATCGTATACAATGCATGCTTGGGTATCTATAGTATGATCTATTAGGTGGTATTCTATTCATCTATTCCTGACCGTTTTCTCCAGTATTGTTCTCGCAGTAGTTTTTTTGCTCTCGCTACTTCTGGGACATCATTCACCTCTGGTATATCATTTTCGATAACCTCAAGAAGTTTATATACGCAGCGGAAGATTCTTGGCGAGAACCTGATCTATTATACCCCCCATAATAGGCTTAAGCTGCGAATCCTCATACATGTCTATAAGCTTTTTGCTCTCACTTTGCGTCTCCACCATCTCCACAAAAGTAGGATCAATAGGGATGTTTCCCAAGTAGTCCAAGTCCATTTTCTCACTGAGCTGCTTGCCTCCTCCGCTCAGAAAGATATCGGTGCACTCGGCACAGTACGGACAGATGAAGCCACTCATGTTTTCCACCACGCCCAAGACATCAAAGTTGACTTTTCGGCAGAAATTGACCTCTTTTCTTACATCGGCCGTAGCCACTTGCTGTGGCGTTGTCACTATGATGGCTCCGTCTATAGGCAGAGCCCATCTGAGCTCTTCAGCTATGGCTATATGTTCGTCGGAGGTGCCTGGAGGAGTGTCTATAAGCAAGTAGTCTAGCGGTTTGGAGTCTCCTCCGGTCCAGTATACGTCTTTCAAGAACTGGCGGATCATTGCGGTTTTCTTGGGACCTCTCCATACCACAGAATTGTTACGGTCTCCGATCAAGAAGCCGAGCGACATTAGCGAGAGATTACCTCTGGTCTTTTTGCCGTCAACTAGTGGGTCTTTTGCGTTGCTGTACACCGATACAGGTACCCAGCCGGCGGTAGACTGGTGCACTTGTTTGTTTTCCACGCCAAACATTCGGGGTGCCGAAGGGCCCGTCAAATCTATATCGAGCACGCCAACGTTGAAGCCTTTGCTGACGAGAGTGAGGGCGGTTTGGGCGGTGACCGACGATTTGCCGACTCCTCCTTTACCGGAGAGAATGAGTATGACATGCTTGACGTTTTTTAGCGAGGTAGGTGCTTCCTGTGCCTCCATAGTCGATGAATGTGAGAAGTGATTAGTGAGATTAGTGGGAGTGAGATTAGTGAGAGTGAGATTAGTGAGATTAGTGAGAGTGAGATTAGCGAGCTGCGAAAAACTCGACTGCGACAATTTTATTGCACAGAGAGGTGGAGAGAGAAGTAGTGCGGAGGGGTGAGCCTAGCAACTTCATATGCTAATAGGCGCGACAGTACTATATATTATGTGTGAGGACTGTAGGTACTTGTGTGATGTACCTCACCTATGTGATAACTAAATCCGTGTGTATATGATTGGTGACATACTGTTCTTGCTGGAAGCTGTCGCGCTGCGACAGACAACACCTGCATACAGCCTGCGACTGCTGTTCATCTCAACACCAACTCTCTTCACATCACTACTACACCATGAGCTCACGATACTCGGCCGCAAGCGCGCACCAGCGCGACCTACGTACCCAACTCTTCACTCCCCAGTCCAAAACTCCATCCAGAACAACATCGCCATACCAAAACACCCCCGTGGACCTGGCCAAGCACAACGAAGCATACTTGCTGCTGTTGGAATCGCAAAACAATGACGAAATGGACACCATGGGCCAGAAAGTGGCGATGCTCAAAAACCTCGGCGTCCGCATGGGCACCGAAATCAACAAGTCCATCCAGTTGAACGACGACATCACCAACTCGTTCGAAAAGGGCAGGGTCTCCTTGAAAAACACCTACAACAAGATGATTGTCATGAGCCAGCGTGCGGGTATCACCTGGAAAATGTGGTTCGCGGTGTTCGCGCTAGTGACGGTGTGGTTTTTCTGGGTCTGGATCACCTAGAGATCGCGTCCTTGAGGCGGGTGATGGATCGTATGCTGTGGGCGTCGTCGTCATCCATGCCCACGTCATCGTGGGGGTCGCTAGATAGTATAGTTCCTGCAGCCGTAACATTGTTAACTTGGTATTTGGTCCGATTGTCGTAGGCGTTGTTCAACGCAGCGAGCCCACTGCGCTCGTCGCCGTAGTCCTCTAGCTTAAATTTGGCCTCGCGAGCCTCGCGGGGCGCGCGCGCGGGCGGTTTGGCGGGCTTGAGTATCAGCCGTTTGGGCTTGAGCTTGTGATGAGACGGCTGGTGTTTGGGCGTGGGAGACAACTCCGGCTCGAACGATCTCTTGGAGCCTCCAGCCTTGGTCCGGGACTTTTTGCGGAGTTGTTTGGTGAAGCTTTTGTAGTACTGGTTGGTGCTGGCGATGTGGGCGCTGGGCTCGGCGGACTCCAGCGAGTCGCTTTCGGTGTCGCTCGAGCTTAGGCTTACCAATGGGTCGGCCACCTCGGTGTCGTCGTCATCGGTCTCGGTCTCGGTATTGAGCCCCGACGAGCCCCACGTGTCGTCGTCGCTGCTGAGTCGAAGGTTGTCGATCGCCATTAGCGACTCCGTCAATGCTTTCTTCGCGGGCGAGCTCACCTGGTCTTCCGGTAGAGACTCCTGTGTAGACTCCTGTGTAGACTCCTGTGTAGACTCCTGTGTTGTAGACTCCTGTGTTGTCGACTGTGTAGATTCCTGTGTTGTAGACTGTGTATTATCCTTTAGCTCAGCTTCTTTCTGTTTTCTAAACGTTTCTGAGGTGATGGGCGCTCCATTTATTCGAAGCTTCTTATAGTGAGACGTCAGGAGGGTAGATTTGATGGTGGCTGGCGATTTGGGGGCGATCATGGCCGCAAAAGGATGGTTGGCCGAGAGGTGGTTGGCGGGCGCAGCGGGCGCTATGATGAGCGACGAGTAGAGCAATCCCAACGGATTATTGGCCGTAATGCTGGTGGGTTGGTTCTTGCAACCTTGCTCTAGTTCCTTGAATGGATCGTATGCTTCATACTTTTTGTTCTGCACCTGTCTGAATCGATGTATGGTTGATGATAGAAATGCCTCAAACTCTTCGGGTTTAATATCTGGACTCGATGGCCGTGCTGCTTCTGGCTCTGGTGATATTGTCTTGTCTTTACTCCTACCTTCTCTCTCATCTCTTTCTCTCTTATCTCTTTCTTCTCTTTCTTTTCTCTCTTCCCTCTCTTTCCTCTCTTTCCCCGCTCTTCTTTCCTCATTTATTCCAATCCCCATCATCTTGCTCATCAAAGGGTACTTCTGCAAATGCGTATCAGTCCCGCCCAACTTGCGGTCAATCTTGAGCATTTTGGCTCCTAGACCGCGTGCTATCTCACTAGCATCCACAGTCACCTTGACCAACTGCTTTATCTCTGAATCAATGGTGTTTTCTTCGCCCCCGCTTCGCGCTGCCTTGGCAATCTTCTTGGTCTTGCTCTGAATGCTGCGATTCAACCCGCTCGCCAATTTGGCTATCTGGATGTTTTTGATCTGGATACTTTGCTCAATGGCCAACGAACGCTTGATCTCCGCCTTGAGATCGGCCTGGTACTTCGAACTTACGTTGACCAACTGGTCAATCACTTGCTGCGACTCGTCCTTGAGCGTGGTGTTTAGGATGTTGTCTAGCCGAAACGACTCGACCGAAGGGATCCCCTGGCCCTCTGTCTTGCCAAGCCGCGGCTGGTACTCTCTTTTGCTCAGTTTATGCGGCAAACTCATGTTTACCGGCTCGGCTAGTTCCACCTAGTTCACCTTGTTCCGCAGCTTCCCCAGCTTTTGATCTGAAAAACTAACTAACTCGCACCACAACCGAAACGAATCACTCCAACCAGTAGCATATCTACCACTACCTCATACATTCTCCTCCACCTTTTCAATTCTCCTCCTACCTGTTTCCTACTACCTGTTTCCTCCTGGTTGTCCAATTCCGTTTGTCCACTTCCGTTTGTCCAATTCCCTTTCCTTATGCTGGCTCTTGTCTCCCTCACTTTGGCTGAAGGCCTTCAGATGATAACCCAGGTATTTGGAGGCTGCTGCTTGAATGTGTTTGTTCTCGAGACCATGGTGGCCGAAGCAGGCCCTACCAAGCCCAGTGTACTCATCACGTTTGCTCAGTTTCTCTTCATAGCACTCATGGCGTACCCGTCCCAAACCTGCTCCAGCTCATCGTGGTACAGACTCTGGCTCAGACCACCCAAAATCCCAATAATCTGCTGGTTCTACTACGTGTTAATGTTCTTTCTGGTCAGCGTACTTAACAACTTGGCTCTAAACTATAACATTTCCGTTCCTTTGCACACCATTATCCGGTCGTCGTCTATAGTCATCACCATGGCCGTGGGCTGCACCTTTGCAAAAAAGACTTATAATGTTCACCAGGTCATTTCAGCGGTATTGGTGACGGCAGGTGCATTATTGGCCACCATTCCGCCAATGGATAATATCAGCTTCGACACTTTGGTGAAGATCTACTTCAGGGCAAACCCTATCTACTCTCTCTACAAGTCCATATTGAATGCCTATTCCACCTTTTCTTGGGCCCGCTCCTTTATTTCTGGCTCCAACCATTCCTTTTCTGATACCTACTCCTATACCGACTCGTCGTTTCTTGGGTTGGCAATACTCGTTCTTCTTTCGGTCATATCTGCATTCATGAGTCTCTACAACGAAAAGCTCTTTCGTACTTACGGCAACCACTGGCACGAATGCTTGTTCTACACCCATTTCTTGGGCCTTCCCTTGTTTATTACAGTGGCCCCGTCACTCAAAGAACAGTGGCTGTCTATTCTGACCGGTCCAACCTTTGAACTTGGCTCGCTACATCTTCAAAAAAACTTGATCAACTTGGCATTGAATGTGGCATCGCAATATCTATGTATACGAGGCGTCAATATGTTGGCAGGCAAGACATCTGCTCTTACGGTCTCCATAGTGCTTTTGGTCCGCAAGTTTGTGTCTTTGGCCATCAGTGTGGTTTGGTTTGGTAATGATGTTTCGGCACCTGGCCTAGCAGGTGCTGTGTTGGTGTTTATGGGAGCAGCCTACTATGGAATCAGCTAGACTAGGCAAGCATTACTAGGCTAGTTAGACACTAGATACTAAGCATTACTAGGCTAGCTAGACACTAGATACGAAGCATTACTAGGCTAGACACTAGGCACTAAGCATTACTAGGCTGGACACTAGGCACTAAGCATTACTAGGCTAGACACTAGGCACTAAGCATTAGCTAGCTAGTCGTAGATGGATTTAGGCACACCCTTGCTATCCCCAAACGGATCGCTTTCGGTACTGGCGTTGGTGTCTGATTTGATTAGCGCAGGACGAGCAAGAGAGTTGGGCTTTGGGGGTCTTGGAGGGGGCGCTTTTGCTGCTCTGGGCAGACTGGCGGGATCACTAGAACTTCCTATAGTAACTTCATGCAATCTGTCAACTGTTTCGTCCAAGTCTTCGTCTTCTGAGGTTTCGTCGGTATAGTAGCTTTCGTCGGAATCCTCTTCATCGTAGTCAGGAGCAGGATTCTCAACCGTATAGCCGCAATGAAAGTCGTACTTGGTAAACACTCCCACCAATTGTTCATTGGCCGTAATAAGAGCCCCCAAAAACTCTTCGTCCAATGCCTGAATGTGTCCGGGTTTGTCTGATCCTCCGGCGCCCACGTACTGCAAGTATCTCAACACCTTTCTACGGTTGCTTTTACATTTTTGAAACAACTCAGTGCACTTGGCATCGTCGGTAGGCAAGTGACCTGGTGCCAAATGCATCAATACATTGGCCAAAGACGTAGAATTGGTATGTGTATCGGCAATGAGGGCCCGGATTTTCGGGGCTTCAACAGTATAGTTGATCTGGGGAATCTCATACTCCGAGTCAGCATACTTGTTTCTTCTCTTTCTACGTTTATCTTTCTTGGATTTCTTATTTCTAGCCGGGGCTGGCGAGAACAGTGGTTCCGAGGGCGGTTTGGGTGTTCTGGGCCGCGAGGGAGGCGGTTTGGGGGAAGACACTGCCAGATTATCAAATGTATCACGCTGATTATCTAGTTCAGACTCAAACACATTTTGTGAAGCAGTCCGTGAATGAGATGTCTTTTTTGCTTTAGGGATACTTTGCCAGAGATTGGCCAAGTACCGGTACGACTCCAAGTCGAGCAATTCGTTCTTCCATTCAAGAGCCATTCCTCTGGTCTGGCCCTGGACTCGCTTCGGGTACGGCCCTCCGTCGCCGGTCCTGCCGTGTCCGTTCACAATGCCCTTGAGCACATCAAGAAGCTTGTCGTCACGAGCGATGACGGGCGCTATTTTCGAGCCTGCGTTGGAGATCAACAACTCCAATATCTGCAACGCACGGAGTTGTTCGCGCTCTTCGCCATACTTGATCTTTTTGCGAATGGCTCTGGCGGCTTCAGAAGGACCCAGGCCCTGAAGGCGGATCAACTCGAGAAGTTGCGATAAGTACAACTCGGGCGAGTCGTCGATATCGTCTCTGGCCGACTCCGCAATTTGGTTGATTTTGACCGTGACCGATGTATGGATGCGTTCTCTGAATATAGGCATGATATGGTCCAATTGCCCTGAAATGAGCTATACAATGTGTTGGCACCAGTTGGTTACCGTTTCCCCATAATCTCGAGACAAAAGATTGAACCGCGCACGAAAATACCATAGACGTCCCACACTGATACGGAGACAGTACTAATACAGTCAATGGCCAGCGGGAACTTTCTGCACGAGGCTTGTTCAAGGCGTAGGTCGTCTATTGCTCATACAAGAGTAGTCTCGGGGTGTCTCTGTATAGGTTGACTCTATAGGTTGTCTCTGTAGTTTTGGTGATTTGCAGCCATTGCTCGTGCGACAAGACAATAGCTGGTACGAAAGTAGCTAGACTGCAATTGATAACTTCACACAAATGAGACTTCAAAGCCCCTGGGCATCGATAACAATCCCAGAGGTGTTAATAGTTCTTGTACGCCAACGTTCTTTCTGCTCTGCTCTCTCGCCGCACCCAATCGTCCCATTCCTCCACTGCGCTCACTAACTCACTATTTCCACCCTCACTAACTCCCGCACCACTTCCTCCCGCTGCATCTCACGCTCACCCATCAGCCCACCGCTCTACCCTACACCCAGCCAAACACACCAAATGTTGGCCAGTACCCTAAACCACACCCTTTCCTTTTCTCTTTCCTTTCTTTCTCTGCTTCGCCTGGAGCCCCTCGAGCCCCTGCTCTTCCCGCTTCCACCTTCTCATCGGCACGTGTAGAATTTGGTGGCCCAAAAAAATTTTCAGATCAACCAATTCAGCTATTAGCTACTAGCAATTGACCTCACCAATATGTCTGACGAACAGGATAAATTGAACCAGGACTTGCAGAATGCATCGCTCCAGGACCAACCGGACCAATCGGCCGGCTTCAATCCTAACACCGCAAACTCCGCCCCTTCGTTTGTGCCTCAACAGTACAACCAGTACCAAAGCTTCCAGCCTGGCGCCTACAACTACCAGCAGAGCTACCAGCCACAAGGTTACCAAGCAGGCCAATCATACCAAGGAGGCAACCAGTACCAGGGATACAACCAGTACCAACCACAGCAAAGCTACAACAGCTACAACAGCTACAATAGCACCAGAGGCGGCAGAGGTGGCTACAACAACACATCGAGAGGAGGTTACCAGAACAGTTACAACAGCTACCAAAGCTACAACCCTCAGAGCTACCTGAGCTACACCCCAGCCGCTCCAGCACAACAGGGCATGTCATTGGCCGACTTCGAAAAGCAAAAGGCTGCCGCGGCCGCCAACTTGAACAAGGCCCCAAAGAAGACCTTGAAGTTGGCTCCTTCTTCCAATATTAGTTTGGCCAACAGTACCAAGCCAGTGAAGGCCGAGGAGTCGAAAGAGAGTACTCCAGCTCCAGAAGCCAAAGAAGAAGAGAAGGAAAAAGCTGAAAAGCCTTCTGAAAAGGCCCCAGTTGCTGAAAAGACTGAAAAGGTTGAAAAAGCCGAGAAGGCTGCTTCTGTAAAGGCCCCAGCTGGTGCCTCTTCTTCAGCCCCTAAAGCCAACAATAAAAAAGAATCCACCCCCGGTATCACTGCAGACGCTCTTGTCAAAGAACAAGAAGATGAAGTCGACGAAAGTGTGGTCAAGGACATGTTCGGAGGAAAAGACCATGTTTCTATTATCTTCATGGGCCACGTTGATGCCGGTAAATCCACCATGGGTGGTAACATTTTATACTTGACAGGCTCTGTAGACAAACGTACGGTTGAAAAGTACGAAAGAGAAGCCAAAGATGCCGGTAGACAAGGTTGGTACTTGAGTTGGGTCATGGATACCAACAAGGAAGAAAGAAGTGACGGTAAAACCATTGAAGTTGGTAAAGCATACTTCGAAACAAACACCAGAAGATACACCATTTTGGATGCCCCAGGCCACAAGATGTACGTGTCCGAAATGATTGGAGGAGCCTCGCAAGCCGACGTTGGTATTTTGGTGATTTCAGCCAGAAAAGGTGAATACGAAACAGGTTTTGAAAAGGGTGGCCAGACCAGAGAACACGCTCTTTTGGCCAAGACCCAGGGTGTTAACAAGATCATAGTGGTGGTCAACAAGATGGACGACCCTACGGTCAACTGGTCGCAGGACCGTTACAAGGACTGTACCACCAAGTTGGGCATGTTCTTGAAGGGAATTGGATACGCCAAAGAAGATATTATCTTCATGCCTGTGTCGGGATACACCGGAGCAGGCTTAAAAGACAGAGTGGACTCCAAAGACTGTCCTTGGTACACCGGTCCATCGTTGTTGGAGTACTTGGACAAGATGGACACCGTCAACCGTAAGATCAACGCCCCATTCATGTTGCCTATTTCGGGTAAAATGAAGGATATGGGAACTGTGGTTGAAGGGAAAATCGAGTCTGGCCACGTCAAAAAGGGAGGCAGCTTGTTATTAATGCCTAACAAGACCACCATTGAAGTGGTTGGCATCTACAACGAAACCGAGCAAGAGTGTGATGCTGCATACTGTGGTGAGCAAGTCAGATTGAAGATCAGAGGTGTCGAAGAAGAAGACTTGGCCCAGGGTTACGTCTTGACTTCCACCAAGAACCCGGTCAAGACCGTGCAAAGATTCGAGGCCCAGATCGCCATTGTAGAACTCAAGTCCATTTTGTCCAACGGGTTCTCGTGTGTTATGCATTTACATACTGCCATTGAAGAAGTCAAGTTTATAGAGTTGAAGCACAAGTTGGAAAAGGGTACCAACAGAAAGTCCAAGAAACCACCAGCATTTGCCAAGAAGGGTATGAAGATCATTGCCATCTTGGAGGTTGCGGAGCCTGTTTGTGCCGAAACCTATGCAGACTACCAGCAATTGGGTAGATTCACCTTGAGAGACCAAGGTACCACCATTGCCATTGGTAAAATCACCAAGTTGTTGTAACTTCATAATCATCCCCTATAATCAACACTACGTCGATGTACAGATTCCAATTAATATTAGTTTGCAGTGTTATGTCTGATTTCCGTTTCTTCGACACTCCACGTAGCTCTTATTCTACACTACCATCAAATTGTATAAATTTAAGATACTAGTTTAGCGACCACTGCGTAGATTTTGGTCTATAGAGATTCTATACGTTAAGTTCTAAAGATTATTCTAAAGATTTTAGTACCGATTAGTACCTTACTTCATACTCTAGTGTAACTTCTAAAGACTCTAGTCTATCTAAACGAAACTGATCGATGTGCCAGTAGTTTCAGGTGATTCTTCAACTTTGGCCTCCATGGCTCAATCTCTGAGACATATGGCTAACTGATACTGCGAACTGAAGTTACTATGTTTTAGCACTCGGTATTTCTTTGTCTCTAGTGAGCATTCACGCCCTTAACTTCGACAATTGATAATCTTGAGATTCTGGGATAAAGGTTGCAGTTCGTTTATCACAGTATTGACAAATTATCTGGATTCAGCGCCGACTCTGGAGATTCTAGTTTGTCTATCACCGTCTGCAAAATCTCCATCAATTTTTCTACTCCGTCCAACACATTTTCATCATAACCGTGGCCCTTGACAAACTTGGCATGGGCCAAGTCGATCAAGTTCAAGCAGCTCAACGGCACCAACTCGACGTCTTCGTCGTCGTCGTCGTCGTCTGGTAGCACTCTTTGGGGCACGAGAGGATTTAGCGCAGAGTGCGCTTCGTCGTCAAGATTTTTCTCTATTTCGTGGGGCGAGCCTCCCCAGCGCAGCAAGTCGTTTTCGAATGTCAAGAGAAGCGAGCCCGAGTATATGCGGATTTCGTAGTCCAATAGACAGTTGTACAACAACTGGAGTCGCTGCAAGTATACCATGGCCAATTTGGCTGCCACCTTTTGCCCCAACGGCTGGGGCAATGCGGTCGTGAAGTAGTTGCAAAAAAAGAGCTCGAGCGCTCGCGGTGCGGTGTGTGGGGTTAGAGACCGGCCAAAAAACTTGTTGAACTCAAGGTACGTCTCGCCTTCGTCTTTTGTGATCCGTATGGTCAGGTCCATATCAGGAAATAGAGGGTCTGGGACCTTGTCCGCGGAGTTGTAGAGCTTCATGCCGCATATCCTGAACCCTAGCGACCCCGAGGTGGTCTGGTGCGACACCTGAGCGAGGCGGTCGATTTTTTCGCGGGCAGTGGTGGAATCGTCGGTAAGCTTGGAGCCTAGCTTGACATCGAGAATGCTAGGTTTGACAAAGCCGTTGTAGATGTTTTGTAGCACGATATACTCGGACCTGGCCGAATTGGGGTCGTGTTTCAAATTGCCTTCCGTTAGGGTGCCCATGAACAGCGGCGTCCAGTCTGAAAGACGTGAACCAGGTGGGCCCGCTACCGGTTCGGTAGAAAGCTCTGTGTAGAACGCCACTTCCTGCGGTGTGGTGGACTTGACAAACATGGCGCCGTCATCTAGGGTCAAGCACCCAGGATGGCCTGCAGCCTGGTGTTTGGCCTGGGATGACCCTTCTAAGCCCGCAACATCCATTACTTTGAGATGAGATCTGAAATGCCAAACACAAAATGACACCTCTATACATAGTGTAAATTGGCGAGAGCGAATTAAATTACAGAAAAAAAAAAACAGGTTGAGAAGTAGAGAGGACTCGGTGAGGCTAAAAATACTGCCAGTGAACTTAGAGCCACGCGATCTCGGTGTGGGCTCGGTGTGGTCTCGGTGTGGGCTAGCTGGTCACGCTACGTGGTCACGCCAAGGGCCCATCTCTCCTCTGTACCATTCACGCATTCTGTGTTTAGACATTCTAATTTCTCTTTGTGGACGCATTTGGCAATATTCGGAACAAAAGGAATAGAGGCGTAGTCGCGGTCATATACCATCCATACCGACGCTCAGATCCAAGGCAGTACATCTCGACGTCCGCAAAATTTGATATCGATCAAAGCCCTCGCCCCAGCAACCGTTTCACCCCGCCGTAGTACCTTACACGTTTACAAAGTTGTTAAGTAAATAACCAAAATAGAATACAAAGACTAATAAAGTACAAATATAGAACAAATATTCACGTACAAAATAGCAGCCATCGGAAAGTGTGGTTTACAGCGAAGTTTAATTAGAGCTGTATCGTGAAAACCCAGAGATCCATCACCCATCAAACCAGTCAGCTAGACCAACTATTGACTGTCTACGCGCCCTCTTGTTTCCCAGTCTCGTTTTGGACATTTTGAATTTTGAAGTGAACGAAAAAAAAAAATAGACGACAATTGTATCGACCAACTAACACCATCAACACACCACCATCATGAGCAACCCCTACTCAAACAACTCATACGAGATGAGTAACTATAACAAGTACTCGTCCGGGTCCGGCGAAGACGATTTCGTGTCGTACATGAATGAGATCCAGGACATCAACAACTCGTTGGACCAGTACTCTAACTTGATCAACTTAATTTCCAACAAACAAAGAAACTTCATGCAAGAACTCGACTTGAATGAAGAAGACACCGATTACAGCTCGCGTCAGATCGACGCGTTGGTGTCGGAAGCCCAATCATTACAGCTCGACTTGAAAAGCAGAATCAAAAACGTCCAAACCCAGGCGGTGCAATCGAAGAACCAAACCAAGTTGGACCAAGCCGAGACCAGCAGAAAAAGATTCCTTGAGCTTATTCAGGAATACAGATTGGTAGAAGCCAACAATAGGGAACAGACCAAGGTTCAGGCTGAAAGACAGTACAAGATTATCAAGCCGGACGCGACCGAGGAAGAGGTCAAAGCAGTTGTGGAAGATGGCGGAAGCAACTCGCAGCAGTACTTCCAGCAAGCTCTTTTGCAGTCGAACAGAAGAGGCGAAGCCAGAACTGTGTTGAACGAAGTCCAAGTCAGACACCGTGAATTGTTGAAGTTGGAAAAGACCATGGCCGAGTTGACCCAGCTTTTCCACGATATGGAAGAGTTGGTCATTGAGCAGGACCAGGCCATTCAGCAGATCGACGAGCAGGTTGGTAATGCCCAGCATGATATCGAACAGGGTGTGGGCCACACCAACAAGGCCGTGGTCAGTGCCAAGGCTGCCAGAAGAAAGAGATTGTGGTGTTTCCTCATTATTCTTATCATCATCGTAATTCTTGCCCTTGTTTTGGGTATCTACTTTGGTACCAAATAATCACAGTTATGTTCATGTATACGTATAGATTTCCTTTGGTTGAAATTCAGTCGTTACAACCTCCAAAAAGTAACCTGTATTAGCATTGATCCACCCCCTTTTTATTCTTTTGCTTCTTCGCAAGACATTGTGTCATTTAATTGTTTTAATAAACGTTTGCTTTCCACATAGAACATATCAACGCCAACTAACACAATACTCACCAACAATTCTCTGCATCTCTAACTAATCCTCAGTGACTCGGGACCTCCACCACCAAAATACAGAAGCATACGCGAAGCTCTACTAAGGTTGCCAACGATCAAGGTGACCTATCAAGTGCTAGGATTTTGATTGACTCTCTAGAAACAAGTGAAATTTATTAGCCTCTAGAACTTTTCAAAGGGGTCACCTCTATACTTTTACTCATTTAATTCTGGCTCAAGTTTAGGTTTACTTGGATGCTTTAGGTTTTCGAACTCACTGCAAGAATCCTCATAGACGAAGTGAGTATGCTTACCAAATACTTGTTAGCTATAGCTATAACCTTGGTACTAGATGAAACATAAGTCTAGCTAAACGTCTCAAACCTCAGAAGAAATATTGCCATGGTGTAGGTGGTTGCAAAACCTTTGCGAATACCGACTCCGGGAAGCTTCCGACGTAGCCTTCTGCGGTTGATGGTTCGTGGCCGCAACATGATCTTCCAGTTCCTTGGTATCGAGGTGATCTGGTCGACACAGCACGTTAAACCAGTTCTCGTTTCTCTGGTTTCATTGATTTTACTAACACTATAGGCTCTTGAATATACTACTGAGCTTAACTAAGCCCTCACAGAAAACTTTTGTAAGTTCACTGGGTTGTACTGTGCTCGTGGCACAACTGCTAAGAAGCTCAGACGCACTCTCTTCTACACACCGGTCAGTTCTCTGGTTGTTTTACCAGTTTTAATATTGGCGGATACAATTTTTAGCACATTTTGCACTTTTGGGTGCGAAATGCATTAACCAAGGGAGATGAACAAAAAGTATGAACACGCTGAACCTGTGAGAAATGGGACTGGAGGTGGCCATGTCATCTCGTGAGACATGTTTTACTCGACAAACTGGCTTCTAGACGCTTTGGTGTTGGTATGTCGCTCTTAAATACAACTCATATGCTAACCACGCCGATGCAACCCACTCATAAATGTTGCATGCACCATGATTTTGAATGCCCAGCCCCTTCGATCTTCATTACTACGTTCCTAGTATATGTGTGTTCGGAGTTGCGGAGGAAATTATCCGAAAGTTGTCAAGCGGTACAAGCAGCCGTTAGCCACATCATGCATCACACCGGAACAACCACAGATTCTACACTGCCAGCCTGGGTTTGCCCGAATATACAGGCCCGGTTCCGGAGCCAGTAATATCTCCCCACGTTCGGCTACCGGCGGTTCCCCAGAAATTTTGCGTGCACAAAATCATCTCATTTTTCACCATTACTCACAGCTATATAAAAGAGTCATTCTCATTTGTTGGTTCGTTAATCTGAGCACTTGTCAACATGCCTATGTTAAAAGACCCATCCACCAAATACAAACCATTTCCTCCGATTGATTTCCCTCAAAGAACTTGGCCTTCCAAGACTTTGAACAAGGCTCCCAGATGGTTGTCCACTGACTTGAGAGACGGCAACCAATCTTTACCGGATCCCATGTCGGTGGAGGAAAAGAAGGAGTACTTCCAGAAGCTTGTTGAGGTCGGATTCAAGGAAATCGAAGTGGCGTTCCCGTCTGCTTCGCAGCCCGATTTCGACTTCACTCGTTGGGCCATTGCTAATGCTCCTGCCGACGTATCTATACAAGTTTTGTCCTCATGCAGAGAGGAACTTATCAGAAGAACCGTTGAATCCTTGACCGGCGCAAAGAGAGCTACTGTTCACATATACTTGGCGACCAGTGAGTGTTTCCGTGACGTTGTGTTTGGTATGAACAAACAAGAAGCCAAAGAGTTGGCGGTGAAATGCACCAAACTCGTGAGAGAGTTGACCAAAGACGACCCCAAGCAAGCCGGAACCGACTGGGACTTTGAATTCTCCCCTGAAACCTTTTCTGACACCGATGTCGACTATGCTGTGGAGGTGTGTGAAGCCGTCTTGGAAGCGTGGGGCCCATCCGAGGAAAAGCCAATCATCTTCAACCTTCCAGCCACCGTGGAAATGTCCACTCCCAACGTATACGCTGACCAAATCGAGCTGTTCTCGTCAAAAATCTCGCACAGAGAACAGATTTGCATTTCTCTCCACCCCCACAACGACAGAGGATGTGCTGTGGCCGCCGCTGAGTTAGGCCAAATGGCCGGCGCCGACCGTATCGAAGGATGCTTGTTCGGTAATGGTGAGAGAACTGGCAATGTTGACATTGTCACTCTTGCCTTGAACTTGTACACCCAAGGAGCATCGCCATATTTGGACTTTTCAGACATCAACTCGGTGGTCAAGATCGTGGAAAAGTGCAACAAGATCCCGGTGCACGACAGAACTCCGTATGGAGGTTCATTGGTGGTGTGTGCCTTTTCGGGATCGCACCAAGATGCCATCAAGAAAGGTTTCAATGCGCATGCCCAGAAACTCGCTGCTTCTTCCGACAAAAAAGTGCATTGGAAGTTGCCATACTTGCCTTTGGACCCCGAGGATATTGGCAGAACTTACGAGGCCATTATCCGAGTCAACTCTCAATCTGGTAAGGGTGGTTCTGCGTGGGTCATTTTGAGAAACTTGGAGTTGGACTTGCCAAGAGGCTTGCAAGTGGCATTTTCCAAGGTGGTGCAAGAAAAAGCCGAGGAAAAGGGCCAAGAATTGACCAACAACGAGTTGTGCGATTTGTTCAAGCTGGAGTACTTTATTGAGTACGACATTTCCGAAGAAGAAAACCAAAACTACTACAAGTTGGTCGACTACAACATCTCGTCACCTGAAAAAGGGGTCAAGAAAATCGACGCCGAGTTGGAAGTGGGAGGAAAGAAGGTCGAGATTAGCGGAAGTGGAAACGGTCCTATCTCTGCTTTCAACAACGCCATCCAAGTTTGGTTGGGCAGTGACCTCAACGTCAAAAACTACCATGAACACTCTTTGGGCCAGGATGCCCTGTCGAGAGCTGCCACCTACATCGAAGCTGTTTCCAAGAACGGCACTGTTGCAAAGTGGGGTGTTGGTATCCACAATGATGTTTCCCGTGCCTCCTTTTTGTCTTTGGTTTCCATCTTGAACGGTTTGAGAAGAGATGGTCAGATATAGATTTGATAGCAACAATAACAGATATACATATAACAATTCAACTCACTATAACCTGCTAGGCTCAATCCAACGATTAAATCATATCCTTTTGTCACGATAGTACCTGGGAAATAGTTGCCATCTCGTTCTAGTGACAGATGAGTGTTGAGCTCTGGGTGCAAAATGTGGTCCATAATTTATATGCAAGCATCACTAAAGCTACCCATATATGGCGATACATGGGATCCCGATTATAGAATGACAGCATTGTAATCTGTAAGCCTTATATGCTGTAGATATCATTGACTATCACTCTCATCTTGCTCTAGTAATAAAGACTGTTGGTCCGTACGTCTCTTGGTTCTCGGTCTACGCACGACTTGCTCCTACTCTGATAATCTTTCTGATAATTTCATTGAATAACCAGCAATGACACAAGAGAATCCAGCGTCAAGCATAGCTGATGCATACAAACAGATCGCCGAAGCTGAAGCACAGGCTGCCAGTTTAGAGAAAATGTTGGACCAGCTAGATGCCAAAATGGATTCCATATTGAAACAAGCAGAGAGTATCACCCAAACTGGGGAGGAAGGAGAGGAAGAAAAAGAATCGTCAAATAATATATGAGTTATAAACTTTTTCGGAGCATGGCCAATAATTCACTCTTTCTGATAAACTCTTTTTCACCCTCTACGAATGGGTTTACCGGCAATCTGGGATTGATCACATTGATGTCACCATCTGGGGCTTCCTCGTGCAATTCGGGAATATTCACCTTGGCAGGGTACCCGCCGTCTAACCACCATTTCTTGCTTTCAGTACTAGGCGCAGGAAGGGTGTTTTCGTTGAGATCCATCAAAAATGTGTCTTTGGATTCACCAAGAATCTCGTTGACTCCACCATATTGCTTCCTCAAGTTTTCATATAGGCTGTTGGACAATTCCTTTTTGATCTGTTGGTTGATCATATTGACGCTTAGTTTGAATATAGCATAGACGGGTCTGTGGTCCGAAAATATAAGGGTGTCGTCACAATCGTAGATTAGTTGCTTGATGATCTTACCGCGCGAAAGGATTCGGTCTGTCCAAGCAGGTACCCTCTGTTTTTCACTGGTATCATACGTTCTAGTTCCGTTATCGAACTTGTAAGTTGGCGGGAACTTGATTTCCTGTTCGTCAAAAAACGGGAAACTTTCGCCTGCGGCCATTTGAAGGTTGAGCTGATCCAATTCAAACATTTTGGCGTACTGCTTCTGCTCGATCAATGGCCGGATTTCTTCATTGGTGGAGCCGATTCTGTAGTTGAAGTCGCCTAGCCAGATAATGGCATCGTGGTCTTTGATCCTCCGGTTTTTGGAGAATTTGATTCCTTTGATGATAGTCTTGTAGTTCTGGTGTCTTTCGTCGATGTTATGGTGTCCTGCAGCCAAATGCGATGCCACAAGACATATGCCGGAGTTGGAATAGGTGAAACGCACTGAAACACCTCCCTTGTTTGAACTCATCCCTCCCAAACCGGTTTTCTTGAATGCGCCCTCGATGTTGCTGATATACTTTAGTTCTTTCTCCTTGACAAAAAGAAGCAACGCAATGCCTCCTAGCTGGCCGTTCCACAACGAAACATACTTGGCTTTCTCGGGATTGTGCTCATTCAAACATTGTTTGATTTTGTTGTCCCAGAAGTTCTTGTTGGCCGATTGGGTATTGACCATTTGGCCCGGACTCAACTCGACAATCTCCTGGAACCCTACAAACACAATATCGTACGACCGCTCGATCTTGTACTTGGACGTAGGGAAAATCCAGTCTTTAATGTCGTCTTCACTACAAGTGCCGTTGGCATTGAAAGTAGAGGCAAATAGCGAGATGTCCTTGTACGAACTAAACTCTTTGGATCGCTTGTTCAACTCCCTTTCAAAGTATTCGTGAATAGGATTATGAAGCGTGACACACACTTGGTCCTGTAATTTCCCCCTGAGCACCAGCATGGCCGTCTCACTGGGCTTGGAATCCACAATCACCCCGCTCAAATAGTTCTTGGTGAGCTTGAACTTGTTGAGTTTGCTAGAGCTTTGGGAGTGGGCTGTGTTGGAAATGAAGCTGTGGGTGATTTTGGTCAACTGCTCTTCATTTTCAGACCACAACTTGGCATGTGTTATAAGCAAATCGTGGTCGACTCTGACACCTATATCTTTGAAAGCTAGCTCTATTACTTCCTGACTGATAATCTTTGAAATAAAGTCGGCCTTGGCCAAGTTATCAAACGAATTGACCCGGAAAACCCCTAATTGTTTGCCCGTAAAGTTCTGCTTATTTATATCGTAGAATAAAGCACCGTAGTCAAGGATAGAATTCTCTAAAAGTGGCACGATATTGTGGGGATTCAGTGAAGTGTAGCCTGCTTTTTTCATACTGGATGTCGATACCGGAACCGGAGTATAGCCTAGCCTGTAGTTTACGGGGAACGTATCGGATAAAGACGACTTTTCAGCGCTACTGTTGAAAGCTTTGATGTGTTCTTCGTATTCTTTGTTCAACAAACCTTTGTATGACTTGGGGTCTCTGGCCAAAGCATTGATAATATGGACCTCTCCAAACTGAAGAGATAACAGCGCAAAGTGACGAGTAAATGCATGCTGACTAGTCTCAAAAGATCTAGGAAAAACCACACTTCTACTCTTTTTAGACGAAACAATTGACTTTTTGGAGAAATTACTCTGGAGTTCCCAATAAATAGGCACATTGCCTCGAACTAGCACGTAAGCAAAGCAGAAGTTCGCTGTATAGATGATGATTTCTGTTTCCACGAAGTTAGAGACGTTGCCGTCGTCATCACAGCCCCAGTCTCCAAACAACGGCCCGTTTTTAATACACCCTTGCTTGGATATAATTGTAAGTAGCCCCTCCTCGTTTTCATTAACAGTGGTATTGACCGTTTTGGCGAATCCTCGGGTGATTGTAACAATAAACCCTGACCGGTCAAAGGTTGCTTGTTCGTGCTGAGAGAGACGGTTCCGGAACTCAATGAGCTCTGAGTTTAAGAAGGAGTTCCACATGAACCGCTTGAAGAAATCTGAATCGGCCAAGAGCTTGAATTGGTTGGTACATTCGTCATTGGATCCATTTTGTCTGCTATGGTTCGGTATTCCACGCTCTTGGACGTTTGCTGTGATATCAAAGTCGCGACTGTAAAAGAACGACCCGCCAGAAAGTAACTTTCTGACCGATACAGCGGGATTTTCACTTGATTTCTCGCGTTCATGGGCCTGTGCCTGATCGTTGAAAGCGTCGTGGTTGTGGAGATGGTCCCACTCGTCATTGTTCAAGCAGTAGAAATCCACGGCATCGATACGGTTGATCCGTTCGGTGATATTGAGACATCCAATGGTGGAATCTCGAGTGATAAACCCAAGAAAGATGTTGGTGCCCACATTGAGTAAACCCAAGAAGCCCAAAATCGCTTTGTTGGGTACCGAAGGGGTGATGTCTTTGAAAGTGGCGAGATTTATGAGGGATATGTGAACGAATTCCACAATCACTTTATTGTAGCCTGCAGTTTGATCAGTCGAAGTGGATCCATGCGATATGACGTGGAGATGGGTGTGGTGCGACTTGTACTTGGGATAGGGATGACGGATGATGAGGGCGTGGCTATCGCTGGTCACCACAAACGTCCTGGGTCGTTCATTGATGTAGAGTTTCATAAAAGTAGCCAGAGAACACCTTGCAATAACGGTATACCTCTAGCAACTATATAGTGATTTGCCCGTCACGTGGGGAGAGTGCGTCTAGGCTGCGGTCAATAGAGATAACAGTAGGATACAGTGACGTAGGATACAGTAACGTATGATTATACAGTAGGATACAGTAGATAGTAGAGAGACTAAATGGCCTTCTTGGATCTCTTCTTGGTATGGGTTTCTGGTAACCAGTCGGCAGAAGAGGCGACGGCAGTAGGAGTCACAGTCTTCTTCTTAGGAGCAACTGGTGCGACACCCGCAATGTACTTCTTGCCCCAGATTTGATAGGCGACATAAGCCAAGCCTGCGAAGGAAGCCAACAAGATGATTTCCAAAAACAACAATTGAAGGTTGAAGATGGAAATAGGCACGTCGGACACGGTGGTCAGCTGGGTTCTAGGAGTGAGCGCCCTCAATTGGTCCTGGTACGTGACGTACACCTCAGGAGCAAACAAGTAGTTGTCGGGGATTAAATTCAATGGGATTTTTTGCGAGAATGATTCAGATTGGCCGGAGGACAAGGTAAGGGGGCCGATGGCTCCCGACGTCAAGTTAGTTTTGACTTTGTTGTCAAGAGGATCGCGGAAGCTTCCACCTACTCCAACAATAGCCACGTCGTCCTTTTCCAAGTTGCTGGCAGTGTAGACAATGGTGATGGTCTCCCCGTTGCTCAACTCAGCAACTTGCGAGGCTCCGACGTCTGGGTACTCGTGGATGCGATAGTCCACAGCCACCTTGAGCATGTCTCTGACTTCGTTAACATCCACTGCTGGCGCAGCCAACACATGGGCAAGTGTACCCACCAAACCGACGATTGTAGAAAACTTCATGGTGTGTAGTGTGATATCTCTGTCGAGTGCTGAAAAATCGACGACGTCCTCGAGGCGAGCTCGGCCTGTGTGCAGGACACGAGTTTTGGTGAAGCCTCATATTTTCCAGTTGCAAGACATTGCAAGGCAGTATGAAGTGGAGCCAGGTTATAGTGCGACGGGCATGTCTGCGAGATGCTAGTGCGAGGAGGTATGTGAGTGTGGCTTTGGATGAACACCATCATGACTTTGGGACCGAGCTGCCGCACATCTCCGAGAGGTACAATGTCAAAAGCGTGCGAGACGAGAAACGACGGTTGACTGCCAACAAAGGGGCTGACGCCCGAATTGCCCGACTACGTGAGAACAGAATGTTGGCCGCCAGTTTTGAAAGGCACAGAGAGAAGGTTGTGGATCTTTTTGCCAATGAGTCCAACATCGAAGCTCTCTTTGACCAAAGGCATGAAAAGCAGGAAAACGACGAGGCGAAAAATATAACAAGTCCAATACGAAGTTATCAACAGCTCAAAACGGCACTAGGTACCAAATCCGGTCTTTCGTACCACGATTTTGAGTCCAGGTCTCTGATATTGCTAGCTGCCGCGATCTTGACCAACTCGGTGCTCGTGGAAATCAATTTGAGGCGGATGTTTCAGTCAGGCGAGCTCAAAAGTTCGTCTCACAACGAATTCTTGTTTCGAAACTTGGTTCGCGATATTCGTGACGAGTCCAAGAAAATAGAGATTCTCAAGCTACTAACTCCTTTGTACAAAAAATCGGCCAGAGCACCCGTATCGTTCGACGAGTTCTTCCTGAATTTGGACTCCGAGGCTATTGACCACCTATTGAACCATGAGTTGAAATGCTCAGAAAGTTTCACCGCTATAGACGTGTTCAGAGCCTACTTCCAGCACTTCAAATCGGGCCAGTACCTTAATTACGATCATTCAGACTACGTGAAATCCGTCCAGGCAACTGATTTGGTGAAGTTCAGCAGTGCCCAAATCGACAACTCCGAATATATCAAACTGTTCGAGCGTGCATTTGATCGCTACACCGCAAACACCCATTCTTTGAGACACCTTGATTTGGTGTTAGAGGTGATAGAATCACTTCTCCAGCCCCACAAGTACACTCCCGACCTTGTCATGTTTGACACGCTCGCACGGATGTTTGCTGAGCACAAATTGCCCAATTACCAGTCTCTTGTATACCAATGCCTACCTTCGTACCAACACCGTCAGACTGCGTTGGCTGCAAAAAACCACCAACCAGCACCCATAATGGCATTCCACATCAAAAATGCAGTTCAGCACACCCCGCAGTTGTTGTCCAATTTGATCATGCACCAGGTGGCCAGCAAGAATACCGCTGCATTCACCCAGATGCTTTCGATTCTAGGCTTGAACGAAGTCATGGAGCACGAAAAAGTGTTGAGCTCCTCGTACTACTCATCACTTCTAACTAGATCGCGGTTTACTAAAATCAGGCATCGCCAGTTGGGCATCGCTGCGCCGAAATTCGATTCCTCCGAGCCGATCTTGTTGCCTCTAGAAACCATTTATCATGGAATACGAGGATGCATAGAGCTCCAGCAGTATCAGTATGTTGATCTGTTGTTCAACAAGTTGCTATTGCACTCGGTGGAATGCAAAGACCAAATGCCTTTTGCAGGAATAAGGGTTGTAGTCAACTTCACCCCAGAAAACTTGGCTGCTATGCCATATTCCCTACTTGTGACCCAGGATATTACTCCGCAGCAGTTTTCCAGAAAGATATTTACCAAGGAAATGCTCAAGCTTTTGATTCGTGTAAGCATCGAGTCTGATGATATGGGCAGACTCATGTGGTTGATTCCATACTTGGACGATTATATTGAGATTAATATTCACGAACATATGGAGAAAGTTGCCAACAACCACTTGGAATCGTCGCCTATCGATATTGAGTTGATGAGAGAGATATTTCTAGCTTTGACTACGTTTGGGCTCGAAGGTAAGTTGATATCTTACGATACCATGCTCAGATTCAACAATATTGATTTGGGCTTGAATCTCGCCCCGTAGTTAACAGTTGACAGAAATATCCACCACACTCTAATTTAGCACTTTTCCGTGATTACTGCTTTGCACCAAACGTACCACTAGAGGATGTCTTGAAGCCATTACTGGGGAACCTTGCATTGCTAGAATCTCTGTACCTTGGAGCAGCTTAAGTATGTTGTATTTTTAGTTATCAATGACCGTCAACTATTGGCCAGCTACTTACTCAATGAATACCAAAACAGAGACATGGTAAAGTTCTCAACGTATTCAAACTAAAAGGCTGATGAGAAAAAGACCGGCTTTTCGAGAGATCCTAGCAATGAATTGAGTTTAGACAAAGCTTTGTCTAAGCTACAATGTTTGGTCCGGGGAATACAGAAACAGCAGAGCCAGAATCTCAGTAAACCTCGCCATGGCGACTAGGAAATTAAACTTCGTATGGTGAGTGTCCTGCACATAGGTCACAAGTTGCAACTTTTCGCAACTGCCTCAATTTGGGTGCAAATTACCAGAGAGAAAGCATCTGGCACGACGTAGAAGCATCCAGGACTACGTTTCTGTATACTGTACTATGTATACGCATAGTGTATCAGGTTTAGGCATAGTGTACCATGTATACGCGTGCTGTATCATGTATATGCTTTACCATCCTCTGTATATATACTGTAGGCATGTAGAACGACGTAAAAAGTATTTAGTACACATCATAACAAGCGTATCTGACAAATATCTGGTATCTCCTTTAGCTTGAGGGCCGGTGTATGGCACAACAGCGGGTTTCCAGCACATCTTGCTGGTATCCACGATGTTGAGCGAATATCTGCCGTGACGAGTAGCAATACCCAAGTTGTTGGCCGCTTCTATCTGGGCTGTTTTTGGTCCACTTAATCCGAGCTGTGATCAACGATCAGGAGCTGGGAGAATACTTTTGGCTCAATTGAGTTTAACCAAGAACCTTCGTACACTATTCAATCACGATACTCGGGTCTTCCAGCTTTCTCAGGTTGAGCCCAACGCTTCCTACATAATATAACTAATTTCTTTTTTTTTTCGCAGCAATACGTCAAAATTGACATATACCTCAGAGTTTTTCCGAACCCAAGATCATTTCCTACAAACCAATATACTAGACTACAGAATTGGTATCGAGATATATCGTGCAAACCTATTGGACTACAGATTTCGTCTTTTCATTATTGTCTTCATTCTATTATTTTGTTCTGTTGGTACTCGTATTAACGACCGATGTATTTCTTTTCAAACGGTCTTGATATATTGTAGCCTATGAAGGCAAAGGCAAAACCTAATTCAAAACCAATATCACCACCCATACCAATCCTACGACCAATCACACCAGCGTACCATACTTGGTCCATTCCCAACACAACACCGGCGACACCACAGCAGAAGGCAAAAGTACCTGCTAAGCCAACAGGATAGATCGAGCGGTCTTTGTAGTTCATGTAGTCGTATCTGGAAAAGTCACCTTTGTTGTGAATGAAATGTTCAGATAAACAGATGGATTGGTAAATGGCCAAGTAGTAAGCAATCAAGTTCATGAAGTTTTCCATGACAGACGCGAAACTGTAGTAGGCAGGAATACAAATGGCCAAGGTGGCAAAGTTACCGACCAAAGACCAAACGACTCTTGGAATCTTGGCAAACTTGGACCACAATGCTTGTGCGGAAAGAGCCATCGAGTACATGTTTGGAATGTTGTTGGCAACGGTAGACAAAGCCAATAAAACACACAAAAACTGACCGAATCCGTGGACAGATTTGGTGACCAAAATGGAGTAGATCAAACCACCAATGGAGTTTTCATGGTAACTTTCTGCCCAGGCTGGATCCGAAATAGTACCGGTAGCACAAGCAGCACCCAAAATCAAGGTGAATAACAAGGGAAACCACAAGCCAAAGCAAATACCAAAGAAAATTTTGTAAGAGTTGACGTCTCTTGGTTGGTATACGGTGTAATCCGAAGCATAGGTGGTCCAACCAGTGGCAAAACCGAAAATAGTACCACCAAAGGAAAGAACATTACCAGCTGTTACACTACCACCAACCATGTGGCCAGCAGTAAAGTTACCAGACTTGGCCATTCTAGCAATAATGGTGATAAAGGCAACGGCGTTTGGAATCCACGACCATTTCTCGTACATGTGGATAACGTGGTAACCGAAGAGCGACACCAAAATGGTCAAAATCACAATGATAAGACATCCGGCCCATGGAGGAAGAGTCCCGTTGTTGACAATATGCAACAATTGCGCAGATGCCATCGTATTGACAGCACCCCAACCAACACACGCAATCATATTGATGAAAGCAAAGATTCTCATGGCGTAATTACCCATCAAGAATTTGGATAAAATCATCTGTCTCAAACCCAACTTAGGACCAAAGACAGAAAAGAAAGCAACAGGCAAAGTGCCCAACAATGAGAAGAAGATGATAACCAAGACAGACGACCAGAAGTCCAATTGGAACACTGTTATACCAAGAGCACCCAAAGAAAAGGTGGCCACAACCAAGTTGGCCGACCACCACATGGTGGCAGCGTTAAGAATGGAATCATCGGTTTTCTCGTCGTCGGTGATAAGATCCACACCCTTGGTCTCTGCATTCAAACCAGCGGCGATTCTATTTATGAAACTCAAACGGTTGGTTTCGATCTCAGCGGTCCCTGATTGGTCCTCCAAGGACTTTTCAAACGAGTCCACGGAGTTCTTTTTGGTTTCGTTGACGATGGCTTGGCTGGAAGAGCCTACATCCTTCTCAGGGTCGTAACTCATTATGCTATATATCGCTCACGCTGTCGTACCCGATTCAATCAAGGATAAATTGGCAACTTTATAATGAAGATGATGAAAAATCGGGATGCGAAAAAGAAACTTCGCTCCGCGTGGCACAAAAGCGCCGGGGGGCACAAAAATGCCGTCGCCCTCTGGCTGGAAAATTAACAGGTGACGGGCCCGCGGAGGGCATTTTGGAACTACGTGACCTTTCTGTCGCCGGTCTCCGTAACAATTGACGGTATGCCCCAGCTAACTACTGGCCACACCGGTTCGAAACTGTCCGACCTATGTAGCTCCTACTTCTATCTTATCTCAAACATAGTAACCTCTCTTTGGACCCTTGCCCGCGGAGCCTGTCTTATCTATGGAATTATTTTCGGGTGCGCCTTAGAACCATTTGGCACCAGGATGCTACTGTGCGACGTGAAAAGGGGTACGAAACGGATTCCCGTACCACTAGAGAAACCGTGCTTTACACATTAACTCTACGAGCTTGGTGTGTGATCCAAGCTACACTGTACTATGTGCTCTCTACTGTTACATCCCATCGGACTAAGCCTGAAAGTTGTTGCGGCATTCTAATTGCACTCCCAGGCTCCCCCAGGAAAAAAAATTCTAAATTGCGACTCTGAGCCAATTAATTAATTACGTCGAGATAAAGCCTTGCCAAATGCCTTGTGAGCTTATCTCAAACTACATCTCCGCACTACAAGGCACGTATACAAATACCCCATGAAAGATAGCGCTATTAGCCGCTCGTCTTAATACAATATGGGCCGCCTCGTATATTATATATATCCTCTGATAATAATGTAGACTCCCCGACGGGTATTTCCTATTCGAATTGCAAAATGAAGAGTCAAAACGCATATGGCTGACGGCTGGGCTCATACCTCGCCCATTTGTCAATCCCAAGTCACCCTATGATCTCCAAGGCTCATTTGTGTGACACATGTATCCTAGCATTTGGACCAACAGTACGTCCGACTACACTTGCGTACTACAAATAACTGTACAAGTTACTTAGTTATGATTTATTGAACACAGAATAGAACTGAAAGGGCATATACACTTTTTTTTTGTTTTTACAATTTTGTCAAAACTTATGGCTGTATACCATTAGCCATCAACAACTCCTTCAACCTCAACACTTCTTGTTGCAAATCATCTTTCTCGGAAAGTAACGCTTCAACCTTTTCTTCCAATTGAGTCATACGTTCCATTTTACGGGCACGCGATCTTCTGGCAGCTTCGGTGTTCTTAGCACGTTTCAAGAGAACAGGATCGTTCGTCTCAGTCTCCACAGGTTGCAATGGCTGCGAACGTTGTTTCTTGGAGTAACTGGTGACACCTAGATGATCAACCTTCTTGGTGGTTCTCGACGAACCATCCAACATTGGTGTCGACAAGGTGGATGAAGGGTTTGGGGTGAATAACTGTGTAGGCTGTTCTTTTTTTTGGTGTTTTTCAGGGGCAAATTCAAACGACTCTTCAACTTCACTGAACAGTCTCTTCGACGACGAAGTGTTTGGGATCGAAGCTGGAATGTCAACAGCATGGTGTCCCAAAAGGAAATCGTTGTCGAGTTCGACGTCTGGAACAATTTCGTTGACAGGATCGCTCGAGCGACCGATAAGTGCGCTGGCGGCGACTTCGTCAGCGTCCTCCAGGTGGTTCATAGGAGCCTCTTCGTTTCCGAAGAGGGCAACCCAATCCTCCTTGGAGTTGACCTTCGAGCCTTCGACAACGAAATCTAACTCGTCAAACATAGGAGTGTGGTCCTGAAGTTGGTCATGTTCATCCAACACGCTAGAGAAAACAGACTCTAGCACACTGGAGTGAATATGGAAAGGCGAGGCAGGGGTGGCATCGTCTTTCTTAGCACCAGATGAGCTTGGTTTATAACTTGGTAAGGAATCTGATAACTTCTGGTTAAAAGCACCTTTTTCAGCAGAGCCAAGCGCAACATCGGAACCCTCAAAGAGGTTGAAATGTTGGTTTGGGTGTGGGGAAAACACATCCTCGGACTCGAACATCGAATCTACGGATAAAATCATTGGGTTGGAAGCAGACATCTGGATAGCTTTATTTATAGTTCGGGGTACGGCTGGGGAAATAATCTTTGTAAACGGCAAATTTGGGGGAAATGTTTTAGCTGAGATAACCTATGGGGATAATAATAAGGGGTAAAACGACAACGTCATAATGGACGAGCAAAATCTTTAAATCACGGTAACATCTTTGGTAAAGAAAATCTTAACAACTTAGAGGGTTTATAATCATAAACTCTTGGACGGGGATCTTATTTAAATTAATAATATAATGATCTTTAATTAAAAACTAGTTAAAAACTTGTTTAAGCACTCATTTTGAATTGGGACTTCAAAATAATATCGGGAAAATTGGGAAAAGTAAAAAAATATAGTAATTCAGGAAATTAGTATATTTAGAGTATAAGCTTGTGAGTTCTTGTTGTCTAAGATTTTGGTTGTTGTTGTTATGTAGAAAAGAAAAAAAAAACTTAAAGATCTGGTGGATTTTTCAATCTTTTTATATCGCTTGAGCCCATAAAGTCCCCGCCGAAAAAAAATTTTCGCACGTCCCAAATAGGCAAGCGATTTCGTGCAAGCGCTTACGGTAGTACGAAGCGGTCTGGAATTTACTCTTGAGTAACCTGCTCGCATGGGATTGCAGGCGCTCGTGGCACGCAAGTATGTAGATCTCAGACTAACTTCCTAATCGCACCCAACTTTACGACGAGATTTCGTGGTATCTATGACTCATAAATTTAGGCTATGTCAGCAAGGGGAGATATGAGGGGTTCACAATTTGAGGCTGAAGCAATCTAGAGCCACGTATACCGTAGAACAGGATGGATCAAAATGCACGATGTTGACCTTTTATTGCTAGAATATGTGCTTACATCAGAATTGGCCGGTTCAGGCGGTCGAATTCTTATCTGTAATTCCAATGGGGGCAGTTCGGGCCGCCACTTGGCATGGTCTCTGTGGAAACCGGCCTGCACGGCTGGTGTACGATCACGTGAGTATCTTCAAGGTCCAGGCACCTAACCAATACTATAATAACCTAGATCTATTTACTAACTACACACTTGACTAAGCTGTCCTGTAGGTATAACTAGGGCTTGAACCATTTTGGAAGGCCCTTCTTCTTGGGTGCAGATTCCCCTTGGGTGGATGTAGCTGTTGGGGCCGCAGCCTGCTCCTTTTCTTCTGGTAATTCGCCTCTGTGCGACTCCAACACCACTTGAGGAAGCTCGTTAGATGGTTTGACATCAGGCACCTTATCTGTTTGAACAAAAGGCCCGTTTTTGTCGTCGTTGCCTACATACTCCCAGATCAACACGCTTCTCTCCGACTGAAACTCCGGCAATTTTACGAGGTACTGGCTGTTGTAATCGAACGAAAACCTGATTGTTTGAAATGGGGGGTATCCCAACTTCAAGGTGTAATTTCCGACATATTTTTCGATGAGAAGCTCGTCAATTTTTTTCACCAACTGACCAAACTTTATGGTTTCTGCATCATGAAGAAAGTTGATCTGGAGAAGCGAACGGTCGGGAAACTTGATGCGGAAATTGTATTTTTTAGGCACATTAACGGTTTTCTTTTTCCTCTTGGACGAGTCTTGAATGAGTTTTTGATACAACTTAGCCTGAGACACCGTCATGTTGTAGTCTTCATCGGGATTATCATAGGCCGTGAAAGGGGTTTCCTGCGGAACATACAAACGAGGAGTTTCCCCCAAGTGTGTATCATCGGAAACTTCCGAGTATTTTTCAGGAGGCTGTATTTCAGCCTGTTCTAGTGCTTCGGCCGACGCCTCTATCCCATTTACTTCTTCATGTGTTGTTGTACTTGATTCTGTATGTGGTCGTGTATTTTGTGATCCAGTTTCTGCCTCGTGGGGTTTATCAATATCCATGGCATTCTGTCTAGCCTCCTCTTGCTCCTTTTCGCGTTGTTCACGCAACCTTTGGTTTCTTTCTCTTTGAAGCCTCAACTGGGTTTCAACAATTTCCTTCTGTTGCTGTATTCTGCGGTCGTTTTCACCCTGACTTCTTACAAAACTCATCCGGATCACCAAACTACTAACCTTGCCTACAATGGCACCTAGCTGTGATTTGGTGTAGTCGTCTTCGCTTTTGTACGTTGTGTTCAGTATCACTAGCTGGGACGGGTTGGTGAGTAAATCCACGTTGTTTTTGGTGGCGAATTGTTGCAACAATTGGTGAAGCGTGGCCGTAGAATTGACCTTGTCAATCATCGATTGGGTGTCATTATTAGGATAGCTGACGCTTAGCTTCACGTTTATATCGAATTCAGCACGACCAGAGCCCAAACTCAACTTGAGCTTTGCATTGTTGCCAAGTCCGGTGAGTCTTAGTGCTAAAGAGCTGTCCAAGATCTTGTTGTTGTGGATGAGTTGGCCGGACGAATTGGCCACCGAGAACTTTTCGCATGCCAATTCGGTTACTTGGTGTACGGTCTTGGATCTTGGCACTGTAAGCTTCTTGGAAACATTGTTGTAACTAATGTTGAGCACGATAGTAGACATGCCTGCTACTGTCGATGGCAAGAATTGATCAAGCGTAATCAACCTGTAAGCGTCTGTCGCAGTTTGCAGGCCGCCACAAACCTGCAAATCCACCCCTGTGCAACCTGCAAATCGTCCCGCACCAAAACCTGCAATTCAGTCCGCCTACTCGTAGGCGGCCAAACGCAGCGGGTGCAACACGGCGGGATGAAAGATCTACAGAGTCACTGGGGATACGAAGCAGGAAGCACGAGGTGTACAGCAGCCAGGTCTTCGTCGGCTTTATTGGCTTGGCTCCATGTGTAGGAAGGTAGTGAACAGAACCGTTCGGCTCGCGAGGATCCTGCAGCCCCCTATCAAATTCGGGAGGCGAAGATGATCATTCGCACTTTAAAAAGCACACAAATTCTCAAAAACTAAATCACTTATTCTACAAGATGTGTGGGTGTATTACAGACTGTGTATTGGTGATCATCTCAGTGCTTTTCCCACCACTCCCGGTGTGGATCAGAAGAGGTGTTTGCTCGTGTGATTCGTTGATCAACATCATGTTGTGCTTTTTGGGGTACTTACCGGGCCTTATCCACTCGTGGTACATCATAGCCAAATACCCCCCCTACAACAGCTATGGCGACACCAAGATATACTACGTGTATCGAAACGACATAGAGAACCAGACCCCACGTAGAACAGAACATCATTACCATCACCACAACACAATCGCCCCTCATGACCAAACACCCATAAGAGCAGAGCCACGTGCACTCAATGCCACCTATGGTTCGATACCACAAGAAGCGACTTCTACCGCACCACCTCAGTATTCGGAGTTTGACAACAAGACTCAAAGATAAATGGACATAATATCTAAAGCACCAGAGTGCTAATCTCAATGTGAGCACTAGAGAGGAAACGCATTAAATTCAGCACTAATGATCTAGACGCTGGTGAGGACACTTTGGCTTCGCGCGTGCAGGGACGGGTGCAACATGGCATAATAATAAACGAATGGGAAGGAAAGGCGTAGGTAGTAGCGAAAAGAGTCTGGCAAATACAAGACTGAAGTTTAGAACAATAGCGCTAAGAATCTGTATTGATGAATACACGAGTCCTGGTGACCTCCCTTCTAGCAAAAACTTGTAATGTTAGATGTGCTTGCCGGTCTGTAAAGGTATATGCTCTTACCAGTATGTAATGGTATACGCTCTTACCAGTACGTAATGGTATACGCTCTTGGCGTGCTGTGTTGCAACACATGGTATTTTTTCTATAGATAGCAATTAGATTATCACGCGCGCGATAAGATCCAAGATAAGAATTATCAACAACATTGAACACCACACATTAGCATGACGTCTCTCATCAATGATGCTATAAGCGCGATGGGCCGACCTGAGGAATCGGCTACTGTGTCGAGCTCCGAGTCGATCGGCTCGGCCAGTACCGCGAAATCGTCTGCTAGTTCAATCACCCTAGTCGATTCATTCAAAGACTGGTGGGCAAGCTCGTCCGACTTGATGCATGCGGTCGACTCCGCCAATATGAGCACCCCCAAGACCATCAAGGCCCAGTACAAGAACCGCTTGATAGAGTATGAGTTATTCAAAGCCATTTTGTCGGAGGATATCTACCTCAAACCGTTGAATCCCAACGGGATCTTCGAGCCGCAAACCGAGAGCAAATATACCGGAGAATTGCTTGATGTCAAGATTGATGATTCGGTGACTATCCACGAGTTCTACCTCGAAAATGACCCCCAAACCCCGCCCGAAGAACAGACCCACATCGTCATAATTCACGGGTACATGGCCGCCTTGGGCTTCTTCATTAAAAACGTCGAAGCCATATTGAAGTCGAAACGGGGAATCAGATTGCATCTTATCGACATTCCTGGGTTTGGCAACTCGTCTCGTCCCGAATTTCCCGCTGAATTTGTTCACGACCCCAAGTCTATTCCCGATAGAATCATCCAGATATTGCTGATTGAAAATTGGTTCATTGACAGCTTTGAAGCGTGGCGGATCAAACGCGGTGTATCTCAGTTTAGTTTGATAGCCCACTCAATGGGAGCATACCTCTCAAGCTGCTACTTGATGAAGTATAATGGCAAAGGGGATGTGGTTAAAGAGTTTATGTTGGTTAGTCCCATGGGCACAGAGTCGAGTTCTGTCAGTCTTATTAACGACAAGAAGTACCAGTTCAACCACCATCAAAGCGGCGGGGATCCATTCAAGGAGTTGGATTTCCACGAGCAGAGTGACCCTTTGATCAGTGAAGATATGACCAAGCTATGGGAAAGGTTGGGACAGCCGAAATTCCCCAAGAACTTTATATTGGAAAAGATATGGAAACACCACAAGTCGCCATTCCAGATCCTCCAGAACTTTGGCCCGCTCTACTCCAAAATCCTTTCGTATTGGTCTTTCCAAAGATTCAAAAACCTCCAAAGCAACAGGGCCGGTTCCACCCCTACCAAAGAGTCCGTGGATACGTCGAACACCGGCCTTATCCTCAAGCTCCATAACTACTCATTCTCCATCTTCAATCAGTATCAAGGCTCGGGTGAATTGGCCATCACCAAGCTAATTAACCATGAGATCTTGGCCAAACTCCCGTTGTGCGATCGTGGCTTTATCGAGTACCTCGATAAGGCGAAAGTTCGTACCAGCTGGATATATGGCGATAAAGATTGGATGAATCTGAAAGGTGGTCAATATATTTACGATAGGATCTCGGACTTGGACCTGTCCTTGGCCGAATTCAAGATTATAGAGAATGCCGGTCATCACATATATCTTGATAACCCCACCGAGTTCAACCAAAGTGTCATCGAGTTTTTCAATTTAAAAGATTAACTATATATGCTCGCTTAGTTTCTGCAAAATTTCAAGAGTTGCTGAGGTTTCTTTGCCTTCTTTTACGTCTTTCAACACTCCCACGCTCTGGAGAATAAACCTCTCCAATTCCTCGGTTTCAATTTGGTCTTTGAGCCTTTCACTAGTGGCAAAGGCATTGGAAATAATACTGAACGGCAAGTCTGCTAGCTTGGCCACGTTCAATCCATACAGATTGTTGACTTCTCCTCTGACCAACGAGTATAGAAAGACGATTTGTGGAAACTGCTGGTTTTTTTGGTATATCTCCTGATATCCCATATGATAGTTTGTGACTTCATTTGGGTACGAATGCTCTAGCGAGTGTAGCGATGGATAGTGTGTAATGAACAAAACAATAGGTTTGAGCAGACTCTCTATTAAATACCGTAAGATGGCGTAGGCTATAGATATACCGTCGCCAGTGCTTGTCCCCCTGCCCACTTCATCTAGTATAATGAGCGATTTGGATGTCATCCCATTGAATATATCCTTACACTCGAGCATTTCTGTCATGAACGTCGACGTTCCCTTTAGTATGTTGTCCTTCGAGCCCATTCTCAAAAAGACCGAGTCGAATATGCCTATTCTGGCCGACTTACATGGCAAATAACACCCGATTTGGGCCATTATACTCATGAGTGCAATCTGCTTGACATAAGACGATTTCCCTCCCATATTGGGCCCGGTAAGTATAAGAACACGGTCCTTGCTGTAGCTCAAGTTGATATTGTTTGGCACGTACGTCTGAGTCAAGTTCTCGATGATCGGGTTTCTGCTTTCAACAATGTCAATTGTTTGTTCAGACACGATCGTGGGTCTGGTATAGCCGGGTCTGATGGAGCTGGCTGCTGCTAGCGAGAGAAGGCAATCGAACTGAGAGAGGAGGTCGATCATATCCGAGAAATACAGGTAGTTTTCGTCGATTTGGGCCAAGAACTCATGGAATGCTTGGTCGCAGTTGTTCATGAGCATTTCCTGGTGGTACTTCAAAAGCTTGTAGAGCCTTGTAGCCTCGGTGGTCCGGAACCGTGACACTGACAAGGTCCCGCTGATTCTGTGGAAGTTGGCTGGAAGACTGTCCACTTGTTTCCCGTTACGTATTTCGATCAAGTACGGTTCTCTGTTGCTGGTTATGTACTTGAGTTGGGGCCTGCCTAGCTGGCTCTTGATAGACTCGAGCTCTGACTCCAACTCATTTTCCACAGAAGCGATCTCTTCCATTTCCCTGGAGATTCCTTGCCAGTTCTTGTAGTTTAGGTTGAAGAAATTGGTCTTGTGCTCGTCTGAGTTTTCGTCTAGAAGCGATGCAGTGTTAATCATGCTGAGGAGATCGGCGACAATATCTTTGGAAGCGAAATCGTTAAGCAACCGTTTGAATATGCCGGTCAATAGCGGCAGAGTAAGGGTGGAGTGGATCGCCAAGATCTGTTTCTCAAACCGCTTGGTCAATGCTATTACCGAACTAAACGTCTCAAGAAGGGTATAGACCTCGTACCGGGTGACTTTGGACGTTTTGTATGCACAAGAATAATGTATTTTTATGAGAAGTTGCTCCAAGTTAACGGATCTTCCGATCTTGTCGAGCAATCCCTTAAAAGAATCCACCAAATGGTTAAAATCGCCAGTCAAATCCTCAATACTGGATAGTCTATCTGTTATATCCTGCTGATTCACGAGCGGCTTGGATATCCACTTGGTTAGAAGCCGTCTTCCGCTCTTGGTCCGGGTATGGTCCAACAACCAGACCAAGGTTCCTCGGCCCAGACTGGCGTCGGTGGAGTTGTGAAAGATCTCAAGCGACTGGATCGTATTGCTAGGCAAAATCATATACTGCTGCGGATCTTTAAATTGTACAATGTTGGACGGAATGGTAAATATGGTGCTGAGTTTGAATTCTTCGAGGTAGCTTATCATCTGACTTACGCAGATCTGGATGCTGTGGCTAAAATTGATGGTGTAGTAGTCAAAAAGGTTTTGGTGGTGTTCATGATTAGAAAAGAATTGCTTGAGATGGGCGGTGGTAGTTTCTACTGACGGGGTGTTTCTATGAATTATGAAAACATCAGGATTGACCGAGCGGAATATCTTGGCCGTATGGGGCGAAATACCCTCGTCATTGTTGAGGAGAATTATTTCGCTGGGGTTCAAGTATACCAATCTTGTTTCGAGCTGGTTTAGACTGACTCCGTCAGTAAATGTATCGTGGACTATCTCACCGGTAGAAGGCTGGATTCCAAGCACACTGAACTCTGTTTTCTTGCCATTTTTTGTTTCCAAGACACAGATAATATACCCAAAAGACTCCTCTTCACTTACGTTCTTGCCATTACTAATAAACTCATCCTCCATGTACGTTCCTCTGGTGTATACAGCCGTCAATTCACGGACCATTACATCGGAACGAGACCCTTTTTCCACGGCATTCACGGCTGCAGACTCCATTTGCTTCACCACCCCGATCTTGTGTCCGTGGGTCAAGAGACGCTTGAGATTTATATGTAATTTGAAGTCTGGAAACGAACAGTAGGAGAAATCGGGCCTGTCTCCAGAATCGATAATAAACATGATGTTCAAAATGGATGCGGCAATACGTGCATCCTCGCCAAAAAGCTTATACTTGTATCCTACCTGAATCAAAAGAAGTTTGTCGGGGTTTGCTGTTTTGAGCTCCAAGATCTGTTTCTCTAGCGGCGTCAATTTAGCGGTTTTTGAGGTTTTTGAAGAAGACGTCTTCAGATCAGATTCATTGATCGACTTGGCCTTTGGTTTTGGTCTGGGTTTAGCCTTTGGTTTCGCCTTTGGTTTTAGTTTTGCAGCTGCTTCCGCAACATTATTAGACAAACTGGTCCCTTCTAGGGGCTGAGGGGCATCCACGGGCTCAATAATATCACATTGAGGTTCTGGAATGGGTATCTCACTCTCCTGCTGTACTAATTGTGATCGTTTTGTTGGTGGAGTCTCTAAGTCTGAATCTGAAGCTCGCTTCTTGGGCTCATTGATCTCAGCTGGCTCGGACTCATCGGTCAAATCTACGACTTTAGGCTCGGTTTTTTCGGTTTTTTTGGCAGGTGATTGGAAAAAGTGGCTGATTGAAGGCTGGACCAGTTTCTTCAGTACCATGGCTGCTGCAAACACACCTAGTTAGAGATAGTTGGAAGAGGGTTCCGTGAAAATTGACGCGATCGTGTCTGGAACCAGGTCACGTGAGCCGAATAGCTGCAAAATTCCATTTGAATATGGCTTGGAAGCGAAGCCAATAAAAGACTCGGGCTCCAGCCAAGAGTAAAGCCCAGGTGCCTAATCCAAGCTATCTGAGCTGTTCTGTAATATAACAAGGAAAGTGAGCGAACCTTGTGTATGCGTATTGTAAGAGTCCTCATTACTTAGCTTCATTTTCGAAGATTATTGAACGTTGATCCAAGGGTTGATAGAAAACCTGCGTGATTCCTCTCAGCATTAAACGCTCACTGGTTGATTCGGACAAATATATTTTCAGATAGCTATTTATACGCCCGCTACTCACTCTTTATCAGAGTTATACTTTATCTACTAGTAATATTTTCGAGCAGAAACTAGGGAAGTCTCAAAAACTACAATGTAGCTTGATCGTGATTATTTGATCTCGATAGTTACATCTTTAGCTTTGAATTCAAGGGAAGGACACCAGAGGTCAATTTTGAACCGTTTGGGCCGAAGAGACATGAGTTAGATCAGTAGCTGCAAGGGAAGTACAATCGAAATACATAATTCTCACCTATTCATATAATAGTGAATAATCAGAGAAAACTTGGAACTCAAATATCTTAGATAGGACTGATAGAATCCTTGAGTAGGCAATATCTCTTTTTATGCTTTGTGCTTGGAGTATTGTGAAGCTTGCCTTTCATTGTCTAGCTAGTGTTGAGAGAAGTCTTGGTTTTCAAAAATGCAATGGGAGGTTAATAATCGATACCAAGTATACTAGATATAGAAAATTGATGGTAGAGAGGGGCAGTGTGTTGGTGATTGTGAGAGTCATCTGACTCTACTAAAACTGATGCTGCTGATGTTGGACCGTTTCAAGCTTTCACCCGAGCTCAAGGGCACGGGCGAAGCTGTTTTCTCAGGACTGGGAAGTTTGGGTGCAATGGACTTCAACGGGCTGGTGGGCTGGTGAATCGTTCCAGACGATTTTGTTTTGCGCAATTCCGGCGATGTTTCGTGGTGGCCGCTTCCTGACAAAGATCTGATAGGAAGCGACGGTCTTCCAGAAGAAGTCTCTCCGAACGATGATCTGCTCGAATTGAAAGCTACTTTTGCAGCAATGGACGACGTGGAAGAGCTACGAGACTTGAGTTCTGCTCGCATGATACGAGGAGAAGACCTCCCTAGATCAGTTTGCAGGCGATGTTGCGAGGGAGTACGGAAGATCTCTGCCGAGGTTTTCTGGGACGCCAACACGGGCGAGGAGGTATCAGAAGTAAACAGCGACCGAGGATTATGGAACTCACTGACGGTGCCTGACTCGGGCAAGGTTTGGCCTATGATATGGTTGGGGCTGCTTCTGACTTGTGGCCACTGCAGATTGTCGTCGTCCGGCAAGGGCAGGTGCAGAAACGGCTTGTTGAAGAAACTCATTTTGCGCCCAGCAGGCTTGATCGGGACAATATTTACTGGGGAGATGTTCAGCAACGAGTTGGACGAAACAAGCAGCGACGGCGAGTACGGCTCGTCGTCGTCGTCGACATCGCTGGTTGTTCGCACGGATGGCGAGATTGTAACCGACTTGAGCGACGGGGTTTTCGTGGGACGAGGGGTTTCGGGCACCAGCATACGAGGAGATACGGCGGAGGCTGCGCCCAAAGCAACGGGTGGTTTATATGCATATGCTGTGTTGGAGCGAGTTCGTACAGCGTGGAGTTTAGGTTTTATCTCTGGAACGACGTAGGACGAAGGAAGAGATTGTGAATGGGCTCTTCTTCCCACAGGACTGTTGTCTTTGTGAGATACTGGCAAGATTGGACTGGCCAAGACTTTGTTTTCGGGCGGTTCAGGAGTGATGTCGTCCGAATGGGTCAGCACCTCTTTGGTGTCGTCGTCTACATCGTTTACACCCACAAAAAGCTCCGACTTGAGGAGCTCATACCGCGTTATCAAGTCAAAGCTGGAGGCGTATTCAATTGCAGGCCAGCCCTTGTTGTTGGTGATGCTTTCAAGCTGGTTGATATGGGCAATTGACGATGCTCTGTCTTTTGCGGCGGTGATGATATACTTGAAAATAACAGCAACACAGTCGAAGTTGCCGTACTCCAAGCACAAGTGAAGACATGTGTTTCCGGAAGCATCTTGCAAGGACCAATTTGCGCCAAATTCGAGGAGCAATTTGACTCCTTCCTTGAAACCATAGATACAACTATAGTGGAGGGGTGCCTGGCTTAAAGCCCCGCCGGCGTAGTTGAGCCAGATCTTGCCCGGAAATTCCTGGAGCAAATAATGGAGAGTTTGAGACTTGTGGTGAGAAAGTGCCGTGTGGAGAACCAGGAGCTGGTCAAACGTGAGCAAGTCAAGCTCGCTATAGTGGCTCGTCAAGTCGCCAAAGTTCTGGTTCATGAATGAAACGAGGTGGAAGCATATGAGGTAGTTGCCGTGGTACGATGCATAGTGGAGATTGGTCCATCCGTTGTGGGGGTTTGGGTTGAGCCAGAGCTCGGGAAAGCGCGATAGTAACCGTTTTGTGATGGGCAAGTTGCCCAGAATGACGGCGTGACGGAGTCTTTCTTCGGGGTCTAGCATGGAGCTCACGAACAAACACTGACTAAACTGTGAGCTAATAACACCGACTTGTCCACAAGACACTGATTAAACTGATAGATATCTAGTCACTTGTCTAGTGGAACCTCTCGTGATAAACCACAGTGGTGAATTAGTAGAAATTGTTGATGGCAATTGACTAGACACTTGGCGTGATTGAAGTCTAGACACTTGTAGATGTGAACTATTGGTATGAATGAATACTTTTGAAACTAGCGATCTCTGGGTAGTGAGCTTGTGGTGGCTGACTGGCGAACTACTGGTGAAGCTCTGGCGCGTTTGATGTCTGTTCTGATTTGCCTGTTCTACGATTATTGTCAGTCACAAAGTATACTAACACCCTTCTATTCTCTTGGTATTCTCCTGCCTTCTTCTCCTGCCTTCTTCTCTCGCCGTGCTATCTCTGATCCTTCTATTATTCGCTTTTTATCACCATTTTCGCGAACAAAATTCAAGCTGAAGCCACGAACAGGCAAGACCGCAAGCACCACCACCCAACAACAACGTGGTGCGAATATCTGGGGTTGATAGTGATATACAGGCCACGAAAAGGGCACGAGAAAGCACTGTGACAGCCTAAAACCAACACCCACATATCAGAGACATCACTAATCAGTTAACTATTAGAGTCGACAGAGCCAACACTACCACTCAGTGACAACCACACCACTACGTGCTTTCCGCAGGGTAATCTGAGATGCGAATATTGACGGTATCGGATATCCTGGGCAACTGGGACTCCCTCCAGAAGGTCTACAACGACTCTGTCGCTTCCAACAAGCCCATAGATATCATTGTCCACACAGGCAACTTTGGCTTCTGGGACTCCCACACTGCCGAGTACCACGATTTGGGGTATTTGAAGCAGATCGTGGCGTTTCTGGACGTTTTGGATCCCCAATTGATCGCCGTGCTCAACAACCAGAGCGTGATTGACCAGCCACAAGGTGGAAACACCGCCACTTCCCAGGAGTATGAACGGTTTCGGGCCACCCTAGCTGACTCGCTGAACACCTTCAGCCAGTTTCCACAGTACTTGAGTGGCGAGAAGACTTTGCCGTGTCCGGTTTATACGATATTTGGGCCGTTGGATGATCCCAGAATAGTAGCCAAGCTCCACTCCAAGGAGTACAAAGTGCCTAATCTCTTCTTGGTAGACCATCTTCATGTCCACCATATTGCCACACCAGGCTCGTCGCCCAATATCAGGCTCTATGGCTTGGGAGGAAACCTCAAAATCCACAGCTTGTTCGACAACGGCAACATGAATTATCCCACCTTGAGTGGTAAAGTAGGTGAACTTTGGATCACTTTGATTCAGGTGGCCGAGTTATACTCCAACTTAATGGCCAGCTACGGAGAATCGGCCCAAAACTCAAAAGACAGCACCATTAATATCTTCCTTAGCCACGCTCCGATAATAAAAACCCCTCTCCTCGAGCATTTGGCCATTATAACAAACTCAGACTTCACTATTAGTCAGGGCTTGCATTTTAGATACCCTATAATGGGCAATGGAATGGGGTTTGTAGATAGTATGGGTGGCTCAGCCGGGTATATCGAGAACTACCGCTCCAAGTTCTCCCGTCTACGCATGATACTCGGCGAGCTCTGGCTTATCATCAAACAGGATTTGAAGGAAATGCTTGAGACCAATTCTCAGGACGATTTTGCCCAGTATATCGAGCTAGGACTCAATCTATTCGACAAAATCCCCGTTTCTGCTAATGATCCGGTGGACAAAATCGTGCCTCTTAGCTTGAACACAGACTCAGAAGAACCAGAAGACCATACCAAAGCCGTTCTTCGCCAGATAAACGACCTTTATTTCCAGGCTTACTACAATCTCTGGCACTTTAATCTCTGCGACCACCTAACCCCATCTCCCAACTCGACTTCCTCCGAGTATAATATTATGGTGTTTTGCTTAGATAATAGCGGCAACTTTAGGCTCGAACACTGCAGCAGTCAAGGTTTCAACTTTGGTTTCAAGGTCCGGGAACACCAAGACTTTGATTATAATACTTCGATAGACACAGACTACAACATCACACTGGAGTCTTTAGCGTCCGATGTATCGAACGACGACAAGGAAAAGAAGTACGGTGCCATAGAGTACTCACCCAAAACGGGAGCCAAGAAGCAAACACATGAAAAAAGCCCAGAGGAAGAGGATGACGACACAGAGAAGTATTCTAGCAAGTTTTTCAGGGGATCAGGAAGAGGGCGTGGCAGAGGGCGTGGCAGAGGCTCGTTCAGAGGGAATGGGAGGTATAGAGGAAGGGGAAAGACATAATGAGTGAATACTAGAAGTATTTAATGTTTGAAGATTCCGATTTTTTATTGACGTCAATAGCTGGCGAGTTGATCGATATGATTGATATTGAACCCCCCAAGTTAGTATCTCGCTCGAAAAAGAGGTCATGGACTAACTATTCAGTATCAATGGACAAGCAATTACAGATTGGTTAATGAGTTCAATAGGTTGCAAAGAAGTTAGAGACTGTAATGGAGTAGGGAATTACGACACATCTACAGACACAAGAAGTTGAATCACGGAATTTTCTGAGATGTCTTGCAACAAACGAGAGCGACAGCATATTTGAGTATGAACTGGATCAGTTAAGTCGAGCATTCAGCTTCGAAGAGTCATTGATCAAAATACTAATAGGTCTCACTTCTTCGGTGAAATTATCCATCGAATACCAAACTTGAAAGTACCTTGAAATTATGGGAACAGATTGAAAACTTTGTCAATTGGAAAAAATGCCTAGAAGGGCTTGCAGGAAACGGTATACTGTGTGGCACCACCGACTTACCAAAAGGCGTATTGGTTTCTAGGCTGGGTAATTGTGAAAAATTTGGGAACTCATTCTTTCCCAGAGTTCAGATGCAAGTCGTTTTAAACATGGGTATCTCTACAACTTCCTGAATGGTATACGCTTGAAGCCGAAGACCTTTGCAAAGATATGACACCTAGAAGAACTCCCACGTCACATACTCTGGTCAATTCTGTCGGTCAGTTCTTAGGGACACATCATTGTCTTCCCGGGCCAAGCAACTAGATCGTTTCGCACACTAGAACGAAAAGTCTTGAAATTATAGCCTCGTCTTCGTGTCCACATTCAGCCAATGACCAAGCAGCTCCGGATTGCAATAGTCCAAGATTCATAGTAGCGTATTTGCAGAGCAGTGATGTGAATAACGTAGCAAATATAAGGAGCTGGCTATACATCAGCGGAGCAAGGATGTTTGGGCCCAAGCATCATGCCAAGATTGAATATTCCATGAAAGCTGATATGGCATGCATTGAAAGTTGGATACGCCAACTCTTTTTAAGAGCTCTCGCACTCTCCGGCTGTTGTGTCTAGGTTGGGTAAGAATGTGAGCCTGGTCAGTCTGTGATTCCCATCTATTATTGGCGTTGTGGGCTCAAAGACTAATAGTCGAGATGTACTCTACCACTGATATAGAATTAGATACTACGATGTCCAGGGAAAGCCTGTAGTGTACTGTAGTGCGTATTATTAGCACCATGTCTCATTAATCAGATCCATTGGTTATGGTTGAACCAATGGAGTAGTTCCCACCTATGTATCCTGGTGGCTGCTATGGCTCTCTATAGATCAAATGGGTGTGCACCAGCTACCATTTGTACTTTCGTCTCTCTTGTATATCCGGCTTAGCAGATATATATTCCAATAGTGCTATGAGAGTCTACATTAACCGGAGCATGCTCTTTGCTTCCACCACTATTCTGAGCTTCTACTTCCAAATCTACTTTGGTTCTAATAATCGTTTATTATACGAAGCAACTGTATGAACACAAGTCGCTCCTATGGTACATGCAAGGTATGGAGTTTAGTGATGTTCAAATGGCAACTTTTGTCCAAACATAACTGGACCATCTTCTTTGATTCTGTAAAAGATGTAGAACCACATGGTGGCACCCAAAAATTTGGCGGCGTATTTGACTTTGAAGTCGACGTGGGGCTTTGCAACCGCAGCGTGACGAATATAGTTAGCAACGTGTCCTGCCATTCTGTTGTGGTTGTTGTATGGTGTTTAGTTGATTGGAAAGCGTCAATTTTGGTTGGTTGAATTTTCACCGAGCGCGCGTGACACAGCACGTGAACGCACATATGTAATTGTCGCGTGACTAGACCCTGTCTGGAAGTGTATGGCACACCCACAGTATCCGCCATGTCTAGGCGCAAAACCATCCAAATGTAGAGCATCTCCAAGACTGGTATATTACAGATACACAACCCGCACAGTGTTTCGTAATCCTTACATCCTACTGTGCTAGTACGTCAATGTAATGAGTTTTGGATTCCGATCTGCGCTCCCATAGTATCACCTCTGCAGACATCAGATTAAGCACCAATTGCCAGCTTCTTTGCGTGTCGCCAACGCTTTTCTACGTTTACTTTTTGATAGGTTTTCGGACTGGTAAATCGCTGACAAGTTCAACGACTAGAAAAAGAGTGCCCACTCAACATAAAGATTCAATACGTACAACTAACAGCTACAGGATTTGCGTTGCTACATAGTTTTGTGTTCATCAGGGGCAGTTTTAGGGGCCTACTCAACATAAAATTCGTATCAAGACGTCCTCAAATCTTGAGACGTAGAAACCGTAATTGCATTATGCCAAGTCAATCAATTTAGAGCCCAGAGCGATTACTTTTGGTCAAGTGCTGTAACTTGGTTGTGAATGCAAATTATCATCTCACATAGTTTTTGTAACTTGAAGTCGCCCATTTCGGTAGCGAGTGCGCTATTGTGGGATCCAAATCACCGTGACTAGTCCATCACCGGTGAATAATTCCGCTTTTGCCTCTCGCACGACTAGTAAATAAACTTATGGTTGCATCGAAGAATCGGAATTCTTGTATAATATCTCAATATTTTTAGGTTGATCGGATGCGAAGTCTAAAATCCCGAAAAGTTGAAACAACGTGCTGCAAAGGGTACTGAATGGTTCGAAGTCTAATTACGAGTGCGTATATGTAGCATGGGCTACATGTTGCATTGATGTGCTTGGAATGAATAATAAGCCCTGCGCCAACGTACTTGTTTATGGTTTGTTCAAATTGTTGTATGTAAAACTTTGGGTTGCGCTGCGAGAAATAAATAGTAGTAAATAGTAGAGCTGAAGCGGAAGAGCTAACCGCGGGAATTATATATGTTCCCTCTAATCTTTGCCGGCAAAAGGACTCTTGCCACGCTCGAATAGTAACGATGTCGGTTTATTTCGCACTGTGGCCTTGTGCCATTTTCAAGTCTCTCTCGTGTAATCTATAATGTCTCATCATGTTGGACCTGACCGAGAACGTCTTTCCACAGTTTTCCCACTTACACTTGTAGGTTTTTTCGCCAGTATGCGTATGGTAGTGGATCTGCAACGACGACGGCCTCTTGAATTGTTTGTTACATACTTTGCACCTATTTCTCTTGGCAGTCTCTGGTGTCATTTCATAGGTGCGAGTGCCGTTAGCTCTCCTTTTGCATTTTGTGGTGTTTTTATCGTCGCCCCTCGACAAAGATGAGGAGGGCGTATTTAAAAATGAAGCACAGTCTGATCCTCCCGAAACAGGCCCATCCGGCTTCAGTTGAGAATATGGTTGACCACTCAAAAAAATTTCGTGCGAAAGGTTGCTCACAAGCGAGTTGTTAAAAGTCGACGTGGTGGAACTGTAGGGATTGATATGATGAAATGTAGGGTTGAGATAGTTGTATGGATCTACCTGGGTGTTTTTTGAGTTGACGTTATTTGTTGGATAGACCTCGTGTTGGGTCAAAGCTTCCCCATGATTATTTGGCTGCGAAATCATCTGAGGGTAAGAGTGAAGAGGCGCCGCGTTCTCTGCTATCTGGGACGGCGCATGCAAACTATGTTCCATACGAGACACCATACTGCTAGCTGTCAACGGTATAGAACCGTATGAATCTAAGTAAGGGCAGGACTCTTGGTGATCATTTTTCACCGAAATGGTGGGAAAGCCCGTTTCTGTAGTATTTCCTAAAAGCTTTTGAGATGAGTAAGTGAATGGGGGAGCAGATGCGGACATGTAAGCTTGAAATGTACTCTGTTGCTCATACAACCCATAGCCTTGGATTTGCGTCTGAGTGTGAGGAGATTGCAGTTGGGTCTGGTGCGACTGAGAGGGGACCACGACTGGAATGTGCGGAAGGGTATGTGGATTGGATTCACACGGTTGCAGTTGTTCAGATGCAAGTGGTACAATGTAGGGCTGGCCAACATTGGGCAAAAATTGTGGTTGGTATATGTTTAATTGTACAGGTTCCTGTGTAGTGGACATTGGGCTAAGCTTTTCCAAGGAATTCGGTTGGGTCTGGCTGAATCTTAGTAGTGGTGAACTCTTACCTAGATTTGATTCTGGATCTTCCGAATGTGTCATAACTCATGCATAATGTTTATATTCAAATATGGGTTAGCGTAGCATTAAGGGTGACACCAATTTAAAGTATGTCGCTACGATTAAACTTAACCGAAACCTAAAAACGGGTGAGATCACATGTATATAAATATCAGCCGTTCGTGAGACGTTACTTATTCATTGTCCCTGAAAATCAGTTCTAAGCCACAGATGCACTTTGTTTATAGTCCACTCGCATATTTTCCCCTCCACCTCCTCCTTCTACTTAATCAAGACTAGGGATAGCTGCAGAAATCATGCAAAGACAGTTTTTGCACAGCGAGCGAGTATAAAAAACGCATCCTGCTGCATATCGCTGTTTTAGCATGTATCACAAAAGGCGCTTTGGTTCAGTCGCCGGTTAACGGAGCAGCTCGGCGTCTAGAGGGTTCTAGTATGGTAAAGGTCGTCTCCTGCAATTTCAAATCCAGGCTACCAAATTAGATTCCACTTTTGCCAAAGTGCATCGATGCCAAGCCTGCACGCTTCGACCGTGCAGATACACCTATAAAATTGGTTGTGGCAAGATCGCATTGTCTTGTTTGTATCTTTGAGCTATCTTTTCGGGGATCGATTCTGTCATTAGTTGACCTAATCCTTTGGACTATATTCGCGTGTCCATAACGCATGGCAAAACAATCGATCGGGAAGCTCAGCACATACCCCGGCTGATATTGTTGGTACCAGTAGACCAAACTGCTAATCCAAAAAATATACGATTCCTAATTTTTGTGGCACCAGATCTTATCTTTTTTTCCCTCGCAGTGTTGTAGTGTGACGCAAGGTAATGTGTCGGTGTTTAGAACTTGCAGCGACTGCTCGTTCCATCACTTCATAACCGGTGCCATGTCATATAGGCTGAATTTTTCCAAATTTCATTGATGTGAGATTAAAGAATATCAGCCTATCAACGGAAGATTTTTTAGTTATGTCTAATGAAAATCAATTCCAAACCCAAAAAATAATGGTTCTGATATGATCTCGTAATCCAGAAGCGTAGTGTAATTAACACAATACTCGAATGCAGGATGTAGCGCATCGAATTCCTAAACAAAGTGTGACCTGCTTCAATGCTTCACCTGTAGCGTATCTGGCACGTGCCCGGTCATATGTTGGGCACAGGCTTGGCTCGTAAAACTGTGGCTCCCCGGCAAAATCTCCCCTTGGAAATCGCAGTGGAACTTTTGAGCACAAAAACTCTACGACACAAACTTGCTCGGTAAATTCATTTCCACGGATTAGGGGCTAGGCTTGGTGTCAAAAAAGCTTTCCGGAGATTTCACTACCAGCGATGCTAATAAACTTTGAATCTATTACCAGCGATGCTCACAAACTTTGAATGAGCCGCAAAACGTTTACCGTGCCAGCCCTTCGCATAACTCGCTAATGTAATTGGGGCAAATCCCAAAGACTTCTTCTCTAAGCTCTTGTCATAAAGCTAGTAACTTAGTGTAGCCGCCAGTGCTAGTTTAGTGTTAGTTGCTATCATAGGGATCACCGGTAGTATCGGCTGCAGCGCATTGGGTCACATGTCGCTAGTCAAAAAATAGATCGGTCGCTAACCCCAAAAATAGATTTCTTGTTTTGACCTGCACACAGACACTTTTCGCAGCCAGCAATGGCGTGGGGAAAGCCAGCCATTTGGACACGAGCGTAGCTTATTGCCGGTCATGTTTTGGTTTATAGCCAGCTATTTGTGACATGATAAGGGCAAAAGGGTTCTTTTATGACATAACTTTGAGGAGAAGCCAGCTCCGTTGCAGGGAACAATAGCAATCACCCTGCAGACCAGGTAATCAAGCGACGCTTGAGGTGTCATATGTTGCGGACCCTTGATCTCCACGGGTACATTAGCTGATCTGGCGTGGTTGCAAGCCATCACGACAGAAATAGATGAAATTTAGAAGCTCTGTCAGGGGCACTTGAATTGTATAAAAGGCCAGGCTGATCCCCCTCCTGGCAATTGATCTATCACTTCTATCAAAGCATTCACACCTTAGACAAAGACAACAAAAAACACTTTACAGAATGAAATACTCAACCGTCTTAGCATCCATCACTTTGGTGGGATCTACATTTGCTGCATATGTTCCTTCTGAACCATGGAGCACCTTGACTCCAAGTGCTGCAGCTCCATCTGGCGCCAGTACTGACCATACTAACTCTTTCGGTATACAGATTGTTACCTTGGCTTCATCTGCTGCTGCCTCTGCCAGTGCTACTCCAACTGCCAAGGCCAGAAGAGACGTCAATCAAATTGGCGATGGTCAAGTGCAACACCAAAGTGGGACTGCTCCTACTCCAACCGCAACCGTTGTGAATCAAATCGGTGACGGACAAATCCAGCACCAAACTGCCTCTGTCGTCAACCAAATCGGTGACGGACAAATTCAACACCAAACTGCCTCTGTCGTCAACCAAATCGGTGACGGCCAAATTCAACACCAAACTGCTTCTGTCGTTAACCAGATCGGAGATGGCCAAATTCAGCATCAAACCGCTACTGCTTCAGTAGTAAACCAGATTGGTGATGGCCAAATCCAACATCAAACTTCTGTTCCAGTTGCATCTCAAATCGGTGACGGACAAGTTCAAAAGCCCACTGCTACTGCTACCGCAACTTCCAACAGCCAAACCGGATCTGCTTCTGTATCGTGCAAAACTCCTAACTCGTTAGGTATGACCTTGAAGGGGTCTCAATTGACCGATCACAAGGGTAGAATCGGTGCTATTGTTGCCAACAGACAATTCCAATTCGATGGTCCTCCACCTCAAGCCGGTTCTATCTACGCTGCCGGATGGTCTGTCACTAAAGAAGGTAACTTGGCTATTGGTGACAACGATGTCTTCTACCAGTGTGCCTCTGGTGATTTCTACAACTTATACGACCAAAACATCGCTGCTCAGTGTGAACCTGTGCACTTGAAAGTGATTGACTTGGTTCAATGTTAGCTTATATATTTTTTGTGTACTATATAGGTCTTATTTCTTCTTCGCGAGTCTCTGACTCTTTGGGTTTTCTACGGCAATAAAACAAAATTGAATAATTGAATTCGTGTGTAGAGAAAGATACCACTTGATGGAAATTACATCATATCATGAAATTAGATTTGGCGTCGCATTTATATTAGTTGCATAATATTTTTTTACTATTTTTGGAAATTTCTTCTATTTTACCTCACACTATCGATTCTTGCTCCGATGGTATATATTATCTATTCTAGCAGTTCGCTCGTTAGTTTAAGTTATTGCTGCTGTAAATTAATCCAGCTACTTCAGATTCAAAAGACATTCTCCTCTTGTGAGACCTCTGAAATCGTATCTTCTAAATTCATTATTTATTCAATACTCTAATTGTCACTGTCAAGATTTATACTTACTAATCAGTCACTTTTCCTATTACGAGAAAATGGAACCACTATTTATCTTTGTCCGGGACCAATGAGCGGTAATAACTGTGGAATGTCCGCTGTAGCAGATGTACCAAGTTGTTTCAAAGTTGTTTTAAAGTTGTAACCGAGTTTCAGCAGCCGCCTGATACCACTACTGCCTTTCAAATATTGTAGACTTTAGTTCACACCTATTGGCGTGAATTTTCGAGTATGAGATGTTCGGTTTCAAAAGTTACTTCCGTATGTATCAAAGGTAACTCGCCTAATAATACTTGGTACACGAGACTTTTCTTGTATCTTCTCATGTGCAATAAGTCCATACTCTCTTGGTTAGTTCAGCTTATCTTATAAATCTGTTCTACCTGGTTGAAACTCTTACCTTTGACTTTTAATTTACTATAAATGCTAACTACTTTTTATCTCTTTAAAAATCCCTTTTGCTTACTATTCTTGAACCCCCCAGTACCATTGGTCATGGTGTACGCTACACTGGTATAAGCAGTGCTTTCGGCATCATATACAGGTTCGTTATCCAGAGCACCTGCTTCGCTATAATGCAAGGTGACTGAACTGAAGTTTTTGAACGGATCATTGGAATCCAATATGCCGTTACGCTTTGAAGGAGGACTGAAATCCATACTTTCTACTGGCTTTTCGTACTTTCTACTGGACTTGGTAAGGACAGGAATCATAGGAGGCTGCTGGTGTCTCAACAACGCCCACTGGGTATTTTTGAAAAAGACATGGTTTTTTATATCGGAGGCACCAGTGCGAGATCCAAGCCGCTTGGCTTCGTCCTTTATCAAGAGCTTTTTGATCAAACTCTTACAGTTTGACGAAACCGATTGGGTGTCCAAAAACTTGACGTCTCTTTTCAACACATTAGAGAACGTTTTCTTCCTATCGCCGCCTTTGAATGGAGTAGTTCCATACAACATTTCGTAGATGAAAATTCCAAGCGTCCACCAGTCCACAGCCGAGGTATGGCCCTTGCCTTTAATGACTTCAGGAGCAATGTACTCCTCGGTTCCCACAAAAGAGTTAGTTCTGAAGCCGTCAATACATGCTTTGGTATCAAGAGAAAGACTCCCGCTGAGATTCAGCAGACTGGAGTTGGAGCTGCCTAAGTGGCCATGCTTATTTACCAACATTTCGGGGTTTTTGGAGCTCTCCGACTGTTTAGATAAGTCAAAATCGCTCAACATAATGTGTCCTGACTGATGCAACAAAATATTTTCGGGCTTTAAATCACGATAAATAAAACCCATAAGATGGAGGTATTCCAATGCTGCCGTTACTTCGGCAGCGTAGAATTTGGCGTCGTTTTCGGAAATCAGCTTGGTGTTACGGGTCTGAAGTGCTCTAAAGAACTCGCCCCCCATACAGTATTCCATACACAAGTACAAGTAGTCGTTGGACTGAAAAGAATGGTACAATGTGACGATAAAAGGATGGTTGGAAGTGGCCAAGATCTCCTGTTCGGCCAAAGCACGCTTGATTTTGTTACGTTCAATCATTTCTTTCTTGTTCAACACCTTCATGGCATACAACTTGTTACTGACTTTTTCTTTTACAAGATACACTTTGCCCACATCACCTTTGCCAAGTAGTCTGATTTTCTCGAAGCAGTCCTGGTTGACCTGAACGTCCATAATTTTTGTACTTGCCGAAGAATACATTCTTTCTTGGGTATAAGTTCTTGGTCTTCCGGTAATTTTAAGCTCGCCAATATGTTTATTGATATCAAACTCTTCTTCGTTGGCTTCTTCGTTGGAGCTTTTGCTTGAAGAAGGGAATGCTGACAGAGACTTTGTGCTTTCATTAAGCAAACGATGGACCAAAGGAGCCGAAGCCACTCTTCTGAGCGTTCTCTGAAATGGCGATGCTGGTGGGTTTACCAAATTCTGGGGAGGAGCCAAAGTAGATTTTTCTGGAGTTGCTAAAGAGTTTCCTTCGAACTTCGGGGATGCCGAGTCATTGTAGCGAGAAAACGAGTTGGTACTGTAAGATTTTGACTTCTTTTCAAAGCTTAGTATATCATTGCTTTCAAAGGCTGCTGTCGACTTGTTGGTTGGGGTTTTTGGAGGCACTTCGGTGGAACCCTCAGATTTTGGCGATTTTGGCGAATCCGACCGTCTGAACAATTCCTCACTCGAATCTACCTTCTGAAGCTTATCTTCATGAGCTTTTGGTGGTCTCAAAACCCCATTATCATTCAAGGAAAATACAGAATCGTTGTGTCTAAGAGAAATAGACAAGTCGATGTTGTTGGAGTCAGCCATTGACTCGTCATTGATAAACCGATTTGGCAAATTGTGCTGGCCTTTTAAATGGGGCGGAAGGCCTTGGTGGGCAAAGTATAAGCTGGATGCAACCACTGGGCTTTCAGGGTTTTTAGTGTTTTGAGTGGGCGATTGCGTGGGTGAATGAGTGACGATATCAGGAAGTTTGACTCGAATATTGTGCGAGCTTTGCTTACAACTTCTCGACGAGATTGGTGATTTAGGCGAAGTTGGCTGGCCCGATAAGTCCAGCTTTAAACGAGGATTGGAGCCACTACGGGCATGGGAATACGTAGAAATAGGACTGGACTGGGACCGCTTACGACTGAGTGCAAACTTCTTGATATTCGACAGGCTGTCTTCATCATCTATGCTGAGAGGTGCCAACGTGTCGGCAGACAAATCATTCTTTTCACTTAAATCCTCTGGATTTTCAGTTGAGTTTTCATTTTGGTGTGGGGTAGAAGGTCCAGACGACGGAAACCGAAAGAAACTCTTGAGTTTCATGAGACCAGGCAGTTTCTTTTCTTCGGCTATCAGAGACGAAGGCTGTCTTTTGTGGTTCTGGCCTTTTAATGGAGTTTGAAAACTCCATGTGCTGGTAGTGGTGCTCTCGGCACAAGTCTCTGGTTCTGTCAGGGGAGTTGTTTGGTCTTTAACGTTGAAAAATTTCGATAGCGATATGGATCTGGATCTTGACGACGAGCATTTGGACGAGTCGGCTCCGTTTTCGGAGCGAATAATCGGTGGAGCTTTGAGTTCGTTTCGGTTAGTGGGACTGTTGAATATCGAGCTATCGGAGTCGTCTTGGTTATGTCGTGACGGAGCCGGTTCCCCAGACGACTGGAATATAGAAGAATAGAAACTGACCATTAAAGTAGGATCTATTTGGAACTATTACCACTTTTAGGACCCTGCGGTAAAGTCTTGGTATGCAATAGGCTGATAACCGTGGGAAGTTCGCCTCGAGTTGATCTGATGGTGAAAAGGGGCGGCGAAGCTCGTTTCGGGTGATATGGGTGCTTAGATGCAACTGTAGGGATTAAAGACTCTAACAGGCTCTATAGCACGAGTGTACAGTGCTGTGCCGGTATTTCAGCCTCAAGTATGTCTTGCTAACACACCCAATGGAAAAGCGGCCCACTAGGCGGAGTGCTTACGTAAGAGTCGCTGGGGCCAAGGTTGGGGTGGGGGAGCCGCAAGGAGAAGCCGCAAGGAGGCAGAAGCTATGAGGCGGGCTGGTTAGAAGCGCCGGTAGAACGGGTAGAACGCTAGAGAGTGCAGAGAAGATACGGTTGTTGTTGTTGGGGACGGTGGAGTGGTGGGTGCCGGGGGCAGCAACTATACCTTTTAGCCTACAGTTGAGCGGTAGAGACAGAGTGGTGCCGCGAAGCCGCCTCGCCAGCCGCCTGCGAGCCATTCGGGAGTCGAAGAAGCTCACGTGTTAGGTCGGCAGAATAGGCTGCAAATTGGGTAAAGGCATACCCAAGTCCACGGGGTCTTGATGATAGGATTCGGTGTTCCGGGTGCTGCTGGATAAGTAGAGTGGAATAAGTAAAGTGCTATACTTGTGTAGTAGGCTGAATACGAGTTTGAAAAGAGTTTAGTTGAGCCTTGAGACGTGCAGTGGCTTCGAGCAACAGCTTGTCTTAGTTTGGTCTAAATTACGAGCTCCTATAAATGGGTCCTGTGAACAATTCCGTTTTTGATGGTTTAACATATACAAAGAGTAATGAACCGATTGGGTCAATGATGTTCTATTTCAGCAGTTGCTGCTACAATAAATGGTACCTTGCCCAATTCGAAAACCGCATCTGAGCTTGCGCAAAATACTTGGTGAGACCCACTTAGTCCGTTTAAGTCTCTTTAGCGAGGACTGTTGTACGAATGAATACAAAAGAGTCCTTCCCCAAGCCTTTCTTTTGCTTGTCTTGGTCCGTACCTCTTTTCCGGGTGCTCAGAAAAGGGCGTGTTCAATTAAAGTTTGCCCTTTGGGCTTATCTAATTATTATAAAATTTACACAAAACTCAAAGAATATGTTCCAGAAGAGTGGAAAATATTGATTGTAAGAAAACACCCAGAAAGTCCTGCTTGCAAAAGGGGGGCTAAAAGGGTCTTACTTTTATCCAATTATATACACATAATCTCTGAAAGAAACTAGTATCTCAATATGTCGGTGCCCTTCCGTATATAGTCAGAATACGATACCCCTGCTGCGTGCTAAAGCTGTAGTTTTCAAGAGAGACCACAAATTAATCAGGGCCCACCACTGCGTGAGCTACTGATTGCATTCAGGTTGGGAATAATTCTAAGAACACTACTCCAGTAGATCAATGACGATGACCTTCAACTGTCTCATTTATCATTTGGCAAAAGATCATACGGGCTACCCGTTGCTCATTGTTCTAAGCAATTTCAACCACAATATTATATCATCGAAATATGCCTGATCAGATCACCTTTTATAAGTTCATCGAAGTCCTACCTGGCTGAAGATTCCTTGACGACAAGGAACTCATAGCTTGTCAGACACAAGGTACGGTACTCTTCGAGCGTTTTAAGACCTTGAAAATGGCATCAGATGACCAGCGTCTACCAGCAACTGGCCTGACGAAAGTATTCACTCACAATTTGGAAGCTCCAATTGACTGCACTTCCGTTGATCCACCAAATCAAGTCCCGCAAGGACCGAAACTTTACACACAACTACAGAGCTCAGCGTTCTTCTTCACACTCAAACCACTATCTTCTAACCAAAGTAATCTTCATTACACTACCGTATAAACTTATACCGCTCCTACCTTGAAGCTGGACTTTTTGCAGCTGCGCGCGGGCTCAAAACCCTTAACAAACCATCTCAGAGCTGTCTAGAGACTGACACTAGATACGAATTAGCACGTTATTGTGGTTCTCTTCTGGTAGCATTACATTGCTCCTACATGTTTTCGGAAAATGTCATTTATAATGCAAATAGAGCGACTCAGGTTGGTTTTGAAAAATTACAAGCGTAGAATCAAGTGAACGAAGATTCGGTCTGGCTATATACCTAGACATATATTACTGAGTATCATTCTCATTCTGACGCAAGTGTGGAGTAAGCGAATTAGCACAAGTGTGGGGGTAAAAGAAAATTGGGGATGGAGTTTTTGATGTGATAAACGTGGTGGCAGTTTTTGCAGGTCATCTTACCTTCGATGATTTGGGTCTCTATTAATAAGGTATGCAAGTCTTTCAACACGGCCTGGCAGTCTTCCATTATAGGATCCAAGTCTTCGGGTTTGGTAGGAGGTAAAGAGTCATTTCCAAGATCTCTGGCAACTTGGATTATGGCGTTCCAGTCTAATCTTTCGAGCATATGACATATGAATTCCGGTTTGTAGTCAGCTTCTTCTTGAACAAGTTGGCATTCTTCGTATTTTAAGGGGAAGGCATCTGGCGAGTTCTGGCACCCTTTGACGGCACAGGTCACGAAATTGGTGGTCAAGAACTTCATGTTGGTTGCTTATAGTATCTTTTGTGATGGGCATGTGTAGAAAATTTAAGTCGCGTCACGTGAGATGTGGATAGATGCAAAAAGTGGGGGGCTGCAACAGTAGCAGATTATTGACTTGAGACAATAGCGGTAATAAGGAGAGAGACCGGAGACCGCTAGAGTGCTAATCTCAGCCGTTAGAGTGCTGATATTACGCTGCAGAGTAGTCTCGAATTTTGGTGACGGCTGGCAAGAGGAAGTGACTTGTTGGTGAATAGCCGAGATTATTGGAATTGTTTGGCCATACTAAACATTACCATACTGTAGTATAGTGAAGAATGCACCACCATCATCTTCTGCCAACCACACTTCTAACTATTTGTGGTATTGTGGTCCCCCATTCTATCAAGGCATAGACGTTTTGGTTCGCGCACGCCTTCACCGGTGGCAACAAATTGAGAATGGGCCAAAAACCTACGAACCAACGACTACACGCCATGTCGTTACAGAAACTTACTGCTGAATTATACCAACTTTATGGAGCAGGCAACCACACGCAATGCTTGAAATTACTAGCCCCTGTAAAAATTGAGCTCATCAAGCACAAACTCCTTGTCCCCTTACCATCCAATACCGCGACCAACGACCAAATCAATGACTTGAAAATCGCCCAAAGAATCCTTGAAATCGGGGCGTTGTCGTCGTTGCTCACCAACAACTACCAGTCGTTCGAAAACTACTTCAGTCAATTGAGACCTTTCTACTCCAACCCCAAGATCTACAGCAAACAAGAAAACATCAATACCGACAGCACCAAGATCATATCGTTATACTTGGTCTACTTGTTGTCGCAAGGCTTGATCTCCAAGTTCCACATGGAATTGGAGACCATTTACAATTCCGACCAGTACAATACTGAAAAGGACAAGTACTTGAGTTTCCCCATCAACTTGGAAAGAAACTTGATGGAAGGCAACTACATTAAAATCTGGAAGTTGTTGATAGAAGAGAAAAACTTACCATGCAAGGAGTACAACCATTTCATAGACACGTTGATCAATGCCTTGAGGTTTGAAATCTCCAAGTCGTTGGAAAAGACCTACGATTCTATCCCCATCAGTAACTGCAAGAGCTTGTTATATTTCTCACAAGAACAGTCCGACAGTGTATTCGAGGCCACGTTGAAGGAGCAATTTGAAGTCGACAACTGGAGAATAGAGGGGGGTATAATCTACTTCAAGAAGAACGATCTTGATGCGGAACAAATCGACGTTTCCAGCACTGTGGTGAATGTGTTGAACTACGCAGAACAAATTGAATCTATTATTTGAACTACTCAAGAGACGTATAGAACCCTTTATATGCTACATCCAAATCATTCAAAAAGTCGCTGGTTTCTGACCCCGACAACTCCTGATCATCACCCAAGTTGTTTAATCTAATCAACCAATTGACCAACTTGGACTTGCCCTCAAAATCGATGACCTTGTGGCTTCCGCTTTCTATCAAGTCGTTGAGATTCACCACCAAATCGCTCAATAGTGGGTGCAACTGATCTTTAGTTTTGTAGTTTAATTTCAACGCATCCATGCAAGTAATGAAGTTGCCAGTGATTTCTGCAATCATCCTACCTGTAGCACCTGTAGAAGCTGCTGATCCAGCAGGACGACTCGAACTTTGGACCTGAGTGCTCAAGTGTTCGATTGTAGCGGGGATGCCGGCGTGGAGTCGCTTGACTGCCAGTGGACATTGGAGGTCGAATTTGGCACAAAGCAATGCTAGGAAGTTGGAGAAGTCATCTAGTAAAGACGAGCCCAATAGTTTCTTGATAAAGTCCACTGTGGCAGGATCTTCCATGAACCCTTTTAGTATGATTTGGTACTGGTTTATAAGCCTGTACGTGGTGGAGGTGTACTTTTCCTTGTTGGTTATGTAGTCTTTTAGAAAGGAGTTTTCGAGCATTTCGAGGGTTGGAAGAATCGAGTAGATTTCCGATAGGGAAGAGTAGACGTGTTTGTGCAAAGATGTTTTGAGAAGGGACGTTTTGGTGACTTCCTGTTGGAATTTGACCTGATTGCCGGAGGGTGTGAAGGAGGTTGTGGACGTGGGGGCGTAAGCGGGGGGCGAATTAACAGACATGGCCAATGTACAATATGTTCGGTCTAGCGATTTGTTGATATAGATATGCTTTGTCAATAGTGTAAGTGGAAGGGAAGTGGTGGAGCCAAGATGGCAGTTGAGTGATTGACAGGTGAGACGCAGATGATTTTAGCGACGCCAGAAATAGGCAGCAAGATAAGACAAGAGAAGCTGTAATAAAACAGAAGATGGTATATATTTATATGTGAATTTACCAGTAGAGGAGATGAGATATGGCATGCAGACAGTCCACTAGTAGAGGATGATTATTCAGGTGTAGTGATAAGTGGAGGATCGTATGGTCGGTGGGTTTAGCGAGAGATCCAAAAATCTACCGAGACTCGCACAGAGGCTCGGAGGGAAGATAGCGGGATCGACAGTGTGGATGTCGCCTTATATATTCATTGGCTATGATCTATAATTATATCATCGAAGTTTTATACAATACCTTAGTCTTCTTATGCCTAAGTACAGCGCAGATATACTACTGGGAGACAGTCTGCAATATAGCTTCAAGTCACAAATAATTACACCCAATTTCTACGGGTTTTTTACTCACTGGATATTTTATTGTTTCTGATCAAACATTTTACTGCTGATACGACGTTTCTCTGTCAATGATTGCAATTCTTTATGGTTTTACCATTATGCTTACGTCCTCTAAGTTTGCTTCCCTAATGACGTAATGTGCCATTGAACGTATCAAATACGTAGTTTCTAATTCATAAATCACTGATATTCATAAGATTCGAGTCTATTCGTAAAGAGTTCTAAATTACCAAGTAAATATTGGTGTATCGTAGCGTCGTATTTAGTATGTACAGTGTAGCTGGTAATAAACGTTAAGGCTTTACCTGATTGAGGTCTATGTCAAGTCATGAGCTTCTTGTCATGAGCCACTAGTCATGAGCCACTAGTCATGAGCCACTAGTCATGAGCCACTAGTCATGAGCCACTAGTCGTCGGCTTCTCGTCTTCAACAAAGTCTTTTTTGGAGTGTTCAGGGAAAGTTTTTCAGTAAAGTGTTCAGTGGGTGTTCTCAGGGAGTGGGAGTGGTTAATCAATATACTGTACTAGAGACCTGCCCTTCTTGCCAAAGGCATGCTCATTATATCCCAACCTTACCCAGTCCTTGATGTTAAATCGATATAGTATTGGCGGCGGATTGAATCTGTTCATCACACCAACCATGGCATCATAGCTTGAACTGGTGACCAACTGGTGTATGATCTGCTTGCCAAACTTATTCCTGGCAATTTCACACTCCTTCATTATCCACTGCAAGAGATAACCACTGCTGACCCGGTCATAAGGACTTACGGTGATCGGAAGACGAATATCCAAGTCCTTGGCATGGTACATTTTGGTCTTGAAAATGACCTCGTATCGCAACGAAAAGAGCCTTCCCAAGGTTGAAAAGCCCTGTGTGTGCGTTAGAGGAATGCCTTCGTCAGGCTGGTCAACAACCTTATTCTTGGATATATTTATAGACTGGATGAGTTGGGTCTGGCCTTCCTCGTACTGGGGCTGTTGCTGGTAGTATTGTTCCAGAACATCGTCATAGTTGACACTAAACAACTGGAGATAGTCGTTTTCGACAGGGAAGTTCAACAGAAACTCGCTGGAAAGCCCTTGGGTGGTAAGCACGCTGCTTTCGCCGGTGAACTCGCGCGTCTGGGTGAATATTTTATACTCTTTTCGCGAGGGCAAGCCGCCTTCATGGCACTCAAGGATCTCCTTGATCTGAAGCGTGAGTTTGTTGAGTCTCATGCTCTTTTTTACTTTGTTGTGTAGAAAATTGGCCAGCACTTTGGAGTACAATACAAAGTCATCTCGAGGACCCACCGACGAGACCGGCATCGACAAGTCCACCATGATCTGACGGTCTGCCAGGATCTGTGATTCCACTATTGGTTCGTTGAACTGTCTGTATAATGGTAACGTATCGTAAAGCTTGATGGCGACTGGAAAACTTTCAATGAAAGTGAGCTCAGAATCGTAAGAATCGCCGCACGAGATAATCACACAGAGATTGTGAGTGGTTGAAGCTTTCCAGTGAGGAAACAGGCCTGATGCTGTTATGTCTTTCGGTAGAGGAATTAGTACTGGGATATCTAGGCCAAGCAATGTCTTGTGAAACTCGCCGACCGGAGGCCGATAAACGAAAGGATCTTCATAGAGTTTGTATTCCCGCAGAGTTTCTGTAGATCCTATAGTAGATGGAATCGATACCTTCTGAGTTGTTCTTAGTTCTATGCCTACTGAGCGTATTTTGAACGGATTGCCTGCCACAGGGCGGATCTCCACCACAGTTTCTATGCGAGGCTGAATGTTAGTATTGTAGGGAAGTGGATATACGAGTTACTTACTATGCTGCGGGGTACTCCAGGACACCCTCGCACGATGCTGGAGCCCGAAGCTCGAAGACTGGCCGTCACCACCGGCACTGCTTTGGGGGGTGTCATGGTTGTTTCTTCTGGAGTCGCTGGTGGATACGCATGTTTGGATGCCGGTTGGCGGGTCACGTGACACTGGTACTATAGTACTCCGGGTATCACAGCATACTTTAGGCGAAACTCGGGGAACTTGGCTTTGTAGTAGCGATGGGTGTCCAAGGAGCTGATGGACAAGTTGACCAGCACAAATACAAGACAAGCAGCGAAGCAGAGGGGCACCCAGCGAGAGACCTCGCCAGCGGTGGCGGCGAAAACAAAAAGCACCGCGTAGAGCTGAATCTCGCACCAGTAGTGTGGCGACGAGACGGTGGAGAAGGCGGGAAGCGAGTATTTCTTTAGCGAGGCCAAGTGTGCGTGGCAGCAGTACTGGCGGAACGACACCACCAAAAAAACAGACACAAGCACCCAGTCCAGGGCGGTGGTACTGGCGAGCCACCGGAGCGACGAGTCTGGGGGAGCCGTGAGTGCAAGTGCGGCCGCACACGCAATACTCACCAAGGTGTAATGGCCCACGCCCACCAAGTAGTGAAGAATATTGATAGGCGACGTCGACGAGAACTTGGACACGTAGAGACACTCGTACGAGCGGCGCAAGCCTTGCGCCCAAAGTAGATAGTGAATTAACTTGAAGTTCTTGTACGCAGCGGGATTCGGGTGCCCCGAGCGCGCGAGCAAACTCGCGGCCTGGATAACCGCACAGTAGCCAAACAACAAGTAGTAGAAATGGGCAAAGTAAGCTTTGGGCACCGTCATCGCCCCAAGCGAATTGACTAGGTATCTGAGGCCGCCGCGACCCGGTGTATTAAGATCGACATTTTTGCCGTATAGCAAAAGCGAGTTTAGTGGCGTAAACCCTTTGACCACCAAGACGGCAACGGTGCATGCAACGTACGAGGCAAACACCCCTCTGAGCACCAAGACAAGCATACTTGGTATCAACTTGATGGAGGTGAATTTGGGGCGATGGCTATCACGTGCGCCGGTCCCACCAGTCCCCACCGTTGACTCATCGCTTACGGATTCCTGCCCAGCACAACGGCCTGCATACCCTTTATCTGGACACGAGCCCGCGCTCTGACTCACAAATTTTTCACTCATATAAAACCACCGAATCTCACCCACCCCAGTTTGGTACACTACAGTCAGCAGCAACATGTGTGGTATCTATGCAGCATACAAACAGCCCGAAGTGGAACAGTTCAAGGCCAAGGCCCTACAAAACGCCAAAAGAATCAGACACCGTGGTCCGGACTGGAGCGGGAACGTCGTCCAGAACACCACCATTTTGGCGCATGAAAGATTAGCCATTGTCGGGTTGGACTCGGGTGCCCAGCCAATCACCTCTCCCGACGACCGGTACACCTTGGCCGTCAACGGTGAGATCTACAACCACATCAACTTGAGACAACAGTTCGCATCGTACCCCTACAAGTCGTTGTCGGACTGTGAGCCCATCATCCCGGTTTTCCAGAAGTACGATGTCGACGCACCCAAATATTTGGACGGAATGTTCGCATGGGTTTTGTACGACAAAGCCAGCGACAGAATCGTCGCCGCCAGAGACCCTATTGGGATCACCACCTTGTACATGGGGAAGAGCTCCAAGACACCCGAAACCAGATACTTTGCTTCAGAGCTCAAATGTTTGATAGACGAGTGTGACGAGATCGTCGCGTTCCCCCCCGGACATGTGTACGACTCCAACACCGACAAGTTGGAGAGATACTTCACTCCTACGTGGTGGGACGGCTCCAAGATTCCCCAGGCCAAGGTCGACTACACCGCCATCAGAGAGTCTTTGGAGTTGGCGGTGAGAAAGAGATTGATGGCCGAGGTTCCTTACGGTGTGTTGTTGTCGGGAGGTTTGGACTCGTCTTTGATTGCCTCGATCGCTGCGCGCGAAGCCAAGAGGGTGGCGGTGCACAAAGACGGTGTCGATGCGAACAAAGAGTTGTCGGGTGTGGATGCGTCTGGCTCGTTGCACTCGTCCGGGTGGAACCAAATCCACTCGTTCGCAATCGGCTTACCTAACGCGCCCGATTTGATCGCCGCCGAAAAAGTGGCCCACTTCATCGGCACTGTCCACCACTCGCACACCTTCACGTTGGACGAAGGGTTGGACGCGTTGGACGACGTCATCTACCACTTGGAAACCTACGACGTCACCACCATCAGAGCCTCCACCCCTATGTACTTGTTGTCCAGAAAAATCAAGGCCCAAGGTGTCAAGATGGTGTTGTCCGGGGAAGGCTCCGACGAGATCTTCGGCGGCTACCTTTACTTTGCCAACGCCCCTTCTGCGTCCGAATTCCACGAAGAGTGTGTCAAGAGAGTCAAGAACTTGCACTACGCCGACTGCTTGAGAGCCAACAAGAGTACCATGGCGTGGGGTTTGGAAGCCAGAGTGCCTTTCTTGGACAAGGGCTTCTTGGAAACCTGCATGAACATCAGCCCCGAAGAGAAGTTGATCAAGCCTGCTGAAGGCAGAATAGAAAAGTACATCTTGAGAAAGGCCTTTGACACTTCGGACGATCCTTCGGCCGAGCCATACTTGCCACAAGAAATCTTGTGGAGACAAAAGGAACAGTTCAGTGACGGTGTCGGGTACTCGTGGATCGACGGATTGAAGGACGCCGCCGAGCTTGCTGTGTCCGACGAACAAATGAAGAACCCCAAGCCTGAATGGGGCGACGATATTCCTACCACCAAGGAAGCCTACTGGTACAGATGCAAGTTCGATGCCATGTTCCACGGCTCCAAGAGTGCTGCCTCCACTGTGATGAGATGGGTGCCAAAGGCCGAATGGGGATGCCACTCTGATCCTTCGGGAAGATACGCCACCACTCATGACCACAAGGTATAATGACATATAGAATAGAGTAACACTACTGAGTCCTAACATCAAACCTAAATCTAATAATACCGAAGAACCGGATCGGTCCTTCCTGTAGCTGTACCCATAGTATAGTGACAAATGTATATATATTATTCCTGTGTTATCAAATTATAGACTTACTACACACTACACCCTAGATACCCTAGCTTTCATGCTAGTATCATTCAAGCTAGTCTCTACTCCAGGAAGACCAGGAGTATTGCTTTCTCTCGCTAAATTGCAACCTTGGTGGATTCAGTAATATGCAGCCTCGCCAGACATATACTGTGAGTTCCAGCCTCGCACATAAATATAGAGCAATTTGCAACTATTGGTGATACCTATCATTCTATAGCGTCTATTGTTGCTTACCATTTATAGTCCTACCAAGCTTAAAAGAAGTACCTATTTGTCAAAGCTGCAAAAATTGGCGTGGAAAGACTATCAATCAAAAACCTTCTAATATACCTCCCTAATTTATGGTTTTTTATTCACGCTTAGTGTATATCATTATTTACCTAACTTGAGCAACTTTAGGGCTTGTCAATGTTATTATCAGCGAACTACAATAAGCATCACCAAAACATGTAATACTAATTTGGACCTCGTTATGGTTTTTGTTCTCCCTTACACCTATTACCTATATATCGCTCTGTAGAAACTTGAGTAGCTCTTGGTGGTCTCTTTCGTACCAGCTGCTCTTGATCTTAATGTTGTCCAACGCCTGGTGAAATCCTCTTTCAAATCCATGGGTATCCTTGCCCTTGAAGAATTGGGTGATTTCGTCCAACTTTTCGGTGCTCTGATAGTTGGCCAATGTGGTTTTGAGGAATCTATCAAGCACAACCATATTGTCAGATAAGTTTTTGTAAATCTCACCGTAGTTGGCAGACACAAATTGCCAGAGCTGGTTCTTGGTGGTGCGGTTTCGCGATAACGGTACTGCCAAGAAGTGGGTGTTCATGCTTTGAACTACGTCTGTGTTGGTGATCAAAGAAATAACTTCTTTGACCAATTCGGGGTTGGTGACATTGCCCAAGCATCCAAGGGTGACCTCGGCTGCGTCAAGCGAAGATGGCTCTGTTACTTCCTTCAAAATAAATGCATATTGCTCGCGAGAAAACTCCGGTGAAGATACTACCGAATTAAACACAAAAGATCTCAACGACGCATCGCCAACTTTACCTTCCTCGACCCATTGCTCAAACATTTCAAAGGCGTATTCTTGGACTTTAGTGAGTCCAAGAGTCGATACATGTCCTAAAATATTCTTTCTCATTTGGATAGAAACGAAATCTTGCTTGTCAGCCTTTCCAGATCTGAGAAGATCGATATTTTTGATGGCTTGGTGTTGGTAAATAGATTTCTTGAAGCTAATTAATTCATTAGTCAATTCGTCCTCTCCTTCCACTGCAAATGCATTTATCAATTGATTTAACCTGACTCCCAATTCCAACCAAGTAACATAATCGTTGTCCAACTCAGGAGTTTGGGCAATAATCTTGGCCAATTTCAATAAAGATGTGGACGAGCTGATCCCTGACACAGCAACAGATGCAACATCGGCAATCAAACCCACACGGTCCTTGGAGGTCATCTTTTTGATATATGGCAAGATATTTTTTTCCAAGATCGTGCTGGAGTAATTGACACGATAAGCACTGGAAGTGTTCTTGTTAAACTTGAAAAAGTCGTTTGACAAAGGGAAGTTGTCTACAATTAAGGTTTCGGATTCAAAAGAGTTCACCGAACGTTCACGTAACGAGGTTGAATCGGTGGAGATATTCAAAGGAATCCACCATTTGGTTTCATTCTCTTCAGGTTTGACATCTCCACCGTTCAAGAACCTAGCTTGGTTCAACACCAAACTCTTGGATGCCTCATCAATATCCACATTGACGATTGGGTAGCCTACCTTTTTGATCCAAGGATCCATAAGCTGGCCTAATGGCTTGCCAGATACATCACTGATAGCTCCCCATAAACTAGAAGACGTCGCGTTTCCAAACTTGTTGGCATTCAAGTACTTAGCCACTCCCTTTAAGAAGATATCAGTGCCCAAATAGTTAGATAGCATATGAATGACAGAGGCACCTTTCAAGTACGAAATAGTATCGAACAACTGATCGATATCCAAAGCATCAATAACCGGCACTTCTATAGGATGCGAGTTTCTCAAGCCATCAAGAGTGAGTGCCTGCTGAACCACTTCAGAGACAAACCCACTGAATACGTCCCATTCAGGGAACAAGTAGTCCACGGCATACCAGCCAACCCAGGTAGCAAATCCTTCATTGAGCCACAACTCGTCCCACCACTTCATCGTAACCAAGTTACCAAACCACTGGTGGGCCAATTCATGGGCTATCACATAGGCGACTTTCTGTTTATAGGCCGGATCAGAGTTTTTCTCTGAAAACAACAATGCCGTGGATCTATAAGTAATAAGACCCCAGTTTTCCATAGCATTGTGAGAGAAGGCGTGTACTGCGATCAAGTCTAGTTTGGGAAGTGGATACTCTACTTCAAACACTTTTGAGAAGTAGTCCAAGATCTTGGGAGCAATTTCCGAAGCCAATTGAGCATCTTTGAGATACCCTCCTTTGGTGGTATAAATCCTAACAGGAATAGGCTTATCGTTCACCTTTGTTTCCTCAGTAAACGACTCTATGTACTCAAAATCTCCACAGGCCCATGCCAACAAGTAGGTAGACATGACGGGAGTTGTTTCGAACACCACCGTTTTCAAATCTCCTTGGTGAGTCTCGCTCACCACCGGAGTGTTGCTCAATGCGGTCCAATCGTTTTGAAGCTGGATATGTACATCAAAAGTGGCTTTCTCGCTGGGTTCGTCGAAACACGGGAACGCTCTTCTGGCGTCGGTAGCCTCAAACTGGGTGGAAACCATTTGTTTCTCTTTACCATTATCAACATAAAAAGACTTGTAGAATCCAGCCATGTTGGTCTGGATAACCCCGTCGTATTCGACAATAGCTATGACGCTAGGCTGTGAAACAGGCGCCGAGAGTTTGGCGACAAAAAACTCCTTCTCCTTATGGTGTTCGATATCAACAACAGTAATTTTATCTTGGTCGCCATCTTCACTTTCAATAGTGACTTTGCGAATACTCAAGTCACGGTAGTTCAAGTGCAATTCATCGGTCTCTTCCGCCACCTTCAAGTGTATAGTGACGCGACCTTTAAAGGAGTTTTGCTCGAGATCAATATCAGAAATCGATACTTTGTAGTGATGGGGTTTCAAGCTATGGGGCAACGTTTCATAGTAGGGTTTTACATCGGCATTGGGTAATGTTGCACAACACATCTTGGTGAAAGAATGCAGTTCACAAAAAATGTAGAACGGCTCCAAATTTAAGGGTTCCGAGAACATTTGGCCGCAAAAGCCGCACGAGGCATGGAATCGGAAAAGCGCTGGAAAAGGCCCGCAAGAGGCTGAGCTACAATTCTATAGCTAACGTACTCATTAGATCATAGGGTGGCTTAGGACTAGCACTCATGTGCAAATATTCAGGACAACCTATCGGAGTAAGACCGTTCGCTAGCGCGGAGCGATAGAAAGGCGTTGAAACGGCGTTCGGCCGTTGGCGCACGTGATAGTGGTGTTCCCCCAGGTGTGCGGCACACGGAGGTCTACTGTCACATTGGAGACTGGGTGTAGTGCCTCACTAGGTCTGTACGTCCTCACCTTCTCGCTAACTTATCTCCTCGCGGACTTTACTAGTTTCTCGCTGGCTTTCTCGCTCACTTTTCATGCTATCACGCACTCTCGGTAGCTTCGCTCTCGCGGTAGCTTCGCACTAACCAACTGACACTGAGATTGCTTGTGTACTACTCTACTGTTTGCCTGTGTGTCTCTTTATTTTTACGTATCTTAATGTTACATGTATACTACATATCTAGTTTCTACGCTTGCCCTTGTTCTTGTTTCTGAACTTTTTGACCTTGTGGGACTTGTGAAACTTCTTACCATTGCCTAAGCTGGTGTCAACCAATCCAATTTCTCTTGCCAAACTGGTTCCAAGCTCAACCCCAAACTTCTCCACTCTGGCCAAATCCTTTCTGGCAGCTTCCGCGCCAGCCTCGTCTCCGAACTTTTCTGCTCTCAGAACCTTCTTTTTCAATAGTTCAACTGCCAATTGCTTTCTCTCTTCTGGGCTCAACACTTTGGGTTCTTCCTTGGGTTCTGGTTGAATTACTGTAAGCTCACTGTCTTTTTTGGGTTCGCTCTGTTCGGATTCGACTGGGGCTTCCTCTACCTTAGATTCTTCCTCTTTTGGTGCCGCTTCTTCAGGCTTATTTTCACCTTCAACTGGAAGCAACTCGTCTTGTCCCGAACCATTGGCTTCAGTTAACCTTTGAATTAAATCTGCCTTTTTGCCATCGGTCGACAACCCTTTGCTTTTCAACAACTCCTTCAACTGCGCTACTGTTTGTTTATCGTAGTCACTCATCTTACTGTATAGCTGCTCTTGTATGTCGTGGAATTGTTGTTGACGGACGTGTTGCTCACGTGGGGCATGGGTCACGTGTAACGCCCATAACCTAGCTCGACACCAATCACCTCTGTACGAAAACTACCGCCGTGACTTTGGTGCACCAGATGTAATTAGTGAGAGTAGCTAGCTTTGATGCCGCACCATTTGAATGAAGTCAGGTCCACGAACTTACTTGTATCGTCATGCTATAGTTTGGGGAGTGCCGGTATACCTTTGTCACGTGCCACCGGTCGGACCTCGAATCAAGCGTCAATAGACCCACTATCCGAGGAGCCAATGCTGCCAAGAATTGGGGTTCTTGCTCCCACTAGAGTCCTCTAGCATTATGTGCGCTTTGAAACTTTCTCTGGCGTTGTTTGTGCCTTTTCTTCTGAGGCCTTATACTGGTGACCCCGGCGGCCGGAAGTCAAGATTTCACGTGCGCGAAGCTTTCAAGACCGGAATTCATATATCTAAAGAAACACATCAAACACAACGGGCAGCAGCTTTATACCCAGGAACAATTTAAAATAGTACTTGAAGTGGGTACAAGTCATTGGTTGGTTTCCTCTACTTGAGGAGAAGATATCTCTTAGATGTTCGCTATATCTTAGTGCAAAGCTCGTCCTACAAAGCACTGATAGAATGCAGAGTACGCTATAAGATGATTATCGTTTTTGAATATAGGCTTGGTGAGTATCACTTTCAAAGTTTGTAATTGATATCACTATGAGTCATGTAGTGTAAAAGCTCACTCTATGTGTGTAGATAATAATTCTCGTGGGATAGGATGCTCTATTGACATATACTTTGAGTATAATTGATAGTACCCAGAGCAGAGAGGTAGACTGGTTCACTTTGAGTTGGGTGAGTTACGGTATAAATAGCAATCAAAAGTGTATACATGATGCCCCCTTCAAGTGGTTTTATTCAGTTATACATGATAACTTCAGTGGTTATTCATACTTATTTATTAATACAATCAAGAAATATACCTAGTCGGACATCTCGTCATCCTCCTCCTGCTCTCCGACAAACGTCAAGACCTCACCATTATCAACCCTGTGCCAAGCATTCAATACTTCATACTCAGTGATACAGTCGTCAAACTGCTCGATAGTGTAACCCTTGGCAATGATCCTGTCCCTAATCTCATCCATCCGTACGGGTTTGGCGTATCTGGACCCGTTTTCGCGGCCAATGTCTCTGATGATACTGTAGATTCTCGAGGTGGAGCTCTCATCTTCCATGGATCTGTCGGTGTCCACATGTAGCGAGGACTTTGAGACCTGGATGAGTCTCAAGGCTTCGTCCACGTCTTCAAAAGTGACGATGTTATCGAACCTTAATCTGGCCGAAGCCTGAGACATACGGAGAATGCCCAACAAGGTTCTAGGCGTGATATGACTGAATTTCTTGACCGAGCCTTCGTTTCTATGCGATTCTTTTCTCATGTTAATGTACTGCTGCACAACATAGTCACCCACGTCTTTGGGCACGGTTGGTCTGAAGGATCTGGCTTTGGAAACGTACTCTCTGATGGTGGCCGAGTCCAAAGGTTCAAAGTCCATCACCGGTTGTTTGTTGTGCATGTGAACGTAGGTGACGTGGTTGGCCAATCTCTCGTCGTGTTCACGGGAAGAGTGGTCCAAAATCAAGTACATGACATCGAATCTCGACATCAACGCGGCTGGAAGGTTGATGTTCTCATGGGGAGACAAGTGAGGATTGTAACGGCCGTAAAGAGGGTTTGCAGCTGCCAAAATAGAGGTTCTGGCATTGAGGGTGGTGGTGATTCCGGCCTTGGAAATGGAGATGGTCTGCTGCTCCATCACTTCGTGGATAGCCGTACGGTCAGACTCGTCCATTTTGTCGAACTCATCAATGCAACAGATACCATTATCGGCCAATACCAAAGCACCACCTTCCAAGACCATTTCGTCAGTGATGGGGTCTCTCATTACTGCTGCAGTCAAACCTACTCCCGAAGAACCTCTACCGGTGGTATAGATAGACCTAGGAGCAATTTTTCCAATGGCTTTCAACAACTGGGACTTGGCTACACCGGGGTCTCCCATAAGACAAACATTGATATCACCTCTGATCTTCAAACCATCACCAATTTCCTTAGTCACACCACCACATAATAAAAGCAATAGAATCTTCTTGATGTCCAAATGCCCAAAGATTTCAGGCGCAATCGACTTGGCCAACTTGTTGTAAACGTCACCTTCGTCCTTTAACTTCTGGATTTTCTCTTCGGCTTCGGCGGAAATCTTACTGCTATCGTACTGCTTTTTATGCTGTTTAATGTACTGCGCTTCCAAGTACGTTTCAGTCAATAACCCGGCTTTGAGAGCACGGAATCCGGTGTAAGGAGAAGGCATAAAGATGCCGGAAATGTCTACCGTGTCACCAGGATTTATCGATCTCACCAAGTCTCCATTGACATGTACAGTAAGGGATCTTGGAATGTGTCCCACAGGCACCTGGTTACTCAATTCCTGGATCTTGACCTCTTGGAAACTGCTGAACTTGGACGCACGGGTCGACATAAACAACTGGCCCTTGTTGTTATCGGTCTTACAAGCCGGAGCCGTACATTCGGTCAAGGGGGTGAAGACCTTGGAATTGACCTCTTGGAACAACTCGTACCCACACTTGTCGCAAGTATAAGCATTCACGAGCACACTGGGTTTGACATCACTTACTCTAGTCACTATTCCTTGCACAGTGATGAAGTTACCCACGTGACTGCCCCGAATCTCACGAACACTCAATGTCTTGGTATTACCCGACAAAGGCTTGAAGTAGAGACAGTATCTCCTAGTCAACTTTGAAGGAAAGAGGTTGTCGGACTCGTCCACACGTGCCTGGGAATCCTGCTGCGTTCCCGAGTTCTCGAACCCGTCTCTCAAGTTGTTATACTCGTCCACATGTTCCTGCTGTAATCTCATATTACGAAGTTTTCTCTGGTGCAAAATCACATCTAGCACATCGTCCTTGTAACTGATCTCTTTGGTAGGCTCAGGCACAAGCTCGTCGATCACAGAACTGAACAATTCGATATAACGATGGGTGTTCTTGAGAATAGCCGAGATCAACTGTTTGGACGACTCCACCGACTGCGAGCTTCCAGCAAACGAGTTCTGCTGGTATCTGTTCAAATCGTCCAACTCGATGTATAGGGTGCTGATTTCTCGGTTGGCAACTTTCTGCAAAAGGCGCAAGTACTTGAACCCAGCAGCCAGCTCGCCGAACTCATCGGTGTCCATTTCGTCCACACTGGACTCTTTGTAGGAGGTCAAGAAATCTTTGATGATAGTCTTGACCTCCCCGTAGTTGATGTTCATCTGAATCGATGGTAATACCGTGGTAGCGGACATGTTGATTAGATGATTAGAGTACTAGAGAGATGTCAATTTGGTGAATTTTCGACGCGTTGTAAGAGCCGGTCACGTGGAGATGATAACCAGCGATGCGCGTGCAGCCTACAGAACACCAATGGATAGATGTACTAGACGTGGTACGCTAGAGAGGAGTGGCCGTTGGCTTGACTGGCTGACTAGTGTGGAAGTGTTGAGCTTTGCACCAAATTTGACGACGTTTTGGTGGTCAAGTCTGAGCATCAGAGAGCTTTGGAGACCAGAAAAAGCCTATTTGGGAAAAATAGCCCAATGCCTCCACTGATAAATAGGTGGACGCCCACGACGCTCTACTTAGCTAGTATAGAAAATAGTGCACGATGTTACCTACTCTTCAATTCAGTACCCAACATCCCCTCCATCATATTACCCGTCTCAATCTCTACTGCTCGCTGTAGTCATTTTTTCCTAATTGGGTTAAATACCTCGCGTGGAAAATTGGCTGCAACAAAGCAGATAAAGTGATAAATGATGGCTACCCAATAAGTGTGATTTAAATCTAGATTATGAGTAGTACAGTATTTGAGTGGACTCTAAATATCCATCATAAACGAGTATAGTGAACGATAAGAGCATTTATAACCATCATCTCCTATAAGAGGAGGTGCCATAGATGAATCACTCTTGTAGATATTATCAATGACCGTCTAAGCATTGGCAATTAGTGAGCTTGTAAAATCTCAAATCGGTATAGCTTTAAATTGTTGTCACACCCTGTACGTAACTGAGACTAAGTGAAGGCATAAGACATATATATCACGTCCAATCCCTCGAACAAAACTAGTTTTTAACTGTGATTGGTTCAATTTGGGTCGGTGTACAAAATAAGACCTACAGAACTACATGTGGTTGGCATTAAGTTTCTGACTATGAAGTTTCTGACATTAAAGTATATTGAAAACAATGTATATAGAGAACAAATAGACCAGCTATTCAAAAATGTACCAATACCCAATACCTAATAACCCTCTGTGTTCATGACTTCGGTTATATAGACCTAAGATCCACTAGAGCGAAAGCTGCCAGTCTCTCCTCGTCATTCATATCAATGGTGCCATTGCCAGCATTTGCATTCATTGAAGATCTACGAGAATGGGATCTGTAGCGGGGGTGTGGACCCGTTCTGGTAGGCGATCTCGGGGTTCTGCTTTTCAACTTGGACTGTTGGCTACGACGAAGAGATTCTGCACCAATGGTGGCCCAGTCTTCTTCGTCAGTGTCGCTTTGGTTACGGTATTGGTGCTGAGAAACGGTCTCGGCCGGTGAGTTGGCAACATACTCATTCTCGCAAGTCTTGTTCAACAAGTTTGCGATCTTTGGAGAATTGGATGGTTGGGCAAGTTGTTGGGCCAGCAAAGTAGGGGTTTGGGGGACATTGGATTTTGGCACCGAAGAAGAGAGTAAGGTGGATCTGATGTGCGATTCGTTGAAAGACGACTTTCTTCTTCCAGAAGAAGCATTCATGGTCACTGCTATGCTTTCGGGGCTCGTCGCAGATGCAGAAGAAGCGTTGTGGATGTAGTTACCATTGCCATTCCACGAGTTTACGGGAGAAGCAGCACTCAAGACCGAGTTTGCAGCCAGTGTAGACGAGTGGTATTGAGAAGCATGTGAAGGTGGAGAATTAATGGAGACGCTCGAGTTTTTGGACGAGGACATGATATAGTTGTCCAAGTTTTCTAACAGGTCTAGTCTTGAACGGTTGAATAATTGGTGTCTATAGTTGTTTGGGATCTTAGAAATGTTGCTGTTGGCTGCAGAAGAAGACGACTTTCTTCTCCTGAAAGCTGCGGGCCCAGAATTAGCAGGGTCAGTTGAGCCGCCAGGTGGGGGACTAATCTTTAATGGAACTCTATTGGCAAATTTGATGGGAGGCGACCTTTTGAATTTATTGATAGACTCATCATGGTCAAAAGCAAAGAGTTCATCTTCTTCTTCGTCTTCCTCGCTTTCACTTTGTTCGTCTTCCATCTCCAAATCTTCATCGCTGTCGCTAGCGATAGCATTGGTATCGGGTTCTACAGGTAACTTTACGTGGTGAAGACTGGTTTTGGTGTTGGTGATCGATTCTCTTCTCTTTGCAGCCGACTTTTTGGCCCAGCCAAGTTTGGAGTTTGCCTGGTTCCTCAAGTCATTGACGTTAATTTTGGCGTCTTCGTTACTTTCAGCAGGACCAGTAGTACCTTCTGAACCTTCAGTGACGATAAAATCGCTATCCAACTTTCTTACAGCCCATTGGCCCCAGCCCACCTTTTCAAACACCACGTTGTTCGACACGTCTGTTTGTTCCATGGCGGCCATTATAAGTCTTCTTTGCTTCGAAAGCGATAAAAGCTCGAAGCTGGGCACTTCTAATGCCAACTGGCTGGTGATATGTCTAATTGGTAAGGGTCCTTTGCGTATCAATAAATTGGCTAGTCTGGTTGGGGTAATTTTGGAAGCCACCAGAATACCTTCGGGAGACGACGTGGAGAGGAGTTTTTTCGAGGGTTTGGCACCATTCAGAGTGTCTTTAGGGTTTACTGGATTTTGGGTAGTTGCCACTAAGCCCGTGTTCGTGTCAGGCGCGTGGGTGACGGCGGCTGTGTGCCAGTGAGTGGTCATTTTCGGGGTTAAACTCTTGGAAAAGTAGGATGTTCTAGGTGACGTAGGACGTTTCTTCGGTAATATAGTTAGGTACTATACTTGGTGGTCGGAGTGTGTTTGGCAGAATAGTGTGTTTATATTTGAAATATTTCAGTCAGGTTTATTTTTAATTGAGTCACGGTCACGTTGTGGAATGGTCACGTTAAGCCAGAAAAGCAACGAACGGCGTATGTCTGACAATAGCGGGGACAAGTTGCTGGCCAATTGGGAAACTGAGGTGCGAACGACCAACAAGTGCCCTATTTCAGTTCTGGCACGGTTGCTAATTGGCTGTATCGGGCTGTGGGGAAGTCTCGGATGTATCGTAGGGTCCAAGGGTTTTGTGGAAAACTGGAAAAGTTCCCGAGAAGCCGAGTAGAGTGTAGGCTTAGCAGTGTCTGTTTCAGTAGAGTTACTCCAGAGACGGTGGAGAGTGCGTGAGGGTGTGGTGTGTGTGGTGTGTGGTGCGTGAGTCTCTCTGCTTTAGTTGGTTTGTGGTGCTATCGGAACGTTTCTGTACCTGCGGTAATTAGCCCGAGTGGGGTGAGAGTATAGTTGAGAGTAAAAGTGAAAAGTGAAAAATGCCGGAGGTTCGGCTTGTAATATATATTCTTCTACAGACATAGCAAACCACCATGTAGGCAAACGCAGCTGATTATTGTAGTCAGGTAGACACAGTGAGGTGGAATGTTACAGGATGAACAAGGCTTATCAAGCGTGATATTTTTTCGCTTCGTGTTGGTAGCTAGGGGATTGAACAATAGTAGCTTGTTACGCTAGGATAGGAAACTTAAGCCATTGCAGGTTTACGCAATATAGTACGATTCGCCGGCGAGGCTACAGACCACCAGGTGCGTGCCACTTCAATCACGGAAATGCACCCTGAGCTGAGAGTTTATAACCGAGCAAAAAAGTAAATCAAAAGAATCCTACACCCAACTGCATCTACACAACCTACTCCTCGTTAGACTGATTTGTTAGTGAGTTTTCCCGGCATATTCTTCGTAATGGCATCACCGATATCTCCACCGGCATTGCCCGAGTCCACTCTCAAAGTAATTCAAGAAGGTTTAGGCTATTACAATGTGGAGACCGCGGGGCTAATTGTGACACAAGTGACTTCTTCCAACCATCGCCTTGTGGGAATATATCCCGCTGGCTCGACTATTCTCACCGCCGAGTTGGTGTCGCAGTTGGTGCCCTTGCTCGCCCCGGTCTCACGCCCATTGACTACGTTCGATTACCATGGTTACACGGTCACTGTCAACAAACTCGACCGCTATTTTGTTACCTACATCACCCAACAGAATATTCCAAAGTGACGCCCGAAATCTCCGGCCGCGGTGGTGACAGACGGCAACGGTCGACGGTTCAACGTCGGTGTGCCGTCCTGCACCCGGTCCCGGGCTCAGCGTTATCGAGCGAGTTCCCCGTTGTGGCCATCAAATCTGGGACCACATGTCATAGCTACCCCTCATGGCGATTTGCATTCGCACTCGGACTCTTATCATGATAGAATGTATAACACATGTGTAGCATGCACCAGTTATGACGTATACATTATTGGTACATTATTGACATTATTGTAGACATTATTGGTAGGTTGCATGCCCCGTAAATACACATAATACCATTAGTTAGTATTCAAGCGTTGCATATCCCAGCGTATATCCATCGTATTGCCGCATGACATATGGCGAGTGGCGTGATTCTAATGGCTCATGTAGTATGCTGCATCCTCCGAGCTAAAGTCTATTAGGTCTGTCGCGAGCTCGCCGGTCCACACAGGATGGTCGCAAAGAGGGAAATTCGCAACCATTCTTTCGCGACAATAAGATGCTAATGGCTTTTATTGCATCCCCGGGCTACTGTTGGCTGATTGGCTTCTGTACAATACCTATTTTCCGGCCGCTAGAACGGCTACCCAACTTTTCACTTACATTTTGGTCACTCGGGGCCCAACAACGGCCCGTGGGCGCGGATTTGTGCACTGCAACAATCTTCGAACCACCCGGTATGTCCGTCTAAGCTCTGCAGGCTAAACGTATAATCGTCGACACCCTGCGTTAGACCAAATTATTAAGCCTAATGACGCAATAGTCGCATATAGTTGACTACATTCGTTTATTCTCATATTAATTCAATCTGGAATGACATACCGTCCTTCTACATTCTGGGCTCGAGTATTGTTCGGGTCAAGTTGCAAGTTCAGCTAGAATATTCATGTTGCGAGTTTACTCATTCGACTATTTATTTAATAAACTTCTAAGATGTAACGTCCTTCCTCCTTCATTTCTTCAACTACCTTGGCAATCTCTTTGATATGCTTGCCTTGTTTCTTTGCGCCATTTTGCACAATGTCCTCCAAGCACGCGGTGATGTCAGGAACCGGCCAGGTTGGTCCACACAAGTAGAAAGAACCGTTTTTGGTGACAATAGCGTCGGTCAATTCCTCAATCGACTCTCTGATCTTGTCTTGAATATAAATCTTTTCAGGTTGGTCTCTAGAGAAGGCTGCGCCGATATGGGTCAAGATACCCGCATCCTTGTAAGCTTCCCAAAGCTCACCATAAAGGTACTCTTCCTTTTTGTGTCTCGAGCCCATGTACAAGTAGATTTCGCCAATCTCCATGCCTTGTTGCTGTTGCCAGATCTTTTCCTCAACAAATGCCTTGAATGGGGCCAATCCAGTACCCAATCCAGACATGACAATTGGCTGAGTTGACAATGGAGGAAGCTTCATCACAGATGGCTTGACACTTACAACCAATTCGTCACCAATCTTCAAGTCAGAAAGGTACTTGGAAGTGTGTCCGTATCTGGTTCTGCCTCTTGGGTCAATCCAATCGACAACCACAATTAACAAATGAACAGAGTTAGGGTGGAGTTTCTGGGATGAAGCAATCGAGTATTCTCTTCTCTTCAAGGGCGCAATAATTCTCACCAAGTCAGAAAATGCCGGTCTGGCAGATTTGAATTCGTCCAAAACATCGAAGTAGGTATCGAAGTCCACCTCTTGTCTCTTCTTCAAATCAGCTGCACCTTCTGCGCTGGCCAATTTCTCCAAGGTAGCCTTCTCTTTTTCATCACTAGCATACTCGGCTAGAGACTCGTAGAATCTCTTTGGTGGCTTACCCAAAAAGTCCACTCCATCAGTCAAAATCTGTCTGGCGGATCTGACCTCTAAAATAGATGGGTCATCTCTGTTGGTGGTTTCCACGACGGAATCGCCGTCAATACCAAAGTATTGGAGGAACTTCTCCACCTCCTCTGCGTTGTTTCTACCGTGAATACCCAAAGCTTCACCAATATCGTACTTCAAGTCGGTACCAGTGGTGTCGAATTCAATGTGGAAGATGTTTCTGGAGTACTCTTGAGGAGTCAATCTCTTGTTTTCTTGGACCTTAACAACAAAGTTTTTGACTGGTAATTCTGGTCTCAAGTCTTGTTTAAGACCGTAAGCTTCTGGGAAAGTAAGCTTGGTAGCAAGAGACTTGTATCCAGTATGGATAGCTTCGTCCGCATCTTCAGTAGCAACACAAGGATTGGCGAAGAAAGAAGTTTCGGTTGGAAAGAATGGAAGAGGCTCTTGTTCTTCTCCTTCCTCTTCTTCCTTTTTTTCTTCCTCCTTCTTTTCTTCCTCTAAATCGGCCCATTCTGGAGCGACGGTGATTTCTCTTAAACCCTTTTGTTCATCGACAGTTTGAATGAATTTATCCAAAACAGCAGCCAACAATTCATAATCGTTACCGTTAGCTTGCAACAACTTGTTGACAATGAAACCTTCTAATTCAGGCAAAGAAGCTCTCCAGAAGGCCAATTGGGTCAAAAATTCACCAGCAAATCCGCTGGTAGAAGAACTAATGGTTTCCAAGGATTCTAAGATAGAGAAATCGATCAAGAGAAGCTTGTTGTGGTTAGCAGCCAAAGTCCTTCTGAATTCAATAGGCAATTTAGGAACAATGTCTTCCTCCACGGAGCCGAATGGCTTGTTGTGGATATAGACAATAGTAGCGCCTGGTTTGGCAGTAGCCAAGATGTCGTAGCTGTCTAAGATCGACAAGTTATCGATCAAAACCACGTCAGCAGAGTCGATACTTGAAAAATTGGACTTTGAGGTAGAGCTGATTTGAGACTGGAATAAACCACCGCCTCTGGAATTGTCATACTTGTTTCTAATGGTTATGGTCTTGGAGTCGTCCAAAGATAGAGAAAGAGCAATTCTTTGAACAGTGTGGTTCCAGGAGTTGTCTCTTCCCCAGAAGAGGAAGTTGCCTTCAGGGGAAGTATTGGCAGTTAAAGTGACAGGAAGAGCCACTTTTCCTTGCGCCAATAACGAATCTGTGTCTAAAGAAGGCACGAATTCAGTCAAAACCTTGGCGATGGTAATAGGAGTCCACGCAAAGCTCAAAGGATACTTGAACTCATCGATACTTAAGCGATGGTAGGCTCCTCCTAAGAATAAAGCTGCCGTGATGTCTGCTTTCAATGAGCTGGTGACGTTTGTATTATGGGAAACTTGAGAAAGAACCACCAATTTTCTGGTACTGCTTGGAATAGCATCAATGAACTTTGTCTGGTTGAATGGTAAAGGTACTCTGACCTTAATCAAACCGATTTTACTGGATTTGGCGACAACTTCAGACACTTGAGTCGATTCATGAGCTCCATAGCTGACAAAGACGGTTTCTGGAGCTTCAGAACCCACATATTCGAACTGGGAGTACGACTTTCCAGTCAATTCGTTCAATTTCTGCAAAGAAAGATCTACTGCTTGGTTCAAATCGGAGTATTCAACGCTAGCACTACCGGCCAACAAGCCCTGATAAAGCTCACCGACTTCAGCAACAGATAACACGTTGAGTTTAGTGAAAGTTGCAGCAAACTCAGGTCCGTCGAACAAGTTAATGGAAGGAGAACCGGTCAATGAAGCCACAAAGTGGTTGAGAATAGTCAAGTGCTGGAACTCGAGTCCGTCGCGCGACGAAACAGGTGTGATCACTGAGTATCCCAAAGATCTGGCCACGCTCAAGGAGGAGATGTAGTTAGTCACTAACGAATTGGAAACAGGGTCGAAATCAATAGCAGAAACGTTCAAAGATAATGGCAAACTGGTATAGTTTGAGCGAGAAGCAAGGTTTGGTTGCATGTAGACCAAGCCATTCAACCCCAGAAGAACAGAAATAGGCTGGCCAGCGGTTCCGTTTTTGCTGTAGTACCCCAAAATGGCGTTGGAAGCACCCGATCTGACTTGCAATTTGTGGAAAAATGGCACTACACCAAAAGAATTTGGTCTTTGGTAAGCTTGAGTCCATAACTGGATGTGGGAGTCCAACAAGTCTGGCGAGCCAGGTGTTTCGAAGCTGAAAATCTTGCTCGAAATCGCATAGACAGTTTGACTGAGAACTGTGTTCAACGAAGAGTAGGCCGACCCTTTCAAGGCCGAAGGATCCACGAGGGTTCCAAAGGGGTTTGCCTTCAAGAGTGAGTTGCTAGGCGCATCTAAGTTGACGCTAGCACTACTGCTAGCTTTTTCAGCTAAAGCGTGGGGAGCCATTGGTGGCGAGAGTAAATTTTTGCAGCCCGGTGATTTCTTATAGTATTAGTCGATAAGAGACAAGTGCACGTGATATAGCGAATCGAATCGCGAAAGCGGGAGCGGGAGCGGAATAGACCCGTGACACGCCACACGTGAGGTCGGTTAGAAGGTTGGGGCGATTTGGTATTAAGGTATTAAAGCCACAATATTGCATCAACCCGATGATAAATAGGCCATGATTTCCGAAAATTGGGAGGGTAAGCACTATGTTTCGTCTTTTGCGTCATCAGACAACAAGAAGGTTCGTTAGGCAGGTCAGCACGGCTCGGCCGCTGGCGAGGTCGTATGCTGGGGCCGCCGGGGTATTTGGGGCAGGCCTCGCATTGGGGTACCTAATTAAAGGCCAAAATGCGGGGGCCGCCGCGGTAAGTACCACCGCTGATGCATCCACGTCGCCGTTGGATACCGTGGACACGCCGCGGTACGCCAACGATGAAGAGTTCAGGGCCGCGCTCGCACAGATTGTGGCCGTGGTAGGCGAGGACAATACCTCCACCGACAAAGACACTCTCGATGCTCACGCAGACACCTTTTTTTCTACCCACCATCCGCCCAAACCGCACCAAAGACCGCATGTGGTGGTGTACCCCAGCAACACGGAGGAAGTATCGGAGATATTGAAAATAGCACACAAGTACAGGGTGCCTATTGTGGCCACCTCCGGGCTAACGTCGCTCGAGGGCCAGAACATGCACACGCGAGGCCCCAACAGTATCTCGCTCAATTTTGGCAACCTCAACCAAATTATCGAATTCCACCCTGACGACTTGGATGTGGTTGTCCAGGCCGGTGTGGGATGGCAAGACTTGGACGACTTTTTGGTCAACGAGCCCAGCGGCAAACATCTTATGTTTGGGCCCGATCCGGGCATGGGTGCGACTGTCGCGGGGATGGTTGCAACTTCTGCGAGCGGCACCAACGCGTACAAGTACGGGACCATGAAGGAAAACGTGGTGAATGTCACCGCGGTGCTCGCAGACGGAACGATTGTCAAGACCAAGCAAAGACCCCGCAAGAGCAGTGCAGGCTACGACATCACCCGGTTGTTTATCGGGTCAGAGGGCACGTTGGGGATCATCACCGAGATCACCGTCAAGCTACACGTCAGACCGGTGCACGAGCTCGTGAGCATCGCGGCGTTCCCCACCATCAGAGACGCGGCCGCCACTGCGCAGGAGATCATCTCACGCAGCGGGATCCAGCCCAATGCCATTGAGATCCTCGATGCCACCATGATGAACTTTGTCAACGAGGCGCGCGCCGAGGGTACCAAGGAGTTCATTGCCACGCCCACGCTTTTCTTCAAGCTCGGCGGCCCCAACAAGCAGGCCATTGATGACCAAGTATCAGTGATCACGGCGATCGCCAAACAAAATAACCTTATCGAGTTCGAGAAGTCACACGACGAAGAACAAAACTCCATTTTGTGGTATGCGCGCCGAAACGGCTTGTGGCTGACCGTCCAGTTTGGGTCCAAGATCTTGCCCGACAAGAACGACGTTCAGGTGTGGACCACCGATATCGCGGTGCCTCTATCCAAGCTTGCAGATGTCATTGCAGATACCAACGATGACTTGAACCAGTCGGGTTTCCGCAACAGGTTTTCGGTCATGGGCCACATTGGAGACGGCAACTGTCACTTTTTGCTACTCTACAACAGTCCCGATTATGCGCATGCGCAGACTTTGGTTGACCGCATGGTTTCGCGCGCGCTAAAGTACGAGGGAACGTGTACGGGCGAGCATGGGGTAGGCGTAGGCAAAAGAAAGTATTTGAACACCGAGTTGGGAGAAACCACCGTCGACTTGATGAGACACATCAAGTTGCTGTTGGATCCCAGAAGAATTCTCAACCCCGACAAAATCGTCAAGATAGACCCGCTCGACGAGTTGGACGAGTTGATGGACAAGGGGTTGGTGAAAGAGGCGGGCGGGTGTTGTCATTAACTTATAGACTAGATAGACCAACAGCACAACTAAAATCTGTGTTGCAAGATCACCAGGAGTATAATTAAAACTTGAGTGTTCCCTATTAGGCAATTATGTAAACTACTCTACCCCATGAAGCATGCGCGCTTGAAATGATCTCAGCAAGACTGGGTACCAACACCTCAAGCGAGCCACGCAGCTACGTGTCCGGGGTGGGGCCTTCGAGCATGACTAGTCAACTAGTCACCTCCACTCTAACTCAACTTTTGGCCGTCATAGTGAAACTGGCGCCTCTTTAACAGCTGTGCATAGGCTACCCAACAAATGAGCAAACACAAAACGAAGTTAAGATTTCGAGACAATTAAATGCCGATCCCCCGCCATCGGCAGAAAATATAAAGACTCACTAGTCTAGTGATCGCTCACCAGTGGTTCAAAGCCGTACGTGTGTAGAAATACATATCAACACATCTGATACTCTTTCCAGTATGGTGGCCGATGTTTCCAACTCCGATTTCGACGTCAATGTTCTCGAAGGCTGGCAGCACCCCAACATCGATCTAACGTTCCCGCTTCCCACCGACAAAAAAACGTACGTCCAGTTGGAAGGTAACGAAGAAGAGGTGAGAAGCAGTTTCGCATTGGTGAACAATTTTTTCCACTACTTCACCAACATCGACTTCGATGATATCTACAAGAACAACGAGTACAAATATGCCATCAACAAGTTTTCGCCCAAGTTCACCAAGAAGTTGGTTGACCACATGAACGACAAGTTGGAGCGTTCGGACAAGCAGTTGGACGACTTGGTGCATGGGCTCATCAACACCGAACTCAACCTCAAGCTCATCAAGCCCGAAGACTACTACACCCGGTTCAACCAGGCCAAGGCGTTTGTGGTCAAGTACTACAAGCAGCAAAACGAAATCAACCTTCCGAACTTTGCGTCGCTGAACACCTTGCGTATCGCTTACGTCACCATCCTCAAATTGTTCCAGAAAATGTTTCCCCAGGGTGTGTGGTGCAGCAGACAAGAGTTCAGCAGCATGTACGAGCGCTACCTCAAGGATCCCATGTCGATCATCTTCTTACCGAATCACCAGAGTCACATTGACTACATCATCATCCATGTTTTCGCCGTCAGATTCCAGTTTGGGGTGCCCTCGGTGATTGCAGGGGAAAACTTGAACGTCGCGTTTTTCGGGCGGATCTTGAAGAATTTGGGGGCGATTTTCATCCCGCGCTCGATGAACAACGAGCTCTACACAGAGAGAAACCTCAGCAATGCCATCGAGTTCTTCTTGTTGAACCACGTCCACTTGGAGGTGTTTATTGAAGGAACCAGATCGAGAGACGGCAAGGTCTTGCTTCCCAAGTACGGTATTCTCAAGACCTTGGCCAAGGTGTTCCTCAAACAGCGTATCGAAGACAAAAACCCCTCGTTCAACATGCTGATCCAGCCCATGTCCATCACCTACGAGAGGGTGTACGAAACCGATGGCTACTTGAAAGAGCTTATCGGGCGCGACAAAAAACAAGAGAGCTTTTTGAACATCGTGCGCGCGGGAGCCAAGAATCTCATGGGAGAGCCCGAGGACAGGGACGACATCAAGTATGGCAAGGACGGGTTCAGCGACAACAAGGAAAAGCAGTTGAGCGGCAAGATCTTTGTCAAGTTGGGCGAGTCGTTCACCATACTGTCGTTCATCGAGCAAGAAGGCGGCAAGGCTGCCGCCGCGATTGCGCCGGCTGCGAAATCCAAGCTCTGGGACGACGCTCCGCTCAGCAGCGACACCCTCATCGATACCGTGAACCTCAAGAAGCTAGGCTTCAAGATCATGCATGAGATCAACAGAGTGTCTTTTCTTCCCGAGGCGTCGATCGTCGGCACCGCCATCTACATCTACGCGTATCTCAACCACACCAAAACCTTCTCTATTCCCGCTCTCTTGCCCGTAATGCGGTTGGTGGTAAACACGCTCGCGCGCGAAAGCCAGGACCACTCCAGTAACCGCCGGCTACTCGAGAACTTCCGCGAGTTCACCGACGACGAGCTCACGCAAGTGATCAAGCTCCAGATCTTGCACTTCTTCAAGTTCATCAGCGTCAGCAAACACACTGACACCATTCGTATCGAGCACATCATCGAGCTCTTGTACTACAAAAACTTGGGGGTCCATCTTATCGTGGACCGGTGCAAAGCCGCGTTCATCTTGTTGATGAGCGACGCCGCGCACGGCCGCAACCCCACCTTCCTCTTGTTGAACAAACTCAACTATATCTTGACCGGTTTCATGAAAAATGAGTTTTTGTTTGACTACAACTACAACCACAGAAGCGACTTGGAGTACATTCTCGGCGACTTCGAGAAATTGAACATCATCAGATACGTTGCCGACCAGGGCTACTACGAAATACTAGATCGGCAGTATCTCGAGACATTTGGCAATTTGGTCAGACCATTTTTGGAGTCTTATGTAAAACTCACCACATACACTTTCCAAATGTTGGAGATCAAAAAGGCGCGCTTTGCAACCGAAGCTCCCAAGCACAAGGCCAACAAGGACTTCGACTACGACGAGTTGCGGTACCCAACTACAAAGACGCTTCTCAAGTATATCACCTCCGAGCACCAAAAGCATCCGGACCCCACGTCGTCCTCGGAATCGGTCAACAAGCAGTACTTGCTCAGCGACTTGTACTACTTGAACAACTTGCGGCTCATTCGTATATTCAAGAATAAGGCCAAAACAAAGGCGTTTGTGCAGGTACTCAATTCGCGAGATTTGGACATGCTTGTGTCATTTTTGACCAAGTGCCTTAACAACGACTCGCAGTTGCTTAACGACGACGTGGGCATCAACTACGTCATAGACATTATCGACAAGAACCCTGACCGCGAAGCCCCACAAGCAAAGTTATAGGTGATTGTATAGAAAGTAGCCGTCACGAGCGTGCCGCCGAGCACGTGGATCCACTTTGATCGCGTGACAATCCGAAATGAACGACAACAACTGTAATAATGAAATTCGTGAAAGTGTTGTGAGCACAGATTCTCGGTGTCGAGCACGGGAATGCTCCGAGTGGGGCGTAGATTCGTAGCTGACCCCGATAACAGCAAGGTTGCCACGGCTAACGCCCATTTCTGTGGTTGTCCAGTGAACCCACGATGGCGTGGTGGTGGCAGCAAGGGTATTGTTTTAAAAGTGTACTTTCAGCTTCAGTTTCTAATCTTAGGGTTAGGCCCCTTTCTTACCCCTATTCCGCAGCAATGGGGCATGATTGCTTTTTTTTTTTGCCAGCAGCTGCGCGGCAAAACAGCCTGTGCTGGGAAAATCGCGGCCATCGCACGCAAATGTAAATATAGGACACGCTATCGCACTGGAGAGCAAAACACTGTGCACAGCCGGTTGGTATTTTTCCCCTATCGCCCACCGTCATGAAAATTTCCCACTGCCAGCCCGCTTCGCCGTACTGCGGTACACGGACTCTGCACGCCAGATCTCTTATTCGATCGGGGTGTGAACAAAAAACACATGAGATTAACATAACCCCATTGGGTGGCTGTTGTCACGCATACTATAGTCTCTCTCGATAGTGTCCCTTGTTGCCTTGCCTGTTACTTGCTCTGGCTTGGCCTCTCTTCCCCCGCAGCGCTCTCCCCGATCTTTATCCCCCGTCTCCTTAACCCTATTTTTTTATGCGTACACCCGAGTCTAATCTGTAACTACCACAAATTAAATTATCCGCCAGAGCTGAGCTTTTATTTCTTCTCCACTTGCATTTGGAAATCTTACTTTTTCTTTATTGAAAGTAGTTTCCAACTGTTGCTATCATTCAACCTTCATCACCTTCACTCATCAACCCATATCTAACAACCCTGTTATCAAAAGTTGAATCAATCATCAACTCTTCATCGGCGGTTACTTGGTTACTTTGTTTTTCCCCAGTGTTTATTTCATTGATCAACTGAAAACACTCTAGAGAAAAGGATCCGTAAATTACTCGAGATCTGCATAATGAAGAAAGAGCTCAAATATATACTAGGGGCACATCTAGCTCTTATCCTTTACTTGGTTTATTGCACCTTTGATCTCATAACGTTGCTTCACGACGACTCGTTTGCTGATGCCCTTTTGAATGTCGAGTTGAATCCAAGTGACGGAACTTTGGACAAACAAACGATGATTCCTAAAATCATTCACCAAACCTACAAAACCCACGAAATCCCCGAAATTTGGCGTCCTGGCCAGCAAGCGTGCCTCGACCTCCATCCTGATTACACTTACATGATGTGGACCGACGAAACGTCTCGTCAATTTATTGAAGAAGAATACCCTTGGTTTTTGGAGACTTGGGACGCATACCCCTATCCCATCCAAAGAGCTGATGTGATCCGGTACTTTGCCTTGGCCCACTACGGTGGCGTTTACATTGACTTGGACGACGGGTGTGAACGTAGATTGGAACCACTTTTGACTGTTTCTGCTTTTGTTCGTAAGACCATCCCCACCGGGATTTCCAACGATGTCATGGGCTCGGTTCCAAACCATCCTTTCTTCCTCAAAGTAATAGACTCCCTCAAAGCTTACCAAAAAAACTGGTTGGTACCTTACATAACTATCATGTACACAACCGGACCTTTGTTCTTATCGGTCATTTGGAAACAGTACAAGCGTTGGGGCGTGCCTGAGTTTGGAAAAGTCCGTATTCTTATGCCCGAAGATTATAAAACCAGAAACTACTCCTTCTTCGCCATTGCTCCGGGCTCTTCGTGGCACATGGACGACGCCAAATTCATTAAGGGTCTTGCAAACCACATTGTGGCAGCCGTTTTCGTTGGTTTCTTAATTGCCGGGTTTGTCTTCTTTTTGGAGTACTTGTTTTATTCGTATGTTTCATCAAATCACTTTAAAAATATCACCAAAAGAGTCACAAACACCACACTTGGGTTCATAAGTCGTGTGTTCAAGTTGGAAGAGAACTTCCCTCAGACATGCAGCAGAAAATTCCAGGAAAACCCCGAAGCAACGGGTTTGTTCCAGATGATAAAATACAAATTGAATTCAAACATAAAGAGACGACCAAGAAAAGATTCGAATTTACCGGTAGAGTTTGACTTGCTTGAAAAAGTAGATTACGAAAAGGAATATCACCAAAATATCGCACAACAACCGGCCGAGTACGAAAGTGGCTCGGGAGATGACGAACATGAAGAGAACTCGTATGGTTATAACAAAAATAACGATAGTATCGTTTAATTGCATTTATTTTTATATAGATTTGGTGGAGAGACACTTCCATCAAAATTCAATAATCCTGTATTATTACAAATAAAGTACGACTAGCCAAAGGCTTGTTTGTGTTTTAATTGACTTCCAATTAGCCCTCTTTACTATCAGTATAGTCATCAGAAATCAGTACTATCCATACTATCAAAAGTAGTTCACCTCTTTGCACCCACCTCCAACAATTTCATATTGTTTTTGATATACCTCTTCTCTTCATCTTCTTTCAACACACTTTTCATGAGTTCGGTCAACCTATCGACCTGCTTCATGCCCTTCATGGCCAAATCTATCAAGAGTCCAGCGTCGATTGGCACGCCTCCGTTCTTACTCAACTGAATCAACTCCCTATTTTTGTTCATGGTGATAACCAAAGCTCCATCTCTGACCATTTCTTCTTTCAGGTTCGCATCCAAAATCCAGATTTCGTCCATGTCGCCTTTCAAGTTCTCCTCTTTACTAAACGGGCAGAAAAAGGAATACGTTAAGCATACAGGAACATGGAGTATACTCAAGGGTACTGGTTGTCTTTCGTTGATATCATGAACCACGATTTGATCATCCTCAATACTGATATCTGGCTTCTTGAAGTGCTGTAATGCTAGCATCACCCCAAAACTTCCGATATCTACTAGTCCACCGTCGTAGTTCAAAAAGTTTAGATCTACCTGAACTTTCCAAACTTTGGATCCGGCAACTATACAAAAACTCTCCAAGTCAAGCGCATTGGATCTTTTGATGGCTTTCTCTATAATTCTACCAATCATAATCTCTTCATTGCTCACCTTATAGTTGTCGAATCTCTGATCAGCCATGGAACTTATATCACAATTTATGCTAAATACACCTTCAAACGGTCTGTCTTCAAATGGCTTTTCTATGCTGGCGCTGACTCGAACGCTTACTTTGGTTTCGCCCCAAGTGATCTCGATGTATCCATACTCGTCGGGCGAGATGTAGATTTGGGGCTCTCGAAGTTGGTCAAAACTCCTCAGGTCTTGGCGCATCCCATTTTTGAGTGCTTCTATAAGGTATAGACGTTCATTGGAGCTTATTATGCTCATATTGGAAACGGAGCGGTGGTCTAGTTGGTTGGTGAAAATAGTGGGCTCTGGAAAAGAAGATGGCATCGCTCACGTGACAGCGACACCAGCTACGTCTTACTGATGGGGGTTACAAAAAGCCCTACCGCCCACGGAATCCAAAGACCAGGGCGGTGTCATAGAGAAGAATTGTTTATAGTGAAGATTCAGAAATTATGAATGTAACCCTAAGGTCATCTTGTAGCTCGATACATCTTGCTGGTATAATTTGGCTTTGTGCGAGTACCCAGTTGCAAACGAAATATACAGTGAGCATTAAGCAGATTTGGGGGGGTCTTTAGCGTCGCGAATTACATCAATAGTATGTGTATGGCAAAAGTCGATGGCTAATAACGAATGGTAAGTTTCCAGTAGTAATAATATGAGGCTTTTTGTGGCACCTTTGAGAATGAATAACTCGGGTGGCATGTAGAGTTTCTGTCCTCTAGCATCGGACTTTACATTGTCATTCTAAAGATTGAGTGGTAAATATTGCAGCTCAAAGTTAGAATCATACGAAACTAAGCCAAGTCACTAATTGCACACGATCTACATGACATTTATGGTTGCAGACAAGGCTACTCTGTTTGTTATGTTGCAACCATTTTTTTTGATCTTTTGTAGAAATTTTGAAGCAAGCCGGGAATTCAAAGTACACCAATGGAAGGTGAGCACTACGAAGGCAAACACTATGAAGGGAACACTATGAAGGGAACACTATGAAGGGAACACTATGAAGGGAACACTATGAAGGGAACACTATGAAGGCAAACACTATGAAGGCAAACACTATGAAGGGAACACTATGAAGATGAAGAAGTTTACCTAAGATGCGTAGGCTAAATCTGGGCACTACAGGTATGTTTCGCCGTAGGCAATGTTTTGGGACCAAGGCCATATCTGCTTACCCGAGAAGCTTCATTACAGTAGCCTTGGACGGGCCCACCCAATTGCTTTTAACCTATATACGTATCTGCTTCTAAGATCATGTCCTTTTCCTCCTTCTTCACCCTCATACCCGAGTGGTAGTTGGATATCCACGTGACTTTACATTCAAAAAGATTTCACCACCGCCACCAGACTTTAATCCAACAGCAATGATATCGACACTCCGCCGTGTGGCAGCGGCCCAAAGCAAAGCCCGTATCTATACGCCGTATGCATTGATCAGGAATTTCACCAACGGCGCCCAGCCTCCGGCGCTCAGCTACTTCCAAAGGGAGCAACTCCCAGCCAACACCATAGTAAGATTTGTGCCTCAGCAAACAGCATGGGTGGTTGAACGGATGGGAAAGTTTCACCGGATCTTGGAGCCAGGATTGGCCATATTGATTCCTGTTCTTGACAAGATCACATATGTGCAATCGCTCAAGGAAGCCGCCATTGAAATCCCCTCTCAAAATGCCATTACTTCCGATAACGTCAGTTTGGAACTTGACGGTATACTTTATATCAAGGTTATTGATGCTTACAAGGCGAGTTATGGGGTCGAGAACTTCAAGTTTGCTATAAGTCAATTGGCCCAGACCACGATGAGATCTGAGATCGGCTCGATGACTTTGGACTCAGTTTTGAAGGAAAGACAAAACTTGAATCTCAACATCAACCAGGTAATTAACGAAGCCGCCAAAGAAAACTGGGGAGTGGAGTGCTTGAGATACGAAATCAGAGATATCCATCCTCCCAAGAATGTATTGGATGCCATGCACAGACAAGTTTCGGCTGAAAGATCGAAAAGAGCTGAGATCTTGGAATCCGAAGGTCAGAGACAGTCCAAAATCAACATCAGTGAAGGTGAAAAGCAATCGATCATTTTGGCTTCTGAGGCCAACAAATTGCAGCAAATCAACCAGGCAGAGGGTGAAGCACAATCGATCTTGTTGAAGGCCCAGGCCACTGCGGAAGGACTTAAAAGAGTGGCCACGGCCATCAAAGAGACTCCTGGCGGGGAGAACGCCGTCAGTTTACAGGTGGCACAGGAGTACATCAAAGAATTCGGAAAGTTGGCCAAGGAAACAAACAGTGTGATTATTCCTTCCAACTTGGGAGACATCGGAAGTTTCATGGCTTCGGGAATGTCCATCTACAACAACTTAAACAAGGAACAGAAAGAGAAAAAGTAATGTAAATAGATAACAACCAATCCTGAATAACCTCGGACTAGTTGTAACTTATCAAATATAAGAGACATCAATTCCGGAATCTATTGAAATTTAAGTGAAGTTTTCAAATTTAGACCGAATTGTTAGACTGGATGGTTTGATATGAGTGCTAGGATGTTAACAAGAACATGCCACTTATATAGAGCAGATTGCGACTTGATAGCATTCTTTACTATGTGAATGTGAAATGAATTGGTATATCTAAGATACTACAGATACTAAAATAAAAACTGTCTACTTGATTTTTTTATTCCAACACCACATGATGACACTAGTATATAAAATTGTAAAGCTCTTCTCTGTAGTTATTATGTATTTATGATTCTATAACAATAATTCTCCCTCGAGGGTCATGCCCTTTTGAAAAACCCGTCCAAGGCTCCTTTGCCCACCGCCACCTTCTTGACCATTTTCTTGACTGTCTTTACCGGTCTTTTCTTCTTTACCTCGCTGGTGCTCTGCGCCACCATGCTCATACCCTGTTCCACCACCCTGAGATTATTCTTTTTGGCTGCTATGGTATCAAGATACTGCTCCAAGAGCTTAAAGTCGTGTTTGGAGGCAACCAAAGTCTTGAATTCTGGCAAACAGCACGAATCTCCTATAAAATCTATGGCGTGCTTCAATGCCAATTGCAGGGTTACCTCGACTGGGGGAAGTTCTGTAGATGTAGGATCTATGAGTTCCTGTTTCATGAGTCTGTATATCGAAAGGGTTTCGTTGCGCTGTTCGAAATGTGCCTTTAGTTTGTGGGCTTTCCGGTCTACAAACTCGACTGCTTTGGCTACTGAAAATTTGTAGAAGTTCTCGTCGTTTTCACAGATAACTTCACAAATGGGCTTCAATGCTTGTATGTATGTTTCGTTGGAAACAAGATCGGCCCAGCCAGGATACTTTTCACCGAACAGATCAATGATGTCCTCCAAAGTTATAAATCTTTTCGTGTAGTGGTCCTGGTTTGAGAACATAATGGAGATGATCAAGTAGGCCATGTTGTATCGGCTTCCCACCGACAATTGGGGTGACTGAAGCACAAACCCGGGCTGATCTTTAGATTCGAATACCCACGACTTGACGGCGTCTCCGTTGGTGAGTTTGGCGTCTTTTTCTGCTCCTCTTCCCTGGACTTTATTGACTTCAAAGATCGCGCCGTCTTTGATGAGCATCGACTTGGAGAGTGTCAAGTCCCGCAGAGTGGGCATGGTGACTATGGAGTAGTGACCTGGATCGGGTAGTAGCACCACCTTAGTCTTGGAATCAACGTTCATCTTGACAATTGTCGAACTATCAAGTAAATCACAGACGCGATCTAAATTTCACTTTTAAATTCGCAACCGCATAGATATGAAAGATATAGACAGAGAGACAGAGTAGGCAGAGTAGACAGAGTAGACAGATATAGATGAGATGACAAGACATATACAGGAGATTGACAAGATAGAACAGTTATTAAATCAGCCATTTTCTTTATAGGATTATTACAAGCGTAATCGAGGCTTGAAACTGAGCTGTGAAGACTCAGTTTGAAATCATTTGAGCTTTGAAGTGTTGGTCCATTATAATTACATATGGTTTCAGCTTTATGTAACGCTGAAGTTAAACACTTGATAAAGAAAATAGCTAGAAAAGGAGAGATTGGCAAGAGAAGACCAGATAGACAAAATGGAGTCAAGGTAGAGCAAGATTGAATCAATGATGAGAAGTACAATCCTCTCGTCTAATGATTCGTCTAATGATTCGTCGAACTTTATAATAGGAGATACGAAAAGAGACAATACAGAACGACATCATTCCATAGCATCAAATAATTAAATTAGAAAACAGACAGAGAAGTCCAGATATCGATACAGTGGCTAGAGGATGTAGACATATACGTGGTAAAATTCTAATACATATAATAGGAACTCTTACTTCTAATAAATAATCACTTAATAATCACGGGTAGCATAATAACCCGTACTAGCCACGGACCGAATAATCAACCCACTTGGCAAATCAACCTTACTTTGTTACATTCCCGCAATGGATTGGATCAAGTCTCTGATGGCACCAATGGATGCCAATATAATCATTACCGTGCCAAACACCGAGAAACTAAGCGAGCTCATACTGGAAGCTCTGGGGTCGATGTTAAGAAGATGCGCAGTGGCAATAGCACCACAATTGATTCCCAAAGAAACCCCTCGAGTGAGGTAATCGCTCTCTGGCACCTTCATGAATCTAAACAAATGATCTTCTGACAACACTCCGATAATACCACTGAGAATAGTACAGCACGCCATCAAAGACACCGATCCACCAAGGTTATGGATAAGCGGGGTTCCCAACGCAAGGGTCACGGAACGGCCAATGAACCCAATGGACCTTTCCAGCGAGATTCCAATGTTGTAAGCCGCCAACGGGTACAAGAAAAAGGTGCCTCCAATAGACACTATGATAGGAGGAAGAAGGACCAACCAGTTCCGAGTAAAGTCTTTACGGTAAGTGAACATGGGCAACGAGAGAGACACAATGGAGATATCCATGAGTGACGAAAGCACGTCACCACACCCAGGCCACTTGGGTGTGGCTGTGAAGTCTCCGGCAGGAACGGTATTTTCCTGGCCATTATTCAAGATGATTTTGCCATCAAAGAGATTGAGGTAGTTCTTGCCTGTTTTGTAGAACTTCAAGTCTTCCAAGAACCCCTTGGGCTCACCACCATGGTAGATAAGTGAGCCTATAAAGCACACAAACAAGATTTCGGCGGTCAGAATCAAGATGGGGTGGGCGAATCGTTTGGTGGCCGGCCACTTTTGCGGAATCAACAACGCAATATAATACGAAAGAATCGTGAGCGATAGGTGGTACGGCAAAAAGGTATGGATACTGGTGATATAGTAGAACGGAAGGGACACCACAAAGAGCAAAAGGTACAAGAGCCAGTCGATATACTTGGTGATAAATATAGTCACACTTTGCTCGCAACTGGACACTTCGGTTTCAGGGGTGAGAACATCCTCGGGGATATCCTTTTCATTCTTGACATCCTCCTCGGGTTTCATCACGTCTCTAAGGTCTGTGGGCTCTGCATGGGGGCTTCCGTCGAAAACAGTGCCAGTGGGACTATCCAGGCTCGATCTACGGCTCTGGATATCGTGGTGAACAGAGCCGTTTGTGCATCCACAATTGGACAGGTGCCTTTTTTGGTAGATCGGAGCTGGTTTTTCCAATTCCTCGGGATTGGGAGGTGTAGAAGTGTGGGTGGAAGCAAACGGGTTTTCATTGAGCGAGAGCTGCCGCTTGGGTGGAGGGTGCAGTCTCAGAGTCACCGACTCCATGTCAATGGTAGTGATGTCGTCTCTCATGGTAGTGAACACTCGACTACTTCCTACTGGGGTGACAGCCTCCTCTGAATCAGAAGTCTTTTCCAGGGGAACATGGTCCATTTCCTCATGCTCCTTAAGTGTTTCTGCTCTGAAAAGTCCCCACTTGGTCAAATAGTACTTGAGAACCATGATAAAGTAGACATTGATAAGAAACAAGGCCACCAAGCCCACCACGAAAACAGCTGCAATTTTGAGACATTCGATAAACGTAATGTGGCTAGACAATGGCAAGATAATGAACGACGGAATGAAAAACACATTGATCCACTTCAAGGTGAAGTTCATCGAGGGTTTGACTATGCGGAGGTAATGATCAAGCACCCACAGCGACCAGCCACTTATCTTGGGGTTCTTTCTCGTAGCTAGGACGTTCACCAAACACAAGAAGATCAAGTTGATCAACATTCCCAACACCGACGCTGGGAACTTGAAGTGAATGACATTCTTAAGGAGCCGATCAAGTCCGTACAAAATCGTGAGCAATATCAAGATGCCCAAAGGTATGACACCGTACGAGTTGAAAAGATGTCGCCGCGAGTACCACACCCCTTTCTTGATACCCCTTAGAACATTCGATACGGTTATATCGCTAGGCATAATCTCGGAAGAAAAAGGATAGAGACTGACTTTCGCAATTGACTAGCGAATTGACTTGGTACAGATATGAAATTTGTAACGATGAACGGAAGCCAGGTGTTAGCGCCTAATCCAAGATGAAGTGAAATAACAAATAAGTTACTGAAATGTTGTAGTTGATATAAGCCCTCCAGCTGAAAGGGTGTCTGTCACGTGCGGGTCTACTCATACCGGGCCGTCGGCTCGAGTTAAACTTTCGGCCAGAGGGACTAACCCCCTAAGGTGCGCCTCGCTAGCAATTAGACTATGGGGTCACTCCACAGCAGACAACCTTCGGATAGAAGACAGCTCAAGATGATGCTCTACAAGACAAGAGCGTGTAGAAAGACAGCCCTTAAATAAGAGACAAGAGAATACGAAAGAAAGGGTCTCTTTGGCAGTGTTTGGCAGTCTTTGGCAGTCTTTGGCAGTCTTCTCGCTAGAACAAACTCGCACCGTTCCAGTGAACTATTCGCGATCGGGTCCGAGATTTGCAACTTGTAAGCCACGGCGCAATAATTACGATAGATTAGAGTCAATCTACGGACATCTATCAGGAGTCACCCCATTGTACATGACAAAGATGTGACACTTTACAAATATTATTGTAATATGGATCAGTGTCCACGTTGTATACCGAGGCTCCTGTCTGTGTAGGTGGCACTCTACTATACCAATGCTGTTTATTATGGGTCTATGTGCGACTATTTTGCTTCTTGGGCTTCGATGATGTCTTTGAATTCCTCCTTGGCGTATCTCAATCCACAGTATCCACACTTGTTTGCTTTTGGCTGGTCCAAGTTGATGAATATTTTGGGGTGGCCCTGTAAATTGTTACCTCTGTTTCCGTCACACACGGCGATGTTACCTTCGGAATGACTCAAGTATCTCACCGGTTCCTTGGCAATCAATTCCATGGCAGCATATGGTCTAGGCTGCAAGTCCAAGTCTTTTTGGATGAATCTGGCAGGATTACGTGCTATGGCGTCTACCCTGGTTTCTTGAGATGGGGTCCATGGTGTAGCACTGTTGGGCGCCTGTTGGGCGAGTGGGTTGTGGTGTAATTCTTCCTTGGACAAACCCGTGGAGGTCTTTTTTATCGACACCTGCGAGTTGAATCTGGCCCAGACTCTGGTCGACTGTCTGCTTATTCTGATGGACGATAACATTACTCTCTTCGTTGTTCGATTCACTCTTGGATAATTTTACCTAATACATTTTCTGGCGCTGCGATTGGCTGGGCGTGTTACGTAAGCGCTAAGTCAGCGTCGTTTTGGGCGCCCGCCAGCGGTGTGTTACCCGGTTTACAGACTACACTAATTGTATTAAACGAGTAGCATTAATGGTTCACCAAGATATACGATAAAAAGAGTAGAGAGTAGAAAAGAAAATGCGGCGGTGTGGCCGGTCTCCTAATTGACGGAGATATAATTGACAAAAGCAGATATCTATCAAGAAAGCACGAACTTTCAAGTAATTAATGTAGTTTCAAAAAAAAGCCTGCCTTACAAAAGAACACATCTCTTCTTCTTTTCCTTCTTCTCTTTTGTCTTCAAAGAAGCTCTGGTGGCGGCTTCAAAAACTTCTCTAACACCTTGGCCGGTTCTGGCAGAACATTCCAAGTAGTCAAAAGCACCAATCTTTTGAGCTACGGATTGACCTTCAGCTGTGGAGACTGGCTGTTGTTGCTGTTGTCTTAATTGTTCAATGGTGTTAGGGTCACCTCTCAAATCAGACTTACATCCAACCAAGATAATTGGGACACCCTGACAGAAATGTAACACTTCCGAAATCCATTTTTCCAAGACATTGTCCAAGGAATCTGGGGAGTCCACGGAGAAACAGATCAAGATAACATTTGAGTCTGGGTAAGACAAAGGTCTTAATCTATCGTAATCTTCTTGGCCGGCAGTATCCCATAATGCTAACTCGACCTTTCTGCCATCGACTTCAACGTCAGCAACATAGTTTTCAAAAACGGTAGGAACATAAACTTCTGGGAAAGTACCCTTTGAAAACACAATCAACAAACATGTTTTACCACAGGCACCGTCACCGACAATGACTAACTTTCTACGGATTTCAGCAGGAGGAGGAACCATCTTTGACGTAATATGTGAAGGTAATAGGTATCCAAGATAAACACTAGATTAGTTAGTATGACTGATGGAAGGTTAACAAAACAAAATTGTCTGACAAAAATAAGTGGTGGGCACGAGCAACACAAAGCCACGACCGTATTTGGCGTATCAGTTGATGTCCGAACAACAAAGATCACTAAATTTTTTCCCAGTGCGGTTAGGAATGCAGGGGTTATAGTCACGGTAGGAGGGAAAAGGGTACCAAACGGGAAAGGGGATTCACCAAACTGTATCGCGACGCTCACACTAAGCCGAAGCCGAAGCCGGTTTGATATAGAGCCTCGTTAGCCCCTTCATATGTATGCTTCCAGATTTGATCCAGTGCTGTGAATCTCATACTCATTCTCGACAAAAAAAAAAAAAAATAAACAAAAAAAATTCCCTACAGTGGACAGCCGTGGACATACCCAAACTAGGAGTTGCGGGTGACGATCAGCAACTATAGGTGTAGATAAGTATAGATCGAGTTGAGATAGCTTGAGATTGTGTGAGATTTGTACCACAATTGATTGATTGACTTTGGGGGCTATTCGTTCGGCAAGATTATACTGGACGGTAGATCAAACTTTTGGAAGGGGCGAGAAGGGGCGCATTTAGCGGGAAATTCCATACTTTAGCAGGTGTGTAGAAGTGTGTCTTGGTTGGTGGTTGGATACAGCTATGGCCACCGCACATGGTCGATCTGGCAATTGGATCCAACTTCCTTAGTCACACGTGTAATGCATGGGCTTGCTTGGTGGTAAGTTGGACGACGTCTCCCGCGTAATCACCAATTTTCAATGTAGTTTGAACCATCTTGATCAATCTCGTTCGCAAAGCAGCACAGACCCAATTTTGTTTATTATGTTCAATGTTTATGTATACTTACAGAACTCCAAACTATCGTTATTGATAAAAAGAAGGAAGAAAACTGGCGGTTTTTTTTTTGTTCCCCTGTAGTGTGCGCAAGACGGATAGCGCAGCGAAGTGTAGTTTTGTAAGCGTGCGTTCAGAAACTCGCACTAAAGGTACCGACCCAAATTCCCACAGTGATCTCGCGAAACTGGCGATTATTTTTCACCTCCAGGATCCGAGCACACTGCCCCATAGCCTCATTTTCGTGCACTGACACATTCTATTTATAGGCGCATACCCAGTGTAGATTTAGTGGTCCCCTATCGTCATAACAATGCAACATACAATAGATCAGCCAGCTACCACTAATCAGATTCCACCTGTGTAGATCTACAAATGCTGCTGCACACGATAATAATATTCGAAAGGGGGCTAAGATTGCGCACGGCTCCCCGACTGCTCGTGCTCAAGTTGTCTTGTGACAACGCAAACTCATGCGGCACGTGTGCGCTATCTACAGGTTTGTGTTTTGCAGCATTTTTGTATTACTTCTACACCTCTTTTGCCTCCTCTTTCTGATTCTTTTCCTCCTTATCAGATTTGTTTTCCTCATTACCAGGCTCATTTTCCTCCTTGTCATCTTTTTTCTTGATCTTTCTAGGAGGCAACACTTCGTTGAATGCCTTTCCCCAGTCTTTGCCATGCTCGAACCATTTGCAACACAATTCATATACGTGTGAGGTTGCCAAGACATGGCGGCCGTTCATTTCTATATACTTGCCAATAGGCAACCTGGCGACCTTCAATCCTAGTTTTTTCGCTTTATTCAAACAGAGACTCTTGTGCCTATTCTTGTCCACTATTCCTCCAATGATATAGGTGTATCCCGACTCCAATTCCAGGATTTCTTCTTCGGTGTCTGCTGTCAAGTACACAAACTTTGATTTGTCTTCAGGAAGATACGCCCCCAACGAGTCAGACTCCACAAATTGAATATTTTGCCATTTCTTGTAGTGTTCAAGAGTGGTATCGAATCGTTTTTTCAAATTTTTGTTGAACGGGGTTATGGTGAGGCCCACGTCATAGTCGCTGTGTCTTCTAGTTGAGTATGCGCGGGTGATTTGGTTTGATAAGGAGACGATTTCTTTGCTGGTCATCAACTCATCGAACTCGCAATCCATTAAAATGTTGACTCCCGTGGAGATTTGCAGCTCAGGAATCTTTTTCTTGGGTGGTTCCTCGACTCCCTCGGCGGCGTTTTCTCTCTTTCTTTGAATGGCGGCTTTTTTCTTTTCTTTCTTGATTCTTTTGTATTCTTCTTTTCCCTCTTCGAACTTCTGCGCCTTGAGTTGTCGTTTCCATTCAGATTTGGACATGCCCTCGGGAATTTCCATCTTTTGTTTTTTGTTTCTTAACTCCTCAATCTCCTCGGCGCTGGGTGGGCCCCGCTTTGGGCGCCTTCCATTGACGGTCTGATCAGTCATCTTGCAGAATAATTTAGTCCGTGAATGATTTTTTACTTGATGTGTGGTCGTGTCTTGCCAGAATAATAGCTGCAAAATTACTTACTTCAAAAAACATCATAAACAGATTATAGAACTTGATGAAATGTTGCGGATAGTGGTATGATTAAACTACTTAATGAGAAGGGGAAAATTGGCACATTTAGGCTAATACAAAATATGCTTCAAAATAGGACGATCGAACTGTTGTTAAACCATTTGCTTTGACATTATAGTGAATGGAATAGTCGAATTAGTTTCAATCCATTCTGATTGTTTGACCTTTTATAATATGTAGCTATGATAGCTTATGATTGTGAGATAAAGAACGTTTTATCTCTACTTGATTTAACTACTTGAAAAAAAAGTGGTGGTGGTAGAGCTAACGAGAAATGGGTATTGCATTAGAATTTATTAGTGAGAGCCAAATTAGTTGGTGCTACTGTATTAGTGTAGGTGTAGGCGTTAGTGAATTCCTGTGTACTTGATGTAGGTGATCTCCTGTGTAGTGCTCTCTATATCTTATCCACTAATATCCACCTGTCATCTCTGTGCGTGGTCTTATCAACTACAACCCTACCATTACACCACACCTTCACACAGTTTCTATCATCGCCGGTGAAAACCCATTTGCCTAGCAAATCAGAGAGCTTTTTCCCTTTCTCTTCGTGTTCATGGGGAACTTGCCAGTCAAAGACATCGATGTTCGATCCCTGGCTTCGCAAGTCTATCAATTGAGCATCGAATTTCTTGCCAAGCTCAAAAGACCCAATACTTTCGGCAAGCCCGACCGCTCTTGCACCTCCCATGGTAGCCATGTAGACGGCGTCTGGAATCAGCAATTGGTCAAATGTGTCTTTAGATTTTATAGATACATGATGACTGGTCAATATGCAGTGTTTGATGATGCCCAAGATACTCGAATCAAACCCCCCACTCACGTCTGTTCCCAACGAAACATTGATGTGATCTTTATAGAGATACTTCTTGATAGGAGCTTCTCCCGACAGAATAAAGGTATTGGAGGTGGGACAATGGCTTATGGAACAGTTGTTTTGCTTGACCAACGCGCGCTCTTCGTCGGTCAAGTGTATGGCGTGGGCGAGAATGGTGGACTCGTTCAAGAGTTTGTGCTGGTGGTACACATCGGCATAATTTCGACACTCAGGAAACAATTCCTTGACCAACTCGATTTCTTTTTCGTTCTCACTGATGTGGGTTTGGATCGGCAAGTTGTTTGTACGGCTGAGCTCGCCCAAATACGTCAACATTTCGCGCGAGCACACAGGTGCGAACCGCGGAGTAATGATTGGTCTCACCAAAGTCTCACCTGGAGGGTTGATTTTGTCTAGATGCTCGATCACCAACTTCATTGACTCGACGTTTTTCTCAAACGACTCTTCGTACTCGGGACATGGTTCGTTGTGGTCCATACACACCTTACCTACAAACCCTCTCTGGCCATGTTCCAATAGCAAGTCACCAAATAGATTGGTCGAGTTGGGGTCGATGGTGGTAAAGTATGACGCACACGTAGTACCGTTTCCCAAGGTTTTCTTGATCACTTTGGTGTATATGTCTTTCGCGAACTCCACGGACGAGAATTGCATCTCAAGCGGAAAAGTGTAATCATTCAACCAGTCGAGCAACGGGCGTCCCAACCCGATTCCTGCATTCGGATACTGCGATGCATGGATATGCGTATCGACAAACCCTGGAATGACGAATTTGGTGAGGTCTTGGCTGAAATCAACAAACTCGATCGGGTGATCGGGTGAGACTTTGGATTTGAAGAACTGAAGTGGGGTTTGATCGGGGTGTGGTTGGTAGTTTTTGTGCACAAAATCAATTGATCCTGATGGGTTGACTCCTATAAGAGTGTTTGTGGAGATGTCAAGTTGTCCCAACTGGGGTGTATGTATGAATGTTCCATAGTATAAAGTGTATTGAGCCGTGGCCGTAGCCAAAGTAGTCGAGCTCATAAGAATGGAGTGTAACGCAGTAGATCTGAAACTAGGATAAATATCACGATAGAAGTGACTTGACGCTGTTTATATACATAGCGGCTGCTACCATCTATAGAAGATAAGTAGGGCTCGGAAGGGCCGCGGCACATCCCCCGGCTGGCGCTACCACGCGGCTTCTTGCGAAGCTGAATCCAAATGCACGCCTAATTGGGCACACTCAAGAAAGATACCGAGAGTGATGCGCGGACAACCCGAACCGTTGAAGCATTGGCTATTCTACTATTACACTTGGTATTGAATATTAAAGAACTTCATTGAAGACTTCATTTATTGAAATGGTATCCTAAGCAGCAAAGAGTCATTGCAAGGATTGCAAGAAAAGATTGAAAACGAAATAAACGGAATGATATATTTTAGGCACCTTGCTTATAACAAGACATTTTTAGCATGCTTACAACAATGCAACACCGGCAAAAGCAGCCATACCAACACCAACGGACACACCTAAGGCCTTACCGGCGGCATGAGATGAGACAGATGGGGCTACGGAAGAAGAGTGGGAGGAAGATGGAGCTGCGGAGGAAGTTTCGGAGGTGACGGTGGTTGGAGCTGCGGAGGAAGGTGCGGCGGTAGACGATGCAACTGGAGCTGCGGAGGAAGGTGCGGCGGTAGACGATGCAACTGGAGCTTCGGATGATTCGGCAGCCAAAGAAGTAGAAGCCTTGGAAGAGGCTGGGGCACTGGACGAAGCAGCACTAGAAGCTGGAGCACTAGAAGCTGGAGCACTAGAAGCTGGAGCACTAGAAGCTGGAGCACTGGAGGAAGCACTGGAAGCAGCACTGGAGGAAGCACTGGAGGAAGCACTGGAGACAGCACTTGAAGAAGCGGCGTTGGTGTGGCCGGAACAAGAGCTCTTGAAAGCGTCCTCGGCATTGCTAGACAAGTTGTTTGGACAGGCGCTTTCCAAACACGATTTGATGGCGTCGGCCTCGTTGGAACAAATACAGTCCAAGTCGTTCAAGCCGGAACAGCTGGACTTCTTGACGGTTTGGGCAACACAAGCCAACAAACATGCTGGGGTGGCAGCGACGACTTGGATGGATGCGACTAAGGCAGCGAGTGTGGAGATTTTGAAAGCGGCAACCATTTTGAACACTATTGGTGAAGAACAGTCAAAAAGAAGTGGTGAAGTTTGGTTGTAAAAAAAGGTGCTCGGGTCGAGGCACTGAAGATTTGCGGCGGCGCACGCAGTGTTGTATAAATAGAATGTAAACACCGACGCACGACATTTTTGCCCGATCGGGACGGTCTAGAATCAGCCAAAACGGAAAAAAAAGTAAAGTAGTACCAATTCGACCATTTCGCACCATCGGCTTCCATTTGTGTCGAGAAGAGTTAATCAGCCAAAAAGGCTCAGGTGGTTATTGCGTCGTTGACTGTGTAGCGGTGAAGTACATGTAGAAGTGAAGTCGAGTAGAGTGGAAGTCAAGGAAAAGTACTGGTGTCGCCCCTAAACCTTAACTCAGGTGCTTTCTCGTCATTTGGTCTAACCGAGAATATCTCTCAGTTCTAGAATATTTGGGGATAATTCTGGAAAAAGTGCGAAGAGTTCTTGACGAGTGAAGTGTTGGTTCTCTGGCTCTTCCGTGGGTTCTCTTTGGGTTCTTTGGTTCCTCTTTAGGGCTACAGGGCTCTTCTCTACGATTCTTCAGGATATACAAACTCACGTTCTCCTCTACATCGGACTCGCTCTTGGAGTACTTGGGTTACAGAAATTATGTATTCGCAGCCATTTTAGTGCCTAAAAATTGATAGTTATTTGTAGTTATTAGTTAGCAAGTACTCATAATCTTATTTGAGCAACCAAGTCCTTACTACGACAGATCAACCTCGCCTCGAACCGGTCGAGTCGTGCTTTGAGCACCGCAATAATGTCTACCTCCAAGTTCCCATTGATGGCTTTACGTAGTATATCATTACCGATTCCTGGATTGGTTTTGATGGGCATTTTGGGCGTCTGGTACACTCCAGGTGTAACTAGCAACAATTCCAGACGCGTGGTGTATCCCAAGTCGACCCCGTCGTTTGAGGCTTGTGCTTGGTAGAGCTCCACAATGAGCTCTGCATTGGATACAGGATTGAAGACCTTGAGTTCGGCCTCAGAACTAAGCACGTGTATAGTGCTCTCTACAATAAACGGGTTCGTTGCACTGGTTTCTGCAGTGGAAGGTATGGCAAACTTGACCGGGGGGATCTTGATCTGAGGGACGGTGATTTGCTCGAGCAACAGGTTCAAGGCACTAGAGCTAGCTCTAATACTAGCGACAGTAACTTCGAGCGGTTCCTGAGAGATAAGTGCACTGAGAAATTGCTCAAGACACAATTTTTCTTCCAAATCTTTGGCTGAAACTTCTACTGTCACCGACGAATTGAGTCGTTGGCGACGAGGAATATATATCTCCGACAACAAGGCTTTTCCCATTGCTGTTCCATTGTAGTCTATGGAAAACCTTATCGATTCACCTGGTAAATCGACTGTATAATTGGTAGGGTTGTAGATCTCGTAGTCACATAGAAACGTAATGCCGTTAATGGACGATTCCACATAGAGAATATCCTGAATAGTTACATCCATCTGATCAAAATTAAAACTGAGTGCCCTTAACACATCTTCTTTGTTGAGCGTAAGCAGATTCACTATTGATTGCTGATTCACAAATTGAGGTTTTCGTTTTCGTGGTATGGTCAAGTTTTTAAGAGACAACTCTGAGATCCGGGAATTGAAGAGACCCAGCTCAAAATGCACCTCTTGAAGATCAACATCCACGAATATGTCACTGAAAATGGAGTCCAAATCTTCGTTAATGGCTTTGTTCACCAACTTGCCAACACCCTCAGCATCCATTACAGAAATAGCCAAGTTGTTGAAGCTCAATTCAAGGCTCAAGGTATCATTTGACACAGTTACCTGCATTTGATTGTAAGACGGCGACAAGCCTTGAATTATATCGTCACCAGCACCGTTTTTGACTGCAAAATTCGACTTGAACTTGGGGATTTGAAATTTTGTACCGAGATCATACGGGAACGAAACGGTAATATTAGAGGATAAGATTGCGTTGAAAGAATCACCAGTTCCAGACTGAATTTCAACTTCTACTGAGTCAATTTCTAATGATTGCAAAATGGCATTTTGCCTAGGCAACTTGACTTCAAGTTCGTAATTCACACCTTTTAACACGTAATAAAACCAATCCGGAAGCTTTTCGTCTTGTTTTTCGGATCCTCTGAGTACTAAGTCGATAGGCTCGCCGTTCAAATAGTGCTGCAAGATCTGATTAAACGGGCTTTTGGTTGCATCCGGGCATTTTGTGGTTAGTCTTTCGTCGATTCCGTCAATCAAACCTTCTACTGGCACCAATAATCGAGTGTTACGATCCACATTAAATGACTTACTTTTCCAGTCACCCAATTTAACCAACTCCTTTTCACAATCATACACCAAAACGTCCCAATTGATGCCTTGAACCAGAAATTCAAATGGCAACTCATCTTGCTTTGATATAAGGGTGATTTCCGCTTGAACATGTATAGCTTCTCCAGCTGAAATCGTCTCGAATTTGGTGACCTTTATGTCAGGAACATAATCGTTTTTGTCCACTTTTACTGTTTCAAAGAAATTGATCTCGTTGCCACGTAAATGGAACAACAGAGAGTCAATATCAGAATCGACAACTACTTGAACATCAAGAGAAATATTGGATGTCTCGAGGTTTTGGATGTCGTGAGTAAGTTTTACAAAATCCTCTTCAAAAACGGAAACTTGGGTGATGAAATCCACATCAGAAAGACCTCTGTTCATCACACTAATAGTAAATGGAGGCGGATGAATGTCAGCCAAGTGAAGCGGAGCAATATCAAGATCAGAAGGTTTAGCATAGAGTCGAACTGGCTTTCGAGGACTAATAGTAAGACCTCCCACGATAAACCCTCCGACTTTGAGCGCGTTCCGGTAAAGGAAATTGCCTATTTTGTCGTATTCTACATATACTGTTGCAACCACATGGGAGTCTACGCCGTCCAGATTGATCTTAGACACAGAAATGCTCTGGATATCAAACTCCACAGACTCCCCAATCAACGAGTCAATATTGGAAAAGACAGAATACCCCCAAAAGCCCAACCCGACTAGCAAAATTATGATCAAATGGACGAGTTTGGGGTCTCGTGGGTCCAAGTATATTATGAAATCTTTGAGAGCACTGAACACTGACCACCATAAAGACGCAGGGGCGTCTACACTTTCGATCCTAGTCTGTTCAGATAAAGTTCTTTCTAGTAGAGGTTCTAGATCTTCAGCTATTTCTGACAAAATGGGGCTAGAAACACCAGGGGACTTGTTACCTTTTACCGAAGCTTTATTGGAAGCTTTTGGGGAGTTTTGCGAGGGGGAATCATGTTCTGCAGGTGTCTCACTAGTGTTACTTCCAGCGGTTTCTGGTTCATTTGAACTCTTATTGTGCTCAGTTGTTGTGGGGGATGTTGCAGTTCCAATGGGTTTGTTGTTGCCTGTATTATCTTCTACAAGTTCAGTTTGAGGTGCTTCAGGTGCGTAATCATTCGACGGTGCCATATCAACAGTCACATCCATAGGAGTAAGTACAGGATTAGCCGCCTCCTCGTCATGGCTCGCCAATTGAGGCTTATTGAGATCCGTCAGCGTTCTGGTAGAACCTTCGAGTGACGATCTAGACAGCTTCGGGGCCTTTTTGCTCTTTTCTTCACTAGACCGTCTTCTAAAACTGAGACTTCGCTTGGGCTTAGACCGTGCTGAATCTGAGTCCGAATCAGACCGTTCGGATCCTGACGAAGAGAGTTTGTTGATAGCTTTACGATAGATTTTAGACATCTGACATATCAATTATTGGTTGGTAAGACAAGTTGTTCGTGTTATCAACCAACACGTTTTAGAGGTAGTATAAACCAACAATGGTTGCCAGTTGCATCATCAAATATGCTTAGTGAGGGGCTAGGCACGTGACGATAACCCCCAAAAAAACCGCTAGAATACTGCGAACGAATGCTAGCGATACTGGTACATAACAACAATTAGTGGTGGCTTTGATCCATCTCTCGATCTCGGCGACAAAAGTGTTCTAAACAACTCTCTCTTCAATCTGCCTACATTCTCTATTCGCGCTCGTCAGCATCGCTAAACACTCTCTCGTCACCAACTGTCGCAAAACATTTTTTCGCCAGGTCACCAACATTTCTCGCTAAACACTCTTCCTCGCGGTAATTCTTATTTTCCTGCCTCGCTAACCCTCACCACGTCTCCGGGTAACCACCGACGCGTAGATAACATCTATTCACAAGGTATTGTACATACTTACTTACTGGCGGTTAGTTGAACTCACCTATGAAAAACGATTACTACGATCTCGACGATATACTATCGGACGGCGAAAAGGTGCCGTGCCGGTTCAACATGACCGTGCCTGGACTAGGCTACCTCGAGGGCAATCCCGGAAAACCTATATCGAAAGACACCAACATCGAGTTGCCACTTTGGTTGGCCGAAGTGTTGGCAATGTGCCCGATCCTGGAAGACTCGCAGGAATCGTTCATCGACTTGTCGGAACCCGAGTTCTTCAACCCCAAGGTGCTCAATGCCATCAAAACAAGCCCCATCTCGGTGGACTTACGTAAGCTCTTACGTAACTACTATAGGCTTGTGGAGAAGTGGAGCGGGTTCTTCAGCGAGCCCGTCCTCGTCGATATCGTCATGACCATGCTCAAGGAGCGCGCGTTTGAGATCAACAACTTTGCTGGCAATACCACCAAGCATGTGAATACCGATTTCATGTACACGTTGGACGAGTTTGAGCAACGGCTCTTTAGGCTCACCTCAGACAGTAACAAGCAAATGAGAAATTGGTTACGAGAAAATTAACTGGTACATATATTACATCGCGAATAGATAGACTATCTTGCAGTCTAACTACTGCTTGTGCTCTTTTTGAAATAGAATGTCTAATCTGCTTGCAGTCAGTTTTCGTCCTTTTTGCCATTGTCTTCATTTTCTTTCTTTTCTTCTTCTCCAAAGATATCTTCATCGTCTTCGCTGTTTACAAACTCCTTCGATAAATGATTTTTTGACTTCTTGGTTGCTCTGACAGCTTCATCGTCGCTGCCATCATCCACCGCTGCCTTCTTTCTCTTTCCTTTAAGAACCACTTCTTCTTCACTTACATTGCCGTTGTCGTCTCCAGAAAATTCTTCTTCCTTCTCCGGCTCTTCTGGCTCCTCCTCTTCCTCTTCGTCACTATCCACAATAGCCTTTTTCTTACTCTTCTTCTTACTCTTTTTCTCTCCCTTCATCTTTTTGGGTTTTTCTGACTCTTCATTGAACAAATGATCATCGTTGTCATCGTCATCAACAACTACATTCATTCTGGCCTCTTCGGCCCATTGCTGGGCTTGTTCCTGCAATATTTCTCTTTCCTTGGCAAGCTCTGCTTCCTTTAATCGTTGTGCTTCTTCAGCTTCTTCCCTTTCCTTCTGCTTAGCCGTCTCTTCTTCATGCCTGATTCGTTGGGCATCTTCTAATTTCTGGGCTATCTCTACATTATGCTCAACTGTTTCTTCAAGAACGGTATTGAGTCGGCTTAAAAGAGTAGAAGTACCCAAGTTTGCTCTGGCTTTCAACTCGCTGGCTGGATATGGCGGATGAGTTTCTTCTTCTGAAGAAAGCTGTAACAAGATCTCAATACCCTTTTCAAGCTGACTAATCCCCTTTTTAATATCGTCAATGACACGAAGTCCTACAGGGATCTTGGTGATGAATTCGGCCAATTGGAACTGGACATATGCCAAGTTGAACTTGAGAGAAGATTGAGATCCAGTGGCATATTCCAAGGCCTTTTCGGCGTGGTCTAACGATTTGTGATAGTAAGCAAGGTTCTTCTCGGTATTTGCTCTTAGAAACCACGCTTTCCCAAGATAAGAGTGGATTTTGGAGTCTTTTTCGTCGGTAAATCGGGTCAATGCAAGGTCGTAACTCTCAATAGCCTTACCATACTGCTTCAAATCCATTAAAACATGGCCCAAGTTCAAGTAAACGGAAATATCGTTGAGAGAATCTCTGATTTTTCTTAAAATGTCCAATCCTTTCGAAGGTTCTTTGTTCTCAATGTATGCAATAGCCAAGCCTTGAGCAGCATAGACGTCTTTAGGATCGATACTAAGTACTTTGGTGAAGAGTTCAATGGCCCGAATGTAATATTTCTTTCTCTTTTCTTCATTTGCAGCCAGACTAGCACCGGTTCCGGTAGTCTTGAGGTCTCTAGCCATAATACAGTAGATATTTGCCAACGAAATTAAGGCATAGCAGTCGTGAGAGTCGTATTCTACCAAGGTGTCTTTCTGTAAGTTGGTATCGGCATCAGGTTTAAGACCTAATTTCTTGCCAAAGTTCTTGATGAACCAACCGTAGAACGATCTCACTTCCAAATCTGACGAGTTTAGTGCCAATAACGCTTCGATTTCTTCCTTTATTTCTTTCTTGGTGAGTTTCTGAGTACTTGAAATCGAGTCTAGGAATAGGATTCTGAGCTTTGCAGAAAAGTAGTTAGGACACTCTTTAAGTAAGGTTTCGTAGATCTCTATCGAGCTCAGTTCATTGGAAATTTCTTTGGATCTGGCCAAATTAAACGTAAGCGACACTTTAAGATCTTTATTCAATTGGTCGTCAGATTCGTTGGCTTTGGCGAGAGCCGTTTCAAAGTTTTCAGCAGCTTCATCGAAGTTTTGCTTCATGAAATTGAAAACTCCAATATTGTTAAAAATTTCAAGAGGAACTTGCTGGCCGATTTGTCTTCTACTTTCGATGGCTTTGTTTAAGAACGTTAATGACTGGTTAACATCCCTGGACTCGTACAACTTACTTAATACCAAATAAGCATCTAAGTCCACGGGTTCTTTGGCAGTTACGAGATCCTCTCCGTCAAGAGAGTTGGAGTTATTGTTGGACAATTTGATGTATCTTTCCAAGATTTCAATGGCCTGCTCCTGTTTTCTTCTGCTCTTTTGCTGCGAATAAAGCATCCCCAAGCAATAATTCACTTCAAGGCATTTACTCTTACTCTTAAGAATCGATTCAAAGGTAATTAAAGACTCTTCAATAGAGCCTCTATTCTGCTGCGACAACCCAAGACCGAGTTTTGCCGGTAAATTGGCATCGTTCAACTTGATAGATTCCTGGAAGTACTTGGAAGATTGAGTGAAATTCAGTCTGTGGAGCTCCACTCTTCCTAACCACAAAGCACATTGGGATAAGACATTGGATCGGAATTTGGAGAGTTTAGTAAAGTTATTAAATCTAATCACCTCTGAAGAGTCTAGCTCTCTTCCCGTGATGGTGTGGACGATTTTATGTACAAGTTTCTCTACTATTTCATATTTCTCCTTGGTGTAGTAGAACGACGCCAAACCAAGCAATATCACCGAATCGTTTGGGTTCTCACGGTACAAGTTGGCCACCTCGTCAATACAAGACTTATAATTTTCCAAAAACTCGTCGTCGCTCAAAGAGTTTTTGAACGTCGAGTTGAATTTGGCCAAAAGAAGCAAGATTTTCACTTTGATATTTGTTGGATCGATGTCCAAAGCTCTATTCCAGGATTCCAAGGCCATAGCATAATCTTTAAGGCCCCAAAAGCATAAACCGATTCCAATACGAGGGTCTGGTTTCATTAATGGGTTCAATACAAGTACTTGTTGGTACAATTTCAAGGCGTTAGAATAGTGTTTCAGTTTACGCAACACGATTTGGGCCTTGCCCAACAAAGCAAAGCAGTTATTGGGATCAATACGCAAGAGTTTGTCGAAAATATCCAAAGCTTTGTCTTGCCTGTCTTTGAAAAGAAACAATATGGCTTGGGATAGAATATTGGAGGTGTTGTTGGACGATTCGATTTGGGACAAACGGGAGATTTCGGCACTGGCTTTGTTCAAGTAGTTTTCCTTGTCAATTCCAGCCGATATGAATTTGAAGTAGAGCCACACCAAGTATGACTGGAACGAGATCTTGTCGTCTTGGGTAAATTGGGCAAGTGAAAGGGCGTGATTAATGATGCTGAGTGCCTCGTTTAGCTTGCCGAGGTTGGTGTACGCGGTGGCTATGCTTATCCAGTATTTTTTGGCGCAATTTTCGCCCTCCAAAAACGATATGAGCTCGTTGGGGTCGTCGGGCAATTCATCGCTGAGATTGATACTGACGATCTGGCCGTTGTTGAGCGGCACGTCCAAGTTGCCGATAGACTCTTTGGCCTGTTCGCCTAGGTAGAAGGAGATATCAATAGCAGGCTCAGACATCTGTACTCGACTGCTTCGACCTGGGTGTTGATGAATGTTTGACGTTGAGTTTTTCAGTTTTCAGTGGGAAGTTTATGGTGCGCGCACGCCGACCTTCTATGGCTGCGAAAATCAACCACACCAGAGAAGACAGTAGAGAATAATAGTAAAGAGAAAGAGTAAGGAGGAAGAGCAATATTTCGATCAATAACTTTAATCAGTTTCAATTCACATAGTCCAATCGTTTTACAAACTCGGTGAGATCTTCTACTAAGAATATGATGGCTCTATCATTTCGACATGGTATTCCCTCCATGAGTTTTGACTTCCTGTTGTAATCAGCCTTGTTCAAGATGAAAATTGATTCTCAATTTATAAAACTTATGGGGCCATGTATTCGTCGTCATTGGTCGTGGACAGATTGTGCCCTTCGTTGATGATAGCGGTCTGTCCTGCTTACTGTGTCTTTATTCCTGAATCACAGTCAGGTTATCGAGTTTAGCATTGTTGAGATATTCGTTTAGCGTTGGTAAACGACTTCTAAATTAGTTGAATCTGTAAGCTCCATGTTAACTTGTTATGAAAGCCAGAGCAGGCACAAAAATATGGTGATTATATTTCCTCCCAAAAGGTAACAAAAGGCAAAGCAACTAATATGGATGCAAATGAAATCTGATCTAGTTCGCTGGTATGCAATCATTCGAAAGTTCGTGTTTCTATACGAGTTTTGTTGATAATTATTATATATACACACCAAGAGAAAGTGTATACACCCAGTTATTGAAAGACTATTCCAGTAATAGTCTCAATATTCTAGCCTTATATTATTTCTATTTACAGGGTTGTGAAATTGCTACAGCAGCTCGTCTCTATCTTCTCCTCGAGCCTCAACTCCTTTTCTTTGGGTATATCCTGAAGGACCGAGAAAAGACGCGAGTCGATATGTGAATTGAAAAAGTCGTCGAGCTTGTACCCATTTATTATTCCATGGGACTCGCAGTTGGTACAGTCACACGAATCGGCAGCACAAGTGCATGTGCCGGAATTGGGAGAGTCTGTTTCGGTAGAAGATGAACCGTTTATATCATTTTGTTCGGCAACCATATCAGTAAAAAAGGTGGTTGCGTCGAACTGCTCGAGCTTCAGTTCAACAGGTTCCAGGTATGGAGCCGATTGAGATACAAGCTGGATTTGGGGTGGTTTGGGAGGATAGGCTGGAACAGAATTGAAAACTAGGTTGGACTCGACACTGCCCACGTCGTTATCCATGGAAAAGAAGTTGGGGATGAGTTTGGAAATGTCGTTCATGGATGAGTTTCCGTGAATGACACAGCCGTCACATGGACAGTCGTCGTCGCAAGCACAAGAACCTGGAATCGAGCACGACGGCACCGAAACTACGTTGAAAATCTTGGACTGGACCGGCTCAGTTGATGGTTTGGGCTTGACTTTGGAGAGCTCGGGCCCGGTTGCCTCCAGTGCTTTTTGGGGTACTTGATTTGTACTCTTTCTTTCCTGTAGGTGTTTGGACAAGTATTGTTTCAATATGCTCGATTTGTTGAAGGTCTTCCTACTCTTGTTGGAGCAACAACCGCACGATCTCGTCACTTTTTTGGTGACACCGTTGGTAGTACAACATGTGGATGTGTTGATAAAGCTGTCACTGTGTATTACGGGCGGCGGAGGCCTCGAATTAGGGTTGGTGCTATCGAGTTTATCGTCGTACGGCCCCACGATCTGGCCACTAATCAAGTCGATCACCTGTTTTGGCGATGCTTTCAAGATAACAACCGGTCCTCTTTTGCATTTTGAGCGAGGGGATCCATTTGTTTCGTTCTTCTCTGTGGTTTCACTAGCAATTTCCTCTGCAAACACCGCAATACGGTGGTTTGGGTTGCCATTGGCGTGCACGTTGGGGCGGCCCTTGGAACGAACCTGGAGCAACGGGCGGGTATGGTGTTGGCACAGCGAAGACCGGTGGCCCCGGATACACTCCATGCAAGAGTATTTGATGTCGTCTATCAAGATCATACTATATGGAGCTTGGGCATCACCGTTTGGATAGAATCGTAGATTTATTAGATCGAAACGATGAGCATTTTTAGTGCCAATTTGGGGAAGTGGGTGCGCGAAGATCGAATTTTAGTAGTGCCGTTCGAGGGAAGTTGTGGTGTGGGTTGGGTGGAGTGGTGATTGAAGCGAGTGGTGTATATTGTAATGGTGGTGTTACGGTGGTGTTACGGTGGTGTTATGGTGGTGTATATGTGTTATGGTGGTGTAGGTGTATCACTGTGGACTGAGTAAGTTAGCGAGCACTCGCGGTGTGAAATAGCGAGACAATTATGGAGTGAAATAGCGAGACTAATTATGAGGGTTGGGGAGTGCAAAATATCGAGTAGGTATGTGTGGCACTTGTGTTTAGTGTACGCCGGATCGTTGGTGGGTCTTTGTTGAGTGAACACTGTAGTCTGTAAGTCAAGGTTGTTATGTGGTGACAGAACAGCGAGGATTTAAGCTTTTGTGCGTGCGTTAGCGAGGAGCGACAATCGTAAGGTGAGGTCGTGGGAAGCAGGATGGCTGCGAACTTACCATGCTCGAGGACCGTCACCTACGTGCTAGCACCGGAACACTTGTTTACCTCGGAAAATTAACTTCTCGCAATATTTATTTCAGGCCCCTTTGGGCCCTGGGTAATGTGGAGCATGACTCGAAATACACCACTGCTAATGTCCACCACTTGCCCCACCACTTGCCCCACCACTTGTTTTTGATCGCATCACTGGGGACGTCATGCACAAATGTGTCAAACTTATGACGCACCGCACTTGACACAATTTTGCAGTCAAACAATCGGGACCAATTGGTTCTAGATTGGATTCGATGGAACAAGCCTCTCAAATGCCTTGGCCGTGGCTTTGGGAGATCAGAGCCACAGACTATTTGTCACTATTTTACCTCGGAAGGGGGTATATTTTTAACGATAATATATATATTTAGTATTCAAGTATATTTCACCACGAACTCGCAAGTATTTGTTCTGCACCAATATGAGTTTCATTTCTATAGCTAGCTACGTGCTAGTATTAATGACAGCTTCCGCTTTGTCTATTCCAGACATCGCTGATCAGTCTAAAGGAATCTTCCAACTCCCATTTAGAAGAGTCAAGACTGGCTCAAAGAGCCTCGTTAGTAGAGGAGACGTTGGTGTGCCCATCACTAATCTGCAAGAGACCTACTACCTTGCCGACATCGCTGTCGGCAGTCAACAGCTGGTTGTCTCGGTGGTGATCGACACCGGAAGTGCTGACTTGCTTCTAGACAGCAGGTTGTATGATCCTGCCGACTCGTCGACCTCCAAAGATCTACATGTAAAAGGTGAAGACTGGGGCAATACCTTCGAGTTGTACACTGATACCGTTGGAGTAGGTGGGTTCACAGTTCCAAACGTTGAGTTTGGAGTCTCTAACAGTTCTATGTCTGTTTTTGGAATTGGCCCGGTTTCAGCTGAAGCAGCCCCAAGCTACAAAAACTTCCCCTGGGCTTTGGTGGAAAACGGTCTTATCAGTAAGCCCGCCTTTTCCCTTTATTTGCAGAACGAAGAAGAAACCCAAGCCAACCAAGAGCAGAGTATAACCAATGGTGTGGTTCTCTTCGGAGGTATAGACCATGCTAAATACGTGGGAGACTTGGTGTCGTACCCTATTGACAGTTGGGCGGCTTCCATTCACTTGAAATCAATCAACTATGTTGACGGAACTTCGTATACAATTAATCGTTCTGCTGCGATAGACAGTGGATCCACCGCTGCTATATTGCCAACGGCAGTTGTGGCAAAGATTGATGCTGCCTTCGGGCCATACGACGCCAATGGTTATATCATCGAATACGACGACGCATGGGCAACTACCTGTTTTGAATTCGAGTTCGACTCCAGTACCATCCAAGTTCCTTACACCAACTTTTTGCAGCAGAGCAACGGTAAATGGGCTCCTATCTTCTTGCTTGGGCTGGACACCGAAGAAATCATATTGGGAGATATCATTTTGAGGAGCATCTACTCTGTCTTTGATTACGAAACAAACACCATTCTGATTGCCCAGGCTACAACGAATGCTTACAACACCACCAATATCACCCTTATCACTTGAAATAATTCGGTGTGTGCAATCTAATTGGCTACGGTAACACCCTACAGCTCTCTATACACCTGCTTGTGTGGGAAGACTTGAGCTCGTCCAGCATTTTTCAGACTGGCTGTACTATTCTCTATATCTTACACTTGTCGTGACATTCCGGATGCCCGACTATGGTAGCATCTGTAGTGGAATGGAATTATCAAGATCAATAAATAGAATTGGCTATTATGCCTTGATACTTACTGGTGATTATTGAAATATCCTAGGCTTTTCATTTGGTATTGCACATTCACGATTAGGTCTAGCTTCTTCCAAACAAATAGTGTTGTTCTCTATATTGGTCCTAGCTCTAGTTGCGACTATTCCTCGGACTATAGCAACGCCTATTTGCAGTCATACATCACAGACGTACGTGGTGTGACTGTTGCAGCAATGAGCTTTTTGCAAAATTTCGCGCATTTTCTACAATTTTAGCTCAGATGGCAGTGGAAGAAGTCAAGTGTAAGTCCAGTCATTGACGTGGTAAGGTGGTGCAATTGCACCTGTGGTGTAGCTACCGCCTGTGTCCTTCTAGCGAGGTGTCCTTCTAGCGAGATGTACTTGTAGTGATTCGTGCGCACCACGGGTTTCTGTTCTTTGGTGTTTTTGTGAGTGGTGATTTTCAAGACTTCATTCGTGAATTCTTCGTTTTCTCGCATCTCATCACCAATGCCAGCCAAGAACTTGGACGACATCGTCCAAACCGACGCCATAGCCGACTCCCAGATCAACTACAACGATGCCATAGACTACTGGAGCTCAGTTCCAGCATCGGTGGACGGGGTTCTCGGGGGTTTTGGCGAACAGACTGCCGTGCCCAAAGCAGACATCGTGGGATCACTGACGTTCATGCGTAAGCTCCAAAGCAGAATGGTGTGTCCGCCCGAACACTCCAAGCTCACCATTGACATGGGAGCCGGAATCGGCAGAATCACCAGAGACTTTTTGTGGAAAATCAGCGATCGTTGCGATTTGCTCGAGCCCGTCCAGCCGTTTGTCCACCAAATGTCCCAAGAATTGGCACAGGTGGCTGCCAAGGGCAAGTTGGGCGATATCTACGACATAGGGATGCAAGACTGGAGCGCTGGATCCAAAAAGTACTGGTTGATATGGTGCCAATGGTGTGTAGGCCAGTTGCCTGACAACGAGCTCGTGAACTTCTGGATCAGATGCAGAGAAGCCTTGATTGAAAATGGAATTGGAACCATGATAGTCAAAGAAAACATTGCGCCGGACGAGGATATTTTTGATCCCACCGACAGCTCTGTGACCCGTACCGATGCTAAGTTCAGACAGCTTTTTATTGCAGCCGGATTCAAGCTTATTGCCAGTGATGTTCAGAAGGGGCTTCCAAAAGAGTTGTTTCCCGTCAGGATGTACTGTTTGAAAGCTAACCAGTAGAATTGTGGGTATTATCTACTAGTGTTTTCAAGGCCCAAGAAGTTTACTATGTACTGTTTTATTGTTAGAATTAATAGATCTATTATGATACATATATATAATGAATGCTAAACCACTCTGGTTTTACTAGGCTCGAAGGGAAGAGCCAATGCGATGACGCCAATCACACCCACAAACGCTCCGCAGATCCAGATAGGAACAGACGACGATGTGTTACTGTACCACGCGATGATTGGAACCATTGCAGTGGCCACTCTGGTACAGACTAGACAGAGACAGTTGCCCGTTGCTCTTGCTGCCGAGGGCATCACTTCGGGAGTGTAGGCATAGATCACTCCGTAGTAGATATACAAGGTGACGTAGACACACGACGACAACGCCACGTTCTGGGTCCGGGTTTTGATCTGGGTATATCCGAATAGGAAAGCCATGGTGGTGATGCCTCCAATAAACAACACCCCTCTTCTACCCAAGCGAGGACAGAAGTACAACAAGGCTCCAGCAATGATGGGACCACCTGTGGAAGCAGCGTTGCTGATCAAGTTATCACGGTAAACCCCACCTACAGTATCCGCACTGATGTTGGCACCTCTGGTGGCCAAGTAAACAGGCAAGAACGACGAGTAGAGAGGATACGAGATCCCCAAAAAGAGCCATGAAATAAACAAAAGTAGCGTCGAGCGGGCGGACTTCTTGTTGGCAAACAAGATCTTGATGTGCAGAAACGCCAACTGAACCGTACCCTTGATATTGAGTCTTTTACGGTAGTCTTCGTTGGACACAATGGTGCCGCAAGCTTCCAAGTCTGCCAATGTCAACGAGCACAGCCTGTTGTACTTTGTGGCAATTTCGTGCAAGATTTCAACGGCTTCTGCGTCACGGTTGTTGGCGACCAAGAACTTTGGGGTTTCACGAAGACGGACTACGGTCAATCTCAAGATGGCGAGCGCCAACACAATGCATCCGTTGGTATAGTAGACGTATCTCCAACCCTTGTTCTTGTGAGAAGGACAGTCGTCGTAGCCAGAACACGAGTTGTTAGGCAAGAAAGCGTACGCCAAAGCGACCGAAACCGTCTGGCCAATACCCCAGAAAAACGCAAAGAAAGTGAGCAACCACTGATCTTTATGCGGCAAGAACTCCAAAAACACACACGTATCCAACACAAGATTGCCCCCCGCAGCAAAGGCTAGCAACAACACAAACAAACAGTACGTAGCAAAGGTGCCCATGGCACCGGTGAGAATGGTGAAAACCGCGGACAAGAGGAGCGAGAGGTTGAACGCCAACTTTCTTCCAATCAAATCCGCAGAGAACCCCCAGAAAAGCGCCCCCAAGATCATGCCTCCAGCGTATGCTTCGTTGGACACAGCAAATTTGTAGCCGAACTGGTAGTTGACAAAGGTTCTCACATTGCTTTCCAAGAACGTGAGCTGCGTGTCTGTAGCGTAGCCCATACCGTTGAGAAAGAAAAGCTTGAGGTGGTACCATGTGAATCCAATTTCGTCGATGGCATCGTTGATCAACTTCATCTTTTCCCTCAAGATGAAATCGCTCCCGTCCAACTCGACCATGTCTTCGTCGGTGGACTCTTCGAGCGACGACTTGTGGTACACGGCCACATCTTTGTCTGATATCACATCCTTGACAGGACTCTCAGTCGAGATCTTCTCGGCATTCGGCTGTTTGCCAAACTTTTTGAACATTTTGCGGTAAAAAAAAATTAGTGGGGTTCTCAGTTTATATAGCTGATATGCGAAGAGTAGAAGGAAAAGAGAATAGGACCGGAGTGCAATCGAATACTGGACAGAGTAGACACGAGATGTAGAGACTGTAGAGATAGACTAGTGTTGACATGTAGGTTGATGCTTGGAAGGTGAGTGGTAGCGACTGCGAAGCACATCTTAGAGAAACTGGACGAAGTATGAGAGAAAGTACACATAGAAACTACTTAAGTGTAGAAAAGAGTCGCGAGGAAAAGTTATGAGGGACAATATTTGTGAATGCATTTTCTGTATTTCACTGAATACATCTATCAATTATGCGCTTGAATTACAGCGAGCCGGGTCAATTCTGAAATGTCGCCCCGCATGACTTCTGCGGACGAAGTTTGTGGGGGGCACGTGCTCAGCTGCAAGGTGTTAATGGCTAACGGTATCAATAGTGCTAATGTTCAACGGTTTATTGGCGGCTCGGGGTGTGGTCCACGGCCGCTTAAGCCTCGTCGAATCTTGTCGTATCGGTTCTATGTTGTCGTGTGGCTACCCCACGGGCACTAGTCTGCCAAGAATTATCACATGCACTGCAGAGAGCTGTCGCGAGTGGTTACGAGATGCCGCGAGTGTTGTGATCGCCCGGCGGTGCTCAACCAATGTTGGGATACGAGATGTTATTACTTCTCTCGTATGTGTTGAGTGGTCTACAGTTTATGTGTTTTTCGTATTTGATGTATTTTTCACTCGGCACCTCATATGCTTCTACCATGGCTGGGCTGGGGTGGGTTCTCTACTCATAGTCATCGATGTACTTTTCTCTCATCGACATCACGGTACCAAAGAACGATTGGTCGTTTGCGGTGTCGCCGGTTTCTAGTCTCAACACAATATCGTCCGAGTCCCAGCCCTTTTCCTCGTAGGTTTCAATGGCCTCATTGATCTTGACCAACTTCTCATAGTAGCTTTTGTTCTTCTCAATCAACGCTTCGGTCAATTGGGGGATTTTGGAATTTTGCAACAAGAACTCTCCTCCTGTTTCTTTGAAAATATTGATGATAAATGAAATTAGCGCAAGCAAGCTCTTGATATGTTTGCTGTATTTGTTTGACAACTCAGTCAAGTTGACGGGATCGTCACAGAGTGACTTGGTGGACGATCTAAGGTGGTACTTGATGGGGTTTTTCTCTATGTTGTGACAAAGCTCGTAGAGCCAATTCAAGTCGTATACATCGCGAGTGCTCTCCGCCGCAGACTCCACTTGTTCGAATGTGGCGGCCGAAGGCGGAGCACTCTGCTCTTCTCCTGGCTTGGGATACGGAATCAACTTCGAGTACTTCCAGTCGCCCAAAATATCAATGGATTTACGGATCAACGAGTACTTTGACGTCCCGCTGGGGTATCTGTCATATACACTGAGCTTCAATTCTGCCACCGGATCAGGAAACTTGGAAAAGTTCTCTACCAACTCACGCGACACCTTCACATCCGGCACCTCCAACTTATACAAAATGCCCTTTATGTTTCCCCAGTGCACAAAACTCTTGAGGGCCACCAACACATCAGGCGATACCAAGGCCTCGGGGCCAAAGTACTCGTTGATAAAATGCTTCATATAATAACCTTCCAACTTGGTTCCGATATGGTGGTCGGTATGAAGAAAGTTGAGTTTGGAGCAGATCATCAAGTTTAGACCCATCTGGATATGGCGGTCTTCGATCTTGTGTTCTACAAATGCATATTCCAACGCCATGTCTTTGACAGGAAGCGGATTGTACTTGGAATTCTTGTAGTGGATCACCGACGAGTTCTCTTCCTCGTACCAGCGGTTCTGTTCCAATTGTTGCGCGACTCCAATTATGGAAAGACAAAAGTCGGGAAATTTGGTCAAAATCTCGCCTCCATTGATGTTACATAAAATGAAGTACGATGAAATTATCGACAAGTTGAGCTCAAGGTTTTCGGGATAGATGATCAAGTGCTTGTCTTCCTCTCTGATTCTCTGGAAGGTGTTGTTGACAAACCGGTATTTTCTTCCTTTCTTGTTGTATTCGACCTTATTGAGGTCGTCAATCGACGATAGGATCAAGTCCAGCACCGATACGAGCGCTTCCGATACAGATACCATGGTTGGTTGGAGTATTGATCTGACGGACGTGTTTTCTCATGAGTGGACGTACTGCACACAAACCAAGGTACTGCATACAACCACATCAGGTTTGTGTCACTGTTTGGTCCTGTAGACGAAAACTGGAGGACAACTTGAAACGAAACTAACCAGTTGGTGTTCAGATGTACTTCGCGGTGATAAATTACTGACATAGGCTAGTAATTTTTGATACTCAGGTAACACCCTGGCACTCACCCAGAAACAAAAAGCGGGAACAATGTAGACCATTACGAACCCGCTAATAAAAGACTGCAGCTCGAACAATTACTATCTTTGACATTGATTTGCAATTGGCACTGCCTGGTCACTTTATCCATTTACGCTTATCTCTAAAAAATAAGATCGCCTTCCAATTTAAATAGAGGGGTGCGCACGACCGCAGGCGTCCTATCTATTTCCGCCCTACGGTGTAACTGTCCTGGGCTTGCTTTACACGCACTCCACAGAATAAAGTTGACACCGCAGAAGATGAAACCAAGCCGTGTGTTCAATATGACTGTTGATTTCAATTTATAAAACCTAAAATGCCAACAATTCGGAGTTGTCGATTACGAGCTATATTATGACAGGTAAACAATAAAACGCCCAACACATGATCTGAGGAATTATTTTTCTCAGATGCATGTGCAGACCTGTATATGCCGGGGTCGTAGGGGTCCCACTTCAAACCGATATTAGATTGTTGGCACTATGCAACGTCTTTGTATTACCATGTGGATTTGTGGAGGATAAAACTGTGCCATGATATTCGTCAATAACCCTCCAAATACACTTTTCCAAATACACTTTTCCAAATACACTTTTCAAGCTTGGCGTTATTGTGTGCGGTGCCGTTGCCCACGACACTTTAAAGTAGATGCATGCGATAATTCTTGGACATTTCATTTGCCCCTGATTCCGCTCCATCACATACGATGTCTGCGGGTGCCCGTTTTTTCTGCCTTACGTCAGCCGGCGAAAAACATGGTTCTGACTCAAACAGTCGGCGAGACGTGACAATTGTTTTTCATTTTAGCCAGATACCATTGGGCCACGAAAAAATAAATCCAGTTATCATCTGGGAATGGAGTGTCACTCAAAATGCCCGACACAACGGGGTGTATTTCTCCAGTATTTCTATACATCTGATTTATAAGTTATAGCTTCAGTATATTAAGTATTGATGTACATGGGAAGCGTTTCTGAAAGGTTACATATTTGATTTTCATTGTCATGGGGAAAGCCTTTTCGAATTTTCGTAAATGCGTTTAGCCTAGTCAAATAATCATACTTTACATGCATGCCGCCTGTGTGCAGTGCAGGTGCAATGATTTTTTTGATGCGGTGGGTGGCGGGTTGGACACGAGTCTTTCTTACCGGGATTGACATTTTCTTCCAAGACGTCAAAGCAATGTAATCACAACAATTTAATCGATGCATGGATAACCATAATCAGAAAATATCCACTTTGGGCAAAGAGGCTTATGGGTAATAGTCATCGATTATCTCGTGCTGCAGTAATTTTTCGATACGCAGCCAGCTAAAGCTGCGTGTCTTTAGTTTCACTAAGCCTCCGACGGCACTAGTTGCCAACTATCTACTGGAACCGCTGTCTTGTCTTTTAGTCCTCGCTAGCCGCTTAGTAATATTTTTGACAAGCATTTTATTTTTAATGCCCCATGTTCCTGATTTAGGGCTTGCGGCCAAGAAAAAAAATTCTCTAGACACTTAACTCCACCTCCGACGTACATGAAAATTCCGTTATTATGTATGGATTCAGGATACCTGTCTGGATTGAGTATATTATTCAAGTTTCAGAAGTTGAAATGCTTAGCCTACTATCATCGAAGAATTGTGTCCAAGAAGTTTCGCCCTTCCAGTTTGGCGTGTATGGTGTATTGACAGGTTCTCCGTCACATCGTTGCGTTCAATGTCTATCTCTACAAAAGCAAGCCTAACACTTATAGGGAATCATTCTGCTCACCCACCCCAGAACTCGCTCGTGTCATCGTCTGGTGTCAAGACTGATAGTAATTGCACCTTATCTCTATACAAGGGTCGTGCTGCTTCATATCTCGATTGTTTCCATTGCTTTTTCGCACACTTCAAACAGTTGCCCCAGGTTTTTTTACATGTTACATTTACGAATCTTGGCCGAGCAGATTGTGTGGCAGTGAAAATATTATTGATCTAGAATATTCAGTTCAAGCAAATTATCTGATTGCATTTGCCGGAAGCATCCTTGTATCATAGCTTTCTTGAGATCAATTATAAGGTTCACACGTAGTATCAGTAGCACAATTGCTTCGTCTGGTCACAACAATCGAGGCGGGGTTATTCAACTGTCATAACATTAGGTAGTGACGGCGATTTCCGCTGTTCGACAATCTCCCTGCATGTACCACCTCTATCATTATTCTGTCTTTTCCGCTCTCAATTTATCGCACTGAAAATGTGCCCTGACCAGAGTAAAATATTATTAACTGGCACGTTCTCGGGCTCATAAACTTTTTTTAACGTCACTATTTCTTAGCACTCACAATACGAGTTCTGAGAAAGTGACACATAGCCCAAAAGGAGACCAATTTTAGTTTGGCGTTAACAGCAGTAAATGAACCCCATGCCATTTTCGTATGGGGCTAACTACAGTATGACTAATTGTGCTTATGCGTTGTATTAAATATCCCATAGATATATCCAGACCACCCAAAAATAAAATAATAATACCAAGAATTGAAAATTATAAAGAAACTCGCAAGAGCTATACCAAGTTCAATCGTCTCTGTTCCTTTAAGCTCTTGATCTTTCTTCTTCTGGCATTTATAAACCAATTGCTCAATTGTTGCTGGTTCAATCCTGTAGAAACCATCAACTGATTCTTCTCGAAGGAGTTGGGGTACGGATGGTTCAAGTGGTCGTTCAACCACTTGAGAAGTATGTAGGTGGTTTCCTTGGGCAAGTTGTTTCTAGTTTTTCTCTTGGAGTTACCACGGGCCAACTGCGAAGCGTTTGCCGAGTCCGAGTCAATAGACGCTTCCTCATCATCATTGTCTTCGTCACTTGGAGACACCCCTTTGAAGGCTGGCGACTTGTAGAGCTGCCTCATCGTCAAGGGTGGAGGAGTGGAGTCGTTTGGATAAACGGGCGATGCATTGTGCGATAATGGAGATCTGTTTAATAAATGAGACGACGTGGCCGGAGAAGAATTGGTGGTAGATGCGGCCGGCTGGCTCGTCGCACTAGGAGTGCTGTATGCCATCGGACGTGGTGGGTACTGGTGAGGGTAGTATTGTCCGGCGTATGGTGCCGCAGCTCCACCAAAGTACTGTGGTTGTGGATATTGGATTTGGGGAGGTTGGTCACCATAGTAGTAGTTGTGATAGTTGTAATCTTGCTGGTGCGATGGTGGCACAGGTTGCGGCAAGTGGCTATTCTGGCGCGACAATGGCGGTAATACGGGTGGTCCCTGCACCGGTCTGGTGTGGTTGACAGGATTAGCCGCCATCATACCGGGGATTCTGGCGGGTCCATCGACGGGACCGGGCAAGTGATTAAGTAAGATGTCCGAAATGGGAGGCAAGTTGATCTTGTTTCTGTTCGTCATGTTTTGCTAGAGAAGTGTACTTAGACGCTACAATAAACGGGGTAAAATAAATAGGGCAGATCATGTCTTTTTATATGTCGGCCCGTTTTTTTAACGGTTTGAAGTATTTCTGGGCTAATCTTGTTACTCCGTTTTGAGAAATATTTTATAATGAAAGATGATGTGTGTTTAATCATGTCTGATTCCCCGATTTTTTAAAAAAAAAATATTTTTTAGTAGTTACAAAATAAGAGCCTAATTTCCAAGAATTAAAAAGTCAAGAAAAAATGAGGCTTGTATGCATTCTATTCGTGTGTCAAGAAACAAGAATGTGTAACACTTTCATGGGGACAGGCAGTCGCTAAATTGGCAGCTGAATTTCAAACCGGACAACCGCATGCTCGATTTAGAAAGGCATTTCGGTGCGAAGGAGTGCTCATACAACGGGTTGTGTGACACCAGCTATTGAGGGCTGAGCGTGCTCAAGAAAAACGGCGGAGCGTTAAAAAAAAAGTGAGCAATCATGGCACACTCCGCGGTTGGAATGACTCACCTAGAAATACAAACACTAAATTAGAGGATTGAAGTCTGTTATCACTTCAGATGGGAGCCGATTGGTACTGTGCTAAGAAAACGTTTTACCCTCGAGCCAATTGTTATGTCAAGACGCCAATCATGTCATGTGGCCGGACATTTTTTTGTTACAGTCACTAAATAAGAGTACGTGCAGCTGTATGAACTAACCGACATCATATCATGATTTTTTTCGGTGCAGTTGGTAGTGCTGACACTCTGGGGATAAACAAGAGAACGTGAGTATGTCCCGAAAAGAGGGGGGAGGGCGGGGAGGGTAGACCAGGTTTGCACCCTTGACAATCTACGTAGAGGCAATTGATAAGGACAATAATCTGCAGGTATTTTGAGACTCAAATAGGATTGTATCCCAGGCCTTCGATGTATCTATTTCCGTTGTTGTTGCCGTTAGGGGACATTTTAAAACATGGTGCCGTCTACTTATTGACGGAAAAATATTTTATAAAACCAAACAAAAATGTCAAGTCAAAAAAAAAAGATCGAGATTCATATGTATCCTTTTATGCAAGTTCCAGATGAGTGGGATATTTTATTGATTTCCGTTGGTGTGTCTGGGCATCGCCTGCACACAGCCGGGGCTTACGAACTTTGGGGATGCTAAGAAAACGGGCGCAGTCTTTTGAGGTTCTGGGAAAGGTAGACTGAAGTGGCGCTAGAGTAAAAAGAGCAGTAGTAGTGCACCTGACTAATCAATCGAAGAAAGTGATCAAACAGGTGGTGTGTAAAATGAATGTAGATTGTAGTATGTAAGTGTGCTTGTCACAATCGGTTGCCGTTTAGTTGGTGGCATTTTAAGTCACAAGAGAACGGGCTCGAACCAACAGGTCTTGGTGTCGAACAAATCGGTCATCGATTATTATCCCCTATCGAGCGATTGGCCACAAAATCATGTGAAACTTAGTACTTGTCAGGAATCGAAGCGGAAAGGTGACGGAATTTAAAATCGTCATTGCATATACCTGCGTCAGCTCATATACAGAAACAATTAAAGGAGACTACACTAGTCTTACACTAGTCTGACCCTGAGAGCTCATCGCCTAGCCAGCGTTAAGGCTGACATGTGCGGCGGCTTCTGAGGCCAAGAAACTTGACCGAAAGTAGTTTCTCGACGGATGGGCTGATATATCGTGATTTGTGCCAAGAGCTCGCGTTTACATTCCACATCCTTCTATTTGACATATATTTCTTAGCATATCCTGCACACGGCTGCCCGCAGAAAGTTGTAGCGGAATTAATTCGTATCTTCGTCGCGCGCAGTCGCTAACAGCGTTATTGCGGATATTGTAGCTAATCGCGGTCGGAGATAATTAGAATTGGCCAACCTGGCCACATATCCGGGAACATCAACACAAAAGACAAAAAACAACCAACACGACAAGACACCCACATCAAAGTCTACCAGGCTAAACACTAGTAATCTACTACTCTATTGCTATTCTGTTGTCGCATCGACTTCGGGCTTCTCCGCACATTCCACCAATTTCAAAGCAACCCTGCAATGGTTGCGAGAACAAGCCATCACAAGACCTCCAGATTGATTTTTTTTCTCGGGTATCTCCGTATTCAAGCCCAATAGTCCCTGCGATTTGGCACGTCAGTTCTCCGCGCGCACACACACGGTCGTAGCATTATATAGTGCGACAATGGCGTTATGGGGCCTTGTTTGACATCTGTCATATCAGGATCATCGAAGCCAGCGATGGATGGCCGCAGACACACCAAGTCCGAACATCAGAGGCACGAGCCCAGCCACCACCCTACCGCGACCCTGCCAAGGCGTCTTCTGCAACCTCAACCAAGCTCTATTTCCTGGTAACACAAGCCTTCTGAATGCCAATGAATGCCAATGCGCTTTTGCCAAGGCAGGCTTGAGCCTAGTCAAGAACGTCAACATTTCGTCAGGTGTAGGAACGTGTACGAACATGTAGGAGCATTGTGGACCGCCTCTAAAGCGTCAGGCTGACTGTGCCTTTCCTCTTTTCTGGGTGATCCTGTGACATCCATGCGTAGCCAAAAGCCTAAACTCTATTCTACAAGGCAACATCAATGCGGGATAGACGTCGCACTGATATTGGCGGGGCTATTTAGGCTATTTGTTGTGGCTATTTCGTGAGGCTTATGATTTACGAGGTCAAGTGAAACATACCCACTCCAATTCCAAATAAGCAGGTGTGAAATTCCCCAGCCTTTTACAACTCGCGCATAGTGTCGCGATCTGGTCATGTTTTGCCTATTGTCCTCGTTCATGGCTGCACTATTCTGCCTTATATGTCTTTACCCCATGACGCAATAATGTTTCAGTACTTCACACGAGGCGCTCGCTGTTTGAACGGTTGGTTATTCAATCTGACCAACTTCAAACAAGCAATATTCGGACCAATACGGAAACCGGTACTGAAACCGGTACGGAACCCAGCACGGAACACCAAATAGGCGCGATGCTGATTACGCTTCTAGACTTGCAGCCACGAACGTCAGAAAGTAGGACTATGAAAAGTAACACTATTTCAGACAAGTGAACCTTATTCATGGCTTACCGTAGCTCAGTTCCTGGCCTACTCACTTACTCTGTAGCTCAACTCTTTTGCCTATTCCATGTGAAATTCACAACTTGTCATTCAAAAGCTTTTCAAACAGCTGCTTGTCGTACTTGACGTACTTCTGTCTGTTTTTGGTGAAGTCACTGTTGCCATACTTATCGTACAACTTGAAGTATGCGTTGATGATCAACTTCTTGACTTCATTACCCAAGAAAGTCCTCAAGTTGGTGTCAGTGATGTTGTATCTTTCGTAATTACCTATAGCCTCTTCAAACGATTCGTTGAATGTCTTGAACAACTCCTTGATCAGCTCCTTTTCCTTGCTGCTGAGATGCTGGCCACTGCCACCACCCGTGCTTCCCGACGAAACACCACCGCTGTGGGCATTGCTGGTGGCGATACTGGTCATATCTCTGATGATTATGTACGAAGCATAGTTCCAGTCGTCCAAGAAGATCTTGAGAAACCGGTTCTTGAGTTTGTTCAACCGTTCCATACCCAAACTCCCCAACTTTTCGTACAATGTGGACGATCTGTTGATGATGGTTTCGATCATAACAAGGTTCTTGATAAGATAAAACCCTTGGGTCGATTTCCGGATATTGGTCTCGGTATTACTTTTCAAGCCAATCTCGATATTAATCATGATCGAGTCCAACACATCGGAAAAGAACGAGCTGAGCAAGAACTGGGGGCTCGAGTCGTTGGTGGTATTGGGCACTACCGAGGTGTAGACAGTGACAAACTTGACAGGAGGCTTGATCAGCAACCAGTCGCCCAATTTGTACCCTTCAATAAGCCTGAGAAGAGCTTTGGAGAACTCGCTGGCTTTCCTTATACGAGATATCAAGTCCACAGTAATCTGGGGAATGTTGGTATCGTTGATGTTGGGCACTGCCAGAAACTTGGCTTCGATAAGCTTGAAGTACTCCTTGAAAATCACCGAGTTTTTGGTCACATAGAGGTTGACAGAGTTGGTGAACTCCCTATTCTTGAGGCCAAAGTTGTCTAGGAACTGGTGGAAATGGATCAAATTCTCGGTCACTTCAAGCATGAGAATATCGTGGGTCACAATGGCGGTGGAGGTCGCGAAGAACTTGTTGAAGTAGCCTATCACGTCGCGATTGTACAAATCTGCAACCACTCTTTCACATAGTGGGTTGGCAAACTCGGCCGGCAGCACTTTGAGAGCCTCCAAAAGCTCGATTTCTTGCTTGATGCTCTTGATAAGCTCATTGTTGAACCTGTTTATGCCGTTGGTACCTCTCTCGTACGGAATGTTACGCTCGGATACCGTGAAAACCGCGTGTTGAAGCGGCTTCATTTTCTCTACAAGTAGCATCAGCCTGGATCTGGCGTAGATTTTGCTGATATGTCCCGAATCTTTGGAAAAGTACCGGAAAATGGTGGCGATATCGTCGGTTTTCATTGAGTTTTCCATGATCTTGGCCGCGGGCTGGTTCGTGAGGCCCTGGAAATACGTCTGAAGTTTGATCTCCGATTTGTCAATAAGGGTTTCGAAATTGATGGAGATCCCCGTGAATTGCTTATACTTCGATCTCACAGTGGCTAGGAGCGCTCGACTTTTACTCAAGGTGTCGATAAACCTCCTCAAACCAATCAGTTCTATGGGGTTGTTCAAGACGTCTTCGTGCTTGTGGATCACAGCCGCCGTTTCGTTGACTTCACTGAGCAAACGGAGCCCGTTTTCGACCTGTCGCTTGCTTTCATATAGCTTGTTGACGTCCTTGAGTATGGGCTTGATGTTGTTGGACGCGTTGGTGGATTTGCTGGCGATCTTGGTTAGTGATGTAGAAATCGAGCTGAACAATTCTTTGGACCTGGCGAGGTTTTGGTTTAGAACGGCCACGTCTGCCTCGTCCACATCGACTTTAAAAGACATGACTCAATCGACTATCTTGGTATGACTAAGTGTAAATGAACGTGAGTTGAGTGTGACTCAACGACGGTTGGTGATATTAGGTTGTTTGGGGATTCGCGAGTGTGGGCCGTCTGCAGAGAGTCGGCCGATTTAGCGCGGGCGACCGCGAGCCACCGCGAGCGACACCGGGCAGCCTCGCACTAGTTTGGCCAATTTTGTCGCAATTTTGTCGCAATAGCTCGCGCTGCGTCGCACTAGTTTGGTCGGTTTCGTAGCTCGCGCTAGCTCTCTCTAAAATTGACCGCGGTGTAGTATAGACCATTATTCGACGGCACCTCTACCTATTTGGCTATCGTACTCACTAGAAGTAGTATCGATATGACTATCCCTCGCATAGAAGACTCCCAAGCGAGAGTCGAAGCGCTCTGCGACGAGCTCATCGCGGCCACCCACCTCAAGAAAGAAGGCAGATGCAAAAGATTCACCAACACCATCACCAACACAGACCAAAAGATTGATAGCTGGAAGTTCAACGAGTGGGATTACGCCAAAGCACCCAAAGTTGTGTTGCCCATCAATGCTAGGGGACTTTTCACTATAAACGATAACGAGATCGTGGTGCGAGGCTACGACAAGTTCTTTAACGTGGACGAGGTGGCGTCCACCAAGCGCAAGACTCTAATCAGCCAAACCACGGGTCCTTACGACGTGACCCTTAAGGAAAATGGGTGCATTATTCTAATTGGCGGCCTTTCGTCGGGCGATCTAGTGGTATGCTCGAAGCACTCTACGGGGCCCCGCGCCGACTTGACGACGAACCACGCCATTGAGGGCGAATCGCAAGTGGCCAAGCTCCTCTCTGGTACCGGCAGAACCCCCCGTGATCTTGCCTTGTTTCTCAACAAGCACAATTTGACCGCAGTGGCCGAGCTTTGCGACGACTCCTTCGAGGAACATGTACTTGAGTACGACAAAAACGCCGCCGGATTGTACCTACACGGACTAAACTACAATACGGTAGAGTTCAGGACGGTGCCCATCGACGAGGTTACTCTGTTTGCCCACGAGTGGGGCTTTAAAAGCGTAGAATCGCTTAAATACGCCAGCGCAACCGATCTATTTGCGTTTATGGACGGGTGCACCAAGACAGGAACGTACAACGGAAGAGAAGTAGAAGGATTCGTGATCAGGACAAAAGCCCACGGCCACGACTTCTTCTTCAAGTTCAAATTCGACCAGCCGTACCTCTTGTATCGCCAGTTTCGCGAGGTGACTCGCTCGCTACTTGCGGGAAAACCGGCGGCATCGATAAAACCCAAGCAGAACAAGCACATTACCAAGCAGTACTTGGCATTTGTGCAAGCTCTTTTCAACGAGCAGCCCCAGTTGGCCGAGAATTTCCGCCAGGGCCACGATATAATCAAGGTAAGAAAGCTTTTTCTCGGCCATATTGGCGAGACAAACGGCATAAACTTGCTCAATATCGACCAGTTGCAGGAAAGCATGGAGAAATTGCAGATCGACGGCACGCATGAGGTGTTCAAGTACGTTGTTGTGCCTGTAGCGACCATTTCGTGCGGCAAAACCACTGTTTTCCAGACCTTGACCCACCTCTTTCCGTCGTGGGAACATGTCCAGAACGACAATATCACCCGCAACGCCAAGATCAAGTTGGCAGAGCAGTGTGTAAAGGCCTTGGTGGATGCTCCAGTGGTTCTTGCCGACAGAAACAACGCCGAGTACCGCGAAAGAAGGCAGCTTCTTGCCGATATCGACAAGCATATTGACAAGTACCACGACAACAACGTCCGTGTCAAGTATATCTGTGTGAACTTTGTGGGTCCGGAGTTGTCTGAGCAGGACTGGTGGGACATCACGTACGCCAGAACCAAGAGGAGAGGCGACAACCACCAGTCGATCAAGCTGAAGTCCAACTCTAAGTTGGCAGAGAGCGTGATGAAAGGGTTCATTGGTCGGTTCCAGCCGGTGGATCCCACCAAGGAACCCGACTCGGCCTTTGATCTTGTGATCGACCTTGAACTCGGCCCGGACTCGTCGCTCAGCAACGCCAAGCATATCTGTGGCGAGCTCCACGCCCAGTATCCCGAATTAATGCCCCAAGTTTGCAGCGACGACCAGTTTGCCGAGGCTTTCGCAAAGGCCCTTGCGTACAAATCCACCTTCACCAAGAATATGGGCCCGTCACGCAAGCCAGCATACTATGGGATCCAAATCGACTCGAGGTTTCGTCTGCTTCTTGACAACGTGTTGGCAAACAACACCGAATACATCGAGCTCCAAGCCAAGGGACGGGTGCAGCCTCAATTCCACGTCACTCTTGGCCATGTCATGTCACGCAAGACCAGCGAAGCGAACCGAGCCAAGTGGAGCCAGCTAGTGGAGACTCTTGGCCCCAAAGAGCCCAGCAACGCGAGCAAACAGCCCCTTCCGTTCAAGGCCGATATCGAGGTGACCAGTGTGGTGATCAGCAAGGGCAAGCTAATCTGTGCCACAGTGGAGGTGAAGAAGATATACGGCGACAAAGTGGTGGAAGTGCCGTATCTCAACAAGCATTTGCACATAACTGTGGGGACGCAAGAAAGCGGGATCCGGCCCGTGGAGTCCAACAATACGTTGGAGTCTTTGGATAGAGAAGCGGGCAAGAACGATGAAGGAGGTCTTGAAGTGATTAAGGTCAGCGAGGTGATGGAGCACCAGCAGGTGTGTGCATTCTATTAAGAAAATGAGAAGTAGATAAGAAGTAGGGAATAAAGACGGAGTAGTAACGAACGGAGTAGTAAAGAAAGGAGTAGTAAAGAACGGAGTAGAAATCAAGACTCAAAGAGATGTAGCTCTTTATAAACCGAAATAACTAGAGGAGAGTAGTAGAGAGTGGAGTCGATTAATTATTTGGGTGCAAATTCGTGACAAAGCATGAAAGATATTGACAGAGAGAAGAGCTAGTCGGGAGCAGACTGGAGCCGGAGCAGACCAGAGACTAGCGATGCTGTTGGAACGGAGCAGACTGGAGCTGGAGCAGACTGGAGCAGGAGCAGACCAGAGACTAGCGATGCTGTTGGAACGGAGCAGACTGGAGCTGGAGCAGACTGGAGCAGGAGCAGACCAGAGACTAGCGATGCTGTTGGAACGGAGCAGACTGGAGCTGGAGCAGACTGGAGCAGGAGCAGACCAGAGACTAGCGATGCTGTTGGAACGGAGCAGACTGGAGCAGGAGCAGACTGGAGCAGGAGCAGACCAGAGACTAGCGAGGCTGTTGGAACGGAGTATTCTCGCCCCGTGCACGACCCGCTCCACTACTCGCCATGTCACCCAACGCTCACGTGAGCCATGATGAACATCCAAGTAACCACCCCAAGCATGTTCGCCGCCATCAAATCGTATTTGTTTCCGCCACCACCGACCCCCGAAATGATCGCCGAGCTCAGACGCATCATCGCCTCCCACAAAGTGGTTGTTTTTTCGAAAACTTTCTGTCCGTTCTGCACCCAGACCAAAAACTTGTTGGCCACCCTCGGCCAGAAGCCGCATGTGTCGGAGCTCAATACCGAGACCAATGGCCCCGAGATCCAGCGAGCCTTGGCCGAGATCACCGGCCAGTCCACCGTTCCCAATGTGTTTATAAACGGCAAGCACATCGGCGGAAACAGCGACTTGCAGGCTCTTCACCACAAGGGCCAATTGGAAGGGTTGCTCAAGTAAAGACAATATAAAGAATAGACATAATGTACTACAAATGTAAACGGTAAAAGTATACAGAAGATACCAAATATACTCAAGATTAGTGCGGATAAGTCCCACACAAGTACCATACTAGTACCTCGAGTACGAATGTAATCTATACACTAGAAATAGCTGGGTGGCTCGAGCTTACTTGAACCACGCCCTGCTGACTATCGCTCGATACACCTACATGTGATCGTAGTGAAGTACTACAATACAAGTAATTGTGTGAACCATCGAGATATGCTGGCTCCAATCTATGATCGACTGTGGACCTGATTCAATCCATGACCTCCCAGTCATCTTTCGATCCATCCGTGAGATCGCTGATCTATGTCGATTGCTATCGATACTTCCACCCCCTGCCACAAGATGCACCCGGTACATTTCGACGATCCACCTGATCTACATCCATCTGGTCATTGACTCTACACTTGCTATTTCTTGTCTCCACTACTCTATCTCTTTTCTCTCGTTACTCTATTCTTTTCACTCGTTACTCTATTCTTTTCTCTACTCACTTCTATCTCTTTTCTCTCGTTACTCTATTCTTTTCTCTCGTTATTCTTTTCTCTTGTTACTCTATTTTCTGTAACTCTATTCTTTTCTCTCGTTACTCTATTTTTTCTCTATTCTTTTGTTTTCCTCGCATTTGCAACAACTTTTGTTGCAAATAGCCGCCAAATAGCACCAGTCGCACTGTTGGTGTTGTTGTTTGTGATTGATGTTGTTTGTTGATGCTCCTATCTTTGTCGCTCGGCGCCTCGCTCGCATTTTCCCCTGTCGCATTTCCTTGACCCTTTTGGTGGTCTTCGTTGCAAACGCCTTGCCGTACTATACTCGAAATAACCTAAATGTCCCCCACAAGGTCTCTACCGCCGACGCCCACTTGGCTCGGTCCCACGCTACCTACCTCGATGTGGCAGTATCTTGGGATCCCGACGATCCTAGACGAATGCTAGCCTGGCTTCTCAACAACATCACCACTACCGTGGTTGGCCACCACACGGCACCAGCCCAATTACCGTTCAATTGGTCCTCGTGGCTCAACACTGCTGCTGACGATGCGTGCTCTGGCCCTATAGAAGAGCCAATGTCCCGCCAAAATAGAGCTCATTTGGCTGCCTGCTGCTTGTCCACCGTGCCGGTGCCTCATAGGTTGGCTCTACTAGGCTTGGGGGCCGCCAACTCCACCCTCGTGGTTCCTCTCTATCCCGACACACCTCGAATACCCCTTCAAAACTATTCTGTTCACGACAGTGTCTCGCTGTTGAACGAAGCGCTATCTTCTGGCTTGATCGCTACTATTCGAGAGCCTGCTGCTTCTCTTCTGGCCCAGGACTTTGACTTTGATCTACATCTGTACTATTCACATCTACAGAAAAGGGCCCCAGAAAACCCTCTAGACCAAATCCTTCTTCAAAACATCGACTCTTTGGGCCCCTTCTCTGGTGACTATCCCAAGTACTTCCACGAGGCCCTTGTTACTAACGACAAGCGTGGGCACCACTTTGACTGGCGTTTCTTCAAGACTTTGGACTATACCGACTACGAAAAGAAAGCCATTATCCATCGGCTATCTAGAGCTTGGCTCCGCTTTGCCAACTCCGTTGGTCTCCAAACCTGGCTAGCCCATGGCACTCTATTGGGATGGTACTGGAACGGCATGAGTCTTCCGTGGGACCTGGATATCGACGTACAAGTGACCATGAAATCTCTTTTGGTCCTAGCTAGATCGTACAACCAGACTATAGTGGTGGATTTACACGATCGTGACGACTATAATCTCGGTATCGGTCTGTACTTGGTCGATGTGGGGCCCAGTTACTTTAGTAGAGAAAGGGGTAACGGAATGAATGTCATCGATGCCCGGTTTATCGATACAGCCACCGGTTTCTACGTGGATATAACGGCTGTATCCTCAACCAAACTGTTTGATAAACTGCTTTTGAACCATCGTGAGTCAAAAGAGTTCTATCAGGTCTTGGATCCACAGTATATTGACAAAAAGGATTCGCTCACAGTGTCGCCGCAAGCTCTCCAGGCACAATTGGAGCAAAAGCACCACGATCTTTTGGACCTGAACCAATTGTACCATTGTCGTAATCTCCACTTCTACACGTTCCAAGACTTGAACGAGTTGAAACCTACCTTGTTCGAAGGTGCAAGCGCCTACGTTCCACATGAATATCTCAGTATATTGAAGCGTGAATATTCTCACGGTCTATACAGCACGCAGCACGCAAAGCACACGTTCAGGCCCGTCCTTGGCTTGTGGGTTCCCACCAACGTGTGTAAGAATGATGCTACTGGGAAGAAATGCAAACATTCAGAGACGTTGATGGAGTATAGTATGACTGGAGACTACACCAAAAGGCACCGTCAGCATATGCATAAGATGTCTAGTCGGTTGGAAGAGTATCCTCCCTTTAAGATCGATCCATGGATTGTGAACCATTGGAGAAGAAGGTCTAGACACCGATCAAGTGATTAATCAGCCAAATCTACTTTACTATCGCTAAGCTCTTTCTAGCAGCGATGTGAAATCCTAGAGCATACAAAGGTGACTTAACTCAAGTATTGCATACGATAATGGAAATAAATGGCCAAAGAGGTGCTAGTCAAAATCACGGATCCTCAAAGTATAGTAGTTTTGAATGAAGGTGAAGAGGTCGGAACTTGTCTTTGGGAGGATGAAGACCATCAGAAGAGGTATTCCTTCAAAAGCCTCATTGTACAAAGACTAGCTCAGAGTAGTGATCTCAAATACTTTACTCCGCAAATACTGATAGACACCGAACTCACTAGACCTTGAAATTTGAATGGTTTAACGAAATCTAAGATTGAATTTGAGCTACCACGAATTGAATTGAAAGAATAAGAGTGGAAGCTTCAAATAGTCAATAGACTTGGAAGGGCATATCTGACATGCTGGCTCTTCTTCCCATGTATCTAATGGTGAACAATCTGGCACGAGGTGTTATCCAATTGATCTCGTCTAGTCTTACGATCCAAGTCACTAACTGAAACACTTATCAACTCCATATCAGAAAAAGATCAATATGTGAGACTATACATCAATTACATTCGAAGTGTCTAATTCATATTAGTTCTATTAATGTTATTGTTTTACTCTGGTTCGAATAAGACGTGATGCCGATACCGAAATTTATAGACAGCATTGGTGGCTGTCGAGTTAACTAAGATTACGTCTTATGTGTTGATCCTTTCAATCAAAACGTAGTGTTTGATTTACTTTTCGATAAAGCCAACCTGCGGAAGTAATGGTGATTTCACTTTCCAAGCCCAATTCCCAGGTATAACTTGTTGTATTTTAGTACTTGTACATCGTCCAAGCTACGGGAAGCCAGACACTGGAAGCGCGACTTATGGCAATAACTGAACAGTGCAATATGATAAACAGACTAGGTTGTGTTGGGCAAGAATCCGATAAAGGCTAGAATCATAAGAAGTGACGAGCTTAAGCGATACTTGGGTCTCCAGGATGTCTCGGAAATGTACACCTTCAATGAGGTTGGTGAGCAAAACTGCTTCACAGTGATGCGTGAAAACAATAAATGTCATTATTTCACCAATTTATAGTGACATTTTTCCACCTTGGGAACAATTACGTACACCACTGATACAGACTCTGTGTTATCACACCATTGTCATCGGGATATCGCTAATGTGGACAGCCATAAGGAGTAATGTGTACTTCTGTATTCTTTGTGTGAATCAGGACTAATTGGTGGCTACTTTAGTATATCTTTGAGCAACTCGATACCCCATAAGTGAAACTTTACAAAGATCTGCTTGTCGTTGGTTAGTTCCACCAAACTTTTAGGCTTAATCATGCTTCTGCGCAAATACCTCTCGTTATCCAACATGGCACTTTTCAGCGACTCCTTCTTGATCAAATTGTCCTCGATAGTGGCTTCGACTTTATTGTGCAAAAGCGAGATGATCTCGTCAAAGTACACGGCAATGATATCCCAGTTTCTTAGCAAGTCAGACTCGGAATCGCAAATCACCATGAGTGAGTACTTTCTTTCGGATCCTCGTGCATTGAAGTCCTTGATTTTTATGATTTTATTCATACAGTACCCATTCAATAGATCGCCATAAAACATCGGCTTGGTGTTGTCAGCCGTGGTTTCTACCGATAACGACTTCATCACTAGCTTTGTGAGTGAGGTGTACCGCTTTTGCGACGACGGATAACTAGTGGATATGAACACCGGGTCGTTTCCGGTGACCAAGCTGATAGCTTCGTTGGGGAGCTGGAGCTTGCACGACGAGCATGACTGGAGCTTGGAATTGGACGAGAGGATGTGTTCGGATTTGCTCGCCTTGGGGGTCACTTGCGTGCACACAATCACCGAAGGGCCGTGGAGCTCGCAGAAGTGCGCCAAACACACAATGTAGTTCACCATGGATACTCTTCCCACCACTCCGTGGTGGTGTTGAGAAGACCCTCGGTCACGTGCACAATATCTTTCGGTCACGTGCTTGCGTCTATAAAGCCCCGCCGACGTCAAAGCTGGCCATCACCACCACCATGTCGAAAAGTGTGTATACACATGTAGCGTTTGGCGTTCTTACTAACATTAGCTCCTGATTACACCATTGCCAACTCCGACGTTGTGTCGAAGTACAAGACCGGAGGAGAAATCTCCAACCGAGTCATTGCGCAACTCAAAAAGCTCGTGGTCGACGGGTCCACCACCCTTGAGCTTTCCTTGAAAGGAGACGAGCTTTTGAACGAGGAATTGTCCAAGATCTACAACTCCAAAAAGGCAGCCAAGACCCCCAAAGGGTTTGCCATTCCTACGTGTGTTAACCCCAACGAAATCCCCGGCCATTTGGCACCAATCGACAAAGACGATTCGGGCAATATCACCTTGAAAAATGGCGATGTTGTCAATATTATGTTGGGGGTTCAGCTCGACGGTTTTCCTGCTGTGGTTGCCGACACTGTGGTTGTGGGCCAGGCTTCTGACAAGCCGATTGAAGGCAAGAGAGCCGACTTGATGCACTCGGCTTGGTTGGCGTCTGAAGCTGCCTTGAGAACGTTCAAGCCCAACAAAAAGAACTGGGACGTCACCAATGTTGTGGCCAAGGTCGCGGGCGAGTTCGAAACCACCCCTGTGGAAAGCATGTTGAGTCACAACCAGGAAAGAAACGTGCTTTATGGCCCCAAAGAAATCATTCTTAATCCTTCCAAGCAGAACAAGGACCAGATGGACACCGTTAGGTTTGAAGAAGGCGAGGTTTACGGTTTGGATATCTTGATTTCCACCTCTGCAGACGGCAAAGTCAAGCCTTCGACCCACAAAACCTCGGTCTACAAGTTGACTGGCAACTCGTATGCCCTTAAGATGAAGATGAGTCACAAGGTTTTGGGCGAGGTGCGTAAAACCTCGAGTGGGCCATTTGCATTTAACGTCAGAACGTTGGAAGATCCCAAGAAAGCCAGATCGGGTTTGGTCGAGCCGATCAATCACAATGTGGTGTTGCCATACACCATTATGACCGAAAAGGAAGGCGAGTATATTGCCGAGTATTTCACCACATTTGGTATTACCAAGAACGGAGTTGTCAAGTACACCAGTCCTGTTTTTGAGGCTGGTTTGTACAAGACCGACAAGAAGATCGACGATGAAGAGATCTTGAAGTTGTTGGAAGAGCCATTGAAGGTTGAAAAGAAAAAGAAGACTACTTAGTGGTGCGATGATTTTGTGATGGTTGATGGAACGTCTGATGATCCAAGATCCACTGTTATTTGTAGGTTGCCTGGCTGTTTCCGTACGGGTGCTAGGCTCTCTTTGTATAGTTGAGGATATAATCGAGTGCTACTTCTATTGTGTAGAGTTGTAGTACGAAATACTAGTCTAGAAGTAGACCACTGAAGTGATTCTATCTAGTCCACGACTGTCAACATCTAGCTCACTCTATGATGGAGCTTTCACGACGTGAACTGCTTATAGTTTCAAGCATTCAACAATAAATCACACTACTGCTGCACAGACAATCTTGAATATGGTCCAATATCTAATAATACACCTTATATAAATCATGTTGAGGCTAATATCACAAATCATTGCCGAAGGCTTGTCTTGTACAACTTCAGGAATTTTTGATGTCTTCATACAGCCGGCTACGACCAACGTTGCCAGTGACTTTCTCTGGCGCACACTGCCTAGCGGACTACCATTAGGCAGCGACTGGACCAACAGTCCGTTAGTGCTGCCCCAGCCCCGAATAACTAGTGTCCTTATACTTGCTAACTATTCACCAGCCAAGCACTGCCGCTCACTCCAAGAATTGCTGTGAATTGATAATTCCAGAGAACTACAACCATGACATTATACGTGAGCGTGCTTCGATCTCTGGGCTGTGGACGAACTGGTGGTATCGTCCTTGTCACTTTACTCTTTAGTTATTCTGCATCTACGTCCCGGCTCTCGCTATAATTCTCGCCATAATCGCCAACCTAGCTACCCTACGCTATTCTCGCTCTTGTCTAGTTCCACCTCCATGACCCACACACTAGACATATCCCATCTCTTACCCCATCACTTGCCTCGCCATCTCGCTCTCACCGTCGCTCTGCGATTCTCAATTTCAAACGCGCGGAAACTCAGGTGAATTTTATTCACCACTTATCGACACAACAGTAGTCGTGGAACAGAACACACGCCCCCAAAACAGTTGTTGGAGTGAAGATGTCCGGAGCGTCGCAGCGGGGATCGCGTGTGTCCAATCAAGCACCCGAAAAGAAGGAAGCCAATGCCACAGCGGGCCACCGAAACGGCCACTCCCACCAACCATCTGCGGTTATAAAAATTAACCTCCGCTCCAAATCACAAGCTGGTTCGTCGCAAGCGCCTGGTATGGCCCCACTGGGGCGCGGGCGCAAGCTGTCGCTGCCCGAACTGTCGAGCTCGGCCGTTTCGTCGCCGTCCGCCACTTTATCAGCAAAACCTTCAAAAATTAATACCCGGACAACCAAGGGCGACAGCGCCACCAGACTGAACCCACGAAGACCCCCGGTATCCAAAAGACACGCCGCGCAAACGGGGCCCGATTCGAAGCAAAATGGGCCCAGTACCGCCCAAAACGCCCACCCGACCGCGCCGCCGTCCAAGCGCCGCCCGGGCCGTCCTGTGGGCAGTGGCAAGAAAGGAAAGGACGAGTCTGGCAAAGACCCGTCGCCTTCTACTGCTGAGCGCACGTCCGCAAGATTGAGGGCAATACTAAAGGATGCACCCGTGCTTGATGCTTCGCCTATAATAACGGAAACCCGCAAGAGAGGGCCTGGAAGACCGCGGAAAGACCTGAAACCAGAGCCCCAGGCATTTGTAGAGCCGTCGTTGTCAACAGAACCATCGTACACTGGGTTTCCTCTCGAAACCCCGCCGTCGGCGAAGGTCCGCAAGGAGTCGTTGTGGCCCGCCAAATACTCCAAGCTCCGGGCAAATTCCACTGGCAGTACGTCCAGAGAAGGTTCCGCCAGCGTGGACGAGGCCGAGATCGAGGCCGAATGCATAAAAAACCTCAAAACCAAACTTTCCGAAGACCTCTCAAAGGAAAGCACCGTTCGAAACCCCGTAAAACCCAAGCGAAAATACACCAAGACTGACGACCAAGCGACTCCGCGCCCCCGCAGCCTCAAGCTGTACGAGTTTGACCGTGTCCACAAGCGAGTCAAGGTGACTTCCCCCCGCAAACCCAATACCACCCTAGCATTATCTCCCGTGCATCCCAAACACAAACCGTCGCCTCCTGCCGAGTGCGGGCCTGCCCGAGACAACGAGGACTTTTGCACGTCATGTGGAGGTTCAGGAATCTTCATATGCTGTGAAGGGTGTCCCAAATCGTTCCACTTTACGTGCTGTGATCCTCCCTTAGAAGAAGTGCCGGTAGACGACTGGTACTGTAAAGAGTGCCTGGCGCTTCGCAACCCGCTGTTGATGGTCCAGTGGAACGACGTGGGCATATTCGGCGAGCTTCTCAACCAGGCAGAGTGCAGAAACCCTGCTGAGTTTGAGCTCCCTCGGTATTTGAGAGACAATACGTTTATTGGCATAAAAACAGGCATGAACGGTGAGTACACCGACGACACCCAAAAGCCCGACGCCGTGCCTCTTACCAAGAAAGCAGCAGCCAGCGGGCCCCAGATCAGCGGGTACAATCGAGATCCGGCGTTGGAAATCGACTCGCTTTATGACGAAGCTAACAACCCCTACTTGTGCCACAAGTGCGGCGAGCTGGGCCTCAACAATCGGACCCTCACACACTGTGACTACTGTCCGTTGGTGTACCATATAGACTGTCTCGGCGAGCCCATGTTTGGCCCCAAGACTATTGGTTCCAAGTGGAGATGTCCCAATCATGTGGAAAGCTTGCTTCCAGACGTGGTGCTCCAGCAAGCGTGGGGCCAGTTCGAGCAGGTGGTCCAGAAACAAGAGGTTTCCAAGTACAAGTTGCGCAACTTCAAAGACGCGTTGGTGGTCAATCCTAGTCTCAAGGCCCATTTTCTCAAGGTGGCATCGCTCAGCAACATATTGATCAAGTACGACGACCAGCCCGATATAGGCAGCAACCGCAACCTCCAAGAGTACATGAGGTACCAGGCCCAAGACTTCAAGAAGCTCCGTCCCGAGTACACCGACGACGAACTAACACGCTACAAAGACTTCGAAGACGAAGAGATCGACCAGCACCCCCAATTCTCCACTCCGGACTATTTCCAAAACAGTATTGCAACCAGAACAGGCGTCTCGGCTGAAGTACCCGACGAAATGAGCCGGCTTATCTGCCTCCTGTCGTCACATGAAGCCGGCACCTCGTTTATATATCGAGTGCCCGAACGGCTGATAGTGCTTGATTTCGTGAGCAAAGTCTCCAAGGGCTCGGCCAAAAAGCATATACTTGATACTATACGCGACTACGAGTGCCAGACCCGTATAGAAACCAACGAAACCGAACGGGAGGCTGTCAATGGCTTGGCACAGCTTCACAAGGCGCCCAAGCTCGATTTCCACGAGTTGGTCAAGGTAGCCTTGAAGGAGAAAGATCCGGTACCGCCAGTCACCGATGCCGAGCTTGACGAGCTCTTGGAAATCAAGCGGTTGATGCAGCTCAAGGGCAAGGACCGGCTTCTCGAGTTCTTGCGCAGCTGATGTATTTATATGTAATGTACATAAAAACCAACCTAACATACTACCAAATAACCACATACTCAAACAACTGGAGTACCCAGCTTACATCACTGTCTTCTACGTCACCGTTTAATCATGCGACTAATATAGTTGATAGAAGAATACTCTTGCATTGCAAGATATTGTACCGATATTTGGCTTACACTGCGGTTATTGTAGGAGCATAATTATAACCAGCTACTTCAACAGTAAGTCGTACCCATTTAGTATTAAGCAAATAATAATAAGCACAAGTAGTACGATAATGGAATGTTATTATCAGTCAATTCGCTGAACCATAAACTATGCAGAGTGTGAAGCTAATAGTAATGGTTCCATTTCAGCATTTTCCCGTAATTAGTTGTATCGGTATCAAAGAACCCCAACAAATCTATCCAGAACCTGCTGATGACTGTGTATTGTTGATATTATAGTCCACGTATACTTCGACACACTTGTGGGATATATTTCTTCCATATCAGCAGCTCAACGACCAAAAGCAAACCCTGAATAGACGATGACAATCCACTACAGTGGTCAATTCATAAGCCTATCAACAATATAAAACACAGTGATATTACTAGAATGAAGGACCTGGTGAATACCCATGGTAATCCCAGTCAATTGAAGCTCAAGCCACCACGCAAGGTGGAGAACGGATATTGTGGGTACAGATCCGTCTATCCTCACGGCTTCAATATATCTTGTCAAGTCTACCGATAAGAAGTGAGCCGCTTGAAAGTTATTGCGAAATTAATGCGAAGTAATTGCGCATTTCATGCCAGAGTCATTGGTAGTAGGATGAACGCGAAAAGGGGGTGAGACGAAGGCGCCTACATAGGTGTTCCTGTCAGACTCTCGAGCCGTGCCCATGTCCGTTGATGCCACCGCATAACCCGTCGACTGATAGGCTCGGAACTTCGCAATAATTATTATGCACAGAAACCGTATTTTTTAGCGGGTCATGAATGGCTGCGAAAAATAGTTGGTTAACCACAAGTAGAGAGGGCGTCTCAACACCTACAAAGTTCCGAGTTCGAAGTAGAGCGGGCGTATTAGCAGCTGAAATGTTTCGGGAAGGTGAATATAAATAGGCAGAAGCCCGCAATACTTTTTTTCAATCATCAATTCAATATGGTTTGTGCTTTCAATGCCATGGTCATGGCGACACTTGCGATGCTGGTCAACGGC